>OY728126.1:765078775-766328775 GCA_963277665.1 Viscum album | reverse complement strand
AACAAAGGAAAGTGACTCAATAGCAGGATAAATTTTTGGAAAATATATGGTTGAGAGAATGATAAATCATAATATAGTTCTGATACTGAGGTAGTGATTTTGGAATAATATGTGATTGTTTTGGATAAATTATATTGGATATTCTTGACTACCCTGGAACTGATTAATGATTTGTACATTCCATCATTGTTGGAGTTTAAAACATTTTTGGATTAATGAAGTATATCCGGCATTCTATATGGAATAAGGGAGCATGAATGTAATCAATAAGGAATATGGTAATACATGATGAATGTATTCATATGCTATTACGGGGTAAAAAGGATCTATATTATGTTTACCTTCCTTATAAATGTTGGACTGTGAGTTTGGACAGAAGTATTTTGGATAGTTCTAGTTTGGATTATTTTGGATTGCCATAAAAGGACAACCCGGAGGTCGGGCGGCAACCCGTCACGTCCGGCAAGGCTGCGAGACTTGAACCCGCAACCGAAGGGCGACAAGGGTGTATCACCTACCACTGTCCCAAGAAATTTCCTGGATTAAATAATGTAGTTTTTTTAAAAGATCTGGTAGATGAATTATAAATTCGTTTATTTTGGAACCCTGTACGAATAGTATAAATAGAATTTTTTTTACGAGTGAAAGATGAGTTTGTGGTAGAAATTTATTAATGGATAAAACTATATTTATAAAGTAAGTATATCTCCTTATGATCTTAGCCAATCTCATAAATAAATTCTTCAACATTAAGAAAAGAAACTTAGAACAAAAATGTTTTCCTAGATGGTACCTTAAATCATCACTAATTTATGGCTTTGGGATTGTTGGCCTTTTCATAGCCATGTTCTCTACCACTCTCCATCAGATAATTGATGGTTAGATTTTTCTTCCATATCCATATTTTCCTACATGGAACCCTAGTATGTGTTATATTCGGTAATATTCATACTTTCGACTCTTTATTTTAAATAGAGGCCTCGTTAATTCATTTTTCGATGTGGGATTTCAACTAAGATATTTTGAAACGTCAAAAATGTGTTATCCCAATACCCTATATTTTGTTGAACCGATGGTACTTCAAATCATCATAGATTGATGAGTTTAAGGACCTCAATTATACACTTGTTTGTGATTGATGACCTCAATCACTACCTATAAATATTTACGTTTTTCATCCGATTATATGTCTCTAATTGCCACCAATGTTCTCCTAATCAAGATCATAATTTGGTGGTGACCCTTTCATTTCTCTTTTCCTCATATTAAGACTAAATTTTAGTAACCCAATTTCCGATGTGGGTTTTCCCACAAATATATTATCTATTTTCAACCTTTTATTTTCGAAGAAAAATTTCAAATTGCGAGGACGCAATTTATTGAAGGAGGGGAGAATGTAACACCCCAAGATTTCATAGTGTGTTATTTCTTCAAAATAATTCAATAACTTTCACTACACGCAACACCAAGTTCAATCGCACCATGACTTACAAAAAAAGCCATTCAAAAGAGGTTATGAATAGTATTATCTAAATTTTTAACTTTATATAATCCTTATAATTTTAGAATCCATATTATGAGTTTCTTAGTCATAATGCAAGAACAGATTCATTTTCAGTATTGCACTTTTATCAACTTTTGATAGTGAAACATTTTTAAATACAATATTTTAAACTTTTTGACTAAATGGAGACATCAAAAAATTTAAAATGAAACATCCCAAGCTTCCACGGTACGCTTTCCTTTGAATAAAACAGTAGCGTGTGTTGTACGCAACTTCGAGTTTTAACACACACCACAACCGATCAAACTAGCCGTTATGAATAGTAATACTTAATTTTTGAAATTATATATATTTTATATTTCAAAATGGACTTCATTTTTGGATTCGAAATATCAAATTTAGCCTAAGGTGAAAATTTGGTACTTTTCGGATAACTTTCATATTTTGATGAATAGTAAAAATTACTAAATTTTAATTAAAAACAACTTTTTTAATCAAAATAATTAATAGTGATAAATTATGAATTTGAGTGGTTTTAAAGTATATTTAGAATATATTTTTACCATTTAATATAATTTTGGTCATTGGACATAATTTTACAATTAAACCGAACATAAACAAGTGTCAATCTTTTGATAGTTATTATCTCTTAAAAACACGCTTTTTGTTTTGACAGCGGGAATTAATTTTAAATTAATTTCTGCCACTTATGTGTTTCGAATTTAGAAAAATTGATTCCATATTTGGAATCAGGATGTTCAAATTGTGTAAATAGGTAACTTTTATTTTTAGACATTTTGAATAATTACTGCGGTAAATATTTTATTTACCATGGTTAAGGGTAAATCCGGTAAATAAGGGTTAAAAAATAATATTATAATAATACTAAATTACCCTAAAACGTGTCTTAACCCTATTGGTTGATACATGGTCGACCATGGACATCTTTGGGTCGATTTTGGGACCCCATGGATCCACTTGTAAGTGATAATGACACTTTATTTTAATTAAGTCAAAATGAATACAAAAATGACACAAGCATATATCTTTTAGAAAAACAATTGTTACATAGGGTTATATAAGTTGGATTTTAGATTATAAATATTCATTAGAAAGCTAAAACGATTTCCTACATAATGATATTTTATTTATAATTTTTATACATTAAATAATTTATTTTATATATGACACAATGATGATGCAGTAATTACTATAATAGTGAAAAATTAAAATAATTGATATTATAAATACCCAAATAAATATAATATGAAACTTTTAATGAATTAAACTAATTTTATAGGATAATATGATATATTAGTATTGATTTAATTGACTTTGTTCGAAGTAATCAATCTGTTATGAGTTTCACAAAAATCAACAATTGAATAGTGTCAAAATTGACATAAAAGAGTTCTTAAAACAAATATTATATTATTAATTGATATTAAATTCCTAAAAATATAAGGTTCGGACAAGAGACTTATATCATGATAGGTTCATCATTAATGTACCACTTGGAGGTCTTTTGGATGTATATAGTAAGTTTATTAACCATATTATATAAAAATACAAAGAGTCATTGTAAAAGTGAAACTAATTAACTTAGAGTTAATACTTAAAGATAAGGTTAATATAAGTACCCAAACCTGTCTAAATTCTATTGGTTGAGTGGTTTTCGACCTATCCCCACCTTAACCTTTGAATAGTCAACTTTGGAGCCATTAGAAACCGAATATGAATTTATTATAAATTAATATTTCTAGCTTTTCCAAAGGTGCCCCTCACCCCTCTTATAAAAGGGCACTCCTCCTTCTCATTTATTCACACCTTCAAAGCCTTTTGGTTCGGACAAACTCTGCCCAAATACTCTCCCAACATCCCTCAATACAACCTAGAGGCCTTATTTTGATCAGAAAGCCAACCTAAGGAGCCCTTTTGATCAAATCAAAAGGAAGAACTCGAAGAAGAGGTAATGATTTCACCACCCTTTTCTAATTTCCATTCTTCTTCCACTTCCACTTTATTTGTTCTTACCATTCTAAAATAATAACTCCAGTATCTCACATATACTGTGATGTTATTATAAATATGGTACAACCATATTCAGTATTCTATCCACCCTTTGAATAACATGTCACCATACGTGCGTACGTACGGCTTACCGTCTCCACGTCGTGGTGTAATTGTTATTCAATATATTATTATTTGGATGGGTATAATAATGATGTGTAACTCATGTAAATAATAAATATAACATGTTAATTATTCTGTATATATGATATACCATCCATTTATATATTATTTTAATATCAAAAGAATGATATTGTCGCTCGTGCGTACGTACGGACTACCGTCTCCACGAACGCGATGAGATTCATTCTCCATCGTATCCATTCAAGTATAATTATCATTTGATGATTTAAAAATGATGTTTAAGGACTTGATATCATTCTGGATATGAATAATATACAACCTATCCTTTACAAACATGTCTTACGTAACAAAACATATAAAAGAAAACAAGTAAGTTAACACCCGAAACGACGATAATTCTAAGATATTATTAACAAATCAATGTTAAAAGATCATATATGATATCATATTAATATATATGATTATTGTATAATTTAATAACAATTATTTCACCATTATACAGGAGGTTAACCTACCCCAACCAAGGAAAAGTACAAGGTAAGGGTTATTTCACAATATCTTCATTATCCGAGGTTGTTTATACGTAATAATCTACTGGGATCTCTTTATCATCCACATCCATGTTTCTTAAAAATGTATTTCAAAACATTTTTACTATTTACTAAAATATGAGTTAAAGTCATTTATACCCTTTTTGACTTTTATAAGTGGTTTATAAAGGAATCTTTCCGTCATTTTCAAAACAAGGTCCTTTTTAACCTTTTCGACAGAATTGAGGTAAGAATGTTTTTTTTAACTTATACGGCGGGTGCGGTTATTTTACGCCGTTATAAAATCTTCAAAGCTTTCCTTACAAGCTTATAAGAATATTTTCAAAGAAAATGTTTTATTTTATATGGATCTTAAATGATTTCAAAATAAAAGGAGATATTTCTTTAAAAAGAATTTTGATTTCATCTATGTCAACATCCTTTGATGGATTTTAAGATTATTTGAAGTTGATTTATTATGATACAAAACTTCTATATTGTATTGAAGGATTTGTGATATGTTTGACTATGGATGTGCTATTTTTATACCATTCATAGTTTATGGTGAAATTATTGACATTTCGTATGCTAGTTTTAATACGAATGTTTATGTTATGTTTAAACCTTTTCATATGGGAATGAATTGGACTTAATAAGTGACGTGTGGAGCCCGATATAGCTCCTAGATGCATCGGTAGGTCTCATGAGACAAACTAGTGTCTTGGCACAAGGCCTTGACAAAATCTTATTTGTAGTCTTGGCACGAGGCCTTGACTATGTGGTTATGATAGTCTGGCATTATGCATTCCAACATTATGAAAGTGGTTATTGATTTTTCCATGTGATTATTCGATTAGTATAATATACATGTGAATAGGTAAATGGCATTATTTCATTTTATTTATGCCATACTATGTTGAAAGTTCATGTTTGAAAGGCTTTTGTTTTAGTTATACATTGCCTTAAAAGTTTATTCTTATTTATGAAAGTTTCCGCTATATTGTTATCCTTACTGGGCATTTGAGCTCACCCCTTTTCTATGTTTTATTTTTTCCCAGGAAGTGAAGAATTAAGTTATGAATGACCTAAAGGGATATTATGTGGGGATATGAGTGTGGATTATGGAGACAATTTGTTGTTGTAGTAGTTTTTCGTTTAATGATGTAATGTAAAACTTATGAATATATCTAGTGTTTCCAAGGCTACTAAACCAATCGGTCTTTCGAGATTTGATCTTTCTTGTGATCATGCCAATGTTATGTAATAATGCACCGACTCTGGGTAACTAGGGTCGGGGCGTTACATTAATTACATGATGCAGTTTGACCCCGTGTTTTCTGTCTTGAAAACATGTGGACTACACGGTGTGTAGTAAAACTACATGACATGTACTCTGAAAAAGACATGTTCCACCCTGAATGGTCTACACACATTGCATTTATTTCATACAACATTCACTTATTATATGACGTCCCATAATCCACATGGGTATCCTTTTGTAATGAACAATGATACATAACATGTGAAAAAAGAGTACACACCATGTATTCTTGTGTTATCTAGCCAGGATCCTTGACACTCTAGATGAGATCTTCATAAGTAAACTTCATTAATTATTAACTGATCTTGGTAATATTTGCGAGAAGTGAAGAAGTGGAAGAAGATATTTAGATGATATATCAAGAACTAATTAAAAATATGAAATTAATATTAGCTTTAAAATGTGCAACAATCAAAAATAAAATAAATAATTATAAATTTAAATTTGACTACTCTGATACAAATTGTAAGTTTCATGTGCAGCAGAAGCACCTTTTGTGGGTGTTAAATTAAAATTTATTTTAATTTAGAGTTTCCTAAAACCCTAAAAAAAGATCTTGCATGTAAATTTATAATTAATTTATTTAGATATGAAGAAATGACTTACCTTATTCCAAGATCCTTTATTCGATATATATATTGATCATCTAGAAATCCTTTTCTATATTACCTTTGTTACACTGTAAGGATTCAAGTGTAGAATCCCTCTAGCGATAATCCACATGTGCTCCTTTGATATTAGAGAAATTTCAATTAATTTCTAGGTTCTAGAATAGTGAATTTATTATCTTTCATTGATCATGTTTATTTTTTTATCCTTTGATCTTGAAGGAATCTCTATTGCATTTCTTGTTCTTGAGAAGAAGAGAGAAAGTGGAATTCAGGAGAGAAATCCACCATTCATAATGATTCTTTATATCTTGATTAACTCTATATAATAGGTATAACCATATATTTATAAAGATAGGGTTTAGGTTAAAATATTATTTAATTGCATGTCATCCCTTAAATAATATAATAACCTTTATTAAACCCCATGGTGAAATAATAATAATAATAATAATATTTCATAGTGCAAGTGCTAACTTGCACAATAGAAAATATTATTTAACCAACTTGTAAATTAATATTTTTCACCAAACACTATCATACTCTATTTGAACTACTCTAGCATTTATTGAAAACCTGAATAAATATTTAGATTAGATATTTAATCCATCAATAAATATTTGCGATCAATAAAATGCAAATAAAATTATTCCCTAGTCTTGAAAATAATTTTTATTCCATTAATTAAATTAAAATAGAATTTAATCGAGACCCATAGAAACACTTAGTGTGTTACCCTCTAAGATTCTTTCTCATTGGCATTAGGCAATCTTGTCTAAAGTCCAATATTACTATTTAATAACAGGTCAAGGTCCCCAAGAGAAATAAATTAATTTCGAAATAATGAAAACCACAAAAAAATTCTCACTCTATAATATAATCATTTTATCACAATATCTCATCAAGTAGCCTTCACATCAGTGTCACCAACCTATATGATCGATACATATTTCTTTGATTATCTAAAATAAACATGTCGTTACTATTGTAGTTGGTTCCCTAAAACTGAATTATGTGTACTTTTTAATAACATGCATTCATTGTTTTGAATATTAATAAACTTTTTATCACATGATGATTTTTATTATGCATGACATAGTATGTGATAATTTCCTACAAGTAACTGTTGCACTGAAAGGTCATAATAGTTCCCCTCTATGATGAGAACCCATAACTGCCATGATAGTATTCTTAAATAATGTTCTATAGCTGGATGAAATAATTTTAGGGACATAAATGATTCAGTATATTAGGGGTGGATACTCATAGGAATTTGAGGCACCTTCTCATGGGGTACATCCTTAGTAATATCTAGTGTAAGATATTATGAGAATGATACCCTTCAGTAGGAAATCCACATTTATATGTTTCATTGGACGTTCCTATCCACAGATGTGTGTATTGGTCTTTATACTTTAATATTATCATTAATGAGTGTTATAAGTCACGTACTTTGATGTATTGATGAAAACCGTGATGACATATGTTCATAGTGAGGTAGGATACATTGGGTGCATCACGAGTAATATCTCATTAATGAATAATGATACAAAGAATTTATATATTCTATTATTTAATGAAAGTTAACATCTCAGACCCTTTGATGGAAATGATATAGACAAAATAAATGCATAAAAATAGTGTTCTATAAAAAATTTTGATTTTCAAAATGTCAAAGAAAGAGGCATCAAGCACATAAGTTGATGACACAAGAATTTAATTAATTAGAGATATTGAGATAAATGGATTATATTACAGAAAAAAAATTTATATGAGGTATTGTGTCATTACAACATTAACTTATTTCTCTACGAGTGTTTTGACATATTTCTAGATGCTAACCTTGGACTTTAGGATGCTTCACCTAATGCCACTAAGAAAGAGGCCTAGAGAGTCACACACTAAGTATATTCAGAATCTTAGTTAAATAATATATTATTATTTATTATTTAACAAGTTGAATAAATATTATTCCCATGTGTAGTTTAATAATTATTCACGTTTTATTTACCACATATATTATACCACCAGTTATTCTAGAAAATATTATGCGATTTAAATATATAATAAATATTTATTTTTTATTTAGTGAATATAATATTTATTTATTTATTAGATAATAATGATATGATATTTATTTCTTAAATAAACATTTATTATTCAAGGCCCTATAAATATTGTGTAGGAATGATAAACCGAGTTTATAGGCCCCATGAGAAATAATATATATTGAATATTATTTGATTAAATATCATTTAATTTAATTTGCGAGTTTAGAACATGTTAAGAAATAATAATAATATTATTATTATATACATGGGGTTCTGTAGAGATTAAATAAATAATAAAGGGTTCTTGTTTACTTATTTATTTTTAACCCTAGTGGTATATAAACCAAATTATATTATTTTTCAAGAGATCCAATTCATTTGGTGTTGTACACAACAAAATCTGGAGAATTATCTTGAAGCCCTAAAGAGCTCCCTTATCTAAGAATGATCCTAATAACAGAGATAGATATTCCTCCACCTTATACTATCGAGTATAGATATATCAAGGAGAATCCTTTGGAAGTGATTCTTAAGCCTATCAAAGTAAAACAATGTAACCAATAGGATATACCATGATAGCATCTGGAGATTCCTATGGTGATGTTCAGAGATTTTTGGAACATGTGTGGATCACCACTAGAGGGAATCTAATATTGATTCCTAAAACACAACAATGATACAATGTAGATCCGTTGTCAGATCCATCAATGAAGAAATATTTTCATGAATGACAATTATTTAATTTCTTAAATTAATTATAAATAATATATGAAGACCTTGTGCTTCAGTTCCATTGTTTATCCATTTTCTATATTCTTTGATTTAATTCCATTGATCATGACATTTATCTTCATGTAAATTTTAGATTAATCATCGATCATGACAAAAAGAAAAGTTGGACATAAATCATCTAACACTTCTACTATTCTAGAAACCTTTAAGTGGTATTAGAGCGGTCACATCATTATTTGTAATTATTTAAAGATCATTGATTTATTTACACATTTATTATTGGTTTTCAATTCCATTTTAATCATTATTTAATTTAAATCATGAGATCCAATTTCTTCCTCTTCATTTATCATAAATATAATAAAATCGGCTAACTTTATGAATAACATAAATTCTAATATCTCATTTGGAGGCGCCTAGTAGTCTAGATGGATAACACAAGAGTACACACCGTGTAACTTGAAGGTACAAGCCATGTAGTGGTGTTTAATGCACCAAGAATTAATTAAGAATCAATTCAAGTCATGTGCATTTATTACATGTGGTGAATTTAATTATACACCACGTATTGACCAGGCTAGTCCGACGCATGGTTATCCTAAGTACACATCATGTAATATCCCTACACGATGTGTAGTCCTTTAGTCACAAACGGGTGTGTATATTCTTACATGACCTATAGGACTGGTGGTCATGTAACTCGAAGACCACACACTATGTAGCCCATGTACTTTTGTGTGGTCATTAAGTTGACAGGACACTCCATGTGAAGGGTTTTTATATATATAAATGTTTAATTAATTTATGTGTAATGTTTAGATCTACATTTGATGTATATTTAATATTACAATTATTACTCTATGTGCATTGAATCATTACACGCTATATAAAAATAAAAAAATCATGCAAATCGTGTGATCATTAAGTTGATAGTACATGTCATGATGTTACATGATAATTCATATATGCCACATGTACCAAGAGTAAATAGTATAAGAGTATAATATACATTGGGTTTGGATGGGTACTCACCGTGTTGCCTCCAAGGTTAATTTTTGTACATATTTAATTTTAAATAAATTTATTTAATTTGTTTAAAATTATGATGGATGAGAATATCAAGGAAATTTAGATGATAATTAAGATAAAAATAATTTATTAATTAAAGAAGATAATTAATTGATTCAAGCATGATTTATCATAAATAATAACAACTAGAATTGAATTCTAATTTTATTAAATGCGCAATTCATTCCATATGGATGATCATGAGCCTATACGAGACCATTATATGTGATTGTTTTTATTTAATTTACTATCAAATTAAATCATCGACATGTGTGTCATCTCTCATCTCATTATATAAGGGACCGATTTCCCATGGTTTCTTTTATGTAAACCCTTTAACCAATATTTTGGTTCCCCTCATCAGTGTGTGAGTAAAAGCATATGTAATGGACGGATCTCCCAAGCTAGTGTAGGTGGTTCATGTAACGACCCAAAGTTTTTAAATGGAAATTACCTTCTTATATTTATGTCATAAAATAACATGAAAACCCAAAATAATGAACTACTAAGTGATAAGTGACCTTTAAACATAAGTTGTTCACTCCTATGTTTGAAATTTTGAAAATCTGACATACACGGTTGTGTTCAAGATGATTTTTGGAGTCTAATGAAACAAAAATAATTTCTGGTGAATAGTGACCTACCCTTATGAATATTAACCTACCATTATGAATAATTATATGACCCTTATGAATAGTAAATCATCCAACATAAGAGTAACATTACCTATTAATAATAAAATAAAATTTAGACATCTTATAAAGTGACAATTTGACTATAGTAAACGTTTTGGTACTTTGTAAGTCATAAATAAATAATTATAATTAATTAATTAATTTAAAAGAAAATGTATTTTTCTAAAATTTATTCATAAATTATTGAATCAATGTCTTATAGTTTTTAGATAATTTTATAAGACCCTACGTAATTTTTGAAAGCACTATAAAATCAGTTTTAATATAAAAAACAGTTTTTTAAGTAAATTATGATTTTAATTAAATATTAAATTAATAATATTTATAAAATTATTTTTTAAAAATGGACTTCATTTTTTTATTCTACACATCAAAAAATGGTTGGGGTAAATTTTTGGGATTTTTCTGAAATACTTGAATTTTTGATCAATAATAGAATTTGATAATTCAAATAAATGCTAAATAATGTATTAATTGAGTCATCGATGATGTTCTGCTGATGTAATCCCACTTGGTTCAGAATAACATGATAAAATTACTATTCTTGGTCATCCAAGACTCACTATTCCTTGTCTTAGGGGAAATTAATAAACTAATAAATTTTATATTAAGGAAACCCCTCTCCCCTCCACTATAAAAGCCACCCTTCACACCCTCATTTCCTCACACATCTCAAGCTCCAATACTTCTCTATACTCTGACCAAACACCTTCCCTAGCCCCTACCCCACGTCCAAGATCTTATGGTCTCATCAAAATACCAATCTTAGTCTCTTCAGGAGGTTCTCAAGAGAAGGATTCAAGAGGTAATTTCCCTCCCTCTTCTCCTTTAATTTCCTTTCAAGTTCAAGTTCATTTCTTGATCTCTCTCCACCTATCTTCATCCAAATTTTATTGTAACTAAATTATTATACATACACTGTAATTTTATTATTCTAATTGGATATTATATCATCCAACCCCTTTCCCTCCTCCTTTTATTTTATTAAAGAGAACGTTGTCCGTGAGGTGTTAATTTATCACCTTCAAGAACGACATGCTTTCTTCTTCAATTTCTACCTTCAGATATGGTCATGAAACCATTTTTATGGTTGATACAGAATATTTTATGTGTATTATGTTCTATTTAAAGTTCTGGAAATAACCTATGGACATATTACTAAGTGATAAGTTAAGACAAGTTCGTTGTGATCTAAAAACCGCCCAAATTGACCCAAATAACCATCATTTAATTCTTATCTAATGATTCATCCACATGGATCTAATATAATTGATTATAAAATAATTCAAGATCCTTTAATATCATTAATTACATGTAATATAATTTCTGGATGTTTACTCATGTTCTACCCAAACCTCAATTTAAGAATACAAGTGAACCACCGAAGAAAAACCATAAAAACGAACATCCCCAAACAATGTTTTTTAAAATCTATAAGTCATCCAAAGGAACATAATATGAAATAATGAAACAATAATGAACCCTATTAATGTAAAAATGGTTCTAGATTTCTAATTAATGAATATAATGTCATTATACAAGACATTAAAGAGAAGGAATCATTCGAGTACAAGGTAAGGGGAAATATCGAACCCAATTTTCTTCTTTCGGGTTCTCCCTCTTTCACTCCATTTTTGATATGGTTACTTCTTAAATATCATTTTTTCATCATTTTCTTTACTTTTCTGGGATATACATGTTTTTCAATGGTTTTTATGAACAACAAAATGTTTTCCGAAAGAGCTCTTCTTTTAAAAACACCCCTTTTACTTCTCACTCAAAGTGGACGGTTCTTGTAACATGTATGTTATTCCCTATTTATTTTGGGAACCCAAAGATTATGAATTTATTATAATGATATGAAACTCACTCCTTTCCATGGGTTAGTTATGTTAATTTTTTATATGTATTCTATGTGGAAATCATGATAATGATAATGTTATGATGTGACGGGTGCACCCAGAATTATATAGCGCAATATGAATGTTTCAAAGTGACGGGTGCACCCAAAATTATACAGCGCTCCAATGCATTGGGTAAAGTGACTAATCTCATGAGTAAATGTGAAATGATGTGTGAACAAGATTCTAGCTTGGTTCACAAGTATGTGTGGTAGTTAACCACTAAGACACGATGTTTCATTTTTATGCATTGCCACATTTCAAGTCTTTTATTTATGATCTTCTCATGTTCATGACCTCTTGCCTATGTTATGATTATGCTCATCCCATGATATATTGTTCTTATTTATCCTCTTACTGGGCTTCTAGATCACCCCTTTTTATGTATATCCTCAGGTGGATACATGTACTAAGGATAGGACAAGTGCCAATAAGAAGCTAGAGAAGAATAAAATTAGATGAATGTTTATGCTTGATGTTGTATTTGTTATGTATGGTCCTAGTTTTACCAAGAAACTAAACCTTTGGATCCTCTATGTGTAATACTATTATGTTCTTTATCTTTGAAATGATTTAATAGTAATGTAAGAAAAGGTAGGGATGCTATAGTTGGTATCAGAGGCAACGTTTAGTTAATTTGGGAATTAGGATTAGTGAACCCTAAGGAAAACCTACAGCATGAGACTAAGTACAAATATGCACACAATAATATTTACTTAGGGATCCCATATGTTATGTTTTTGGTATAAATTGTTTAAATGAATAAGTTATTCATGACTTTTTTACTTATGTTTTGTTCTAACCTTTTCTATTTAATAAAATGGTGGGAACCAGGAGAAATCAGGCCAAAAACTCATGCGAGGGCCAATGCAACGAATGCCCGAATGACATCCCCAATGATTTTGGAGGTGGAGTTCAAAACTTCATGGAGATTCTTGTCTAATTATCTCAGGTTATGAATAATAACCATAATAACGGGGAACTTCCTCCTTCACCAAAGAGGGAGCAACTAGCTATCGAATGTTTTATGTGGCAACGACCACCGACATTTTGTGGATCTTCCGATCCACTAGTTTCGGAACAGTGGGTCAACTCCATGGAGAAGATCTTATCTGTGCTTCACTGTTATGAGACAGAGAAGGTTACTCTAGCCGTTTATCATCTTGATGGAGAATCTGATCAATGGTGGGCTTTGATTAAGAACACCAAGCTAAGGGAGGAAATTGAAGAGATGGAATGAGAAGACTTTAAGATAATGTTTCTTAATAAGTATTTCCCACAAACTCTTCACACAAATATGGATAGAGAATTCATAGATCTCAAGAAAAAATAAGGAGAATCTGTCACAACCTATGAATATAATTTCACAAGGCTCTCAAGGTATGCTTAGGGTTTTGTTATCAACAATGATAGAAAAATTTATAGATTCTTTAGTGGATTAAAACCACGCCTTCGAAAGGCTAATACAATTTGATACTTTGGGAGTTATGAAGAAGTTGTTCGGTGTGGTCTCAAAGTGGAGATGGAGTTTTTAGAATGGTCCCATGGATATGGTGATTAGAAAAAAAAGATGGAGTTTCAAGCTGGTGGATCTAATGATAAAGGTGGGAAGAAAAATCAAAGACTCACATGCCAAAAATGTGGGAAGTTTCACAATGGGAATTGCCTCAAAGGGACGGGGAAATGATTCATGTGTGGGAAATAAGGAAACCATGCTCAAGAGTGTCTAAAAGACACAAAAATGAAGGAGAATGTAGCCGATTAAAGGAGAGAACCACTCATGGTTCAATGCTAAAACTGTAAGGAGATAGGGCACTATGCAAACCAGTGCACTAAACCTCGAGTCCTCGAGGGTAATCGACGTTAGCAACCACTAAATCCAAAGGAGCAAGGGAAGGCTTATTCCATCACTACTATAGAGGTGGAGCATGATAATGAAGTCATACAAGGTACACTTCCTATTCACTCAAGAATGGAAAAAGTCTTATTTGATTCCGGGTCTACGCATTCCTTTATATCTTTCAAGTTTGCTAGAACTATAGAATCGAAGCCCTGAAACCTTGAATAAGAGATATCTGTAAAAACACCAAGTGGTGCAATCATTTCAACCCAAGTGTTTTACTCTTCTCCTGTTGACGTATGTGGGAAGATTCTTCCAGCAAATCTCGTAATACTTCCCTTGGTAGAATTCGACGCTATAATGGGAATGGACTGGATCTCGTTATATAGAGTGCATAACAACTGTCGGGAAAAGGAAATATTTTTTCATATTCTGAACCATCCCATGCTCCTCTAAAAATGTAAGGAAGATCGTGAATCTCCTTTGAAAAATCCTTCAATGGTGTGGGTGTTGATTCCCTATGAAAAAGCATACCTCACCCAAATGGTTGAGTCGAAGGAAAGTTCCAACCTTGAGGAAATGCCCATCGTGAGGGAATACAGTGATGTATTTCCCGAAGAGTTACCCGGAATTCCCCCGAATCGTGAGGTAGAGTTCTCAATTGAACTCATACCCGGAGCTACTCCTATCTTGAATTTCCCCTATAGGATGGCTCCTATCGAACTGGAGGAGTTAAACAAGCAGCTGTAAGAGCTTCTAGACAAATGGTTCATACGCCCTAGTGCATCACCTTGGGGTGCGCCAGTGCTCTTTATGAAGAAGAAGGATGGAACCATGCAGCTGTGTATCGATTATCGGGAACTCAACAAGATCACCATAAAGAACAAGTATCCTCTCCCTAGGATTGATGACTTGTTAGATCAGTTAAGAGGAGCTCAATACTTCTCAAAGGTTGATCTTTGTTCTGGATATCATCAGGTAAAGGTGAAGAAGGAATATATTCAGAAGACTGCCTTCTGTACAAGACTATGAGTTTTTGGTGATGCCCTTCAGACTTACTAATTCCCCTGCAATCTTCATGGATTTGATGAATAGAGTCTTTAGACATTACCTCAACAAATTTGTGGTAGTGTTTATCGATGATATTCTTATCTACTCCAAGAGCAAGGAGGAACATTAAGAACATATAAGACTTGTTTTGGCGACATTGAGAAAGGAGAAGTTGTATGCCAAGTTCAGAAAGTGTGACTTTTGGATGAATAAATTCACGTTATTGGGACATGTTATCACAATTGAGGGAATTTATGTGGATCCTTCAAAGAGAAAGGCGATTGAGGAATGGCCCAGGCCCTCTAGTGTCACAGAAATCCATAGTTTTCTTGGATTAGCTGGGTACTACCAATGTTTTGTGAGAAACTTCTCACAATTGTTAAGCCCGCTAACTAAGTTAACAGGGAAAGGGGTAAAGTATGTCTGGATGGAAGAATGTGAGGGAAGCTTCAAGGATCTAAAGAGAAGGTTGATCACTGCACCTGTACTCACACGAACGAAAAGTGGAGAAAGTTTTTTGATATACAGTGATGATTCAAAGAAATTCTTGGGTTGTGTACTCATGAAAAATGATAATGTGATAGCTTATGCCTCACGACAGTTGAAGATCCATGAGCAGAACTACCTGACGCATGATCTAGAGTTGGCAGCTATGATTTTTTCCTTGAAAATCTGGCGGCACTACCTTTATGGTGAGAAGTGTGACATATACACTGACCACAAGAGCCTAAAGTATATATTCACACAAAAGAAGCTCAACATGCGTCAAAGGAGATGGTTAGAGCTAATCAAGTATTACGATTAATTACTCTATTCACTATCATCCTGGAAAGGCAAACGGGGTAGCTGATGCTCTAAGCAGAAAATAACCTACTACTATATCCATGTTGCGGATTGAGAAAGATCCTATCTTCATGGATATGAAAAGAATGGATTTGGAAATCATAATGGCAGGGGATACATCCTACCTTTCCCAAATTATTGCGCAACCATCTATACAGAAGAATATTAAGGAAGCACAAAGGGATGATGTGGAGATACAAAAGAGGGTGAATGCAGTAAAGGAAGGGAAGCTGTAAGAGTTCCATATCAATGATGGTGGTGTGATTCAGTTTGGAACATGGATTTGTGTTCCTTCATCACCCAAGATAAAGAAGGAGCTATTGGATAATGCACATAACTCAACTTTCTCTATCCATCTTGGGAGTACCAAGATGTATCACGATCTCCGAGAACACTTCTGCTGGGATAACATGAAGAAAGAGATTGCAGAATATATATCAAGGTGCTCGGTATGTCAGAAAGTTAAAGCTGAGCAACAAAAGTCCAAGGTTATGATGTATCCATTGCCTATACCCATGTGGAAATGGGAAAATGTTACTATGGACTTTGTCACGGGTCTCCTGAAGACGTCAAAGGGAAATAATGCGATTTGGGTTGTGGTTGATTGACTCACCAAGACTTCCCATTTTATCGCTATTTGGGAAGATCTCTCACTTGATCAACTTGCAAAGATATATGTGAAGGAAGTGGTAATATTGCACGGTGTTCCACTCTCAATTGTCTCTGACCATGATCCAAGGTTCACATCTAAATTCTGGAGGAGCCTTCAACATGATTTGAGTACTGAATTAAATTTCAGCACGGCCTATCACCCCCAAACTGATGACCAGTCTGAAAGGAATATTCATACACTTGAAGATATGCTAAGAGCCCGATCTCTTGAATTCAAAGGTGGTTGGGATCAGCATCTCCCATTGGTTGAGTTCTCATACAATAATAACTTCCACTCAAGTATTCAGATGGATCCATATGAAGCTCTTTATGGGAAGCGATGTAGAACTCCAACCTTTTGGGATGAAGTTGGAGAAAGAAAGCTACTTGGACCCAATCTTGTTCAATAAATGACAGAGAAGGTTCAAGTCATCCAGAAACACATCAAAGCTGCTCAAAGTCGGCAAAAGAGCTATGCTGACAACCGTCGAAGGGACATGGAGTTTGACGTTGGAGATAAAGTCTTCCTTCGAATATCTCCATGGAAAAGAGTCATGGGATTCGGGAAGAAAGGGAAGATAAGCCCAAGGTATATTGGCCCCTTTGAGATCCTTGATGGCATAGGATCTATGGCCTATCGTCTTGAACTTCCACCAAATATGGCTCAAGTTCATGATGTGTTTCATGTATCACTATTGAGGAAGTACATACCAGACCCCTCACATGTACTAAACTCAGAGGTGGTGTAGCTGGAAGATGATCTTTCCTATGAGGAGCAGCTAGTAAAGATTCTGGATCAGAGAGATAAGGTTTTATGCAACAAGACAACCCATCTTGTCAAAGTGTTGTGGAGGAACCATAAGTTTGAGGAAGCAACTTGGGAACCAGAAGAGGCAATGAAGGAGAAGTACCCTCACCTGTTTGTGTAAAGTGAAATTTCAGGGGCAAAATTTCTTAAGGGGGGAAGAATGTAACGACCCAAATTTTTTCAATGGAAATCCCCTTCTTATATTTATGTCATAAAATAACATGAAAATGCAAAATAATGAACTACTAAGTGATAAGTGACCTTTAAACATAAGGTTTTCACTCCTATGTTTGAAATTTTGAAAATCTGACATACACGGTTGTGTTCAAGATGATTTTTGGAGTCTAATGAAACAAAAATAATTTTTGGTGAATAGTGACCTACCCTTATGAATAGTAACCTACTCTTATGAATAGTTATATGACCCTTATGAATAGTAAATCATCCAACATAAGAGTAACATTACCTATTAATAATAAATAAAATTTAGACATCTTAGAAAGTGACAATTTGACCTTAGTAAACATTTTGGTATTTTATAAGTCATAAATAATTAATTATAATTAATTAATTAATTTAAAAGAAAATTTATTTTCCTAAAATTTATTCATAAATTATTGAATCAATGTCTTATAGTTTTTAGATAATTTTATAAGACCCTACGTAATTTTTGAAAGCACTATAAAATCAGTTTTAATATTAAAAACTGTTTTTTTAAGTAAATTATGATTTTAATTAAATATTAAATTAATAATATTTAGAAAATTATTTTTGGAAAATGGAATTCATTTTTGTATTCTACACGTCGAAAAATGGTTGGGGTAAATTTTTGGGATTTTTCTGAAATACTTGAATTTTTGATGAATAGTAGAATCCGATAATTCACAATAAATGCTAAATAATGTATTAATTGAGTCATCGATGATGTTCTGCTGATGTAATCCCAATTGGTTCAGGATTAAATGTTAAAATTACTATTCTTGGTCATCCAAGACTCACTATTCCTTGTCTTAGGGGAAATTTATAAACTAATGAATTTTATATTAAGGAAACCCCTCTCCCCTCCACTATAAAAGCCACCCTTCACACCCTCATTTCCTTACACCTCTCAAGCTCCAAGACTTCTCTATACTCGGCCCAAACACCTTCCCTAGCCCCTCCCCCAATTCCAAGATCTTCTGGTCTCATCAAAAGACCAATGTTAGGCTCTTAAGGAGGTTCTCAAGAGAAGGATTCAAGAGGTAATTTCCCTCCCTCTTCTCCTTTAATTTCCTTTCAAGTTCAAGTTCATTTATTGATCTCTCTCCACCTATATTCATCCAAATTTTATTTTAACTCAATTATTATACATAAACTATAATTTTATGATTCTAATTGGATATTATATCATACAACCCCCTTTCCCTCCTCCTTTTATTTTATTAAAGAGAACGTTGTTCATAAGGTGTTAATTTATCACCTTCAAGAACGACATGCTTTCTTATTCCATTTCTACCTTCAGATCTGGTCATGAAACCATTTTTATGGTTGATCCAGAATATCTTATGTGTATTATGTTCTATTTAAAGTTCTTGAAATAACCCATGGACATATTACTAAGTGATAAGTTAAGATAAGTTCGTTGTGATCCAAAAACCGCCCAAATTGAACCAAATAACCATCATTTAATTATTATCTAATGATTCATCCACATGGATCTAATATAATTGATTATAAAATAATTCAAGCTCCTGTAATATCATTAATTACATGTAATATCATTTCTGTATATTTACTCATGTTCTACCCAAACCTCAATTTAAGAATACAAGTGAACCACCGAAGAAAAACCATAAAAACGAACATCCCCGAACAATGTTTTTTAAACTCTATAAGTCATCCAAAGGAAAATAATATGACCTAATAAAACCAGAATGAACCCTATTAATGTACACATGGTTATGGATTTCTAATTAATGAATATAATGCCATTATACAGGACATTAAAGAGAAGGAAGCATTCGGGAACAAGGTAAGGGGAAATCTCGAACCCAATTGTCTTCCTTCGGGTTCTCCCTCTTTCACTCCATTTTTGATATGGTTACTCCTTAAAGATCATTTGTTCATCATTTTCTTTACTTTTCTGGGATATAAATGTTTGTCACTGGTTTTTATGAACAACAAAATGTTTTCTGAAAGAGCTCTTCTTTTAAAAACACCCCTTTTACTTCTCACTCAAAGTGGACAGTTCTTGTAACATGTATGTTATTCCCTCTTTATTTTGGGAACCCAAAGCTTATGAATGTATTATAATGATATGAAACTCACTAATTTCCATGGGTTAGTTATGTTCATTTTTGATATGTATTCTATGTGGCAATCATGATAATGATAATGTTATGATGTGACAGGTGCGCCCGGAATTATATAGCGCAATATGAATGTTTCAAAGTGACGGGTGCGATCGAAATTATACAATGCTCCAATTCATTGCGTAAAGTGATTAATCTCATGAGTAAATGTGAAATGATGTGTGAACAAGATTATATCTTGGTTCACAAGTATGTGTGGTAGTTAACCACTAAGACATGATGTTTCATTTTTATGCATTGCCACATTTCAAGTCTTTTATTTATGCTCCTCTCATGTTCATGACCTCTTGCCTATGTTATGATTATGCTCATACCATGATATATTGTACTTATTTATCCTCTTACTGGGCTTCTATCTCACCCCTTTTGATGTATATCCTCAAGTGGGTACATGTACTAAGGATAAGACAAGTTCCAATAAGAAGTTAGAGAAGAAGAAAATTAAATGAATGTTTATGCTTGATGTTGTATTTGTTATGTATGGTCATAGTTTTCCAAAGACACCAAACCTTTGGATCCTATATGTGTAATGCTATTATTTTCTTTATCTTTGAAATGATTTAATAGTAATGTAAGAAAAGGTAGGGACACTATAGTTCAAGTTTGGAGTTGAGGCGAAACCAATATAAGAGAGATACATAGGTGGATAGGTGGAAAGATTTAACATGAACCTTAATTGGTTCAAGGTGTTTTTACCATAGGTCAATGAATATTTTATCATATACTAGATAAAATAACCATTAGTAAAATCTCATGATCATACCACTTTATTATTTTATTTTTGTCATGTTTCTTGGTTATTTCATTATGGATGTTTTATCACGATCACATGAATTAATGAATTAAAAAGCATGCAAGATAAAACTAAGATAATTTGGATTATGCATAAATATAATCTAAGAAATGGTTAAACACTTAATTATTTCCAATTAATATTAAAAATCATGTAATAAAGATAATAATTGGAAATTTATGCATAAAAGATAAAATAACTCAATTATATTTGTTAATTCGGTATATCCTTCCACTACTTCAGTTAAAATTAAACCATAGTTCAAAGTGCTTGACCAACTAAAGTTGGGGTGATTTCAATTATAGAGGAATTATAACTTGAATTTTTGGGTTGAATTAGCTTAGTTCACATCAAGGGTTGGCTGCCAAAGTAGGACTTGGTGTAAATGAGAGGCAAGGGTTGAGGAAATCCAATTTATAGATTTTTAGATTGGGGAGTCCACTCAACAGATCAAGGAACTGTGAGTTAATGCAGTTGGAATTTGGAATGCCTACTTAAAACCCTTCAAATTACTCTACTATACAAATTTGGGGTGATGAGAAGGGGAATATGGATCCTTAACACTATAATTTCCAAGAAACATGATATTCTAAAGCCAATGGTGAGGGATATTGGGTCTCAATAAAATAGTGGGAGATTAATAAATATAATATTCATTTATTTGTGCCCCCAGGGTGTAGCTCAATTGGTAGATTCCCCTATGGGTATTGGTGAGGTCTCGAGTTCGATTCTCACCAATTTCATCCCTATACTTCTTGTTGCATGATTTTCTTTGTACTGTAGCCCCTTCCCCGAATAAACTGAGGCTTCGGCCTCAAATTTTATTTATTTATTTGTCTTAATCTTATCAGATAAAGTACTAAAAATATACTCATCTTATTTGTATAAACAATAATAAAATGACTTCAAACATATCACTGCAATCCATAATCGATAAGGATAGCCTTCTCACCAACACAAATTTCCAAGAGTGGTAAAGGCACTTACGTGTTATCCTATACCATGAAAGGAAATTGCATGTGCTGGAATAACCTATTCTTGATGAACCTAGTAATGAGGCTAGCGAGGAAGAGTTATCTCTCTATGAGAAACATCTGAAAGATGCTAAAATTGTTTAGTGTTTTATGCTATCATCCGTAACTAATGTGATTTTGTTGAAACATGGGGATATGGATGCATATAACATGATGTATCACCTTCAGGGTCTCTATCAAGAGAAGGTGAGACAAGAGAGATATGATATATCCAATACTCTGTTTACAATTAATATTGGAGATTCTACACTATATGGGCCTCATGTAGTCAATCTTATTAGCTACATTGAACAATTATACATCATATGGATTAAATTACTAGATGATTTGAGCACAAATCTCATAATTTCCTCACTATCCAAGATCTTATCCACATTTCTTATTAATTATAACATGACTAATAATGAGAAGATTCTTTTTGAGCTTCTTACTTTGATTCTCCAAGTAGATAAGGACACGGGGCATGAAAAATCCACATTCCTTATAGTGAATAAGAAAAATAAGAATAAGGAAAAGGTTCCCAAGACTCATAAAAAGTCTAAGGCTCCCAAGCACCATCCTTCCAAGAATAGGAAGATCCAGAGGTAGGGTAAGAAAAAAGGAGGCAATATGTTTTTCATGTGGCAAGCAAGGCCACTAGAAGATGAATTTCTCATATAAGAAAGGAGAATCTAAATGTTCATTCTTTATCGAGTGTAATCTTTCAATATCTACACATTGGGTTTTAGATACATCATGTGGTACTCACATCTATATCCAAATTTAGGAACCAAGTATATTCCTAAAGATTTCTAGATGAGATGTGTATTTGAAATCTTCCAATAGTGGGAGGCCCACTAATCTAGCAATTTGTGACTACCACATTTCATTTCCAATAGGAATGATATTGGTTTTAAGGGATTATTATTATTTACCAACTGTTACCAAGAATAAAATTTATGTATCATCCCTAGATACAATTGGTTTTATTTTAAAGTTTGTAAATAAAAGAATTTTATTTTATAAATACAACATATTTTATGGTCTGACACATTTAAATAATGGTATTTATGTATTAAATTATGAAAATGATGTATTTGAAATAGATAAAGAACCATGTTCAAAGGACTTATATAACACCCAACTATGACATAACTATCTTGGTCATGTAAACGAGAATAATTTGACAAAGAAAAGTCCAGATAGTTATTTAGACTCTTATGAGCTAAAACCACTTAAAATATTCCATGATTTTTTATAAGAAAAAATCACCAAACCACCATTTGGTAGACAAGGTGAAAGGGATACATAGCTTCTAAGACTGGTACACACTGATGTGCGTGGACTATTTCCAATAGAAACTAGAGGTGGGTATTCTTACTTTATAACTTTTACTGATTACTTGAGTAGATATGCATATGTATACTTGATGAATTATAAGTTAGAGTCCTTTGAGAAATTCAAATATTTCAAGAATGAAGTATATAATCAACTTGGGAAAAAAATAAAAAAGATTTAATCAGATCGAGGTGGTGAAAATATTAACCAAGAGTTTATTAACTTTTTATGGGAATGAAGTATATGATAATGTCTTAAGCGTAAATTTCACACTGATAGGGTCATATTAGTTCTCCGCTATGATGAGAACCCAAAAGTGTCATGAAAGTATTCTCAAATATATGTTCTATAGCTGGATGAACTCATTTAAGGGATACAAATGATTCAAGATATCATGGGTGGAGACTCATAGGAATTTGAGACACCTTTTCACAGTGTATGACCTTCATAATATCCAGTGTAGGATATTATGAGAATAAGACCCACTAGTAGGAAATACACATTTATATGCATCATTGGATGTTACTATTTTCGGATGTGTGTATTAATCCTTATAATTTAAGATTATAATTAAGGAGTGTTATAAGTTATGTTCTTTGATGTATTAATGAAAACCGTGATGACATATGTTCACAGTAAATATCGCAATATATGCTGAGATAAAATGAAATAGGATTAGAGAGACTATGGGAGCTTACCTCAAGGGATCCCACACTTTCGATGGATTGAATATCAGATATCGGATGGAGGATCTAGATCAATGCCTAGGTGAGGAGAGTTCTTGAGTTCAAAGGGGAGGAGTAGATCCTAGTTTGGACACTAGAGAAAATAGAAATAGGAAACTAGATTTAAATTTTAAGTGAGGGGAAAATGGTAAATTTTCCCCAAAATATCACTGTTCATGGTTTAGGCTCATGGTTAGAAAAAACATGCACCAACTGTGCATGGTTTTCTGTAGGGAAGGGTGCCCCACATAGTTAGGTGCATATTTTTAATAACCATGTGTAGACCATACCAAAAACCATTTTACACCATTTGAAATTGGCCACATAACCGTGTGACCTGACCTCCTTTTCCCATTTTGGGGTTCCATGCTTCGAACGATCCTCAAATGATTTTGTGACCTCCTTGGCTTGAATAAAATCATTATTTGTGCCATTTGATAAATTAAAATAGAAAAACTTACAATCTGTACCTTCATTGAAATGATGGGTCATCATAACCTCCCCTCCTTAAAGCAACCCATCCCTGAGTTAACCTTCCGAGGGTAAAGAGGTAACGTTAAAAAAATAGTTCCAACCATTAAGTTCATATATTATCTTCCTATTCCCAAGTCTCACCCTATTCGTTCTTCCATAACACCCATACAAGATGAATGAACCCGCCTCTAAGTATCTTCACTCTCAGATAAACTATAATCATTGGATACTCCTCGAAGGAAGCATTCATATCCAATTTTATCTCATCGGGTTGAAAGATGTGTGACGGGTCTGGATAATATCTATGAAGCTGAGATATATGAAAGACTTAATGCATATACTGATACCTATGAGGAAGATTCAACTGGTAAGTTATTGGTCCGATCTATTTCACAACCTCAAAGGGTCCAATGAACCTTAGTGAGATATTACCCTGCTTTTGAATATGTATATGCCCCAAACTGGGTGAGACCTGCAAGAAAAACCGGTATTTGAGCATGAACTCAAGAGGTTACCGACGCCTGTTGGCATAAGACTGCTATCTAGAATGAGCTGTCAACATACGCTTTATGATTAAATAGACCTACTATATTTTCTACTGGATGAGATGAGACCCAAGCACAATTGCCTCTCCCATATCTATCCAGCATAGAGGTGAGTGACAAGGCCTACCATATAAGGCTTCACAGGGATCCATTTCGACAATATCATGAAAGATGCTATTTTAATAAAACTTTACCAGAGGAATGTGTTTCTCCCAAGAACCTCCATGTCTTTATGCCGATCTGCCTAGGTGATGACATCCCACCACCTCTTAGCCGAGTCATGTAGCATATAATCTACTAACTTGAACCTCTGATCTATAGGCGCCTCTAGTTTCTCAAATATAGTTAAGATAGCCTCAATCCCAGACTCCACAACATGTGTTCTTCCATCCCCTGAAAATGTGAGAGGATGTTTCTACTAAAACTCACATGTCAACTGAGTTATACTTCAGGGTAGGTATCATTATACCCTACATACCCTGAAGCATACACATAAAACCCTATTATAACTATGTGTTAGTGCCCACATCAGTAATAGGAAGAGGATCCACATGTGGCTTTATAGGAGGAATGACTAGCGGCTCACAACCTGCCACCTCAGGAACATGATCATCCCCACCTTCAGAGCACGCGAATCGAGGATATCATGGTGGCATAATGCTACAAATACAAATTAATATCTCATAAGAAATTTAATTAATTGAAATTATTACATTCAAGAAACTAGGATAGGTCTGAATTCTTCCTATAAGAACGAATGCGCTTCTATTCATACTTTAAAAGCTAGGTCTAGATGGTAAAAAAGACCATAACAGGTCATAAGAACTCATGATAAACCACACTACCCACTACTAAGGCCGAGTTCAAGTTCAAGTATTTTTATTAGGTATATACAAGATGGGTATTTCCAATTTAAAGGTCATTTCCATTTAAACACATTCCTATTTAAATGTTTAAACCATTTTGTAATAGAAGAATCCAATGATTTACCATTTTCTGATCCATAAGGGCCCATACACCTTATGAACCAAAACATGGAATTCACTTGGACGTCATTCTCATTTAAATTGTGCTTGTTTCAAGTATTCAAATTACTTTAGAATGGTTGAGCTAGATGGAATGTTGTTTTCTGATCCATAAGGGCCCATACACATAGTGAATCAAAATGTGGCACCCTCTTAACTCACACCATATAATATTCTAGATCCTACAAGGAGTGTTAGAACAATTTAATATATTTAACAAGGCATAATAAACATGCAACAAGCAATGCTCACTGAAAATTAAACATGGCATGGAAAGATGCATGACCTATAATTCATGTTGTTCCTATGATGATGCATGATCTATTGCATCACCCTCATTTCATAGGGCTTAATAAATAAATAAAAATTCCAATTTCACTAATATCATTAACATAAAAAAACATGTGAACCACCCAATGGTAAAATGATATCAACTGTAATAGGAAAAAATAGAACAAAAATGATAATTTAGGAAACTTGGACTTTACCTCATACATGAGTTCGCGATGCCTAGGAAGAACATATGACCAAGTGCCAAGCATTTTTACATTCTCCAATCTATTATTTCAAAATAGTAAAGTAAGAAAGTAACTACTTTGATACCACTTTGTAATGTCCTAGACCCATATGCCACTTAACTTGTGCCCCATGCCCGATTGGCCACACAACCGCAAGCACACCCTGTATGCCAGAGGCTAACAACTAGCAGTGAGGGTGTAAATATAAGGCCCCATCCTTAAAACTTACTTAATATTGAGTTATTACAAGATTACACATTGAGGATCTTTTCTGGTTTAGAGTTTTAGATAATTAGATCATAAAACTTTCATTACATTCCACATTTAAACAAAGTGGTTACATAAAATATAGTATTCATTTTTCCCATCAACAGAAACATATTTAAAAAATAAAGCATGGATTCTTTCATGACACTTCCTTGACACTATCATCATATCATGTACCTTTCCCTTGACCTGTGAAAAACATTTCAAAAAAAAAACTTGGGATGAGCATAAAAAGCTCATTAAGGGTTATAAAAATATGGAAAGGAAACATGAGTTCATATATACATAAGAATGAAATCATACTTTACCCATAAAACATAGGCATATCAAATCCTGAATAAATCATAGAAATCATAAGACATAAAAGGTAACTTGAGGCATTCATAACATTCTTACGTAGGGAGTAACCCTCTTGGTTACGTTTGGAATACCCACCACAGTATAATACCTAAATCTCTTCGGAGAAACCTTAACGTTTCACTCCTTCACATTACCCAATGAATTGGAGAGCTATATCGGGCTCACCCGCCCTTAGTTTTTCACGGAACCACCCGTCTTCATAATAATTCCCAAGAACCATAACATAATCGTATCACATAAAACATGCATAAAGGAAACATAACATTTCCACTTTTCAATCACAAGATATCAATACAAAATATTGATATAAAAACATTATGAAAACCATTTTCAATACCAAAATAAAAGAAAAGTAAAACATGGTATTTATTTTTCTTTAAAAAAAGGGTATGGCTTGTAGAGGAATCCGAAACTCAAATAATGGTCACGGCGGCGGAGAAGTCATTATCGCTGCATACGTACGACAAAAACATTCCCTTTTGTCGTTTAGTAAAACGCTTCGTATAAAGAATATTCCTTTTGGATAAATGTAAAATTCAAAGGGTTTTATACACCGTATAAAAGAAGGTTGTGTATAAAACAAAATATGCCTCAATGAATGGATATTGAGACGAAGTCCCATACAAAGACGGTATCCTTGGATTAAGGATAAATCAATTACATAATTATGTGTGACAAACTAATACACCAAATATAAGTGGATATTAAGTGTAAAACAATCATAGGACATTCACACATATTCATAGAATGACTTATTCAAGGAGTACTAGTTTATCCCAAAGTATCAAAATTGGGTTAAGAAGTTCCCTTGCAAAAATTCGACAGCCTAACAGTGTCACTTAAAAATTCAGAAAAAGAGTTGATGAGAGATAAAAAAGGGTATCTCATCACTTGGACATAAAATTTACATCAATAAGGATATAGAAGAACATATCCCAACATAATAGTATGTGAATTAAAAGACATAACAAAAGAAGTCTTTTAAAAACAGGAGGGTGAAAGGTTCCCTTACCGACTTGGGTAACTTTTGAAACATACACCCCGTGAAAGAAAGACAATACAACATTGATGTAAATACTCATAAATGAAATTATATTACACAATGAGTAAAATAATTGGTAGTACATACACCACTCAAAGGAAATTGTGTCAATTGTAGCATAAATCCCATGGGAATAAAAGTGAGATGAAAAATCCCTTACGAAAACTCGGTAGCCTAACGACGCCACTTAAAACTTCCAAAAATGGATTGATTAGATCAAATAGGGTCTCTCATCATATTAAAATAAAATCTAAAGTAAGAGGAATATAAAAGAACATCCCCCATCATAACAAAGAGGATATTAAAAGAAGTAACATAAAAGAGAGTACTTAAAAAGAAAGAGAGAGGTTAGATCTCTTATGAAAATTCGGCAGCCTAACGACGCCACTCAAAACTTCCAAAATGGATTGATGAGAGAAAATAGGGTCTCTCATAATATAAAAATAAGAAGTACAGTAGGATTAATATAAAATAACATCCCAATAATAAGAAAGATGAGCTTAAAAGGAATGACATAAAAGAGTGTACTTAAAAAGAAAGAGAGGAGTGGGATCCCTTACCTCGGGTCCGACTTGACTCGATCGTTCTTTAATCTCCTGAATAATAAACTTGAGTTAATTTCTACTTCCTTAAGAACCTTTTTCAAGTTCATTATTACTTTTATATCACTTATTACCATGTCATGAACACTATGTTATTATTTAAGTTAATAATGGTCGTTTTAACGATCATTGGTACTTGAGTCAAAAAAATAAATTCTTTATAATTACAAGTTGTTCATGTGGTAAAATATCCATTATATACAGAATTGTATTAATGATGTAGATATAATATATATCATATATATCTAGTATATTCATTCATTTATAATATTACATAACATTTAGAGTTAAGAAATGAAATGCACCGTTCCTGGAGACGGTAAGCCGTACGTACGCATGAACGCTACTTCCATTTCTATTTCATATTTAATGGAATTAAAACATAATGATACATAATAGTATTTTAATTCCAGTATGGTATCATATATAATATAATTAAATATATCCTTTATACGTACCACATATGGTATTAACGAATCAAATCACTTTGAGGGGGCGGTAGTCCGCACTTCCTAAAATGAAGATATCACATATACCCATAATGGAAGCCATAAAGGTATGCCATAAATGAAAAATACAGAAGCTTAAGGAAAAAATAAACATATTATATATCATATATAAATGTAGTGACATCATAATGGCCACCATGAAACTTTTTAAGAGAAGATTGAACAATCATCATTTCGTGAGGCAGTAATTCGCCATCCACAGAAACAGTATGTTCTTTAACCATTAGACGAATGTGTGCATAAGTGTAGCTCGAATACTTAATATAAAAAAAATCCTAGTATATTGAATATACTGGTGTTGTTACAAAAGAAAGGAATAAAAAGAGTTTAGGGGGGTGGAGAAGCAAAATAAAACAAAAGGACTCAAGTGAAGACATTACCTTAAAATCGGGTAACTCCCTTTGGTTTGAGCTCAAAGGCTTCCTTGGGAAGACTTCTGACCAAAGTGAGGCTTCTAAGAGTTATAGAGAGATGTGGAGAGACAAAATGGGCAGGGGTTGGCCAATTCAAAGGCTTTGTAAGTGTGGGTAAGGAGGTAGAGGTGGGGGCCTTTTATAAGAGGAGAGGAGGGGCACTCTTGGAAAGTAAAGAAATGTTACTTTATTTTAGAATGAGTTTCAGATTTTAATGGTCCCACATTGATGTGTTTCGAGGATAAGGTGATAAGGGTTTTAAATCCACCCATCCAATAGGTTTTGGACATGTGTAGGTCTTAGATGTTACATTATCTTTCCATTTTATTTAAATCGTTAAATAATGAGGTCATCGCTCCATCATCATGATGTCATAAATAATTTAATTTATTTAATGTCTAAAAATTATAAAAAAATACTATGATGTAGGAAATATTTTTATATTTCCAATGAATATTTATAGTAAAAAATCTGACTTGTATAACCCCATTTAAAAATTGTTTTAGTAAAACAACTCATGTTTGTGTCATTTTAATTTTAACATTAAATAAAAAGGTATTTATGTCATTTTCCAACCAAAGTGGCTCCATGGGGTCCCCAAGTTGACCCATGGATTGTATTGGTCGTACATGACTCATCCAATGAGGGTAGGACATGTGTCTAGGTCATTTCATATTATTAAAACATTATTTTTACCTTAAACTACACTAATTACCTCTAATCACGATTAAAAACTTAATAAGTTACTATTCACCAAAAAATTATTTTAATCCCATTGAACCACATTTTACTTCTTAATTACAACCATGTATGTCAAATTTTTGAAATTCAAAATACAAAGGTGGAAAAATTTCATTTAAACGGAAAATTAGTTTTTATAAGTACCACTTAGTGGTTTCACTATTCATCAAAAATTGAAGTTTTTCAGAAAATTACCAAAAATGAACCCTAGGATATATTTGATATTCCGAATTCAAAAATGATGTATATTTTAAAAAATTCAAAACAAATAAGTTTCATTAATTAATTTAATAATTAATTCCCGCTGTCAAAAAAAATAGCGTGTTTTTAAGAAACAATATCTATTAAAAGATTGACACTAGTTTAAGTCCAATTTCAAAGTGAAATTAATTCCAATGACCACAATTGGATTTAATTATAAAAATATATTCTAATTTCACTTTAAAACCAATTTAAAAGATAATCTAATCATATAAATAAATTAGATTAAAAAGAGGTTTTGAATTAAAATACAACATTTTCACTATTCATTAAAAAATGTACTTTATCGGAAAAATACCAAAAATTTACACAAAGTAAATTTTGATGTCCCGATTCTAAAGAATAATTTTATTTTGTCAAATATAATACATAAAATTATCAAAAAGTGGATTTAAAAGAGGTTCGCCATCAAAAGGCGGTTAATCGACATTTTAAAGAATATTAGATTGTTTACGCTTAAAATTGGATTCATTCGCATTTTTAATCCTATAACATTTATTGTAAAAAGTAAAAATATTTGACAAACATATATAATCATTTTTTAGTTAGTTATATTCATTCCCGCCATCACAACGGCTAGGCGTTAACTACCATTTAAAATAATATTATTTTATTATTAGAGTGCAACGTAAGATTCCCAAGAAACTTGTTGTTGCGTGTTGGGTACGCCATCGAGCATAGCATCCCCTTTAAAGTTATATTAATATTTTATTCACAAATATGGATAAATGTGAAAATGTCATACTCTTTATTTACCTGGGTTGTTACAGTAAAGGTGGTACAGTGGAGAGACTATACCATCACGTTAGAGTAGTACAAGGGATAAATCCAATAACAATAAATAGTGAAAGAATTATATAAACATTCATAATCATTAAACTACGTAAGTGTAAACAAATAACTGAATAAGTAAGCAGTGGAAGATGTAGATAACTGAACAACTGAATGTATAACCAAAAGCCTATGTGGAAATGTCAATACATGATGAATGAAATGATATAGTATAGAAAGGGGAGTAGGGGAACATGAATAAAGTCATGATGTACAAAAAAGTAAAAAAATGACAAAAACCACTCCACTAGCATCTCGAGTGCAGGCTTGGTCCTCTACTCCTAATCTCTATATAAGTAATACAAATAAACAACATGTAGAAGGGAACTTTCCCCTATCCATACCTATAGGAAGACAATATTCTCAGGTGCCAAAGGTAGCTAGAGTAGGGTGTGAGATAAAAATCTCAGTAGTCCACCACCAATGGTGTTTACTCGTAATTCAAGTAGGTTCCCATAACTAAATAGTGTGTAGGTATAAGTAGGAAAGAAAAGCAACGTTGAATAAATAAAACTACTTACTCTAACTCCTAAAGGACACCTGGCGGGTCTACCTACTTCAGCTCATGGATGGAATGTATGAATAGTCACTATATATATAGTAGTAATATATATATATATATAGTATAATATATATATATATATATATATATATATTTCATCCACCTATATGAACCAAGTGTGTTCCGACACCTAATGGTCATATACCTAGAATACTAGTGTTGGATGGACCAGGACGTAACACACAAGCATCCTCCACTAGTCTAACAAGCCTAAAAACTCCAATGATGGGGTACATGCCCTATATCCCAATAGAGTGATAGATATCATACTACATCACCCGGTATGGTGAGTGAGCCGTCATGTCAATACTTTAATAATGAAACATGGTGCCTCATACCATCATCCATATAGCAGCACTAGTGTGAGATGCCATGAACTCAACACCCGATGTAAGGAGTGTGATTATCTACCTTGATCAACACTCCTTACCATCATACATAGCCCATATAGAGGGGTATCACATGTAAATATATATATATATATATATATATATATATATATATAATGTTGGAACCGGGCATGCAACGGAAGCCCCAAACATGTGGGTTTTTAAATTTTTCCACCAACAGTCGACGTAAACTTGTCGACGTTGGTGAAAATCAGCCCAGTAAAAGCTAAGGATCTCACGTGAAGAGTTTTAAGTACAAAATTAAACTATAAAATACCTAGTTTAAATCTGAAGCTGCGCACGACGTCTGCTCATCGTTGGCAATCACTGCTTAAAGAATCCGAAGTTGAATTCCTCTAGATCATCCACACACACTTCAAGGAATCCGTGGGAGCGCCATTCGTTTTAATCCAAGTGCTAGCGTAGAATTGCAACGATGCCTTCGACGCTCCAATGACCACCGCATCGCTTCGCTAGTGATGCCTGAGGGAGGGATCGATCCGAGCTCCTTGGATCCAAATCCTCTATCTCTAGATTATGTGAAATAATAGAAGAGAGGGAAGCACCATGAATATTAATTGACAAAAGCCCCTCCTCTTCTATTTATAGTGCTCAATTAAAATACCCGGTATCACCTCGCCAGCCCCGAATACTTAACACACTATCAACAACATTTATGACTACTAAACTGAGTCATAAATATTATTATCATTTACTTGTAATATATTAAAATATATTACATGGTAATAATTGATTCATTAACTCGACTCATCGCTCCCATAAATATTAATTGAACCTAGAATAATTTAGTATTCGTTAATTAATATTTTTCATGTATTTACTAAAACTTGTAAATACATTTAATAAATTAATTCAATACTCATTATTCTAAACTCTAATAATATGAATTTATTTATTGCATTGGTGATCGTTTAACTTTGGACAAATCCCGAACCCCTATGGCAGGGCCCACTATGTCCAAAACTCCTATTCAACTAAATAGGGTAGATTCTTGAATACGCTATTGTGTGTGACCCTCTAGGACCTTATCTCGACAACAATGAATAATATTCACAGACCAAGAGTGGGATCTAGAAACCCATCATGGACCCTGAAGAGATAAGGATTTTCACAACAGCGAAAACTAACCTACGAACATGCACTGTGTAATATAATATCTTTGTCTGTAATATCTCATAAAGTAGGACGCACTCACGTGTCATCGCCATTTTTCTTAATTTATTGTTTTTTGATTTAACTGGATGTATTTACCCTTGACTGCCATGGACATGGTCTTATAAAGGTACTGCCATCCATATCAACATGGCCTGAGATATATTACTTCCATAACCCGGAAGTGAAAAATCCTTTCTTGAACATTCAACCAATGCCATGCCACCGACGATGCACCCGACACAAACTAACTCACCATGACTTCATTGCCATGGTTCTCATATTGCATAAAAGTATGCAATAAAATGACATGAATTGGTAATGATCTCAAGTTAGGAGACCATTACACATGATCGTAGATAGGAACATCCAATGACACCCGAAATATGTGGTGTTCCTATTGGTGGGTCATTCCTCATGATCTCACATCTAGAGATCACCAAGTGTGAACTTCATGAGAAGAAGTATCAATGATTATGAGACCCCAACACCTGATAGTCAAACATCTACTGTGTCCAATCAGTAAGATGTATCTAGACTATATAATAGATATTTAAGATTAATATCATAGTATCTTGAGGTTCTCATTATAGCCTGGGAACTACTATAACCTTTCTATATGACAATTAACCTTTGGACATTACCATTTCAATAGTGGACGTAGAAAAGTATACACTCTAATTTTAAGATGACATCATGCATAGCTTACTGTATACATGATATGGTAATCAGAAGCACTGAATAGTTGGGTCTAGGGCACCCACTATTTCAATATATAAACCGCAAGGTATTTACCTCTCATGCAACTTAATAGCCCATTTTCATCTTATACATGGAATTCATAATATCAACCATGAGGTAAAGCCTCTCATGTGTCATGATAACCAAAACCATTTATAATATATCACATAAGGAATAACCTCTTATGGTAGTCATTAGCCATGTTCAATTTATATTTAAAGAACTTCAATTTACAATGAGAATTTATCAAATCATAATAAATTTCATGGACTTTCCATGCTTAATAGTTCAATTCATTGAAATAATTTAATTAATTATCAAGGAGGGAATCCATCTTGAACTAGCCATCCTATAAAAACCAAACCATTCAATTTTCGTAAACATAGAAAATTCATTTCAAAGGCTAAAGGGTAAAAAGGGAGGGTGTCAGTAAATAAGGCATATGCCCACATGGGAAATTCAAAGTCTAAGTGGACCAACCACTTATGAGGTGTCTTGGAATCAATTAAATACACATGATTCAAGGTAAATTTCATTTAAAAGACAAGTTTATAGCCAAATCGAATTCTGGGAAAAAGGGACGGATTGGCAAAAATGGACAATTGGCCTTGGCACACCCATGGGGTGGCCATAGGAAGTAAGTGTGATCCCTAAAGAAATAAAAAAACCAATTCAAATGTATTAAGGAATTAAGTTCAATTATACATGAAGGAACCAATGAAATTGCAATGCTCGACAAAGTTTGACATATGAAACAATATAATAATTATGAAATGGCCAAAACACAAAAGGAAAACAATGTGACCACACACCTCAAGGCCGTAGATGATGTCTCACTCAACATCTACCTCATATTTGAAGTAGGTCAGAAGAGATATGAGTTTCAGTCAAATTCCCTAAAAATAGGGCATATGAGCTTGCATCTAAATAGAGTAATAAATGACAAAATAAACCAAAATAGGATTAAAGAGACTATGGGATCTTACCTCAAGGGTTCCAATGCTTCTAACAAATTGAATATTTGATACCAGACAGAGGATTTAGCTCGATTACTAGGTGTGGAGGTTTCTTGAGATCGGGGGGGGGGGGGAAGAGCTCCTGGTTTGACCATTGGAGGAAGAAGAAATATGAAATTAGATTTAAAGTTTAAGTGGGGGAAAATGATAAATTTTCCCCATCACTGTTTATGGTTTAGAAATACAGTTAGGAAAACTATGCACCGAACATGAATGATTGTCTTTAGGGAAGGGCACCCTAGAATGTTAAGTGCACAGCTTGACTAACCATACACAAAATATGTGAAAATCCACTATCCACCATCTACAACTGGCCGCAAGGTCATGCACCCTGGGGTGCATGGTTTTAGAGAAACCATGTGATCCAGCCTGTTTTTCCCATTTCAGGGTTCTGGGCTCTGAATGAGTCCTAGACACTCCTGTGACCGCCTTATCTTGAATACCATCATTATTTGGTCCATTTAAGGAATTCAAATTAAAAAACTAATGATATTTACCTTCTTTGAAAATATGGGTCATTACAATACCCTTTTTGTGCACTATTAAAGGGTTGATATGTAGTAGTGTATCTCCTCTCCCCCACCCCCAATTCAAAACTTCCTTTTCCTACCCCCCATACTCAAATGAGATTCTTAACACCCCCAATGTTCTCCATATTGTACTACAAGTGTCTGAAACTCTACCAGTTCCACTTGTTTTTTCATATGATGCAATTATATTTTTTTAGGCTTTAGTTTAGGACTCTAGTACCATTCTGAGGGTGTTAAATTAGTTTGAAAAATCCTTTGTTCAAAAGATCAATCTTACAAAATCATCATTTTTCTTCATACCCAACACTTCTCAGTATATAGTGTAGGATATTCTAAGGTCACCCTCTGATTATTAGCTGACCACTAAAAACTATTTCCCCTATGATTAAGGAAAAAGTGTAAAATAAGTTATAAGGATGGAAGTTTCATTTATTATCCAAATTTGTGAGGGTTTTTCTTATTAATGCAGTGGAATTAGCTATGCCAATTTTTGGGATGGTCCATTTCAAATTTCTAAAATAGTTTGTAGCATGTTGAATTCTCTAATCATAATTTATTGGTGGAATGGGGTTCTAGGTAAGATAGAAAACCATAAAATTAAATGGTATGTGTTATGTAGTAGTAAAGGGATGGGAGTTAGGATTTAGGGATATAAATGCATCTAATTTGGATATGTTTGTGAAGCAAGGGTGATGAAAAATGAAAAATATTAATTCCCTTTGTGTCCATGTTTTGGAAAAAAATATTTCCCTAATGGACCTTTTATGATAGTATTGTTGGGAAGAATACCAAATCATGTGTGGCATGGTTTTTTGAAGGATCATATGGTACTTAAAGAGGGTTTGAGATAGAGGATGGGTCCAGGTCATGAAAACCTAGTTTGGTTTTATTGGTGGTTGATAACACCATCTACTATGATGTTGGTTTCACCTAGGGGTGAAGTTGATCTGAATATGAAAGTTTATAATTTATTACTTCCAGTGATAGGAAATCTGGTACTAGTATATGGATTGACAGAAGAATCATATGAATTCACTATAATGTGGATTATAGCATGAAAAATTATACAGAAATACAAAGAAGAATAATTCTCTCTAGGATACCGCTCCCTAGGGCTAAGGTAGTAGCCCTCCAACATATTAGTATAATTAGAAACCTAAATTCCTTCTCCCCTTACCATAGAAAACAATTATATACAATAATCACTATGAAAGAGGAACAATTACATCACTACCCCTATGCTTGAGCAACTCAAACCTTTTGTAATAATTCTTAAGTGAACCCACAAGGGACTCCATGCTTCCCTAGTACTACCACCCCCTTGAAGTGTCACCTTGTCCTCAAGGTGAACAAAATGGAAACTGGGCACAAAACAAAGCAACATTCTATTAAGAAGCATTTTACACAGGATTGCCCTACCACTATACCAACCACTATTAAAAAAAACTAGAACCCTGTGTAGCCAAAACAACCTCTAGTAAAATATGGTCATCCACACTATCCAAAAAATGTTGCAGAAAGTTATCATGAAGGAAATCACTAACATCCAATTTAAGCTGGGAAACATGGAAAACCCAATGAAGCTTATGAGTCCTCTATAAGATCAATTTGATAAGAAACAATGCCGACCCAATCAACAATTGGAAAGGCCTATAAATCTCCTGATAAAGTTTGGGACATACCTTGGAGTATGTTAAAAATGGTTTTTGGGATCAAATATTAACAAAAAACAAATATTCCAGTCAAATTCAACATGTCACTAACACTTGTTGATAAAATATTTCATGGAATACTGAGATACAAGAAAATTGGATGAGTTGTTGAAGCACTTTATCCCTATCTATCAAAGCATTGGCCAATACTTTGAGAGAAGTTTCACTAACACACTGGGGTAAAGTATGGGTTTTCCTTACATAAAAAATTTCAAATGGAGTTTTATTGAAAGAAACATGAAAATAGGTATGATAACACTATTTAGACCATGAAAACCATTGAACCCAGATACAAGGTTTGAAGAATAAAAACAGTGAAAATAAGTCTCAAGACTATGGTTTACCACCTTTGTCTACCCATCATTTTGGGGATATTAGGAGGAACCCAGTTAAAGTTTAATACCATGCATCCCAAATAACTCTTTCCAAAATAATCTAACAAAATGGGTATTGCAAAAATAGCAGTGGGAATCTCATGTAAGCAAACTATTTCTTTCAAGAAAATCTCAGCAACATACCTAGCTGAAAAAGGTTGTTTGAGTGGAAATAAATGATCATATTTTGAATTATTTTCAACCACAATGAGAACCATGACAAAACCTTGAGACTTTTGAAGACCGAATATTAAATCTATGTATATTATGTCCCAAATAAAGTTTGGAACTAGAAGTAGTTGTAGAAAACCATTCAAAATTATATTATGATATTTATTCCTCTAACACAACTCACATTCCCAAACATTATAGAAGATTATGTCATTCCACTCCAAAACAACACTTTCAAATATTTTTTAAGTCTTCAAGACCCCCCTGTTAGAGAGTAATGAAAATAATGGAGTAATTTTGGATGAAATTGGTAATCCTTGGACAATACCAACTGACCTTTAAATAATAACAATCCATTATGAAGGGAATATCCATTTTAGTAGCATTATTATTTTCCAAAGAAACAATAATGTATTGAAAATATTTATCATTACATATTTATTCATTAATGAGAGGAATATTAACCCAATAAGGTTCATAAACAACCATCTACAACAACTGATAGTTCGTGATTCTAGAAAGATCATCTACCACCCCATTAGCCCATCCAGGATTGAACACAACATCAAAGTCATTGCCTAATAATATGTATCACCAGCACTATTGGTACATCAAATAAATTCATTGACTCAATAAGTGTTTCAATTTGTGATGATCTATATAGACAAAAAATGGGAACCCATCAAATATTGTCTCTAGTGTTGAACCACATGCACTAATACCATCAAATCCTTATAAAAAACAAACTTATCCAAACTCGATGAAGAAAAGGCCTTGCTGAAAAAACATATTGGTCAATCTACCTGTATAATAACAGACCCAAATACACTACCCAAAGCATCACATTATACTACAAATTCTTGAGTGAAATATGGTAACACCAACACAAGGGCTGTTACCATACACCAATTTAAAAGTTAAAAGTTTGATTAAGGTGCATTGCCCCACTTAAAATTGTTCTTTTTGGTAATATCAATGAGAGGTTTGGATGATTTACCTTAATCCCTTATAAACCATTTTTAGTATATAGTGATACCCAAAAGTCCCCTCAATTCTTTAGCACTCTTTGGAATTGGCCAACTGAGCACACAATATATACCTTACTAGGGTCCATGGATACCCAAACTTGAGAAATATTATGTCCCAAGTAGCCAAAATCTATATTTACAAAAGAATATTTCTTCACATTAATATGCAAGAAATTGGTTTGCAAGAGTGTGAACAACTAGGACAAATGTTGCAGATGTGCCAACAAACTACTGATATATACCAAGATGTGATAAAAAAACCAAGACACTATTCTAAAGAAAATTCTCAAAAATGGTATTCAGAGTATCCTGAAATGTTATGAGAATATTAATAAGTTGAAAGGGAATAACCAAATACATGTAAAGTACTTCATGCATAAAAAATGTTTTTTTCTCAATATCTTCTTCACAAACTCAGACTTGATGAAATCTTGACTTTATATCAAGTTTAGTAAAATTTCTAGCCCTAAAAACTCATATGATAGCTCCAAAATGATTAGAAATAAACACACATTCTCCATCCACTATCTTTTTTCTTGACTATAATTATATCATTATAGTAGGAAAAAGTGTTAGGATTGAGCACTCCTTGATTCAACAAATCAACTATCTATTTTTCCACATCACACTTTAATAGATGTGTAATTCAATAAAGACTCATATTAATTGGTCTGGAATCCTCCTTGAGGTGGATAACATGATCTGTAGGGTTCCGTGGGGGTAGCCCCTTAGGCTCGACAAGAGTCTACTAAAATATTTATAATAATTGCTGCAAACCCTCTTCAAAGTTAGGATCAGTGACACTATATCTCTTGAAAACTTCTACCCCAAACTCCCACTTGAGGCCCTAAGCCAACAATTTTTTATTATGTAAAAAGGATTGCAAGTCCAACACCAAAACCTAAGTGGAATACAACCCCTGTAGAGTCACATTCTACCCATGGAAATTGAAACTCATAGTCAATTTTGTTTTTTCAAATGGGAAGTAATATATCCAAGAGTCTCCAACCATTCCATTACTCGTATAAGGTATGGTCCAGTGGTGTCAAAAAGGTAGGCATACACCTAAATATGAAGGGAACCCACTATAATAGGAAGTACCAACATAACTTGATGTCCATCACCTAAGTGAACTCTAAAATACATGGTTGATGTATCATGGACCCCGAGAAAATTCAATAGGGCTCAAGATAAATTTATGGCTAACATCATTATAAACTATTACTAAGATTGGAACTCCATGAATATTCCCCTCCAACACCATATACTCAGTTCCTTGGGTGCTTGACTATAAAAAACATTTATAAACAATGTCTGGAATGAAATCTTCCAGAGTTTATCCTTTTCTAAAAAATATTCCACTACCTCTTTAGTAACTGATATAACTTCCTCTTGAAACTTGATACACTCCCATACCATCAACCAAAATCCCTTCTTGAGTCATTTATTTTTTGGACCATATTTCAAGCCACAGGTGAAGAAAAATCCCTTATATCATTATTCATTATATTCAACTTAGGAGATGTTACGAAATCCCTAAAATATTGTAGAAAACTATTTTTTTAGTACTCTGATCCATCAGTCCTTTTTCTAGTACCATAACATTAGAATGGACCTTCATGGTACCACAATTATAATAAATAATGGAGAAAGAGGGAGGAACTATCTGATACAATTGTGGACCCTAGAGAACAACTTTAATAATCAACTCGCACTCAAGGAACTACCTAATGTGCATTACCTAGCTCAGATCATCCTCTCATTAGCTCCCATAGTACAACTTTAACAATAAACTCCAATATTACTCTCAATATATCCCAAACATTCATTCCCCAACTTGTGTTTCCCTTTCAACTCCAATCATCCTCAACGTGAATTCCCCAACTAACTATGTGAATTACCCAATGTTCATTCCCCAATCGATGTGCATTCTCCAATCAACTCTGGTGAACACCTTTAACACCTTTAATAATCAGCACTGATCTTCCTCTTAGCAAATCCCCAATGTGTGTTTACTGACTCCAATATTCCACACACATGTGCAAGGATCTCTAGATTACTTTGCAGTGATCAAAATATTTCTATTATCCTCTAGCTCATATGCATTTCCAGCTCTGATTGTGTCTCACTACTTTAATCAGATCCCTAATGAACTTTCCAAATTGTTTTAATTCTCTCCTAAAAATAGTTCATTTAGAAGTGATTTGTAAAGTAGAAGATAAAACTGTTTATTATAATTGAAATCAATAATTATAGTAGGTAAAGAAGATAATGTTTATATTTGGAATAGCCTAGGAGTGACCACCTCCTTGGGCTTCCTCTTTACTAAGTATGGAAAGTTTCGAAGAGAGACCCCCTCTCCATCCTATCTACAACCAGAAGAACCAATTCTCAAATAACATTTGTCTCTTCCCCCACCAGCTACTCCCTTATTTAATACCCAAAAAAAACCAAACACCCCATCCATCTGTTTAAATGTACAACGTTTCCCCTAGAAATTTTTCCCAATCTACTACCAACTTCCCCTCTCACGAATGACACAATGCACATAACCCCCACATAGAAAACACCCACTCTCACAATTCTAACAGCCTAGACCTTGTGGGTAGAGGAATATCAACTATAATAACCTCATTCTACTATTTCAGTAAGAAAAAATTAGGGACCCAATTGTAGGTTTAGAGAACAATAGAAGCACCTTTAGTGGAAATTAAATTAAACTTCTTTTAATTTAGAGTTTCCCAAAACCCCAATAGAGGATCTTGTATGTAAATTTATAATTAATTTATTTATATCTAAATAAATTATTTACCTTATCTTGGTATCCTTTTTTAGATGTATATGTTGATCATCCAAAAACCCTTTTTTGGATTACCTTCATTTCTCTATAAGGATTAAAGTGTAGAATCCATATAGAAATGATCCACATATTCTTCTTTGATCTCTGAGAAATGTTAATTTATTTCCAAGTGATAGCATGGAGAATCTATTATCTTGCATTTTTTGTGTTAATCGCTCGTTATTTGATCTTGAAGGAATCTCTCTTGCATTTCTCATTCTTGAGAAGGAGAGAGATATAGGAATTCAAGAGAGAGATCTATTATGAGTAATGATTATCTATATATCAAATAACCCTACACAATAGACATAACTATATATTTATAGAGTTAGAGTTTAGGTTAAAATATTAGTTAATTTCTTGTTAGCCCTTAAATAATATAATAACCTTTATTAAACCCCATTCCAAAATAATAATAATATTTTATGGTGCACACTAACTTGCGCAATAACAAATATTATTCAACCATCTTGAAAATTAATATTTTCCACTCGGTCCATTCGAACTCCTCTAACATTTATCGAACACTGAATAAATATTTAGATTAAATATTTAATTCATAAATAAATATATTTAATTGATAAAACATTAATAAAATTATTCCTTGGTATTGAGAATAATATTTATTCCATTAATTAAATTCAAATAGAATTTAATCAAAATAAATAAAAACAATTAGTGTGTGATCCTCTAGGATTATTTCTTATTGGCATTAGGTAGGTTTGTATAAAGTCCAAGATTACTATCTAGCAACGAGTCAAGGACCCCAAGATAAAGAAATTAATATCACAATGATGAAAAATACATATGAATACTTACTGTGTAATATAATCCCTTTACCACAATATCTCATCAAGTAGGTTAAACATTCATTTCACCAAACTATATACTTGATATTTCTTTCTTTGATTATCTGAAATAAATACCTCGTTACACCATGAATATGGAATTTAATGAGATATTTATATTCCAATCAAAGGTATGAGATACCAAATTCCATGAAGACGGAAGGGAAAAATCCTTCCTTGACTTATCCATTAATAACATGTCATTTGTGACACACCCAACATACCCTAATTCCCTCTAATATATGGCATGCCCATTTTCTTCTATAAATTTAAGTATGGGAGTAATGGCATGCATAAATGATAATATTAAAGTCCAAGGACCATTACACACACTCACATATAATAATATATGATGAAACAAAAATATGTGGAATTCCTACTAGTAGGCCTATTATCATAATCTCCCATTTTTAAGATCACCAAGTGAAAACTTCATTAGAGGAAATCTCATCTACTTATGAGTACTCGAACCTAAAAGTTACATTATGTGTGTCCCATCATAGAACTTTATCCAACTATAGAACAATATTTAAGAATATTGTCATGTAATTTCAAGGTTCACATCATGAGGGTGAACTGTCATAACCTTATCAACATGACAAATAATCTATGAAATTATTACATTAAAATCATGCAGAACAATGAAAAATATGTAATAAGGAAATTTATTAATATTCAAATCATATAATTCACATGTAATAAAAGTAAAGAAAATTGGTCATAGGAAATTTCATATCCATAATACTGATTTATCTACCTCAGAAGCAGTAATATACTCAGACACTACTATATAATCTGTGACCAAAACCTACTTTGAGCTCTTCCAGCTCACAAAAGCTCTATTAAAAATGAAGATGCATCCCGTTTTCGATTTAAAATCATATTGATATGTTTGGAAACTAGCATATGCATATCCTCTAATGACATGTTTTTCATATCCTCCATAGATCAGGAACATATCCTTAGTACCCCTCAGGTACTTAAGGATGGTATTGAATGCCATCTAATGGCTATCACATGGATCTGCTTGATATTTTATTACCACACTTAATGCATAAGTGACATATATCTTAGTATATAACATAACATATATGAATGACCTGATCACCGAAACATATGTAATCATTGCCATTTTCTTCTTTCCTCACATGACTGAGGACACATTTTCTTGGAAAGATGAATACTATGTGACACCGGTAATAATCCCCTCTTATATTGTTCCATACTGAACCTATTAAACATATTAACAATATATGTACTTTTACTTAGGCAAAGAAACCTCTTGGATCTATCATGATGCATCTTTATCCCAAGAATATATGATGCCTCACCTAAGTCCTTCTTAGAGAAATATTTATTTAACCATGCCTTAACAAACCATAAGACCAATATCTCATTTCTAATAAGTAATATGTCATCAACACATACTATTAAGAAAAATAAAGAACTCCCACTAAAATACTTATAGAAACAAGGTTGGAATTCATTATTTATAAAACCAAATCCCCTTATATATTCATCAAATCGAATGTTCTATTACCTAGATGATTGTTTTAATCTAGAAATGGATTTTTACAATTTTCATATCTCGTTGGAATCCTTTGGAGACACAAAACTTTTGGGTTGTTTCATATGGTCATCTTACTAAATGTTCCCATTAAGGAATCCCATTTTGAAATCCATTTTTAAAATCTCATAGTTATGGAAAATTACAATGGAAAGTATAATTTTGATGGATTTTAGCATTGTAGCTGGTGAAAAGGTTTCATCACTATTAATCTCTTGAAAATGTTTAAAACCTTTTGCAACCAGTCATGCCTTATAGGTACCAACTTGTCCTTCAATTTCCAATTTTTCTTGTATACCCATTTAAAACCAATGATATTTATATCCACTGGAGGATCTATCAAAATCTAGACTTGGATTTGGTGCATGTAATCCATTTCATAATTCATGGATCTTTCCTCCTTGGAAATATTTTCTCCACTTACAACATCCTTGTAGGTTAGAAGATTATTATTATCAACTAATAATGAGTCACCATCCTCAGTGTCTAGAAAACCATACTGTTTTATTTCTATAACCTCTCTTGTACTCCTACGCAATAATTGTGCCTCCGAAATAGGTTCTCCTTCCATGTGGATTTGTGTAATCTATTATTTTACCAACTCTTATGTATCTTGAGCCTAGGATTCATCGAATTCTATATCACCCCCATTATTTATTTTAGATATGTGATCCCTCTCAAGTAATATAGTGTGTATTTCCAAAGTTACCTTTTTTATGGGGGTCATATAGGTAATATCCCCTTGTTTCATTAAGGTATCCTATAAAGGTACACTTTGTGAATCAGTGTGAAAGTTTTTTACCTGAAGGGGACTTAACAAATGATTTTCTACCCCACACACATAAATTTGACAACATGGTTTTTCTTCTACTCTAAAGTTCTTATGGAATACCATTTATCAATTTAGTCAGTACTTAGTTTTGTATTGTGATGTTGTTTGTAATGTGTATCCCAAAATGATATTAGATGACTTTCATGAATCATCATTGATATTACCATGTCTAACAAGGTGTGGTTCCTCCTTTCACTTACACCATTATATTGAGGTGTATAAATAAGAGTAAGTTGAGATAGGATCCGAAACCCCCATAAATAATCAATGAACTCTTTTTAAGGTATTCTCCACCATATTCTAAGTGGAGTTTCTTAATATTATCACCAATATGGTTCTCAAAATCTTTATTTTATTCCTTGAATTTATCAAATTAATCCAACTTATACCTCATTAAGTATACATATCCATATATACTAAAATAATTAGTAAAAGTTATGAAGTATGAGTACCCACCTCTTTCTTTAATAGAAAATGGTCCACACACATCAGTATGAAATAACTCAATATTCTCTTTAGACCTTTAAACTTTCTTACTAAATGGGGATTTGGTCATTTTACCTTATAAACATTCATGACATACACCAAGTGGTTTTAGTTCAAAAGAATCTAAATATCCATCTTGGTGAAGTTAAATCAAACATTTCTCATTTACAAGACTTAGCTAGTGATTCCAAATTTGGGTGTGGTATGAGTCATGTGATTTAGTTTAATTATAGATTTCCATTACTTGATTTTTTTAGTCTTACACATAAATACCATTATTTAAATGTACCTTACCATAAAAATGCTATCTTTATAAATGAAACACCATTTATTTCTGAACAAGAAAATAAAACTATTCATGTCAAGTCGGGATACAAAAATAATTTTTTTGGGTATAGATGAAAAAAAAACAAATCCTTCAGAACCAAAATCATTCTATTTAGAAATGTGAGGTGGTAATCCCTGATAGATACAAAAACAAGTTTATATTTTTTGGCTTCTCATAGATCTACCTTCCCTCAGTCAATCTTTCCAAATCTACCTGGTTATTATATTTGAATACATATGTGAGCACTACAATCTATATCCAATACCCAATTTTTAGAAACAGATAAATTGAACTCAATAACAAACACACCTAAATCTTACCCTTGATTCTTTTACTAGGTGTGGTATTTCTTTCAATGAACCTTCTTTCCATATAAGAAACAAACAACATCCTACTCCCTTGCTTTCCCCTTGATCTTTATCACCTTTTAAGGGAATGAAGAAGATTTAGTCTTAGATCTCTTCACTTTACCTTTCTGTTTATTCAATATAAGGAAAAAAGGATTTTCATGATTCTTATCCTTAAATACTTGGTGAAGAATAGTAAGTAGAATTGGGAGATATTTCTCAATGTTGTTAATATTAAAATTAATAAAAAATCTGGAGAATATCTAAGGGAGTGATGAAAGAATAACATCAGTTCCTAATTATTTTGTGAGTTTAACCCTAGAACCTCTTGACGTTCAATGTATCCAATAATATCAACTACGTGATGCCTAACTGGGGTACCCTTTCCCAGATTTCTCTAAAAAATATCCTTAGATATCTCAAACTGTTCTTGTCTAGATCTATCCTGATATAAACCATAGAGATTCTCGATCATGCTATAAGCATCCATGTTTTCATGAGGCTTTATAAGTTCACTAGACATAGATGATAACAAAAAATATTGAACATCATTCACATCATTTATATGTTTTTCATAGATAAGGAAATCTTTATTGCCTTCCTCCTTAGCTTGCAAATTAGGCATAGAGGAGTCTAGTATGTAAGATTTCTATTCATGGTACTACACAACCTGAAGGCATATGAACCACTCTTAGAAGTTACTAAAAGTGAGAAGATGGACTTTGTCTAATGTAGATCATAGGTATAGAGTGGATGATGAAATTTCCATTTATTCTAAAATTTAAAAAATCAAATTATTAGTACTTTTCTTGATTAAAAATTATGCATGAAATAATAATAATTAAAATTTTATTAAATATCCCACTATCTTATCAAGTACCAATAAATCTAAACATTGAAATCAGAATTTCTAGTTGCTTGGAAAATCTAGTGGAAAGGATCCATATTCTCCTTTACATGACTTGTTAATAATAAGTGGATTTTAATTAATTAATTAACCACATTGGTTAAAACATTTATGTTAATACATTTATTTAAATTCCATATTTACACATTAATTCATTTATTTATGTGATCATGGTCTTGAATCCATATAATTCCACCTTTCCACCTCTATATCACCTGGGTAGACATTATTATGGTTCCGTCTTGAATCACCTCCATGCACCTTGGGATATTTTGTTAATTAAATTTATTTATAACTCAAACGTAGGTGAGGGGAAACAAATGATTAGTTAAGGGGAATTAATTAAATAATATTGGATACACAGGTCCTACATAATAATGGAGAGAGAGATGACTCACATGCTATAAAATTTAATTTAATAATAAATAATTGAAAACCCATGAAATAAATTAAATTAAATAATTCCAACACATACACTGGTCTTGGCCAAGCTCATGATCAATCATAAACTTGCAATGATTATGTATTTGAAATAACGAGCTAACATTCATTTCAATTCATTCTTTATTAAGATAAAACATGCAAAAATTAATCTGATTAATTATCTTATTAATCAATTAATTAATTTTATCTTATTTCATCCAATCATGCAAAAAATTCCTATCCACCATGATTTTAAATAAAATAAACAATTTTATTTTATTTTTAAAAAATCAATAAAATGGTACAAAACTTTGTACTTGGAAGAAACCTAGTGATTACCTGTACAAACTATTCAACATGGTTTAATTGTAAATAATATACTCATACGATATATTGTGTACACAACATGTGTCATAATTTCACAGTGTGTACAATCAACTTAATGACCCACAAAACACATGAAAATTATGTGGTCTATACAATTTAATGCATTGATTCTTTAATATACAATAACCATACATGATTCATAGTTGAATATTATGTGTAATTAATTAAAAATATAATATAATATAAAAATTAATGACTGACATGTACTATCAACTTAATGAACCATAGAACTCGAGTCAATAAGGTTTAAGGAGTAATTAACTAATTTTAATATTTCTGCACAAATAGGTAAAGTACATGGGGTGTACAATCTAGCTACACAGTGTGTATTTATCTTTATTGAATATCCACAGTACATTCCTAGAGAGATGAAATGTACTTCTCATGAATATTTATAAAGTACATGATGTGTATATAGGATACATGATGTGTACTTCTAGTTACATAGTTTTCCATTTTTCATGCACCATGTATTAAATACATGGATGCATTAATTACATGATGCAGTTTGAACCTATATCTTATATCTTGAAAACATGTGGACTACCCGACGTGTAGTCAAACTACATAATGTGCACCCTAATAAAGATGTGTTCCACCCTGACCAGTCTACATGTGGTTCATTTATTGCACGCTAAATGTACTTATTATATGATGACCCAGAATCCACACGGGCATCCTTGTGTAATGAACATAGATACATAACATGTAAAAAAGGAGTACACCCTGTGTATTTTTATGTTATCCAGTCAGGGTCCTTGAAACTACTATATGAGATCTTTATATGTAAACTTCATTAATTATTAATTGATCTTAGAAATATTTTCAAGAAATGAAGAAGAGGAAGAATATATTTTAACAATATATCAAGAATGAATTAAAACATGAAATTAATATTAACTTTTAAATTTTATAAAATAAAAAATCAAATAAAAAATTATAAATTTAAATTCAACCATTTTCATACAACTTTTAAGTTATAGGTGTAGAGAAAGCACCTTTGGTGGGTGTTAAATTAAAATTAATTTTAATTTTGAGTTTTTTGAAACCCCAATAGAGGATCTTGCACATAAATTTATAATTAATTTATTTAGATCTGAAGAAATGATTTACCTTGTTTTAATACCCTCACTTCGATATAGATATTGATCATCCAAAAACCCTTTTCTAGATTACCTTTGTTACACTATAATGATTCAAGTGTTGAATCCCTCTAGTGATAATCCACATGTGATCCTTTGATATTCAAGAAATTCTAATTGATTTCTAGGTGATAGTGCAGTGAATCTATTATCCTTCATTGTTCATGTTGATTGCTTGTCCTTCTATATTGAAGGAATCTCTCTTGTATTTATCATTCTTAAGAAGAAGAGAGAAAGAGGAATTCGAGAGAGAAATCCATTATGCACAATTTTTCTCTATATCTCGATTAACCCTATATAATAGATATTACCAACTATTTATAGAGCTAGGGTTTAGGTTAAAATATTATTTAATTACATTTCAAACCTTAAATAATACAATAACTTTTATTAAAACCCATTCCAAAATAATAATAATATTATTATTTTATGGTACGTGTGCTAACTTACACAATAACACATATTATTTAACCTAATTGTAAATTAATATTTTTCACCAAACACTGTCTTGGTCTGTTCAAACTACTCTATCATTTATTGAACACTTGAATAAATATTTAGATTAAATATTTAATCCATCAATAAATATTTGTGATTAATAAAATGTGAATAAAATTATTCCTCGATCTTGAAAATAATTTTTATTCCATTAATTAAATTTAAATAGAATTTAATCGAGATCAATGGAAACACTTAGTGTGTTATCCTTTAATATTAATTCTCATTGGCATTAGATGGGATTGCCTAAAGTCCAAGATTACTCTTTAGCAATGGGTCAAGTCCCCCAAGAGAAATAACTTAATGTTGTAATTATGAAAACCACATAAAAATTCTCACTATGTAATATAATCATTTTATCATAATATCTCATAAAGAAGGTTGCACATTCATGTCACCAACCTATATACTTGATATGTCTTTCTTTGATTATATGAAATAAACATGTAGTTACTATTGCAGTTGGTGCCCTACAACCAACTTCTATGTACTTTTTAATAACCTATATTAATTGTTTTGAATATTAATAAACTCTTTATCACATCATGATTATTCTTATGTGTGACATAGTATGTGATAATTTCCTAAGAGTATCTGTCGCACTAAAAGGTCATAATAGTTCCCCTCTATGATGAGAACCCATAAATTCCATGCAAGTATTCTTAAATATATGTTATATAGTCAGATTAAATCATTTGAGGGACAGAAATAATTCAAGCTACCAGGGGTGGAGACTCATAGGAATTTGAGGAACTTTCTCATGGTGTAGGCCCTTAGTAATATACAGTATAGGATATTAGGAGAACGAGACCCGCCAGTAGGAAACCCACATTTATATGTGTCATTGGATGTTCCTATCCATAGACATATGTATTGGTATTTATAATTTAATATTATCATTAATGAGTGTTATAATTCATGTACTTTAATGTATTAATGAAAAACATGATGAAATATGTTCATAGTAAGGTAGGATATGTTGGGTACGTCATGAGTAATATCTCATTAATGAATAATGTGAGAAAGGATATGTATCTTCTATTCTTTAATAGAAGTTAATATCTTAGACCCTTTGATAGAAATGATATATCCAAAATAAATGTATGGACATAATGTTCTATAGGCAAGTTCAATTTTAAAAAAGTCAAAGACAGATACATCGATCACATAGATTGATGACACAAGAATGCAATTGATTAGAGATACTGTGATAGAAGGATTATATTACACAGTAAGTTTATGTATGAGGCATTATGTCATTATAGCATTAAGTTATTTCTTTATGGGTACCTTGGAATATTTGTAGAGGTTAACATTGAAATTTAGGTTGCTTAGACTAATGCCACTGAGAAAGAATCCTAGAGGGTTACACACTAAGTGTATACAAAATCTTAGTTAAATAATATATTATTATTTAATATTTAACAAGTTGAATAAATGTTATTCTCGCGTGTGGTTTAATAATTATTCATTTTTGGTTTACCACATATATTCTATCACCAGTTATTTTAGAGAATATTAAGTGAGTGAAATATTTAATAAATATTTAATTTTTATTTAGTGAATATAATATTTATTTATTTATTGGTGAATAATACAGTGATATTTATTTCTTAAATAAAGAGTCATTATTCAAGGTTTGATAAATATTATGTAGGAATTATGGACCAAGTTTATAGGTCCCATGAAAAATAATATATATTGAATATTATTTTATTAAATAACATTTAATTTAATTCACGAGTTTAACACACATCAATAAATAATAATTCTATTATTATTATAGACATGGGGTTCCATAGAGATTAAATAAATAATAAAGGGCACTTGTTCAATTATTTATTTATAACCCTAGTGGTATATAAACCAAATTATATTATTTTTCAATAGATCCAATTAATTTGGTGTTGTGAACAACAGAATCTATAGAATTATCTCAAATCCCTAGAAATATCCTTTCTCCAAGAACGATCATAATAATAGAGAGAGATATTCCTCCACCTTCCACTGTCGAGTATAGAGATATAAAGGAGAATCCTTTGGAAGTAGTTCTTGATCCTATTAAAGGAAAATGATGTAAGAAATATGATCTACTGTGTTATCATCTAGAGATTCCTACACGCATGGATCACCGCTAGAGGGAATATAATCTTGATTCCTACAACACAATGATGATACAATGTAGATCCGTTGTCAGATCCATAAATGAAAAAAAAAATTCATTCAAGGTAATTGTTTAATTTCTTAAATTAATTATAAATAATATATTAAGATATCATGCTTCAATTCCATTGTTTATATTCTTTGATTTAATTACATTGATCATGACATTTATCATCATGTAAATCTCATATTAATAATCGATCATGAAAAAAAAGAAAAGTTAGGCACGACCCATTTGATGCTTCCACTATGCCTGAAACCTTCAAGTGGTATTAGAGTGATCACATAATTATTTATAATTATTTCAATATCATTTATTTATTTACACATTTATTATTGTTTTTCAATTCCATTTTAATCATTATTTAATCTGAATTGTGAGATCCAATTTCTTCCTCTTCATTTATTGTAAATATAATCAAATCGATTAACTTTATGAATGAAATAATTTATAAGATCTCATTCAGAGGCACCAAGGAGTCTAAACAGATGACAAAAGAGTACACAACATGTAACCCAAAGGTACATTCCATGTATTGATGTTTAATTCACCAATAATTAATTCAGAATGAATTTAAGTCATGTGCATTTATTACATCTGGTGAATTTAATTATACACCATGTGCTGACCAGGCCAACCTAGAATATGGTCATCCTGAGTACACATCGTGTAATATCCCTACATAGAATACAATCCTTTATTCACAGACGGGTCGTGCATCTTCTTACACGACCTATAGGACTGGTGGCCATGTAACTCGGAGACCACATGACATGTAACCCATGTTCTTGCGTGTGGTCATTAGGTTGATAGGACATTCCATGTGAAGGGTTTATATATATATATAAATGTTTAATTAATTTATGTGTAATGTTCAGATCTACATATGATGTATATTTCACATTACAATTATTACTCTATGTGCATTGAAGCATTACATGATACGTAAAAATAAAAATAATAATTTAAACTATGTGGTCATTAAGTTTATAGTACATGTTATGATTTTACGTGATAAGTTGCGTATGAAACATGTAGCAAGAGTAAATAATATAAGAGTATAATACACATTGGGTTCAGATGGGTACTCACATTGTTTCCTCCAAGTTACATTTTTGTACATAGTTAATTTTAAATAAATTTATTTAATTTATTTAAAATTATGATGGATAATAATCTCAAGGAAATTTGGATGATAATTAAGATAAAAATAATGATTAATTAAATAAGATAATTAATTTATTCAAGCATGATTTATCATAAATAAGAACAACTATAATTGAATGTTAATTTTATCAAATGTTCAATTCATTTCATATGGATGATCATGAGCTTAGACCAGACCATTATTTGTGATTGGTTTCATTTATTTTATTATTAAATTAGATCATTTACATGCATTTCATCTCTCATATAATTATGTAAGTTCCTATGTTCCCATGGTTTCTTTTATGTAAACCCTTTAACCAATATTTTGGTTCCCCTCAACTATGTGTGAGTAAAATAATATGTAATGGATAGAGATCCTAATCTAGTGGAGGTGATTCAAGTTTGGAGCTAAGAAAAAACCAATCCAAGATAGATACAAAGGTAGACAGGTGGAAAGCTTCAACACAAACCTTAATTACTTTAAGTTGTTTTCCCCTAGGTCAATTATTAGTTTATCTTACTCTAGATAAAATAACCATTAGTAAAATATCATGATCATCACTTTATTATTTTATTTCTTTCAAGTTTCATGGTTATTTCATTATGGATGTTTTTTCACAATCACATGAATGAATGAATTAAAAATCATGCAAGATAAAACTAAGATAAATTTTCTTATGCATAAATTTTATCTAAGACATGGTTAAACACTTAAGTAAATACACTTAATATTAAAAAGCATGTAATAAAGATAATAATTGTAAATTTATTCATAGAAGGAAAAATCTCTCTATATATATTAATTTGGTATAGCCTTTCATTACTTTAGTTAAAATTGAACCATAGTTCAAAGTGCTTAACCAATGAAAGTTGAGGTGCTTTCAATTATCAAGGAATTATAGCTTGAATTTTTCGGTTGAGTTAACTTAGTTAACATCAAGCGTTAAATTCTAAATTTGGACTTAGTGTAACTGATAGTAAAGGGTTGAGGAAATCCAATTTATGGATTTTAGGATTGGGGAGTCCACTCAAAAAATCAAGGAAATGTGAATTAATGCAGTTAGAATTTGTAATTCCTACCTAAAACCCTTAAAATTGCTTGACCATACAAAGTTATGGTGATGGGAGGGGTAATATAAATTCTTTCCTCTAGAATGTACAAGAAACATGATATTCTGAAGCCAATGGTGAGGGATATTGGGTTTTGATAAAATAGTGGGAGATAAATAAATTTAATATTTATTTATTTGTTTAAATTTTATCAGATAAAGTACTAAGAATATTCTAATATTATTTGTAGAAACAAAAATAAAATGAATTCAAACATATAACCATAATCCATACTTGATAAAGATAACCTTCTCATCATCACAAATCTCGAAGAGTGGAAAAGGCACTTATGCATTATCCTACACTATGAAAGGAAATTGTATGTGCTGAAAGAACCTATTCTTGATAATCCTGGTAATGAGGCTAGTGAGGAAGAGTTATCTCTCTATGAGAAACATATAAAATATTCTAAAAATGTTTAGTGTTTTATGCTATCATCTATGATTAATGACATTTTTAAGAAACATGAGGACATGGATGAGTATAACATGATGTTTCACCTTCAGGGTCTCTATAAAGAGAAGGTGGGACAAGAGAGATATGGGATCTCAAATACTCTTTTTAAAACTATGATTGGAGAGTATAAACTATCTGGGCCTCATATAGTAAATCTTATTAGCTACATTGAACACTTATACATCATATAAATTAAATTACTAGATGAGTTGAGCATAGATCTCATACTTTCCTCACCATCCAAGACCTTCTCCAGTTTTATTGTTAATTATAACATGAGAAATAATGAGAAGATTATTTTTGAAATTATTAATATGATTATACAAGTGGATAAAGACATGGGGCATGAAAAACCCACAATACTTATAGTTAATAAGAAAAGGAAGAAAAAGGTGAAGGGGCCCAAGACTCATAACGAGACTAAATCTCTTGAGCACCATCCTTCCAAGAAGAAGAATATATAGAGGCAGGGTAAGGAAAAGGAGGCAGTGTGTTTTGAATATGAAAATTATGGACACTAGAAAAGGAACTGCACCCAAAATCAAGGGGAAGCTAAAGGTGCATTCATTATCAATTGTAATCTTTCAATATCTACACATTGGGTTTTAGATACATATTTTGGTACTCACATTTATATCCAAATTCAAGAACCAAGTAGATTCTGAAAGATTTCTAGAGTAGATGTCGATTTGAAAGCTGCCAATAGTGTGAGGACGGCTACTATATCCATTGGTGACTACCACATTTCATTTCCAATAAGAATGATATTGGTTTTAATGGATTATTATTATGTACCAACTCTTACCAAGAATATAATTTTTGTATCATCCCTAGATACATATGGTTTTATTTTCAATTTTGGAAGTAAAAGTAGTTTATTTTATAAAGATATCATATTTTATAGTATGACACATTTAAATAATGGTATTTATGTATTAAATTATGAAAACCAAGTATTGTAAATAGATAAAGAATCATTTCCACACAACTCATATAACACCCAACTATGACATTATTTTCTTGGTCATGTAAATGAGTAGCATTTGACAAATATCTATCAAGATGGTTATTTATACTCTTCTAAGATAAAACCACTTGAAATATGTCATTCTTTTTTACAAGAAAAAATGACCAAACCACTATTCGGTGAACAAGGTGAAAGGGATATAGAGATTTTAGAATTGGTACACACTGATTCATGTGGTCCATTTCCAATAGAAGCTAGAGGTGGGTATTCTTACTACATAACATTTACTAATGACTTGAGTAGATATGCATATGTCTATTTGATGAAGTATAATTCATAATCCCTTGAGAAATTCAAATAATTCAAGAATGAATTAGATAATAAACTTGGGAAAAAAATAAATAAGATTCAATCAGATCGAGGTGGTGAATATCTTAAACAAGAGTTTATCAACTTTTTACAAGAGTTTTTGATTTTATCTCAACTCAATTCACCTTACACACCATAGTGGAAGAATTTTATTTAAATGAGGAACCATACCTTATTAGACATTATAATATTGATGACGATTCATGCATATCTTCCATTATAGTTTTAGGGATATGCATTATAAACTACGACATACACACCAAACTGAGTACCAACTAAAGTAGAAAATAGAATTCCCCTCAAGTTATGGAGTCAAAAGAAACTCATTTTATCACATACACAAGTATGGGGATGTGAGGAGTTTGTTAATGCCTTCTCAGGAAATAAACTAACACCCTAGGGCACAAGGTGTATCTTTATAGGGTATCCCAGGGAAACAAAGGGATAATACCCTTACAACTTCTCAGAAAAGAAAGTGATTGTTACCAGACAAACCATATTTCTTGGGATGAAGCATATCCTCAAAAAGGATAGTGGAAGAAAGATTGAATTTGATTAAGTTTATGCTTAAGATACACAAGAGTTGGTACATGAACATATTCTATAGGTCCCTATGTAAGAAGTAGTTCCTAAAACACAAGTACTACATATGATAACTATAGAGTTAAGAGAACTAGAGAGATATTGATTTCTAGTCATTGAATATGGTGACTCATTATTTGTTTACAATGATGAACCTATCTCCTATAAAGAGGATATAGAGAGCTCATAAGCTACAAGATGGTAGGAATCCATGAAATAGAAAATGGATTTCATGTATCATAACTAAGTTTGGGTTCTTTTTGATATTCTTATTGATGTAAATACCGTAAGTTGAAAATGAATATTCAAGAGAAAATTGGAAATTGAAGATAAAGTAAATACCTATAAAGTAAGGCTAGTGAATAAAGGGTTTAAATAGTGCTAAAGAATTTACTATGATGAAAATTTTTCACCAATTTACATGTTTAAATCCATCAAAATTATACTTTATATAGCATCTTACCATGACTATGAAATTTGGAAGATGAATGTCAAAACATATTTCCTTAATGGTAACCTTCAGGAAGATGGATACATGACACAACCAAAAGGGTTTGTAACTCTATGAGATTCCAAAAGAATTTTCAAGTTTTAGATGTCCATTTATGGATTTAAGAAAGCATCCTAGTCATAGAAAATTAGATTCAATGTAGCTATAAATGAATTTGGTTTCATTAAGAATGAATGCAGTCCATGTGTTTACAAGAGGTTTAGTGGAAATTTAGTCATTATCCTAGTAGTATATATTGACAACATATTACTTATTGGAAATATCATACTAGTATTACAGTATATTAAGCAATATTTGAACACATGTTTCTCTATGAAGGACTTAGATGAAACAATCTATATTTTAGAGATAAAGATCATCCGTGATAGATCTAAGAGGCTTCTTGGACTAAGTCAAAGTAAATACATTGATCAGATACTAAAGAGATTTAGTATGGAACAATACAAGAGGGGATTATTTCCAGTTCCATATGGTATATATCTTTCTAAGAAAATGCTTCCTTAAAAACAACAGGAGAAAGATATAATAAGTAAGATCCCATACACTTAAATGATAGGATCAATCATGTATGAAATGTTATGTACTAGACTTGATGTAGCCTATGCATTGATCAGGGTAGAAAGATATAAAAAAGATCCATGATAACAACATTGGTATGTTGTTAAGGCTATCCTCAAGTATCTGATAAGAACTAAGGATATGTTCTCAGTGTATGGAGGAGATAAAGGAGATGTTCATTAGGGGTTATATTTATGCTAGTTTTTAAATAGATCAAAATGATATGAAGTCACAATAAGGATATGTTTTCTATCTAAATGGAGGAGTTGTGAGCTGGAAGAGTTCAAAGAAGTCATATTTCACTGATTCTACAATGGTGTTTGAGTATATAGAGGCTTTTTATGTAGCTAAGGAATCCTTTTGGATAAAAAATTCCATGATTTTGATGTGGTACCCAGTAGTAAAGACCCTATCACATTGTATTGTGATAATACTAGAATGGAGGATCTTTAGAAAGAGCCAAGGTCACACCAACGAACCAAACACATACTTTGAAAATATCACCTCTTGAGGTTTTTTTATCAAATGGTTGAATTTGAAGTAATAAGATTTACCATAGAAGAAAATGTAGTGGACCCCTTGACTAAAGGACTATCTTAGCAGAATCATGAGTATCACGTGAGAGCTAGTGGATTGAAGGTTATTAGCAGTTGGATCTAGTGAAAGTGGGACTATATTAGAGTTGATTACCTAGAACCAACTTTTGTGTACTTTATGATAACCTATTTTAATTTTTTTGAATATAAATAAACTCCTTATCACATCATGATTGTTGTTCTGCATGACATAATATCTAATAATGTACTAATATTATCTTTCACACCGAGAGGGTCATAGTAGTTCCCCACTATGATGATAACCCAGAAGTGTCATGAAATTATTCTCAAATATATGTTCTATAGATAGATAAACTCATTTAAGGTAGATAAATGATTCAGGATATCATGGGTGGAGACTCATAGGAATTTGATACACCTTCTCATAGTGTACACCCTTTGTAATATCCAGTGTAGAATATTATGAGAACAAGACCCGATAGTAGGAAATCCATATTTATATGTGTCATTGGATGTTACTGTCTACAAATGTGGGTATTGATCCTTATACTTTATGATTATAATTAATGAGTGTTATAAGTTTCATACTTTTATGTATTAATGAAAACCATGATGACATATGTTCACAGTAAGGTAGGATATACTGGGTGTGTCATGAGTAATATTTCATTAATGAATAATGCGAGAAAGGATGTTTACCATACTTTTTTTAATGAAAGTTTATATCTCAGGACCTTTTATGTAAATGATATATCCTAAATAAATCTATGGCCATAGTATTCTATAGGCAAGTTTGATTTCCAAAAAGTCAAAGAAAGAGACATTGAACACATAGGTTGATGACACAAACATGAAACCCACCTGATTAGAGATATCATGATAAATAGATTATATTACATAGTAATCATATAAATGATAAATAGATTATATTAAATAAATATTCATTATTAAAGGTTTGATAAATATTGTGAAGGAATGGAAGATTGAGTTTATAGGCCCTATGAGAAATAATATATATTGAATATTATTTGATACATTAATATTTAATTTAATTCATGAGTTTAACACATGTTATGAAATAATAATAATAATAATATTATTATTATAGACATGGGATTTTGTAGGGATTAAATTAATAATAAAGGGCATTCATGTAATTATTTATTTCTAACCCTAATGGTATATAAACCCAATTATATTATTTTTCAAGAGATCCAATTCATTTTGTGTTTTGCATAATGAAATCCAAAGAATCCTGTCGAATCCCTAGAGAGACCCCTTTTCTAAGAACTCTCCCAAGAATAGAGAGCGATATTCCTCCACTTTACACTATCAAGTCTAAAGAGATCAAGGAGAATCATTTGGAAGTGATTCTTGAGTCGATCAAAGGTGAATGATGCAAGTGATAGGATCTACCATGCTAGCACCTGAAGATTCATACGATGATGTTCAGAGATTTGTGGAACACGTGTAGATCAATGCTAAAGGTAATCAAATATTGATTCCTATAATGAAACAACTGTATGATTTAGATCTTTTGTTAGATCCATCAATGAAGAAATAATTTCATGCAAGGTAATTCTTTAATTTCTTAAATTAATTATAAATATATATAAAGATCCTATTATTTGGTTCTGGTGATTATCTATTTTCTATATTGTTTGATTCAATTCCATTGATCACGGTGTTTATCATTATATAAATCATGGATTAATCATTGATCATGACAAAAAAAAGTTGGGCATGGCCCATCTGATGCTTTCACAGCACCCAAAACCCTCAGTTACACAATAGACATGAAATTTAATGTGATTGTTTTATTCCAATCAGAAGTCCAAGATATCAACTTCCATGAATATGGAAGGAAAAAATCCTTCCTCAACTTATCATTAATAAAATTTCATTCACATTACACCCAACATACCCTACTTCCTGCCAATATATATCATGATAGTCTTTGTTAGTAAATCCAATTGTGCAAGTCCTGACATGCATAAATGATAATTTTAAAGTATAAGGACCATTACACACACTCAATGATAGAAATATATGATAAAACCAAAACATGAAAAATTCCTACCGATGTGTCTATTCTCATAATATCTTATCTTAAATATTACCAAGTGTAAACTTCATGAGAGGAATCCTTATTTTCTAATGGATACTCATGCTTAATAGTCACATTATATGTGTCTCGTTATAGAACATTAATCAACCGTATAACTATATCTAAGAATATTTTCATGGTATTTAAAGATTATAATCACAGTGGGGAACTACCATGAACTTATAAATATGAAAAATACTCTAGGAAATTATTACATTAAAGTCATATAGAACAATGAAAAATATTTAATAATATTTTTTTTAATATTAAAATCATTGAATATACATGAAATAAAAGTATAAAAATTTAGTCCTAGGACACCAACTCGAACACCAGTAAAGTAGAAAAAATCTAGGTTCAGGACCACACCACAATGGGAGGTTAAAGGCTAGGAAACAATGGTTAAATATATTTATGACCAAACACCAAAATCTACAATAGGTGCTTCTAGTAACCACATTCAATATAGACAACCCTCACTTCCACGAACACAAAAAAATTTGTTAAATAGTTTCCCAAATCGTGGTTGGGTCAATTTAATAGAGGATGATAAATAAGAAGGAAATTTTGAAAAAGAGAAAGTGGAAGAACAATACGTTATCAACTTGGGTGATGTCTTTGAAGAAGAGAAACTAGAATTCCAGGTAGTGAGATGTTCGATGATGACTACCAAACCAACACAAAAAGACCTACAATCCCACAACCTCTTCTGCATTTGAAATCGAGTTATGGGGTACATTCCTGAGCTTCATATTTATGGGTGAAATTAAGATAATTTAATCTCTTGAGAATTAGTGGAAAATTATTAATTGAAAATGATGAAGCATCCATCACTTTACCACGTAAGATGGATAAAATTAATAGGTGAAATTTGAGTCACAAATAAATATATTTTCCCATTTTTGATCAGCCGATATGAATAACTTATGGTTTGTGACATGGTGGAGATGGACTCTTTCTAGATTATGTTGGGGAGACTATGAAAATTAAACCTAGATTATTTCCACAAGGGTTGCGCCAACACTATGGAATTAACCAATGATAAATCCCACTACACTATCTCTATTGACAAAGATCCATGTCACCCAGGTCACTAAAAAGTCATTTATTTCCTTATGTGCTACTACTAATATCAGGAAAGATATTGTAGATACTGAATATATATTGGATATGGAAGTTCAATAATTCTCAGATAGACCGGCCGACATTCTTCCACCCCTCTAAGAGTTTTTCAATGAGTTCCATGAAATTATGTATAACTAACTACCATTAGGATTACTACCGAACATGGATATATAACACCACACTGAATAGGTCCCAGTAGAATATTTTCCAAATTTACCACACTAAAACATGAGTCTAGTGGATCATGAGATCATCCAAGGATAAGTATAAGAGTTTCTAACGAAAGGATTCATACATGAGAGCATTATTCCTTGTGTTTTACTATCTTTATTCGTCCCTAAGAATGATTTTTTTGTGGCAGATGTGTGTAGAAAATCAATACATAAAAAAATCACAATCATGTATAGATTCATTATTATATGGTTGGATGATATGTTTGACATGATTCAAGGAGTTACAATATTTTTGATGTTGGACCTTCAGAGTGACCATCACAAGCTTCAAATATGATATAGAGATGAATGGAAAATGACTTTAAAGTCCAAGGAGGAATTATACAAGTAGTTGGTGGTGATGCCATTTGGGATATCCAATATCTCAAGCTCCTTTATGATTCTCATGAATCAAGTGATGAAACCTTTCATTAATAAATTAGTCATGGTTTATTTCAATGATATTCTTATATATACTCAAAGAAAATCATTACATTTTGAGCATCTAACGGAGGTGATATGAGTTCTGTAGGAAAACAAAATTTATTCCAACCTCAAGAAGTGTAGTTTTATGCCCCTTTGATATTGATTGTATATGTTATGTCAGCCAATGAAATACAATTTGAAGAAGATAAAATTCATGCTATCTGAGAATGTCCACAACCACAGACAATTATTGATCTATAGTGACTCTATAGGCTTTCTATCTTTTATCATAGATTTATTTTGTATTTTAGTTTGATTGTGGTAGAAAAAACTGATTGCCTAAATAAGGTGAAATTACATTGGGACAACAAAACCAAGAATATTTATTCTACCATTAATTAAAAAATTCATCTCCACCTCTATCTTGGTGTTTCACAACTTCAACAAGATTTTCAGACTGGACATAGAAGCATCTGTCATCAAAATTGGTGTTTTGTTATCATAATCAAGGAGACTCATTTCATTTATGAGTGAGAAGCTTAGATACTTGTGTCAAAAGTGGGTTTCATATGATATTTAGTTATACACAGTGTTATGGGAAATGAAAAATTGGGATCAAGACCTTTTTTTAGTAAGAATTCATCCATCACACCGACCATCATGATTTAAAATATATGCATTCCTAAAATAATATCAACAAGATGCATGGTGGATTTCCTAATTACAACAATTCACTTTTGTGATTAAACCTAAGATTGGTTATAAAAATAAAGTGGTTGACACATTGAGTTGGAGATCTCATATACCGATCACTATGAAAAATGATGTTTATGGATTTTATTATCTTAAAGACAAATATAAAGATGATATCAAACTTCCTAAAAACTAGCCACATTGTCAACAAGGTATGTTATTTAGACCTTTATATTGTGGGGTGAGTTTCTTTTATTCAATGACTGCTTATATATACCATGATGGTCGGTATGGGGTATATAGATATAGAGATTCATCTTAATGGGAATTTTGGGAAATATAAGACCATCTCTTGGGTGGAGTGAGAATTATTTTATCCTCGATTAAATCAAGATGTTGCTAAAGTGGTGCAAAGGTATACAATTTTCAAATAAAGGATTTACCCAAAATTTGAAATTATACACATCATTACTTATTCTGAAATCACCATGGAAAGATACCTCTGTGGACTTCATCATGGGGATACCTTATACCCACAGACCCATGAATTCATTTTTGTAGTGGTGAACCACTTTTTGAATATTGAAAAATTTATCCCATGAAAAAATATGATATATTTTCTCATGTTTCCACATTATTTTACTGATAAGTGGTGAATCTACATGTTATTTTGAAGACCATTATTCTCAATTTTGACACCTGTTGTGTTATCCATTTTTAAACACTCTATAAAGGTTGTTTCAAATTGATATAAACTATAGTATATTTTTTTATCCTTAAATGGATGGACAAATAGAGGTAGTAAATCACACTCTTGAAACTCACATATACTTCTTATGTGGGGGTCATCCTAAGTAGTGGCATATTACCTTTTACATATCTAAGTCTTCCTAGAATAACATGGCGAACCATATAATCAATAAGACCCCATTTGAGGTGGTGTATCAAATGATTTTTAAGCATGTACTTAATATTCTATTGATACCAATGTTAATTTGGTATAACATTGTTATTGTGAACATGGAATCCAATATTGATAACATCCAAGATAAGGAATCCCAAAATATTGAAATTTATAACATAAATTACAAGGAATATGATAATAGGAAGTGGTGGAAACAAATTTTTGAAGTTGATTTCACACATTCAGAAAGAATTGTTTTTGGTGGAAACTTATAATAAGCCAAAACTGAAGAAAATAAGACTTTACAAAATTATAAAGTAAATCAATTCCAATTACTACATGGTAGAACTATATGATGTTTTGGAAATTACTCCCACATTTAACATGGTATATTTGATTTTTTTGGTGGTTCCACTTTATGATTGTTCCAACTCAAGGATGAGTCTATTCAAAGTGGGGAAGGGGACTGATGCCACATGTGATGTTGGAGTAGGGAATTTTTCTAATATTGCTCCTTATGTACCTAGCTAGGCTAGTCAGCACCCCTCCAGGCTTCAGACACACCCAAGAGGGGGGTGGGGATCACACCTGAGCCTCAAACAGACTTTAGGCATGGAGAGTATTTTGTTGTGTTTTCTACCATGTTTTTTAGAGGTGTGTTTTAGTCTAATAGTTTTTTTAGATTATAGGGTTTTAGGAATTCATTAAATAGTTACCGAAATTTCTTTGTCAATAGGTTGGACATTTATTGTTACTTGATTAATTGAGATAGTCCCTATCCCAATTTCAATATTTCTATATGAATTAATCATATAAGGGTTTATTTAATATGTTGTACTGCATTAGATTATTATAAGTTCTTGTAAATTTTTTACAGAGGGAAATCATTTTAGCACAAAAAAATATCATGTTCCAATACGAATGAAAATCATTGATCCATGGGAAAATAACTCAAAATTTTTCAACAAATTAAAAAATTAAAAGTATGATACAAATAGATAATAAAATACCAAGGTTATAGAATATTATAACTTCAATGATTCACTAGGTCTGTCCAGCTTCTATCTACTTCTTGAGGTTAACTGGAGATTTGCATAGAAATTTAGATGAAGATTAGAGTTTCTACTATGTGTCTCATATATCAGTGATATGAATAGTCATTTGGGTGACAAAAGGATATTAATAATGAAAATTCATGGATGAGGATTGGGGTTTCATAGTGAATGGGAGGTTGTGCACATACCGATCTCTAGTAGGGGTAGTGAGTGAATGAAGAATATGACTACAGACGTGACCTCTCTCGACGTTTGGTGATTTTTGAATGCATAGACTGTGCACTTCCCTATTCTCTATTTCCTATCACCCTACCAATACCCAATTTATGAATTTTAACTCCCATTAGAATCAATTCCCATTAACCAATATATTAAAATTCATTAGAGTTAGAATAATATTGAATCGGGTTTTTATAAACCTAAAATATTGAGTTAAAAATGATATTGATAAATAGGTAGGGTTAAAGTAGTAATATTAAGGCTATATCTGAAAGTTTATATATGATTCAGATAAATAATCATTAATGGAATATAATGGAATATAAATTCATATAATTTGATAAAATTAAATGTCCTATTATTTTAAAATTTTATAAATAAATTGACCGGTTGACGCTGTTATTTTAAAAAAATTATAAATTATATGTAATAGATTAATTTTTTTTTAAAATAATCCCCAATCCCATAGTATGGTATATTCCATCATTGACCCTTTAATTTGGAGGGTTATAAAAAATGAACCCAATAGATCAATATATTGTTTGGATAATCACATTTCACCCCTCTTAAAATAATATATCAGAGAATGCACTTCTATCCCAAGAAATCTCACATCATTTCATTCTATACAGTTAGGAACTCCCAAATAGGTCATAAGGTATTCTAAAAACCAAACCCAATTAAATCATTTATTATAAATTTGTTAATTATATATTTTTAAATAATACTCATATGATAAAATATATATTTTTATCTTGATTTTGCATCAGATTAGATTTATTAATGTTTTTAGGGAAAATATAATTAAATTAACTATTGATAGTTCATTAACTGTATTTGTTTAAAGTATTATAACATTGAAAATATATTATAGAGGCTCATATTTTCAGTTTAATCCCTTTGAATATTTTAAATAATGTTTTTAAAGATGATCGATTTTATTGAATATGAACTTAAAAAATTAAATGAAATATTTAATTTAGGTGAATTTATCTTCGACATGGTTTCATTAATAATAATCTGTTATGAATGGATTAAATGTATTTAATGTTCATTTAATAGGATTCAATGAATTAATGATCATGAGAATGAATGTATATAGATACATAAATATTTTCAACGTGTTTAATTTAATGAAACACATCATGAATGGCTATATAAAGGGATGTGATCCCTCCTATTGTTAAAAAAACTAATTGCTTGTAATCCTCTCAATTATCCCTTCCTCCCATACTGATGTTAATCGTCTAAGAAGAAGGTACAAGCACCCCTTTAGCATTTGTGTATCCTCAAGATACAATAAAAAATCCATTGGTTGGTGTCCCTGCCTCATAGGTAGGGTGATTTTATTCACTGATTCGTGATCTTTATCAAGCATTCTCCTTTAACAAGGAAGAAGAGGAATACTATTTTTATGATTTTCCAGGTACTATATTTTTATAGTTTTATTTACATTATAATTCATGAAGATAGATATTCTTGTGTTTGGTTTGTCTTCCGCTGTATATGATCATATGATGACCATATTAAACCCATCGACTTAATCATTTCATTTCTTTTAGTATTGAGGGAACTCAAATAAATTAATAATGTTTAATAAATATTATTTTTAACTTGTGCATGTGAGAGTGATAGTATTTCCTAAATGTCTTATGGGAATTATAACACCACTATTATGCCTAGAATGGGGGGGGGGGGTTAGGAGAGGTATGTCTTTCATGTTAATGTTTTAGTTTATTCAAGAGATAGGTTACCCAAAACCATATTTAAACATAATTAATCTAACTCATACAATAATCACACATGAATCAAAGAAATTATTTGGTGCATTACAAATCATATCACTCATTAATTCACAATGGTCATTCATGAATAAAGGGATAGGATATAGAATAATAATGTGCATAACACCCTTTATTTGAGGTACTTTCTATGTTATCATAAGTATTTTAAATCCTCATTATGGTTTTATTTGGTTTTGGGGATCTTTGGTAGGTTTCTCAAAGAGGTTGAGAATGATTGGGATTTTATGGGTGAACCATGAGAAGAAATATGTTGTGGTGGAGAGTGTGGTGTGTTGGGAGTGCACTTGTGAAACAAGGAGTGGAAAAAAACCCCAAGGGAGGCTGTGGTAACTCAATGGGCTTGGGTGTGGCATGTTGAGGGTCTATTTATGGAACACAGGATGAGGGACTTTACCATGCCATTATATAGGTCATGGTGGGTCTAAAAAATCTAGGGTTTCTACAACATTCCATAGTGAGGTCATCATGGTGAGCTTGGATTGAAGAGAACCATGGGTGTGAGACCTTGTCATACATGTGGAACTAAATGAGTTCATATTGCATTGGATGATGCATTTTTGGGTTAGGAAAAGGGATATGTGTTGTCAGGGAACCTTAGATTCATGACCAAGTGATGACTTTACTAGTTGGACAAGATTCTACTTGCAAGTTAGGATTTCTCTTGGTTGGATGAATGTATTCATGTGTGTGTGTGATGTGTAATTGTGTACGTTTAGTGGATGGAATTAATGGTTAATATGTTTAAATTAATTGTATTTATTTGTTAAACTAATTTGTTTTTTATCTATTCTATTTAATATCTATATTGAACTATGATATGACTTGTTCTTGTTATAATAGTGTGTGTTAGTAAATCTTTGGGGATATACTACTTGGTTGTATACTCATGACTTTTATATGAACCATGATGCATATACAGTCATTCTTTATTATGAAACAGGTAAAGGAAAGTTATCTTGATTCTATAGTGGAGCATCATGATGCTACATTCTTTGGGATGACATTCAGATATTGGAGATGATTTGGGTGAGTAGTTAGGGTAATTCAACATTAGTGTTGCTGTATCAGAATATATTTTGGATTGGTTGGATTTCATCCTTTATTTATTGATACTACTATGATTTTTTATATTTATTAGTTTTTTATTTGTATTATTTAAAATACACACATCATATAGTATTTTGGTTTGGTTTTTTCTAATTTATCCCATCTGGTTTTTTATGTTTTTTTAAATGGAAAATCATTCTCCAATGATTAGTCAATCCATAGGCATTTATTTTTAGACTTTGGTATCCTGGGGATATCACCTATGGGTAACAACACCCTATCTCTTTCCAAGATAATGATTAGGTTTAGGATATTAAAAGTAGTATCAGTTTGGTTGGTCCATTAGTTGGGAATGGTATTAATGAGACAAAACATTTCAGAACCTGAAATATATATCATAAAAGATGTATCTATCCTCTTTATGTTTAACTTGAAGTTACTAGGGTGGTTCGGGTACAAAAATATGTTTTAGAAACCTATAAGAGTATTATCAACTCATCATCATGGTTTTAGCTGATGAATGTGGACTATAATGAATTAAGAATGAAACTTCTCACCAAGACTGTGTTTCCCATATTATGTGTGACACCCCTGACCCTCACTCTTGGTGACATAAACATATAATTTACATACTGGATTCAATAAAAAACTATAGAATCCTAGCCATACTATCCCATAATTACACAACTTAAAGCAAACATTACATTACATACATTCACAAGACCTTTTGGGATTATATATTTATAGAATTAAAATAGAATAAAAACTAATAAATACCATGCTATTTGTATCAAATGGAAATTTTTCATACTATATGAAACACTAATTAATACAAAATAAGTATTCAACATCTCTCACAATCTATCTTGTTATATATATAATGTATAATACTTTTATTCATAACTTAGGGAAATGGAGAAGGGATGATATCTAACTCTTAGTAAGGGAAAACATACAACTGAGACAATCATGGAATAAACATGACATATATACCATCATAGGAATAAGTAATCATTATAATGAAATAATAAACTAAAAATAAGGGCATAATATATCCCTGCATAGTAATGAAAATAAATATATTACATGGATAATAATAAATGGTTCATTAAGATGAAATTCATAATTCCAGATAGCTAATTCCATACCATAATAAAATACATCATGATCTTAAAAATCATGATCTTATCTTCTAGGAAATAACTTGTTATGGGAAGGTATACACCCAAATATCCAAACATGTTTGTCTCATGAGACATACCGATGCATTGAGGGGTTATATAATGTTGGGCCCCACCCATTTATTGTTTAAGTTAAATTCATTCATCATGTGAGATATTGAATAAACAATATATAATCAAAATTTTCAATAATAATTCATATTGTAAGAACAATACACATAACAATAATATTTTCCTTCATGTTAATAAAAGGGATAAAATAACCATAACCCATACAAATAAAGAATATGGATGGTCAAATGATACATAATCAACATGACAATAATAATCCGTATTGGAATAACAACATATAAAACAACAATACTTTCCACCATGAAAATAAAAGGAATAAAATGATCATAACCCATCCAAATAAAGAAGAAAGATGGTAAAATAATTCATACTCAACATTCCAATAATCATATGTGTTTGAATAAAAACATACAAAACACCAATACTTTTACCCAATTCAATAGTATAACAATATTTCTAGGTGAAAATCATCTAATATGAATTAAATAAAATACGATGTTAACACCATATAGAGAAATGAGTATAAAAATAAGTAAATAATATAATAACATGATCATAATCCATCCATATAAATAAGGTATATGACTATAAAATAATATTAACCCAGTGTAACAAAGGAAATATATAATTATATTGACATAGATGAAAAATATCCTTGCAAAAGAATGCTTGAATGATACCACCCAAGAAGGGATCATGATTTGGATTGTTTGGTACTATGAGTTAATCCCCGAAAAATATAAATATATATTAGAGTATAAATAGTGAAATATAAAACCTATTAAGTTAAATAATTTTGAAATTGAAAAGGTAAATTGAAGTGAAAACTTAAAAGAGATTTTAGAAAACATTTTTAACATTGATGTAAAAGATGATGTTACAGGTTACTTCCAAAAGTATTTTTCAAAAGTTGAAGTGAAAAATCTTTGAAGACAATTAATTTTAAAAGTAATATTTAATAATAGGGACTTGTAAAGACATAATTTTTATCCAAGAGAAATATCCATAGGAATAAAAAACATATAAAATTTAAAGGAAAAAACATTTTTAACATATTGAAAAATACCCTCGTTCAAGACTCACACTGTAAAAATAGTAAAAAACATTATTTTCATCAATATATATTTTTCCCCATATAGGTATATAAATTAACATAAAATAAAATATTATTTTAGAAGAACCCAATCATGGAAAAAAGAAGTTCATGATGAAACCATATAACCCAAGGAAAGGAGACTTGAGTTATCAATATTCCTTACGAGCAACATACTACTTGAAATAAGAAATATTTCAAAAAGGAATATTATATGGAAGTAGTGTAAATTCATATAAAAGAAATATAATATCACATAATATAATAAATTTTTATAGTGAACCCAAATTTTAAGTCTAAGATCACGATCATAACTCTATGAATGAAAATTGGGTTACCAAAAGCTTTACAACTGGGGTAATAATTAAGTAAAATCTATTTGATGAAAATGAACTAATTTGGATTAGTATTTCACATTAATAAAAAATATATGATAAATATACATCCATGGGTATTTGATAAACCATTTAAGGGAAAATATGGTGTATATCATAAATATGTATCAATTAATTAATGTTTGACACAACAAACCCTTGCAACTTGAGTAACATTTTAATCAAAACATATTAAAAGAGTGAGATTGTAATTGAACTTAAAATAACACAATTAAAATATAATTTATGATATGATATCTCAAATTGGTAGTACATATAAAACATAAATGAAATTAGGTGTATAATTTCAAACATGTCTCAAAGAGAGGAATATAAGACAAAAACCCCAACCTTGTATTCCTACTTACTTGACCATGCTCTAACCACCTGTATAGTGAAAAAAATATAATAACCACTTATCTAAAAATCAAAATATAATCATAATACCCTTTTTATAATTATTTTATAACTATATATTAAAAATATATTAACCCATTATAGTTTATTTTCATTATTGGGTGTTAGAACTTTTGGTTGTTTGTTTTGTACAAACTTCATGAAGATGGGATCGATTATTTTATGAACCTCTCCCCTGAAAGGTACCCATCATAGAAATATAATTAGATAAGGGAGATAAGGATTCTTGAATACCACATCCAACAGGCCAAAAATTGGCGACAAGCACTGATGGTATATCATACACACATTTTTTTTTGAAAAGAAGGACAAATAACATTAATGACGAAGATCAGCAGACGTACAAGCGAAAAGCCATGAAGGGAAATTGTCCAGCCAGATTTGGTTGACATCGAAGGGGCATGAGGCTTCCAACTAATGAGCCACATTGTTTCATTACCTTTTAGTGAAGGAGAAGGTACAACAAGAGAAGCCTTGGCGAAGCAAGCGAATTCTCCTGGTGATGAATCCAAATGACTGGAGTCCGCCATCATTGTTGTTAATAGCATCGATTATGGTGAGGCAGTCAGATTAAATGATGATATCTTCCCATCCACAATCCATAGCGAGCATCATACCAGCAAGGATGGACATGGCCTCAGCAACAACAGACTCCCAGCAAGCCTGATGTGGTTCGTATTTTGCAGCAAGGATTTGTCCCAGATGATTTCGGGCCAGGAGGCCTAGGGTGACAAGCCCATACTTTGGGAGCGACGCGTCCATGTTAATCTTAAGGGTCCCTTACATTGGGGGATTCTAGTGAGGGGTAAAGGGGAGGGTAGCACCTGGAATAAAATGTCCATTGTGGTCTTTCCAGCCCTCAACCCAGGAGGTGGCCCATTCAATCCCGAATTCGGGGGGTTTGTGAGCTTGATGAAAAACAACATCGTTGCGCCAGACCCAAATAATCCCGAACAGAGTGCAAAGTGAACCTGAAGAAGACGAGGAAAAAGAGGAGCACCACCGCGTCAGTAGATCAGTAAGGTCAGAGGCCGATTCCATTGAAGTGGCATAAGTCAGGCCCCATTTATTCCAAATTTGCTCAGCTCCCAGTCAGTGAATGATGGTGTGCAAAGGAGTTTCTGGAATGTTCGGGCAGAAAGGGAAAAAATCAGTACTGGCCATATGTCGGTGAGCGAGGAGGCTCATGGTTGGGAGAGTACCCGTGCAGACCTGCCATGAAAATTGACAAATTTTAGGGGGAATGTTGAGCTTCCACCCCAAATTCCAAGGTCCCTCAACCCAGCTGATTGAGTGGTTGCCAAGAGCCAGTCTGTAGCTGGACCTCACCGTGTATTCGCCCGAGGACTTATTGATCTAGTAAATCTGGTCGAGGCCTGAATCAGGGAGCCATGGAGTGCTAAAGATGATTCTTTTATCCCTTTCATTAAACCAATCAAAGATTTTTTCCAGACACCACCCCTATTCCTGGTTGGGAAGGAGGCAGCTGACAGTGGCGTTTTCAAGACCTGGTTGGATGGGGGATGTAGCCTGTATACCATCCTCATCGATAAGCCAAAGATCAATCTAGATATTGATCGATGAGCCAGACCCAATCCTCCAGCCTAGTCCTTTTTCCAGGAGCTTTTTATCCCCCCAGATGCTTCTCCAGAGGAAGCTAGGACAGGGACCAAGAGAGGAAGCACCAAAGTCCGTGTGGGGAAAGTACTTAGCATGGAGAACTCATGCACAAAGAGATGATGGGAAGTTAAGAAGGCGCCATCCTTTCTTTGCCAAAAGAGCATCATTAAAGAGACACAGATTCCAGAATCCCATCCCTCCCTCTGATTTGGAATTGGAGAGTTTCTCCCAGGCCATCCAGTGGGGCAGATTCCTTCCATCATTCTCCCCCCACCAGAAATTGGAAGTGCGTGTGTGGATCTGGTCGACGATGAAAGTTGGGATCTTAAAAAAGGACATAAAGTAGCTGGGAATGGATTGTATGACATCTTTTATGAGGGTCTCTTTTCCAGCTTTAGAAATTCCTTTAGGGGACCAGCCTAGAATTTTTTTCTCGATCCTATCCACAAGAGATGTGAAGATTTATTTTTTGGATCGGCCAATCACCATGGGAAGCCCAAGGTACTTCTGATGTTTCACAACCATATGGATACCAGCTAATGCGAAAAGCTTATCCCTCTTAGGAAGAGACACCCCAGCACTGAAAGAAATTTCATATTTTCCATGATTGATCAATTGTCCAGACTCCCTCTCATACTGTTGGGCATATCATACACACATATGAGAGGCATTACCCTCTAAGGTTTGAGAAATGAGAGAGATAAGATAGAAACAACAAAAAAATACTACTAAAGATAAAATTAAAGAAAGACACCAAGCACATGCATGTAATTTCATTCAACTGAAAAAACTTCAAAAAGGAAACTACAAGTACAAAAAGATAATCTGAAACAGTGACCATGAAATCCCAAACAACTCCTGAACAACCCACAATATAGTAATGTCCAAATAGATCACCAAACTAATCATGATGACCTGAAAAATAATTTATATATTTTTAGGATGATAATAACATGTATACTTAGTAGGATCATCACTAAATCATTGCATGAAAAAGATAATGAAAGCATAATAAATCCCAGTGAATAATAATTGAAGTTAACTAATCACCTAAATAGACACACTATATTATTAACCTCACCATGGATATCTCTCACCAAGTATCACATTCAAGAGATCATATAATATGATATCCAAAAAAGGTACCCCACTACCACTTCTCCACTAGTTTGTTGCTCTACCCCTAACCTCACACATGCTGAGCTATATCTCTCTAAAAGTAAGACAACTTGAAGACACCTAGGTTAATGTATCATAACATAAATATCATGCATCACATCATCTCATCTCACACCATGCACCTTGTGCATCACATCATCACATCATCCCATTCCACATCTCTAGATAGTAACCAAGTAGTTTTTGGGAGCCACCATAACCTGTATATCATGTATTATATCTCAATACATCAAAAATCATACATGACATGCCTATAATATTCCATAGGATACTATATTCAAAGATACTTGTGTGTGAAATAACCACAGGACATTATATCCCTTTATACACATATAAGAGGTAAGACAACCACTATACGTACCGGCACATAATACTACCAGGAGAAGAGAGCGGAGTTAGAGAGGATAGTCATCCATTTGTTTCTCCCAACCTGGATGTTGGGGAAAAAAACCTCCCAGAGTCCATTGGGTGTTAGTATCCCTATATACATTAGTGGGGTAGTGTATAAAATCACATAACATATAGGATATAATATAGCTCACAACCACACTATGATAATTAACCTAGTCTTTGGCTCAACTGAAACTATTATCTCTTGGACACCCAACTACCACCACTAAGAACTATATATCCTATAAGCACACAATCAATTAAAGAAAGTTCATTAAATTCATTATTTCATTTTTACATTTCAATTTAAGTAAATTAATTCATTATCTATTAATTTACACTATTCCATTCACATTTCATTAACCAACATGTGAAGTACATGCCCTCTAGGAATAATCCAACTGATTCCAAGGATCCTTAAGATTACCAACATAATTTTATTCTATTCAAACACCAACCCTATGGGTTAAAAAATTTATTGATCATTATGATTCCATAATTCTAGGTACTCTAGGAAACAACCTAAGATACAATAAAAGAGATGCATAAACCAAGCACAAATAGCTACCTCAAGAAGTGGGGAAATGAATGCATAAAAAAGAATACCAAACAACTATACTTTAAGAAGATTTATTAATAAACAAACATAGTAGATTCTAGAACAAAAAAGGGAAATCCTAGCTTCAACCCATTCTAGAAATCTCAGTGTCATCCTTGACACCACCATGCATCTCATCATATCAGGCGCCAACTACTTACACCAACTCAAGACTCGGTACCCATATATTTTCAACCATAAAACATCCCAAGATCACATCATGTCTCTTAGAAATACTCACATCTAAAGAAAACATATAAGTCAAAAAAAACAGATCCAACAACATCTATGCCTTAAAACAAGGAATCTAACCTTCACATGAAAATAATCTTTCTTGGCCCCAAACATTTATATTTATCAGGCATCCAATTTTATTACCATATTGGATTAAATAATTCATTTATCACATTTTATAAATATAGGAAACCTAAGGAATCAACTATTAAAAGATATAAATTATTTAAATACTCTCTCAATCATAAATTCTAGTTTCAAAAAAATTTAAGGAAGAACAATTCCATTAACACAAAACTTTATTATTATCAACAAAAATAATTTCCATATTTATGTTCTTTATCTAAATCTATTAACATATGAAATAACAAATTTATTAAACATACATTAATCATTACTTTTATTTCCATCAAAACATAAAAGAATTTTTTATTTAAACATGCCTCTTTAATTCTTTATCCAACTACATGACCATATTTTTTAAAAACATTTCATAAAATTAAAAATGATAAAACATAGTATAACAAAAATTATACCCAAATCATAAACATAGATAACACAATATCTAGAAAACTAATAGGCAAACCATTATAATAGTGGAAACACATGCGATCACTATAACCATAAACCATTTATTTTCATCAATTCACTTTATTATTTATTAAGGTTAATTAAACCATCACCCAAAGAGATAAAGCATGATTACTTTATTATTTTACATGAAAATAATAGGAGAATAAATGAATCCCATAACTCAAGGATTTAAATGTTCTTGAACTAGAACAAAACAATAAACTGATCTTTGATCTCCTCACCGGATACCCAAAAGAACTCTGTGCCACAATTTTTCTAAAAAACATCAAAATAAATCTATAAGAACAAAGGATATCAACTTCCATAACATGGAAAGAAATAACAGGATAAAAAATAAAAATCAGAGATTAAACCACATGAGGAAGAAGGAAAACTCACCTAATATCACCAATGATCAAATATGGAAAGTAGGGGATCAATACCTATCAAAAGGGATTCAAAATTCCTTGATATATATCCTATGGATGTCTAGATTTGGGAGAGAGTCATAGGTTTTTAGAAAATTTAAGGGTGTGGTAGGATTTATTGGTATTATTCTAGATAGAATTTAATAGTGTGAATGGGTAATTCATTCCATGAATGTCCCGAGTTTAAGACCCATCAAAAAACATGTTTCCTAGATACAATAAAACTATGATTAATCCATCTCATGAACTACATGTTCACACTATGAGTTTTTGTAGACAGATTTTAGAAATCTAACTCCTCATATATTCATGCCAAGAATATACCATACATTTCTTGAATCACACCCCACAATGTTTTCATACACAATCCATGATAAAAAACTTTAGTCCATGAACTACCCACTCATGTCGTTAATTACATTCATGTCATGAACTCCTCATGCAACTGGATTCCATCTCTCAAACTCCACTGATTCTTCTCTAGGCTTCCCCCAAGCACCACCGACCTTAGGAACATCTAAACTAATGGGATAAAATGATTTGGAACCTTACATCAAATACCTATCAGACAATTCCCATCATTAATAATTCAAAATAAACCTAGAGAGAAGAAAAAGAAAAGGGTTTGTATGAAAAACCACCCCATGAGATACCTCTCAAGAATATCAACACCATAGGAGCTCAACAACCTCACTTAGAGAAACAAAGTACAAAACCACACAACACCAAAAAATGGATCCTAATCACTCTCTTGTGGAAGATACCTCTCAAACAAGAACAAGGATGAAAAATAAGGCATTAAGGAATAGAAAACCATCTCCTAAACTAGATAAAGATCAACAACCTAAACACAAGAATCACTATAAGTGTAGAGATAAATATAAAACAACTTGGGATACTGAGCGTGTATCTATGAATCATGTTTCTAGGTAATCTCATATATTCTACTACATCGCCAAAGGATATGAATCAAAGGAATAGAATACTTGTGCAACACCTTCTCTTAGTGGTCTTGGATCTCCATTGGATGCTCCTAGAAGGTTGCATCATCATCAACATTAATATCATAAAAATAAATGAAGCGAGATTCAACATGAAGATAATGGTAGATATGTGACACATGGAAGAAATCATGTATCTAGATCATCTCTTGGGGAAGTTATATATGACATTCCATGACTCCAACATGAGCCAACACCTCAAAAGGCCCAACAAAACAAGGAGAAAGATTTATCCCTTGACTGAACCTTTGTTACCCATGATGAGGATCCACCTTTATGAACACATAATCTCCAACATCAAACTCCATAAGTATTCTAATTTGATCGAAATAGGAATTTTGATGATCATCTGCTACTTTAATCCTCTCAAGAATCACCTAAACCATCTCTATCGTGTTCTGTACTAGTTATGACCTAAAAATTTCTGACTCTCTTGCGCATAGAAAAAAAGAGTCAACTATACAAATCTTAAAATGGTTATATACTAACGGTGAAGTGAAAACTATTTTTGTAAGAAAACTCGTCCAATGGAAGGTTCCTCAACTATGAACCTCCAAAATCTTGGACATAAGCATGAAACATCTCTTCAAGAGTCTGAATGGTCCACTCTATCTGACCATATATATGTGGATGGAAAGTAGTGGTAAGAAATAAATGAGAGAAAAAATCATATTGGAGACCTCTCCACAACCTTAAGGTAGAATGAGGATCACACTCAATAGTGATCATCCTCAGTACTCAATGGAGTCTCACCTCCTCTAGGTATTTTATCGACAAAACCTACACTGAGCTTGACTCCTTGATTGCTATAAAGTGGAATGATTTTTTTTCAAATGGTCCAATATCACCCATATAACATCCAAGCATCCATGAGCTCAAGGTAAACCAGAGATTAAGTACATAGAGATGTTCTCTCAATTCCATTAAGGAACATCTAACGATTGGAGAAAACCAATGGGAACACATTACACAACTTTCACCTTCTAGAAGACCAAACATAGAGACCCAAAATATTAAACTGAATGCTTCAAAATAGGACAATAAAACTAACCTCTCAAATATTATAACACATTTTTCACACTCGGATGTACTACTAAGGGTGATATATGGAAATCATAGGGAACCACCTCTTGCATAACCGAAGGAATGAAAAGAATCCCCTATAATAACACCTAGTGTTGTTCATCTTTATACCAACCATTAAGAGCATAAAAAAGACAACTCAGACTCTTTATACCTCCACCTCAGAATCCCCCAACTAGGACTTATCCACATTCCATACCAAAGATGGATTCACTATCATCTGAAAAATATAATATCTACCACCAAACTCTCCCATATCAAGATATATAACTGATATCTCTTACATCACACTCCATGAATCTCTAGATTCATACATAGAATCACTTCATGACTTCCTACTCAGTGCATCTTCTATAACATTACCCTTACCCAGTGTATATAAAATATCAAAGTCATAATCTTTCAAGAATTCCATCCACCTCCACTATCACAAGTTTAGGTCACACTGGGATAAAACCTACCTTAGACTATTATGATTAGTAAAAACAACAAAACACTCACCGATGAGGTAATGTCATCATAACTTCAAGGAAAAAATGACTGTTTCCAACTCAAGTTCATGAGTGATATAGTTATTATCATGGGGATGTAATTGATGAGACCTATAAGAAATAAATAATCATTTATAAATCAAAACAAAACCCAAACCAAGACACAAAACTTCACAGAAAAACTCAAACTGACCTCCCTATTCTAGAAAATGAAAAACTTGAGCATTGACCAACTTCTCCTTCTGGTACTCAAAAGCTACCTAACAATGATCATTCCACAAGAATGCTCTATTATTTCTAGTCAAAACTATTAGAGGATTCACAACCTGAGATAAATCAGATATGAACCTTGCATAATATCCTATAAGACTAATAAAACTCCACACATCTTTAATTATCTTGGGGTATTCCCAAGAAAAGGATACCTTGATCTTTTAAGGATATATGATTAATCCATGCTGGGACACAACGTTCCCTAATAAACAAACTTCAAAAGCCTAGATTTCACATTTTAATAGCTTCTCAAACAACTGATGATGATAAATAACTCCCAAAATGGCACATAAGTGCTCCATGTGCTCCTCTTCAGATGTGAAGTACATAAGGATGTCATCTTTAAAAACCATAATGAATCGATCCAGAAACCCTTTGAACACTACATTAATTAAACCCATGAACACGGTTGGAGTGTTTTCCACACCAAATTACTACACAAAAAACTCATAATGTCCATAATGACATAAAAAATAGGTCTTTTGAATATCCTCATATTTTACCCATATTTGATGATATCCCAATTGAAAATTGATCTTCAAGAACTAAATAAATTATTTTAGATGATCAAGTAAATCGTCAATATTTGGAAGAGGGTAGTGGTTCTTCACTATCACCTAGTTAATGGGAAAATAATTAATATAGAGACACAAAATTCTATCAAACTTCTTCAAAAATAGATATAGAGCACCCTGAGGTGACCCAATTATCCAAACAAAACCTCACCACAAAATATCATCAATATTTACCCACAAATCTCACAAATCAAAAGGTTCCATCCTATACAGAGACATCAAGATCAAAGAATCACCTGGTTATAGATCTATCCCAAACTCAATCTACCATCAAGGGGGTAATGCCACAACCTCCATAGGAAATACATCGGGGTACTCTTACACAACCCTGTGAAACACCTCATGCTGAGCCTCTAATGAAATTAGCATCAACTTGAACATCAATGAAGAAAAGGAAAAAACATACCTCTGACCCATCCAAGGTTCTTGATTGTTAATGAACATGGTAGAAACTTCACCCGCATTATATAAAACATTATGTATCTTGAATAAATCCACAATTTTCAGCACTGAATATAGATATTTTATGCTAAAGATGATTTTATATGGCTATATTCATAAAAATTGGAAGTCTCTTAAAGAGTGGTGCTTCCCTATCACCAGGTTATAGTCTCTAAAAACTTCATACAAATAATCTACACCTCTAACGGACATACTAAATTCCAAGGGAATAGGAAGTATATCCACCTCAAGTCCCAAATAATAGTCTAGGGTAGGTGATATGAAGGAGTGTGAGACTCTTGAATAAAAAAAATCATGAAACCAAGTAGAAAATAAGAAAAAATTACCTCGAACGACATCTGGATCACATGACCCCGACAATTCCAAAGCATGAAACTGACCATGACCTGTTCCGAAACCTATCTAACCCTGATGGAGACCACTACCTCAATAGTCTCTACTATCTAAGGATAAAGATAAACTTGGGGCTGTCCCTTTCCAACCCTTTCTCCTATCTATTGATCAAAATATGGAGAACCTTGATATTTCTACCTCGAATGAAATTGTCATAATTGCGGAACATGAAGTGGAATATTTGTTTCATGCTATCTGGTTAGAAAGGTCGGGAACTCTCACAATTAATGAACTTGTCCTACATACAAAAAATATGCATTTTATCCCTTATTAGGGTTCTAAGAGCCATCATCCTTGAAAAAACAAGTTGATGAGGGTTGGGACCCACTCCCAGCTATCTAAAAGCTCTTATGTCTTAGAAACTGGGAACCCTAAACCACATCTATGCTATGCAGGGAGTCTTGACGACTCCTATCCCATGAAGATCTTATCCTAGAAATTATACTCTCTATGACCTCTAGTCTTTCCAGCACCTCAAGATATTTCAAAATCACAAACATACTATCCTGGTGCTAGGTATTTGATTGAAAATACTCCTCAAAATGTCTCACCCTAGCACCCTCATTTGGAAACCAGTCCAAATCATAATGGGAAAGGGTCCGTAAATAGATCCCGAACTCCGAAATGATGAAACTCTCCCATATAAGGGTAAAAAATTCCTGACGACTAGCCACTTTCACAATAAAATAAAGTAACTCGGCTCGAAAATAGTTTAAAAACTTATCCCATGAGATAGCCAACTCCTCACGATACCCAAGGAATAAGAACCACCATTACCTCACTGCTCTATGCAGGATCATCACCACCAGTGAAACCTATTGCACGATATGATCATAGATTGAACTGAAGGCTATCTCCATCTCCTCTAACCAATCCTTTATAATTGATTTTGAAATAGATCCCTCATACTTCTATAGACTATGGTCCCAAAACTCTCTAAGTTTCATCCTATAAATGTCTTCATCATCAACCTCTACTCTGAAATTATCTTACGGCACATCCTGCTAAACATATTCAGTGTGAGCATGAAGAGGACATAAACCTTGATCCATGGATGTAAAAGAAAAAAATATTAGGGTATCCTAAACATAGAATATGGATTTTTTAAGATCTATTTATTTAATTATTTATTCAAGGTTCAACCTAATCCTAAGGTATACCCATTTCAAACACAAGTGTAAGAAGAATGATGCATGATACTTTCCTAGGTCTCCACCCTAAAATTAGTATCACTTTTCTTAGTAGGATGAATAAACTTAAAGGTCTGTGCATCAGATCACATGGGCCCTAAATACTAATTTCCAAGTTGGTCTCCATTATTTACATCACTTACTAAACTCACCTGACATTGTTTCCCTACCAACCCATGAAGTACTCACCTATTTCTAACTCTAAACTCCATCTTGTACCTCATCACGAACATTTGATACCACTCTATCACAACTCCTTTACCTAAAAGTTACTCATCCTAGTTTGACAATGATAGAAGGAAGATAATGAAACATGAATTCCACCTCCAATTGGATATGGGTTGGTGACAATCACTTAGGGTATATTATACACAAAAGATGGGAGGTATTGACCACTAATGTTTGAGAAATGATAGAGATAAGATAAAAACACCAACAAAATTCATCTCAAGATAAAATTAAATAAATATCCCAAGTACATGAATGTAATATCATAAAACTGAAACAACTACAAACATGGAACTACAAGTATCAAAAGATAATACTTGACAGTGAGAAAAAATCATAAATAGATTATAAATAACCCATGAGTTATTAATGTACATCTCAATCACTAACCATATCCTACCAACCTAAAAAATAATATATATATATATATATATAGGGTGAGAATAACATGTATACTCAGTAGGATCCTCCCTAGCGCCTCTCGTAAAAAATATAAAGAAAGAATGCTAAATCCTAGTGAACAATAAGTGAAGATAACTCATCTTCTAAACATTTATACTATATTCCCAACATCACAATGGATATATATATCCAAATATATCATAAAAGAGATCATATAATATAATATCAAAAAATATACCCCACTATTACTTACCCACTAGTTTACCACTCTACCCTGACGTCACATGTCTTGATCCATATATATCCAAAAGTAATCCAACCCGAAGACACTTGGGCTAATGTATCATAACATTCATCTTGTGTATCACATCATCTGATCACATACCATGTTACTTATATATCAAATCATCACATCATCCTATGACACATATATGTATAGTAACTGAGTAGTTTTTGGGAGCCACTAAAGCTTGTATGTCGTGTATTATACATCAATCCATCACAACCCATACATGCAATACATATAATAATCCATAGGATAATTTATTCAGAGATACATGTGTTTGAAATAACCACAAGACATTATATCCCAATACACATATATATGGGAAAATATAACCACCATGAATATCAATATATAATACTACTAGGAGAAGAGAGTAGGGTCAAAGGGGGAAGTCAACCATCCATTCCTCACTAACCTGGATGTTGGGAAAAACACCTCCCAGATCCAATGAGTATCAGATTCCCTACCAACACGAGTGAGGTAGCATATGAAATCACACAATATATATGATATAATACAACTCACAACCACACTATGATTATTATCCTAGAATTAGGATCAATTACAACTATTTTCTATTAGATACCCAACTATCACCACTAAGAAATAGATATCCTATAAGCACACAAGTAATTAAAGAAACTTCATTAAATTAATTATTTTATTTTAACATTTGACTTTACATTAATTAATTCATTAGCCATTAATTTACATTATTATATTCAAATTTTATTAACAAAAAATTTAAGTTCATTACCTTTATGAATAATCAAACTGATTCCACAGTTCCTCAAGATTATCAACATTAATTTCATTCCATTAAAGCACCAACCCCATGGGTTAAAAAATTTATTAATCATTATCATTCTATAAGTCCATTTACTCTAGTAAACATACTAAGATACCATAAATGAGTTGCATACACCAAGCATAACCAGCTACCTCAAGCACTAGGAAAAGGAATGAAGAAAAAATAAACCCGACCAACCGAACTTTAAAATATTTATTAATAATAAAGAATTCCATATTTCATCACAATAATAGGAAATACTATATTCAACCCATTCCATCAATCCTGATTCCATCTCTAACAGAACCATGCATATCACATACACCTCACCGTATCAGGAACCAACTACTGCCACAAACTCAAGCCTTCCTAGCCATATCTCATCAACCATTATCCATCCCAGTTTCACATCATGTCATATAACAAGACTGACATCTCAATCAAACACATAATTTAACAAAAAACAAATAGATTCAATAGGGCATATAATCCCTAAAACAAGGAATCCAACCTTCACATGAAAATAGGATCACTTAACCCCAAACATTTAGTTTTTTCAAAAAACTGAGTTTATTACCATATTGGATTAGCCAATTATTTTATCATAATTTACAACAATATGAAACCTTAGGCATCAAAAATTAGAAAATATAAATTATTAAAACATGCTCTTAAGAATAACTTCCAGTTTCAAAAAACTTTAAGGATGAACAATTACATTAACATGACTATTTATTATTATCAATAACAAGAATTTAAAGCTTCACATTATTTATCCAAATCCATTAATATATGGAAGATAAAATTAATTAAATGTAAATTAAGCATTACTTTGATCTCCATTAAAATATAAGAAGAAAATTTTATTTAAACACGCCTCTTTAATTATTTATCCAACAATATTACTGAATTTACATTCTTTAACCATTTTAATAAAATTAAACATGCTAAACCATAGACCAAAAAACATTCTAACCAAAATATAAACATATATAACACACTATCTAGAAAATAAATACGCAAACCATTATCATGGTGGAAACACATGCTACTGCTACAACCATAAACCATTTATTTTCATTAATATGATTTATTATTTATTAAGGTTAATTAAAACATCACACAAAGAGATTAATAATGATTAAATTATGATTATACATAAAAATAATAGGAGAATCAATTAATCCCATACCTCAAGGCTTTCAACTTTCTTGAAAGAGAATGGAATAACAACCAAATTTATAATCTCCTATCCTATAAGAAAACTATAGTCCCATAGGAATGTCACACCAAAACCATGCCAAAAAAATAAAAAGAACTCTATAAGAACAAAATATATCAACCTCCATTGCACGATAGGAAATAATGGTAGGAAACAAGACCGATTAGAAAAGAAACTATAAGAGTTAGAGGGAAAAATCACCTCAGATCACCACAGATCGAACATGAGAAGAAGAGGATAAATATATATTGAAACAGATTTAAAAATCCTTGAGAGATCTCCTCTAGAAACTTTTATTTGGGAGAGAACATATGGATTTGATAAAATTTGATGGTGCAATAGGCTTTATAGGCATTCTCCCAGACAAAATTTCATGGTGTGAACTGGTTATCCATGTTGTGAATGTCCCAAGTTTAAGACCCACTAAAAAAGAATTACCTAGATCCAATAAATCAATGATTAATTAACATAAGGAAATTCATGTTCACATCATGAGTTTTTAGAGACTAATTCAAGAAATATGACTCTTCATCCATTCATTTCATGAATATACCATACACGTCGTGAATCAAACCCCACAAAAATTTCTTACGCAAAGCTAAAAATGACCACTTCTAGATATTAATTGACCACTCACATTGTTAACTATGTTCACATAATGAACTTCTCCAAGAAATATATTCCATATCCCAAACTCCACCGATCCTTCTCCAGGTTTCTCCCAAACACCACAAACCTCAAAAACGTGTAAAGGAAGGAGCTAAAATTATCCGAGACCCTACAAATTATCACTAAGTGGCTTCATGTTCATCATTACAATACCATTAAAGATATAATGATCATTTTTTAAATGATTAATTATATCCCATTTTAACTAGGTTAAATACATGAATATATCCTGTGAAAATTAAAATTATGATGAACTAGTTTTTGACGTGTTTAACGATCGGAAGGTGATATATTAATAAATATTAAAAATATTAAATTACCTTTCCATAATCATTAAATAATCATAATTATTTTCTTATTACATGATATTACCATTATATAACATACCATAATCATTTATGGCATAAGAATTATAACATCATTTATATGGACACTTAAATCAACCCAAATGACATGCATTATAATGTTTTAATGAGTAAGGGGATATATTTAGATAATGATAATATGACATATAAAAAATATTAAATATAACATAAAAAATGATATATATCATCATTAAATATATTATATGAACCATCAATGTTGTGAGGTGATGATAAATGAAATTCATCATTCATGGAGGTGGTAGTCTGCACGTATGCAAGATTAACGATCTCATTTCTCAATGAATGGGTGGAATGATTGTATCTAAAAATGATAATTTAAATTTTTTTTGTGACATATAAAACATATTTATTCATAAAATCAGTCATTTATACCGTAAATTAGATGTGGTAATTAAAATTTAACTATATTGCATCATAGAGGTGGTAATCCACACATATGCATGATCAATGTTTTGGTTTCTCTTAGTGGATGGAAAGTAAGAAATAACTATTTCTCAATTAATATAATGAAATTTAAGTATACTAATGATAATTATTTTAATATTTTAATTATTTTATATATTATTTAGGAAGTATTTGAGTAAAATAAAATTGTAAGTGAAAATAACACTCACATTGGATGCTTGAGTTCTCTCTTATAAAACTCCTTAGAAATGAATATATTAAGAAAACTAAAGGTGACCAGAAGTTTATATACATGGTAGAGGTTTCTAGGAGGAAAAAATTGGAATATTTTAAATAATAAATTTAATTTTTAGGTTATTCTTTAAGTGGAATAAGTGTTACCTTTTTATAAGTGAAGATAAGATTAGTTTTGGAAGTAACCCTTTTATTTTCAACAATGTAAAGTTACTATTCACAAGTTATTGACTAAAAAATAGAAACAATAGGAGGGTAAAGTGAGTTTGGGTCAAAAATCACCACAAAAAAACTCACTTTAGTGACAACCTTGAGTGTTTTATGGCCTTTTCTTTTAATTTTTTTTAAGTTTTACCCTAATTTACTTTTACCTTGGTAATTAATTTTTAACCTTAGTAATTAATTTTAAATAAAAAAATTAATATTGACCCTTTTACCTAATTTAAAAATTATTTTTTTTAATTTTTAAATCATTTTATCAAATTAAATATCTAAGGTTTTGGATATCTAATTTTAATATTAGTGCACATAACCTATAAAAAATAGTTTTTAGAAAAAAGTATGTTTTAAGCTAAAAATTTATGTGTAATACATAGTTATTAAAATTATAAATTACCATGACATAAATTGGTTTATTTTAAAGCAAATAAAATTTTTGGGGATTTCATGTAAGGCTAAAATTGAATCTCTCATTGAAAATACTAGATCCAAATAAAAGACTCAATTGTTTTTTTATTAAACCAACATTTTAATTTAGTTCTAAAAATATTGTACATTGGATTTATAAGATCAAATAATATATTAAAATGAATAATTATATTAATTAAATTCATATTTTATTACTTAAAATGTTTTTTAAAATTCTATGATACACTTACTTAATGATAAAATCATAAAAATTATAATTTTCATAAAAACCATATTTTTTGACTGATAATATATTTTCATAAAAAATAAAAAATTCAAAATAAGTAAATTTTGATGAGATAAATTAAAAAATTAATTTTATTTTATCAAATTTATATTCTAAAATTTATAAATTTATTTTTTAATAGAAAATACACAATATAAAGAAAACTACTTTTATTGAAAATAACTTTTTTCAATATTAACTAATATTAATTATTTATCTTCTAAAGGTATTAAATTTTAATGGTTTATAGTATTAGTGTTTATTATAGATTTATTAATAGTGTTATTATAATATGTTTTAGTTCATTTTCATTTGGTGCGACATGTAACGAAAGTTATCGAACATCACATCAGTTTTACAGTGTCTAGAATTTCGAGTTGTTACATTCTCCCCCAGTAAATAAATTGCATCCTCACAATTTTAATTATAATATAACAATGAAAATAGATAAGGAAATATAAATTAAAGAGAAAATTCAAGATATAATTTCTAGATATATATCAACCTTAAAAACTTAGGAAACTTATCTCTTTTCTTAAAATAGTCTTATCTTTAATATTGGGTTTTTCTTCAATTATTTGGGCCAAGAGTCTACCATTATTCGATATCAAGACCCACATTATATTTTTTTCAGAGGGTGTTTATTATAATTATTTCATTAATAGAGTATCATAGGTTAATATAGAATTTATTTTACTTAATTTAACTAATTTTTCTTCTAAGTGGAAGGAACCAATCCATCACTAAAATCACATTAAATTTATCTAAAGGAAGGATAATAATATTTACACAATGCACATTCCTATTAACCTAAAATTGGAATAAAATAATCATACCACTAGAATATTTATTTGATAATAAAATCATCAGTGTGGTTATTTAATGATATTAGTAAACTTCTTAGATATACTAGAGTTCATAGAATAAAATTCCAATAAGACATATACAAATCATATTTTTTGGGTACGTGTACCTTAAATATCAGGATCCACTTCAGAAGTAGTTCTTGAATAGTAATTAAATTACCCCCTTGGTCTTTGATCTTGGTGATTCTATGCATCTTGGTTAGTCCTTGTATTAGGGTATTTACTTAGATAACTCCCAAGTCCCCTCCACATAAGACATTGATTAATTAATATCACCTTAGGATTAAATCTATTTCATTCAATAATATTAACAAAACTCTTCATTTTCCTATGGTAATTTGATGATTGATGATCCCATATTCCATAATTAAATCACCTTCCAGTTCCATTAAAAAAAAACCCTTGATGCTTCTTTTCATATTTTTTATATATAGAAAATTGAACATTTTTCCTTTACTATCTTTATTACTTTATCATTAATAAGACTCCATATTTCTCTTATTTGGTGTGTTTGGGACTTTTACTATGTTGACAATGTTAATCATATTTCATGATAACAAGTTTGTCATAATCAAAAGAGTTAACATGAGTGGAAATAGTTATAAGAGAATTATCATAAACAATAATATGAAAATTTAACCTTAATATGTATCACTCTATAATGTTATAATGTTAGCCTATAGTTCTTATAAATCAACTTATATCAGATTAACTTCAACCTATATCACCCTAAGTTTAATATATATAATTATTGGTTCAACATAGTTTACTTTGAGTTGGGTTCTCTCATACTTATTAACCTAATCCTCAAAATAGATATCCCAAATTACCAATAACTTTCTTAAAATATTCAAAACTCAAAAATCATTTAAATCCATAATCTAAAAATAAAAATTATACTTTATCTAGAAAAGAAGATATAAATTAAAATATATATTAACTTATTAATATATAAATTTCAATATATGTTATCTATGACCACTTTATTATTAGGTTATATAAACTAAACATATTCAAATACATCATAATGGTTCATAAAGAGAAAATTAATTTAACAAAAGCATATCCCTTGAGAGTGTCAAAACAGGTGTGTGGTTAGACATATTTTTTGTACACCTGGTGATGATTAATTTAATATCGAATTCACAATTTTTAGGGTTATTACCCCCAGGTTCATTTATTCCAGTGCCTGCATCCACCTGTAGCATCCAGATAGAGATTTAATTTATAGGTGAAACACACAATCTATAATTTACCAAAACTTAAAGATGTTATCCTATACTTAAATTATCCATTATACTTATCCCTATAGTTTCCATTAAATTTATATTATCTTAATACCTAAATAAAATGTGCATTATTACCTTAACATTAAATTATGTATTATCCGAAAGGGTTATCTATACCTTTTAAATTGTGGTCAACCTTAACTCATCAACCCTTAAATTATATTTAATAAAAATTGTAATCTATAAAGTTATCTAAACCATCTCTGATACCAACTATGATTCCCCATACCCATACTCCTAGATCTAGTGACATAAACACATACTTTACATACTAGATTTGATACCAACTATATATTGTCAGATATAACTATCTCATAATTACATGAATTAAAGAAAACATTGCATTAAATTAATTACCAAGACCATTTAGGTTTAGATATTTAGACAATTAGGAAAAAAACATAAACTAATAAATCCCATTTTCTTTGTATCAAATGGATATTTTTTACACTATATAAAAAACTACTTAATCTATAATAATTATTCAAAATCTCCCATAAGATATCTTATTAGACATATCATGTGTAATAATATTCTTTATAACCCATGTAAATGGAAACATAAGAAGGGGTGAACTCAAATGATCAATAAGGGAAATCATACATCCAAGGAAATCATGGAATAAACATGAAATATATATATATTATGTCTGGAATGATTAATCATCATAATTCCATAATCTACTAAAACTAAGAGCATAATATATCTATGAATAGAAATGAAAATAAATTTATATATGAATAGAAATTAAAATAAATAGATCACATGGATAATAATAATTGTCTCCTTAGTAATGAAATTCATAATGTTGGATGGCTAATTCCATACCATAATACAATACATCATGATATTAGACATCATGATCTTATAAATCATGATCTTACCATCAATTAAATATATTATTTTAGAAAGTAATAAAAGAAAATATCCAAAAATTTATATCTCATGAGACCTATCGATGCATTGAGGGTCTATATAATTTTGAGACCCATCGATAACTTGTTTATGTCCAATGCATTCATCATTTGGGATATTCAGTAAATAATAAATAATCAACTTTTCCAAAAATAATCCGTATAGGAATTACAACATAAAAACCACCAATACTTTTCCCCATATTAATAAAAGGGATAACATGATCATAACCCATCATAATAAACAAGGTATATGGTCAAACAATACATAGTCAACCTACCAATAATCACCTTTATTTGAATAAAAAAACATGATACACCATTACTTTTCCATATGTTAATAAAATGGATAACATAATCATAACCCATCTACAAAAAAGGTGGATAGTTAAACAATACATAGTCCACATGCCAATAATCATCCGCATTATAATAAAAACATATGTAACACCTTTAATTTTCCCTATTTAAAATATGATGTTCACATCATATAGAGAAATGAGTATAAAACTAATTCAATACTAGAATAACATGATCATAATAAATCAAAATAAATAATGTGTATGGATATAAAATAACATATCCCCAGTTTAATAAATGAAATATATAAGGATGTTGACATAGATGAAAAACATCCCTATAAAAGAATGTTTGAACGATACTACCCAAGAAGGAATCATGAATTTTATTTTTTTGGTATCATGAGTTCATTACCCAAAAATATAAATATATTTTAGAGTATAAATAGTAAAAAATAAACCTTATTAGGGTAAATCCTTTTTAAAATGGAAAGGGAAATGGAAGAGAAATCTTAATAGATATTTTAGAAAATATTTTTTACATTGACGTAAAAGGTAATGTTACAGGTCACTTACAAAATTCTTACAAAAGGTTAAGTGTAAAATATTTGAAAACCATTAAATTTAAAAATAATCTTCAATAATATGGACTTGAAAATATATAAGTTTTATCTTAGAGAAATGTTCAGAGGAAGACAAAACATATGAAAGTGAAAGGAAAACCCTTTTTTAACATCTGTAAAAATACCATTATTCAAAAAACACATTGTAAAAAGAGTAAAAAAACATTATTTTTTATCAAAATATATTTTCCCTATAGAGTTATAATATAATCATGTAAAAAATAAGTTCATGGTGAAACAATATAACTCAAGGAAAGGAGACTTGATTTATCAATATTTCTTATGAGAAATATACTCCTTGAAGTAAGAAATATTTAAAAAATGAGTATTTTGTAGTAAAATGTAAATTAATATAAAAAATATAATATAAAATAATATAATAAATTGGAAATAATGTATCTAACTTTTAATTCCAAGAGGATGATCTTAACTCAATGAATGAAAATTGGGTTACTAAAAGCTTTATAAATGGGGTAATAATTGAGTAAAATTCATTTGATTTAAGGAAATAATTTTGATTATTATCTTACATGAATAAAAAATATATATGATAAATATAAATACATGAAAAAAATACACCATTAAAGGAGAAACATGGTGTATAACATAAACATGTCTCAGAGAATTAAAGTTTTAGACAAAGAACCCTTACGACTTGAGTAACATTTTAATAAAAAAAAATTGAAAGTTTAGGATTGTAATTGAACATAAAATAAAATTATTAAAATATAATTCATGATATTATATCTCAAAAAGGTATTATATATAACACAAAAATGAAATTTAGTGCATAATTCCAAACATTTCTCAAAGAGAGAAATTTAAGATAAAAACCCTTACCTTATATTCTTGCTAACTTGAATGTTCTCTAACCTACTATAAAATTTACATAAATATATTAATAAATTATCTCAGAACCATAATATAAACATACTACCCTTTTAATAGTTATTTTATAACCATATCTTACAAATATATTAATCAACTATAGTTAATTTTCATTATCTGGTGTTAGAACTTTTTGTTGTGTGTTTTGTAAAAAATTCATGAATATGGGATAAATTGTCACTAATTGGTTTCAAATTAATCTAGATAATTAAATATATAATAATATTTTTTTAATTATTACTCATGTCCCATTTTCATTAGGTGAAATACATGAATACGACTTGTAAAAATGAAAATCACGATGAACTAGTTTTCGACATTTTTAATGATTAAAAGGAGATATATTACAAAATATTTTAAATATTAAAAACACCTTTATATAATCATAAAAAATCTTAAATATATCATTTTTACATTATATTACTATGATATGACATACCATAATCATTTATGATATAATCATTGTAACATCATTTACATAGGATGTTAAATCGACCCAAATAGTAACATGTTATAATGATTTATTGAGTAAAGGGATGTATTTAGATAATGATAATGTGAAATATAAATAATACTATACATTTCATAAAGATAATATATCCTCATTTAATCCATTCTAGGAAGCATTGATGATGGGTGGTGGTGGTAAATTAAATCCTTCGTTCATGGATTCAATAATCAATACATATGCATGATTAACGATCTTATTTCTCAATGAATAAACGAAATGATAATATATAAAAAAATGATTATTATAGAATCTTATTTTTTAAATATAAAATATCTTTATTTATAAAATATATCTTTTATACCATCCATGAGAGGTGATGATGAAAAGTGAACCACATCGCGTTGTGGTGGCTATAGTCCGCACATACGGATGATAAATATTTTGGTTTGTTTTAGTGGATTAAAAGTAATGAATAAATACTATTAAATTGATATAATGAAATTTTATTATAGTAATGATACATATTTAATTATATTAATAAGGTTATAGATGATTTATGAAGTATTATATTATAATACAAGAGTAAGTGGAAGTAATACTCACATTGGAAGCTTGAGTTTTCTCTTGAAAAAATCCATGTAAATAAAGGTCTTAAGAAAAATAAATAAGAAAATAAGCTTATGGAAATGGTATAGGTTCTAAGAGGAGTAATTTGGTATATTTTAAATAATAAATTTTAAGTATAGGAAAGTCTTGAAGTGGTGGAAGTGTAACCTTTTTATAAGTAAATAAAAGGGTGGTGTGTGAGACAGTGTTGCCTGTGCTTCATTAAAGTGTGGTTCATTTGTTGTTTGATGAGGGTTTATGTGTCTCTATGGGCTCTGGATCTGGTTTCATTGCATTTGTTTATGGCACAACTTCTTGCAGGTGCTACTGGGTGGGTGACATCGAAAGAGGGATGGGTGTGCTAACACCCATCATCTACCACATGTTCTTTTGTTAGATGGATGGGTACTATAACTAGATTATACAAAGTTTTTTTGGTCTTGATTTACGTTTCATTAGGTTGGATTGTTGTGACTCAACCATAAGCTTAGTTGGGTGGGTGGCTCGAAAGAGAGATAGGTGTGCTGCCATCTATCGTATAGTCCTTCACTATTTTGTGTTGGAAGGGTGCTCTGCCTCTTTGTACCACCAACATGGAACATTTTCTTAGTGTTGGGGGACACTTTTCTTTTCATGATCACATAGATGAATTATCTGTTGGGAGGGAGATATCTTTTCTTGCGTTCATCTTGATATTTTCCTCTCATTGGACACTCAAACCATTTCTACCTCTGGTTTTGAATTTTTCTGGATTTTTTCCTTTGTGACTGTAATGGATTCCCTCTTACCCCATTTATCAAAAATATTTTCTCTTATTTTTCTTTTTAATAAATAGTTATTTATCCTAAACTTGTTATATATATATATATATATATAATAATGTAAAATTACTATTAAAGGTTTAATGACCGAAAAATAGAAAAAATAGGAGGTTAATGTGAGTTTGGTTATAAAATTACATCAACCACTAATTTTGGAGACAAACTTGAGTGTTTTAGGGATTTTTTCTTTTATTTTTTTAACATTTACCCTAATTTACTTTTACCTTGATAATTAATTTTTAAGCTCAGTAATTAATTTTAATGATAAAAATTAATATTGAACCTTTTAACTAATTTCAAAGTTTTTATCTACAATTTTTAAATAATTTTATCAAATTAAATTTATAATTGTTTGAAAATTTAATTTTAATATTAATGCACATAACACATAAAAAAGTAATTAGACAAATTGTGTTTTTAAGATTAAAATTTATGTGTAATCCATAGTTTTTAAAATTATAAATTCCCATGACATAAATTGGTTTACTTAAAAAAAATAAAAGTTATGAGGCTTTCATGGAAAGTTAAAACTAAATATCACTTTGAAAATACTTAATTCAAAGTAAAGACCGAAAATAATTTTTATTAAAATAACATTTTAATTTAATTATAAAAATGTTGTACATAGGATTTATAAGCTCAAAAAATATATTGAAATGCATAATGATAGTCCTTAAATACATTTTTTTACTTAAAATGTTTTTAAACTTGTAGGATATGCTTACATAATTATAAAATAATAAAAATTATAATTTCTATAAAACCGTATTTTTTTATTAAAAATAAATATTTTCAGAAAAAATAAAAAAATTCATACTAATTAAATTTTGATGTGATGAATTCAAAAATGAATTTTATTTTATCATATTTATATTATAAAAATTTTAAATTTAGTTTTTTAAAGAAAATAAAAAATATAAAGAAAACTACTTTTATTAAAAATAAACTTTTCAATATTAACTCATATTAATTATTTATCTTATAAAGGTAATAAATTTTAATGGTTTAACATCTTTGTATTTATTATAGATTTATTAATTGTGTTCTTATAATATTTTGTGGTTTGTTTACATTGGGTTTAGCGTGTAATGCATTTTATTGAACATAACATCAGTTTTATAAGGTTTAGAATTTTGGGTCATTACATTATGTTTGATGATTCTTAGAAACTGGTTATAGCAATTGTTGTTTTTTTTTCTGATTTGGAATATACCAAACCTTCATTTTACTAGTTAAGTGGTGATTTTTTTTCTGACTATAGATAAATATAATTGGTTATATGACCTCAAAACCCGTAATAAGAGGATGCAAATAATATGGTTTCCCCTAAATCATAAGTGAATCAATAGCTATTTAAAGAATTATGCAAGCATTTATAGTTATTGATAAAGAAAATAGAAATGATGAAACATGACATGTGGATAATTCTATTTAGTTTCATAAATATAATACAATAATATTTTGGGGGGATTCAGGACCTGAAAACATGGAAGCATGACTTAGTAGAATAAACTGAATCTTTCATTTCCTTGAAAACCCAAATCTTTGATTTCCTTGAAAACCCGACTAATATAAAGGTGAAGTTACCAGTATACATGTTAGATGATATCACATGAAAATGGTGGGAATTATTTTTACAAGATAAAATAGACCATGATATTATGTTGGGGGATTTGAAGAATTTTTTAATAACAAATTCTACATGCACACCTTTAAGATATACAAAATGATGGATTTATTCAGTCTTAAGAAAGAAAAATTAACAGTGATGGAATATGTAGCTAATTTCATGAACTTAGTTTAATTTATATAGAAGTGGATATTAGAGAGTCCCTAAAGGCACATATATTTTATTCTAGGCTATTATTAGAAATTAATTCTAAGATAGTTGTGTTTTTCATGAGTGATTATACAAATGTGATTAATAGAGTTAAAGTAGAGGAGAATGATCTTATTGAGAATCCTATTGGAGGAAGCTTGTTTTTTTATACAGGTACATATGAGAACTCTAATTCTAGGAACAATAAGAATAGGGGAACTTACTTATAGGTAATAAGAGTATTAGATAACCTATACATTGAGCCAATTTCCTTCCCCCCCACATTCTAGTAACAAGCCAAGATATTTTCAATGTGGTTCGCTGGAGCATAAGAAGTGGGATTATATGACACCACCCAAAGTGTACCAAAACTATAATTATATGGTATATATTTAATATTATTACCATAATTCTATAAATTCAGTTTTTGGTAATAAATATAATGTGTATCATACATCTTATGCTCTGACTGGGATATCACATCAGAATAGTTCTCATCCTCAAAACTGAGAAAGCTAGGGAGATTCTAGAAACACTCTAACTCCTTATACAATACAACTCCAATATGGAAGTAAGAAACATGGATGAATGAGTAAGTAATTATATGGTGATGAGTATATGATCATGAAGGATCAATCATGTCCTTAAATTGTATGTGGAACCATTATTATTAAATCAACTCTTATGAAAGTTACATTTGATACCGGTGCATTCAACTATTTTATTACTTCACACGTCGATAATAAAATGAGGGTTGATATCAAGATAATGCCACATGTGATGAGTATCGAGACACGTCTTAGGAAATAAGAGTGAAAAGTATTTAAGTGTAAAGTTTTTTATATAGCCATTGATAGAGTATAGTTTTCTTGGGAATTTTCTATTCTAGAATTGGATATCTTTGATTTAATCATAGGAATGGATTAGTTAGTTACTTTGAAGGATCATATCGACTGTTATGTGAAATGAGTAAATTTTACATTTTCAGATGGAATGGTATATCTCTTTAAAGGATATTAGGATTTGAATTATGGAATAGAAGATCCTTTAATATCGATGGTTGGAATAATTACTTATTAATTAGTAGCAGTCTCTTTGGGGACCAATGACATAATTGAAACTAGAAATTTACCAACCATTGTGGATTGATATCTTGATGTATTTTCTTAAAATTACTATGGTTTGACACTCAAAATGAAAGTTTAATTTTTGATTGATCTCCTTCCTCAGATAAATACTATTTTAATTCTATCATATAGAATGACACCAAAAAAATTGATAGAATTAAATTTCCATATGGAGAAATTAGAAAGTAAAGGCTTCAGAAGACCTAGTACATCACCTTGGTATAATCTGATTCTCTTTATAAAGAAGGAAGATGGTTCACTACAACTATATGTTGATCATAATAAATTAAATCAAGTTACAATAAAGAATATATATTCTCTTCCATGAATTAATGACCCATTTCATTAATTGAAAGGATCCCAATGGTTCTCTAAGATTTATCTATGGTTTGGATATAAGAAACTCTGAGTTAGAAAAGAGAATATTCAAAATATAGCTTTCAAAATCCACTATGGTAATTATGAGTATCTGTTAATTCTATTTGGTCTTATATATGAACCAACAGTTTTCATGGAATTAATGAATTGTGTTGTCCAAAGGTACCCAGACTTCTTCATTGCAGTATTTTTGGATGACATTTCGGTGTATTATCAAACTCAAAAATACCATAATGGACATTTAGAGATTATGTTAAGCACATTTTGAGAGCATCAATTTTATGAAAAATCATCTAAATGGGATTTCTAGATACAATAATTTTTCTTCCTAGGGTATTTCATTTCTAATAAAATCATATCATTCGACCTTGAAAAGATAGGCATCTTCATCTCTTAGAAATAACTAAATAATGTATTTGAGATATGTATATTTCTGGGCATAGAATGTTATCATGGTCACTCCATTCTTGACTTCTCATGTCTTAAATCTCTTATGATAGTTCTAAAGAGAAAGGTAAATCCATTCCAGTGGAGTGATGTTTTCCAACAATCTTTTTTGGAGCTTAATTCTAGGCTCAATTCGGTACCTATTCTTATCTTTCCAGAATAAGGTAAAGGTTATGTGGCATTTTTTTACGTTTCTAGGTCTGGAATTGGTTTTGTTCTCATACAACGAGACCATGTCATAGCTTATAGATAAAAAAATTAAAAATTCATGAAAGTAATTATCTAACCCATGACTTAGAACTGGATTAAGTGGTTATTATCTCAAAACATGGAATTGTTATCTATTTAGTGATAAGTTAATCATGCTCACAAATAATAAAATATTTAAAAAATTATTATCACAAAGGAATTTGAACCAGAGACAAATAATATTTATAAAATATCTCCAGATGTTTGACTTTAACTTAGTTTATACACTTGTAAAAGTAAATTTTATGGACGATTCTTTAAGTTGAAATATGTATAACAAACTTGTGAGATATGATTGTGATTAGTGTAAATTGATGAGTATGATTATTGATATGAATTTGGATTTCACTAAGTATAATGAAGCCACAATCTTCTTTTTTTGTGACTCTTATTCTTGATTTTTTTTGAATAAGTTAAGGATGCTCAAAGATCAAATCTTGGTTTCCTTATCATTACATCAAAACTCAATGGTGGGGAGACCATTGAAGGATATAAACAAGATGGGAATTCAATGTTTCATTTTGATGACCAAATAGTCATTCCACCATCTTATCATGAATAACTTATTTCTATTTATCACCATTCAAAGTGGGTGATTCAACTAGGCATATAAAATATGTACAAGGATCTAAGGACCCATTTTTGATGGATAAGTATGAAATGAAAAGTGGTTGATTATGTTACAAAATGACTGACCTATCAACATATCAAGGTTGACCATCAATGACTAGATGTTATGTTAAAATCTTTACCTATATTCATATGGAAATTGGAACAAATCTATAATATCCTTGAACCTTTACACCTAGATCTGGAGCTAAAAAGAAATATTTACATTAATGTATTTGATACCAATAAATGTGACCCAACTTTAACCATCAAAAGAATTAAAATATCAAATATAAATATTGGATTACTTATATACCCAAGTAAATTTTAGGTATAGAGTTTTATAAAATCATGAAAAAATATTACATAACATTACCCATGACTTTAAGTGAGAATTTTTCCAACTATAACCAAATTTTCTTATTCCACATTAATTCTTTATCATAATCCACATGAAACCCTTCTAGATATATCTTACTTAACTTCTTTCTTTATAACCTGGGGAAAAGAAACATAAGAAGGGTGATCTAAAATTCTTAGTAAGTATAAAAATAAGCATTAAAATTTAATATATTCAATGAGAACAAATGAACATAAGGGTATGATAACATATTCAAAGTGAATGGACATTACATAAGAGAATTCATACCCATAAAAACTTGGATCATAAATCCTGAGATATAGAATATAATATATAAAAAATACAATAGTCATATGAGTAAAAAATCATGAACCATATGAAAATAATCCTTGATCAAAGGAAACATTAGAACCCATTTTAGGTATTGAAAATTAGTGTGGGTATCTTGGAACATCAAACATTCATCATGGAATCACCTAACCAGATAATTCATATGTCTCATAAGAGTAACCTATAACTGGTAAACTACATCAAATAATAGGAGTAACTTACACTCAGTTAACTCTACAATATCTTAGGAGTAACTTATAATTCGTTAACTTCATCATCTCTTAGGAGTAAATTACAATAAGTTAACTCCATTGTTTTACCCAATGCATTAGTGTAATATAACGGACCCAACCATCCTTAGTTTATAACGTAACAACTCATCCTTGATTTATAAAATAAAAACCCATCCTTGATTTATAATATAACAACCCTTAAATAATTTATACATATTTAAAGTACCATATAATGAAAAAAACATTTAGAACCCTTTACTTTTAAACATAAAACCCTTGAAAACAACCACCATTTCTTTTTATAGCTTGATTAACCCATGAAAAAGAAACATGTTCCATGAAAATATCTTTTAAAAAATCATAATCCATCCAGATAAAGAATAAGGATTGTATTATTATAACATATCCCCATCAGAGTATATAAAAACAATAATAGAAATTTCCATAGAATAAAAATACATTTAAACAAATATTTAAGATATTTCTTTGAAAAGAGGGAAATGACCTTTTCTTTTGATAACATTTTAAATAAAAATTATAATAATATTGAGAAAAAAATTTCTTTAAAATTAACCATGGAAACATGTAATGTAAACTTAAAAGAAAATAATGGTTATGATGGTGGGTAAATCCATTCATTTGGTAAATATTAAAACAAATATCCCTTTCACACTTCCACTAAAAACCAAAAGTACCATGTTTGAAAAAAAATAAAAATATTCATTTCAGAAATTTGTAAAGAGAGTAAAATATAGTAAAAAATGACTTTAAAAAATCATTTATTTATTGAAAATAATATTCTTGAAAACATTTTAAAGATCATGGACATGAAAAATAAAACATTCTTTACCAAAAAAGATAAATAATATCATTTTGTCCCTAAAAATGTTATTTTGTTCTTATAAAGTACCAAAGAATATAAAATGAAAGGAAATCATGAAAAACTTTTAAATAATCTAAGTATAAGAATAAATATATGATTTAATAAATTAATATAAGACAATTTACCTTTAAGGAACCTTGAACCTAAACAATCCTAAAAATAAATGAGATTGTAACATAAAACCTTTACCACTTTGGTAAATTTCAGATCAAAAGTACTTGAAAGAAATAATATGATATGTATTTTTAAATACCTTGAATTACATAAAGTAATATGTCAAAAATTAATTTACATTTTAGTGAGTACACCATACAAATAAATCATAGTGCATGACATGAAACATGTCTCAAGAAAATGAGATCAAGACAAATAAAACCCTTGTAATGATTATAACATTTAAATTGATAATTAATCCATGAAGTGATTATTTGAACATATTTAAATCCATATAAAACAAGTATAAATACATAACAAAACAATTTAGAGATCATTTCACACATATTCATGAAATAACAAAGTCAATGAAGAAGTTTTATAACCTAATGAAATAAAATTGAGTTAAGAAACCCCTTATCACGTGTCCAGACTTGCAATGTATGCCATTTAACTCATATATAATAAAATTGAATTAATTATTTAATTTCATAATATACTTTTATAGGTTAATTAATTTATTATTAAACCATTTTTTTCATTTATTTTAATGACACATTTAATTACTTAACTAGTTAAGTTCACATCAGGTGTTTTGAGAATGTTTAGTTCATAATTGCAAAATGAATTTGGTAGGTTGACCATGTTCAAAAGTGTTTATTTTTCCATAATATTGTCACGAACCGCCTTCACCAAGATAAGAGAAGGGACAAAATGATTCCATACCCTTCCTTGTTTAAGTTGAAGGAGAGATAATGACCCCTGAGACCCACCTTCAATAGGTCCCGGAGTGGCGACTAGCACCAAAGGTATAGAATCACACATAAAATGGAAGAAATTACCCTTTTTATTTAATAGGATCAGGAGATAAGATAGTAATTCCCAACAACACCAAAGGTGGAAGTACAAGTAAAGCCAAAATAAATCATTCTCATATGCATGTTCTAAAAGTAATGCTACAAAAGTAAAAGAAACCTCAAAAGAAAGTACCAAAGAAAAGAAAATAGCAACAAAAACCGTCCCAACGTACGAACTAGTACGATCCTACATGATCCCTGAAGTCCTCTTGGAAACTTGAAAGCAGTTTTATATACGTAGGGTGAGTATACAAGTATACTCAGTAGGGAAAACCAAAAGCTCTCGTTCACAAGTGGGGAGGCATTCTAATTCCCCATGAGAAAAGAGATAACCGAAACACCTAGCAAGGAAGACTGCCCACCCAAGCCTCACCAAGGCACACTCCCCAAATAATGCAAGTCAATTAATGTAATAGTAACAACACATCGATGTTTGGGTACCCCACACCACTTTCCCACTGGTTATTGAAGACATCCTACGCATCGAACCTCTCCCGCCATTCTCACTATAGTCCCACTACCATACCCCGACCGCACACACCTGGGCCATCACCACACATACCGCCTGCAAAAAACTGGGCTATATCAACCACACGTAACCACGCCCATAAACACCTGGGCCAGAACAACCATTTCCACACCCATAGACACCTGGGCCTCATCCTGAAGACACTTGGGAGACAACCTGCCCGCACACACCTGGACCAACCACCACAACTACCCTGCCCGAAGAATATTGGGCTATAATGGACCTCAGGACATCACATCCGGCCTGATGAGTCTTGAGATATTCGGTAAAGGGATCAGAAAAGGATCTAATAACCAGCTACTCATAGGAGTGTTGGAAAAAACACCCTCCCCCATGAAATGGGGGTGTTCGACACAAAGTACTCAACATGGGTGGGGCACGAATAAGAAACATAAGAACTATAATTATATGTATAGGTAACAAGCACTCATCCCAACCTAGGGGTTACAAAACCAACCTAAGCACAAACACCCTTGTTACTATTCATTCATAAAAAGGCACACCACTCACAGCCAAGTCACAACTCATTCCTAGAACAAATTCTCCATTGAACCCATTCTTGGTTTCATGTTCAAGTGATTCCATTTAAGTAAATTATGCACTAATAGGCAACTAACAGGCATAAACAATAGTTGTGTAAATGAAAAACATCCAAACAACACTTAAGCATTCACACCCGATCATCTTGTAAAGTTACAACAAAGGGATCTGTGAGATCCCTCAAATTACTGGAACCAAACCAAGCCTCAAGATAAGGCCCCACATGGCCTCAAATCGACAACCAACAACCGTACAACAACATAGGATCCCATCCCCATCCATATCACCCCATAAGCATCAAGCAGAACAAACAGACATACCACCAAGACAGAGCAAGGAAGTTTCCAGACTCAAGTACATCATTCATTAAGTTTCATCTTTCTGTTTGGTTAACCGGGGTGATCAAACAAGGATTGTTGTTCACTGGGCATCCATTTAATCAGTCAAGTTTATGTGATTAACCAATTTTCATGTTATAGTCATTCAATCAAATGAATATCTAGAAAAACAGAGGTTCATTAGTGCTCAAGAAAAGACCCCCAACGACCATGATTTTCAACTGACATAAGCCTGTACAATTCACAACACATAATCAAGGATAAAGAGTATAGTAGAAACCGAGAACACACCCCTTCATTCTTTAAGGTTCCCTTTATTATCTTCATTAAGGTTTGGTTTCATCCATCCCCATAGAAACAATAGCATACCCACCCCACATGATACACAGTAAAGAGAGACGAAGAAAAAGCCCTACCTGGATTGATCAAGGATCGAAATTTTAACTCTACGTGCCAAGAACTGGGGATGTACGACTTGTAGGGGAGGAACTTCGGGGACTCCAAGGATGAGTAGGGAAGATCCAAAACAGTCTCACCACTTTCCTCGGGAAGGGGGTGGACTCTAAACGTACAAGGAAGGAAAAAAGGAGACCAGCCAAGAAGAAGAAGGAAGAAATTCTAGCGTGATATAAAGATGAGATCCTATTGTTACAAGATATAGAATTTTAAATGTATTTAAAGTAAAATCATGGTTTTACACATGGTTGGGCGGTTACGAAAGATGGAATAAATTGTAATTTAATAATTCTCATTAGAGAGGTGGCCATAACAGCTATGCATTTAAACGGTTTTCCTTAAATTGCGCAACATGGGTAGAACTGAAAGTATGGAGAAAGGGTGTGACACTGAGGAAAATCCAAGCGTTTTGGTAAGTTAAGGGTCACCCAGCTCTTGGGGGATTTTAGATATTATTTATGGGATTTAAATGGCTTTGAAAGGGGGGTATTAAATCATTTTTACGTCAAAAGATACGTTGCGGGAGCGGAAAAAGTCGAAAACTGGAAAAAGAATGAAGACCGCTCGGTTAGGACACGATGCCATCGTCATGGTGTCACCCACATGGTTCCACCGTCATGGTGTCACCCTCACGGTGCCACCGTCACGTTGTCTCCCACATGGTTCCACCCTCACGGTGCCACTGTCATGGTGCCACCGCCATGGTGCCACCGTCACGGTGCCACAGTCACGGTTCCACCGTCACGGTGTCACCCACATGGTGCCACTGTTTCGGTGTGAGACCATGACCGATGCCACCATTTTGGTAGAACCGTTTTATGGAAATATGTTTTGGCAAAGTACTGGACCAGGAGGGTCCGAGCTGTTACATCAGATACCTCTCAAACTATTCTCGTCCTCGAGAATCGAAACTAGACAAGAAGAAAAGATGGGGGGTGTTTGTACTACTACCTCGAAGATACCTCTCAGGAGTAAACCTCATCCATATTTTTAATGACTATGGATACACTACCACTCCTCTCCCCACAAGTAAGCACACCAATATTCAAGGTCCATACCATCCAGATATAGGGATTAGGGAGTTCCTTCCTCCATGTCAAGGTACTATCCGCTTTGGGCGACATTGACTCACCTGCACGGGTTTAATTGCATCCACCTTAACGCGTCTTGATTAGGGATTGGGTACTCCCTTAACCACAGTCAGGAATATTCACACACACATCCAGAGAACAAGGGAATAGTCCATTACATAGTTATCAAGGTAAAACACTTCATCACAAACAAGTACAATCAAAACAAAATAAAACTTAGAACAACTCTAGGTACTGGGTGTGCATTTGTACCTCCTATTCTCTGGTACTCTGCTCGATCCCACCATGCTTTTATAACACATGAAACGAAGGTATGGTTCATCCACAGAGCACCTTCTTCTTGTGATCCTCGATCCTCACCGGTCTTTCTACAAATGTTCCATCGGCCTCGATATCCATCTTTCCCTAGTCGAGGATGTGTGAATTGCTATGTAGATACCGTCGGAGCTGAGACACATGGAAGACATCGTGCAGTCTCAGTAGCGGTGGTGGTAGCGCTAGCTGATAAGACACTTCACCGACCCGCCACTGCACTTCGAACGGTCTGACGAACCAGGGAGAAAACTTACTTACCCTTCCGAACCTCCGTTGCCCACACCGAGGGGAGACCTTCAATAACACATGGTACCCTCCAAGGATCTCCTCATATTATCAGAATATTATTTTTCCGGTCCTAGGCCACCTTCATCCTCTCCCGTATAAGCTGAAACTTCTATGTCATGCTCTTCACCACCTCCGGGCCAAGAACACCTGCCTCCCCGACCTTTGTCCAGCACACAGGTGAGCGACACGGCCTCTCGTACAAAGCTTCAAATAGAGCCATGCCAATGGTAGAGTGATGGTTGTTTTTGTAGGAAAACTCCACTAGAGGCAAGTGTCATACCCACGATCCCCCAAAGTCCAACACACATACCCGTAGCATATCCTCCATCGTCTGGATGATGCGTTTTGTTTGCACATCCTTCTGGGAGTGGAAAGTAGTGCTGAGGCATAGCTGGGTGACAAAATCATGTTACAGTCCTTTCCAGACCTATGAGGTAAACCTGGTATCCCGATCAGAGACTATGGACCTTGGAATCCCGTGCAACTACACCACCTCATCCACATACCTCTTTGCTAGGGCACCCACCGTAACCAACTACTTGATTGCCAGGAAGTGAGCCGATTTCGTCAGTCTTTCCACCACTACCTAGATAGAATCACAACTCCCTTGAACTTTGGGTAGTCCTGTGACTAAATCCATCGAGATGTCATCCAACTTCCACTCAGGGGCATCTATAGGTTGTAACAGACCTCCTGGGATGCGGTGTTTGGCCTTCACCTGCTAACACACAAGGTACTTTGCTACGAACTCTACCACTGCCCGCTTTACCCCGGGCCACCAAAACTGACCCCTCATGTAAGAACCTGGATCTTCGTTTCAGGTACGCCTTTCTTTTTTCTAGAGTTTTTAAGAAAAATGGAGTTTCTGGAAAAATTTGAAGTACATGTCGTGTACTTTCTGAGTAAACGTCATGTACTCTTTTCCCGCTCGAAGACGTGTGCTGGCCGTGTCCAGGCCACACACACGGTGTGTAGGGGTGACGTGGAGGCCGATTTTGGCAGAGTACGGAAAAACCTAGTACACGTCGTGTACTCTAAAAGTACACACCGTGTACTTTTCTTTTTTTTACTAAAAAGACTGGGGTTGTGACTCATCGTGATATTCGTCTTCTTCTAGGTCCCGTTCACCCGAGAGAGACCCATATGACCGGATCTTCAATGAGCTCCCGCCTCTTCATCTGTTCTTCAATTCGAGCACCGTCGATTGCGTTGGAATCGTAGCGGTGAGTTATTCCTTCTTCTTGAGCTTTGTTTTCTAATTCCTCCTCGTTTTCGAGTTATCATGGGTTGATCATTTTGTGTGTTTTCTCAGATCTACGAAGTTCTAAGGGGAATCAATTGTCGTGGTTCACGTATATCGATATTCTAGGATCAAGGTAGGTGGTTTGTGCCTTTCTGTTAAAATTTGATGAGTATTTTGTGAAAATTACACAACTTCCCTTGGGTGGGGAATTGTGGGTTTCCTGTTTTTCCCCTGCTGTTGCCTGCTTGCTTGATTGCTGTATTAGAGGTTTATGCTTGTGAATAGAGTAATTTGTTTGTGCTTAGGTTGCCTTTCCATGTCTGTTCTACCTGTTTGGTGTTTTACAGTTGCCATGCCTAGTTGTAGGATAGTGGAACTATTGCTTTGTTATGTTGCTGAGCCTTAGACTGATAGACAAGTAGTTCTTGAGGTTTACTTGGATTATGTACACATGCTGAGCATGTTTATTTCCACACAGGACTGTGAGAACCCAGTGTAGTAGACCAAAGGGAGAATTGACGTAAGGGATTCTCCAGAGTGTCTTTTAATATGATGCGAGACCACATGGGGAATTGATGATGAGCACTTTCTTAGAGATTCTATAGTTCCTTGATGCGGGCCATAGGGGGAATGAGACGTTGAGTGCTTCCCCAGATAGCCTTTAGTATGATACGAGACTATAGGGGGAATTGACAGTGATTGCTTCCTCAGAGAGTCTATTCTTAGCTGAAACAGAGGGGTATGACTGTGTGTGCCTCCTAGAGGGTTGCTAGTACTTATAGGTTGAACCATAGGGGTTAGGATGTGATATCTACCCAGAGGGTTACCTATTTTCCTTATTGTTCCTGGCTGTTTACTCATGTACTTTATTTGTTAGAACTATAGAATGTAGATTATCGTGCTTTCCTTTTTACTGCTTCTCCTTTTATTACTACCATGTATTCATTGACTGTTAGGCACAAATCTTTGGGTGATTACATACTGGGATTGTATCTCACACCCTGCTAGGGCCATGCTTTTGGGCCCAAACAGACCATGTTGTTGTAGGTATAGATAAGGGCAAGCACCCTTCCACTTCAGGTTCTTGATTGCACTAGAGCTGGAGAGCATGGGACCGAGCCGTGGCTCATGATGCTGAGGAGTTTATTTTGTTTTTCCTTTGCACTTTTTTTTCAGTTGTACTTCAGAAAGTTGGTTTTTTTGATACTTTCCATAGAAATATGTACCATGTTGCATCATTATTATTTTATTCATTGCTTCTACTGTTCAGTTCAGTTGTTGTATGCTGTGTATTTTTTCTGCTATTGTGTCTGGTTGTTTTTCCGCTGTATACTTTACCGAATGAGGGAATAGTTTCACCACCGACTCACCAAGGCCCTCATTGCTATTCGGCAGCCTCTGGAATTTGGGGAAACACAATTGAGGTCATGTGGCGAACCAGGTATGGGGCACCAGTGGAGGGGCTCCAGATTCGGGTTGTTAAAAAGTTGTATCAAAGGAGTTCTTTTCTCTTGCTTTACTATTTGGAGACCTTATCCAGGGATAGGATGGACCCGAAACTTGGTATTAATCTGTTCTCAGGAGTAGCTAACCCGTGTATAGGGAAAATCCATACTACCTCGTTGATTTTAGTTTCTGGTTTTGAAATTTTATGGTTGATTTGATTTCACCTAGAGTGATTCACATGAATTGTGCTGTTATTGTTTTGATATTTCAGTTCTATTTCTGTTGCAACCCGATGAGATGCGGGTATTCCATCTCATGCATCATATAGGAACTTGTATAAATCACATGCCATGCATTATTTCCATGCCATCTAGGGTGCATTAGCAATTTCATGCTGTTGTGATAGACTTTGTGTAGATTATGCATGTTGTTGTGATAGATGCTTGATAGATTCTCTACTATTATGTTAGACAAATGTTTGTGTTTTCCTTTTCTTAAATGAACTCCAAATTTTGATTCCTGAGGTGTTATGGACCCTCATTAATCGGAAATTGGTGGATCATGGTCCTGTTTTCTCTTGTATATGATTGTAGGAGATGTCAAGCTTTGATTTGTGGGGAGTATGGGCCCTCACGAATCGGAATTTGGCACCTCTTTACCTTGTTTTTAGTGTTTCTGTAATCCTGTGTAGTTTCTAAGCTACTTCCCAGAAAAACCCAGAATACACGGCGTGTACTTTTTGGATACACGCCGTGTAGTTTTCAGGCTGTGTCACTGACCGTGTGAGCAGAAACACGGTGTCATGAAAGTAACTTTAGAAAAAGTCGTGTCCATAGGGAACACGCCGTGTAGTCCTGTCCAGGTACCCAGACGTGTCATGAACAACACGGGCCAACATTACCTTCTTTTCCACATGTTGTGTTTGTTCGGAACACGCCGTGTAGTCTTGTTCAGGGACTCAGCCGTGTCACGAACAACACGTGGCATTGTCACCTTCGCCTATACACACCGTGTTTGTTCGGATCACGTCAGGTAAGGTTCAGACATGTAGATGTCCATGTGTTTAACAACATTGGCCGCCGAATCCTTTTCCACTACACGCCGTGTCCTCAGGGAACATGCCGTGTAGTCTCAGTTTAAGGAAACCGTGTGGGTCAGCCGTGTAAGGGGATCAGGAAGAGGAACAGTTTTCAAGTACACGCCATGTGTGGGGTCAACATGCCATGTAGTTTGAGGTGTACATGACTTGTAGGGCCGGAGTACACACCCATGTCAGTGGCTTAAGAAGACACGCTGTGTAGTGTTTATACACACCGTGTAGTCAAGTTTTGTAAACTTGTGTGTTTTTATTTCCTTGTTCCCGTTTTTTACTCTTGTGTTCTCTGCCCTTGTTCTCCTGATCTAAGGTTTGTTTTTGATCTTTTAGAGCTATGACTCCGAGACGTCCTCCGGTCATACGTCTGTCGTCAGGCAGTAATCAAACACCAGATATGGCTGATCAGGGACTCCCTGCTGATCCTCCAGTCGGGACAGCCTTGGAACCATCTTTTATACCAGTTGCAGGTGCTGATGCATAGTTCAGGTAAGGTTTCATGAGGATGATGCAGGCCTTCCAGGGAGCTCCGCCTCCTGCCACGACTATGGCAGACTTAATGCGGGTTTTCCAACAGCATCATCCTCCTACTTTCTTGGGAGAAGGAGGACCACAAGCTGTAGAGTCATGGCTGGAAGCCATGGTGACTATCTTCGAGCATCTGGAGATGCCACCAGAGAGGAAGGTCAAGATCGCTACCTACATGCTACGAGAATCCTCCAAGAGGTGGTGGGACATGATCTCACAGGCGGGTCAACAACAGGCTATGGCTTGGGAGGAGTTCCAGTGCGTGTTCTACGACTACTTCTACCCAGAGACCCTGAGGGCCGACCGAGCCCGGGAGTTCATGAGCTTAGAGTAGGGTACTCTTTCTGTCATGGAGTATTCCTCTCGCTTCACCGATTTGAAGCATTTCACACCCCTCCGGGATAGAAGTGGGGTGTTCTTGGAAAGTAAGTTTGAGGATGGTCTCAGGCCAGAGATCCGCTCGCAGGTGAATATCTTCCAGCTGACTTCCATCACTTCCATCATCAACCAGGCACTGATTGCGGAGCATAATCTGAGAGACTCTGGAGCTACGAGCCATGGCAGTTCTACTTCTAGAGCTAGTCTTTCTCCATATGACAGCAATAAGCATCGTAGAGAGTCTACGCGTGGTGACCTGAGGAAGCATGATGCATCGTCAGGCAGCCAGGTGACATGCTACCAGTGTGGCCGGTTAGGGAACACGAGGCCGCAGTTCCAGAGGGACCCCGTGGAGTGCCGATATTGTGGCAAGATGGGTCACCTTTAGCGTTTCTTTCAGGTTTTCTCACCAACAGCTGGTGACCGGGGTTCTTCCATGACTCCTCGTTCAGGAGCAGCACCACCAGTTTCTCACCAGTTGGGGAACTGGAGTTCTTCTGGCCGTTTGGGCCAAGGTGGAGGTCGAGGACATGGTGGTCAGCCACCAGTCCCTCAGCACCAGCAGGGAGGTTCAGCTCAGAGTGGTCAGCCAGGAGCACATGGCCGCAGTTCAGGTCAGTCTTTTGCCGTGGAGCAGATTTATCAGGAGCATGATCTCGGCCCTTCTATAGTTCGAGGTACGATTTTAGCATCCTCAGTTTTATCTTCAGCCATTTTTGATACTGGTGCTACACATAGCTTTATCTCTGTTGCTGTTGTGGAGAGCCTTGGGCTCTGCATCTTTTCTTCTTCCGTCTCGTTGAAACTAGACACACCTTTGGGGACGAAGACATCTAGTGTACGCCAGTGTAGAGAGTGCCCTCTTGAGGTTGTAGGGTATCGTTTCTTATGGGATCTCTATGTCCTAGAGATGACAGGATATGATGTCATCCCCGGGATGGACTAGTTGGTTCCCTTCCAGGTAGTTGTCGACTGTTATCACCGCAGAGTGAGTTTCGTTTCACCAGGGGGTGAGTCTTTTCTTCATAGAGGTGAGTGGGATGTTCAGGTGAGTTGAGTAGGACTCGAGCATCATGGGCTAGGAAGGGTGATGGCCCAGATTTCTAGTATTTATCTGGATGATCAGGGGACTCCACAGTTGGAATTTCCTCCAGTGGTAGATCGCTTTAGGGATGTCTTTCCAGAGGACTTTTCAGGTTTGCCTCCGGAGCATGAGGTAGACTTTTCTATTGAGCTCGTGCCGGGAGCGGAACCAGTGTCCATTAATCCCTATAGGATGGCCACACCTGAGTTTCAAGAGCTCAATAAGAAATTAGAGGAGTTACAGGAAAAGGGTTTCATCCAACCTAGTACTTCTCCTTGGGGTTCGCCTGTCCTATTTGCGAAGAAGGCAGATGGTACCCTTCGGCTTTGTGTGGATTATCGGAAGTTGAACCAGCTGACAGTCAAGAACTGATATCCCTTGCTGAGAATTGATGACCTCTTTGATCAGTTTCGAGGAGCCCAGGTGTTCTCGAAGATCGATTTGAGGTCCGACTATCATCAGTTGTGCGTTAGACCATCAGATATACCTCTTACAGCCTTCAGGAGAAGGTATGGTCTATACGAGTATACAGTCATGCCGTTCGGTCTCACGAACGCGCCTGCAGTTTTCATGGCACTGATGAACCGAATGTTCCATCCTTACTTGGACTCTTTTGTTGTGGTCTTCATGGACGATATCTTGGTGTACTCTCACACTCGACATGACCATGACACACATCTTGAGATCATTCTGAGTACACTGAGAGAGCATCATCTTTATGATAAACTCTGGAAGTTCCACTTCTGGATGGATCAGATTCACTTCTTGGGTCACGTCATCTTAGAGGCAAAAGTATATGTGGGACCATAGAAAGTAAGAGCTGTAGTTTCCTTGGAGCAGCCGAAGAATGTCTTTGAGGTACGAAGCTTCCTAGGGCTGGCTGGATACTACAGACACTTCATTCAGGAATTTTCTTGTCTAGCAGCACCCTTGACAGGTCTGACCAAGAAGGGGGAGAAGTTCTTATGGTTAGATTCTTGTGAGTCGGCCTTTTAGGATCTGAAAGGGAGGTTGATGTCAGCACCAATACTAGTCTTTCCAGAGCCAGACAAGAGCTCCACTGTTTAATATGATTCTTCAGACATCAGACTAGGAGCCATGCTTATGCAAGGAGATGGAATCGTTGTGTAAGGATCTCAGAAGTTGAGGCCACATGAGAGGAACTACCCTACGCACGATCTGGAGTTAGCATGCCTTACACTATTGGAGACACTATCTGCTAGGAGAGCACTTTGTGGTCTTCATAGACCACAAGAGTCTCAAGTATATCTTCATTCAGTGTGATCTGAATCTGAGGCAGCGCTGGGGGGTCAAGTATCTTCAGTCATTTGATTTCGAACTTGCCTATACGCCAGGAAAGGGCAATGTAGTGGCAGACACGTTGAGCAGAAGAACTCAAGTTCAGGCAGTTCAGGAGGCCAACAATGAGTGACAGCTAATGAATCTGTTCTTTGAGATGCATCTAGAGGTGCACAACAGACAGGGACATACTTTCCTTTCTTCTGTAGCTGTTACCTCTACACTTCTTGATCGAGTATGGATGAGGTAGCTATCAGACTCAGAAGGATTAGTCCTGCAGGAGAGTGTGTCAGGAGGGGACCCTCTTTCTGGATGGACAGTGGGAGAGGATGAGATCTAGCGTTTTCAGGGGCGCGTATGGGTGTCAACAGACATACGTGAGGAGATGATGCATGATTTTTAATCCTCAGTTTGGGCAGTTCATCCTAGCGTCACCAAGATGTATCGGGATCTTCATCGCCAGTATTGGTGGCCAGGTATGAAGAAAGATGTTGCTGGTTTCATCTTGCAGTGTTCTACTTGTCAGCAGGTGAAGGCAGAGCACCAGCGACCAGAACGCCTTTTACAGCAGTTACCCATTCTGGAGTGGAAGTGGAACGATGTTGCGATGGAATTCGTGACCGCATTGCCGAGATCACCTCGAGGGAACGAGGCTATTTAGGTTGTTGTCGACAGGCTCACGAAGGTTGATCACTTCTTGCCGATCAAGGAGACATTCAATGTTGATGATTTGGGACGACTGTACGTCAGGGATATCGTTCATCTGCATGGAGTTCCACGCTCCATTGTTTCAGATAGGGATGTGCGCTTTACCTCTCGGTTCTAGAAGGGACTTCAGAAGGCTTTGGGTACATATGTACTTTTGAGTACAACATACCACCCCCAGACAGAAGGCCAGTCCGAGCACACAATCCAGGTTATTGAGGATATGATCCGAGCTTGCATCCTAGACTTTGGCGGTTCTTGGGGGAAGCATATTCCTCTGGTGGAGTTCACCTACAACAACAGTTTCCAGGAGACCATTCAGATGGCACCATACGGGGATTTGTACGGTAGACCATGCCGATCACCCTTATGCTGGCTGGAGGCTGGAGAGGCAGCTTTGCTGGGACCTCGTCTTGTACAGGAGACTTCCGAGCAAATAGAGTTGATTCAGAAGAGAATGGCTACAGAACAGTCTCGACAGAAGTCTTATGCTGATCAGCAGAGAAGACCCCTGGAGTTCGAGGTTGGGGATCTGGTTTTTCTGTGTGTCGCACCAAGGTTGGGACACAAGAGGATTCAGAGGCAGGGTAAGCTTTCACCGCGGTACGTCAGTCCGTTTGAGGTATTGGAGAGAGTTGGACCTGTTGCCTATCGGTTGCAGTTACCTCAGAGGTACCGGGCTATACATGATGTCTTCTATGTCTCTCAGCTTCGACATTACTTTTCAGACCCGTCTCATGTCTCTCAACTTGAGGAAGTTGAGATCGAAATGGATGCATCTTTCGAGGAGCATCCTATCCGGATTGTTGATCACAGTACAAAGGTTCTTCGTGGGCGGTCTTTCCCTCTTGTACGAGTGCTATGGCAGCATGGGCGAGTATAGGATGAGACCTGGGAGAGGGAGGCTGATGTACGATCGTAGTGGTCGGAGCTCTTTGTGGTTTATTCTTCTACGCCTCTCTAGGAAATTCAGGGACGGATTTCTTTAAGGGGGAAAGTTTGTAAGAACCCGGATCTTCGTTTCAGGTACGCCTTTCCTTTTTCTAGAGTTTTTAAGAAAAATGGAGTTTCTGGAAAATTTTGAAGTACACGCCGTGTACTTTCTGAGTACACGCTGTCTACACTTTTCCCGCTCGAAGTCGTGTGCTGGCCGTGTCCGGTCCACACACACGGTGTGTAGGGGTGACCTAGAGGACAATTTTGGCAGAGTATAGAAAAACCTAGCACACACCGTGTACTTTTCTTTTTTTTACTAAATGGACTAGGGTCATTCCTCATCGCGATATTCGTCTTCTTCTAGGTCCTGTTCGCCCGAGAGCGACCCGTACGACCAGATCTTCGACGAGCTCCCACATCTTCGTCTGTTCTCCGATTCGAGCACGGTCGATTGCGTTGGAATCGAAGCAGTGATTTCTTCCTTCTGATTGAGCTTTGTTTTCTGATTCCTCCTCGTTTTCGAGTTATCATGGGTTGAGCGTTTTGTGCATTTTCTCAGATCTATGACATTCTAAGGGGAATCAATTGTCACGATTCACGTATATCGATCTATTAGGATCGAGGTAGGTGGTTTGTGCCTTTCTGTCACTACGGGAAAAATGAGCATTTGCGACGGGTTATTTGCGACGGGAATAAATCCCGTCGCAAATAGTCCTGTTAAAAACTTATTTGCGACAGGGTTATTTACCCGTCACAAATAAGTATCCTTTTGCGACGGGACAACTTTCCCCGTCGCAAAAGGACTGGCGCGGTTTGCGCGCCAAATCGCGGGAAACTTATTTGCGACGGGGGAATATACCCGTCGCAAAAAACCGGCGGCGGTAAAAGGTATTTGCGACAGGAATATTCCCCCGTCGCAAATAGTATGTCGGCAGGTGGTTATTTGCGACGGGACCCGTCGCAAATAACTATTTACCCGTTGACCGTAATAAATGTCGGCTAAGGTATTTGCGACGGGACCCGTCGCAAATAATCTAACCTATAAATACCCCCATCCGTTTTTTTCAAATCATTCTCAAATTCCATCTTCTTCTTCTTTTGAAGTTATATTTCTAAAGTTCAGTTTTTCTCCAGTTTAATTTTTTTCTCTGGAGTTGATATTAAAGTTTTGAAGAACGATCAGAGCAGATCAATTTTCAAGGTATTTATGTTCATTTTAATTTAATATTTATTTTTAATTTTTTATTAGTTTCAATTATTCTTAATTAGTTGTAATTTAATTATGTTTACATTGTTTTGTTAGTTAATAAATTTAAATTATTAGTATTGTTCATAGTTAATAGTAATTAGGAATAATTAGTAATAATTTTTAATAATTAAGAATAAATATTAATAATTAATAATAAATACCAATAATTAGGAATAATAACATTATTACATTATTAGTATATTTTATTATTAATATTAAAATAATATAATTTTTTATATATATACAGTTCTCTTTTCATCTGTGTGTTTGCTGTCTTCACATGTATTATTTGTATGTGGAGATAGAAAATGCACAGATGAAAGGAGAATTGTATATAAATTAGAAAATTATATTATTTTAATATTAATAATAAAATATACTAATAATGTTATTATTTGTAATTATTGGTAATTATTCCTAATTATTGGTCATTATTCATTTAATTGCTAATAATTAGGAACAATTACCAATAATTATCAATAATTAGGAATAATTAGTAATAATTACCAATAATTAGTAATAATAACCAATAATTAGTAATAATTACCAATAATTAGTAATAATTACCAATAATTAGTAATAATTTCCAATAATTAGTAATAATTACCAATAATTAGTAATAATTACCAATAAGTAGTAATAATTATCAATAATTACCAATAATTAGAAATAATTAGTAATAATTAGCAATAATTAGTAATAATTACCAATAATTAGTAATAATTACCAATAATTAGGAATAATTACCAATAATTAGTAATAATTACCAATAATTAGTAATAATTAGTAATAATTAGTAATAATTAGTAATAATTACCAATAATTCGTAATAATTAACAATAATTAGTAATAATTAACAATACTTAGTAATAATTACCAATAATTACCAATAATTACCAATAATTACCAATAATTAGTAATAATTAGTAATAATTAGTAATAATTACCAATAATTAGTAATAATTCGTAATAATTAGTAATAATTAGGAAAAATTAGGAATAATTACCAATAATTAGTAATAATTAGTAATAATTAGTATTAATTACCAATAATTAGTAATAATTACCAATAATTAGTAATAATTACCAATATTTAGTAATAATTACCAATAATTTGTAATAATTACCAATAATTAGTAATAATTACCAATAATTAGTAATAATTACCAATAATTCGTAATAATTAACAATACTTAGTAATAATTACCAATAATTACCAATAATTACCAATAATTACCAATAATTACCAATAATTAGTAATAATTAGTAATAATTATTAATAATTACCAATAATTAGTAATAATTAGTAATAATTAGTAAAAATTAGGAATAATTACCAATAATTAGTAATAATTAGTAATAATTAGTATTAATTAGTATTAATTACCAATAATTACCAATAATTAGTAATAATTAGTAATAATTACCAATAATTAGTAATAATTAGTAATAATTACCAATAATTAGTAATAATTAGTAATAATTACCAATAATTAGTAATAATTAAAAATAATTAGTAATAATTAACAATACTTACCAATAATTACCAATAATTACCAATAATTGGTAATAATTAATAATAATTACCAATAATTAGTAATAATTGGTAATAATTAATAATAATTATCAATAATTAGTAATAATTATTAATAATTAGTAATAATTAATAATAATTACCAATAATTAGTAATAATTACCAATAATTAGTAATAATTAACAATAATTACCAATAATTAGTAATAATTAGTAATAATTAGTAATAATTACCAATAATTAGTATTAATTACCAATAATTAGTAATAATTACCAATAATTAGTAATAATTACCAATAATTAGGAATAAATAGTAATAATTAGCAATAATTACCAATAATTAGTAATAATTACCAATAATTAACAATAATTAACAATAATTACCAATAATTACCAATAATTAGTAATAATTTGTATTAATTACCAATAATTAGTATTAATTACCAATAATTAGTAATAATTACCAATAATTAGTAATAATTACCAATAATTAGTAATAATTACCAATAATTAGTAATAATTAGTAATAATTACCAATAATTAGTAATAATTAGTAATAATTACCAATAATTAGTAATAATTAACAATAATTAGTAATAATTAACAATACTTACCAATAATTATCAATAATTACCAATGATTAGTAATAATTACCAATAATTACCAATAATTGGTAATAATTAACAATAATTAGTAATAATTACCAATAATTAGTATTAATTAACAATAATTAGTCTTAATTACCAATAATTAGTAATAATTACCAATAATTAGTAATAATTAACAATAATTACCAATAATTAGTAATAATTACCAATAATTACCAATAATTAGTAATAATTACCAATAATTACCAATAATTAGTAATAATTACCAATACTTAGCAATAATTAACAATACTTACCAATAATTAGTAATAATTACCAATAATTAGTAATAATTACCAATAATTAGTAATAATTACCAATAATTAGTAATAATTACCAATAATTAGTAATAATTACCAATAATTAGTAATAATTACCAATAATTAGTAATAATTACCAATAAGTAGTAATAATTATCAATAATTACCAATAATTAGTAATAATTAGTTTTAATTACCAATAATTAGTATTAATTACCAATAATTAGTATTAAATACCAATAATTAGTATTAATTACCAATAATTAGTAATAATTACCAATAATTAGTAATAATTACCAATAATTAGTAATAATTACCAATAATTAGTAATAATTACCAATAATTAGTAATAATTACCAATAATTAGTAATAATTACCAATAATTAGTAATAATTACCAATAATTAGTAATAATTACCAATAATTAGTAATAATTACCAATAAGTAGTAATAATTATCAATAATTACCAATAATTAGTAATAATTAGTATTAATTACCAATAATTAGTATTAATTACCAATAATTAGTATTAAATACCAATAATTAGTATTAATTACCAATAATTAGTAATAATTACCAATAATTAGAAATAATTACAAATAATTAGTAATAATTACCAATAATTAGTAATAATTACCAATAATTTGGAATAATTACCAATATTTATGAATAATAACATTAGTACATTATTAGTATATTTTAATATTAATATTAAAATAACATAATTTTCTATATTATATACAATTCTCTTTTCATCTGTGTGTTTTTTGTCTCCACATGTAATATTCGCATTCTTTTTCAAAATTATCAACCTACTCGCCAATGGAGAGGTGAAAGTGAATGCAAATATTACATGTGGAGACAGAATGTTAAACACACAGATGAAAGGAGAATTGTATATAATATAAAAAATTATGTTATTTTAATATTAATATTAAAATATACTAATAATGTAATAATGTTATTATTATATAATTAATGTTTATGAAAAAATTATATTAGTATTATTAAAATAATAAAAAATCAATATAATATTAAAATTATCAATATTTGTAACATGTTTTGCTTTATTCTCAATATATTAAATCTTTACTTGAGTGTTTTTTCTAACAAATTATTCAAAACCAGTAATGCTTTTATATTTTATAGAGAAATTTGGAACAACGAGGTCATCGACAATCATTATTAGGTGACCGCATATGGATAAATCAACGTAGAAATCCAAACGGTTCTGGTTTAAATCCAGTATATGTTGAGGGTGTGGAGACTTTTTTATCATTTGCGGCATCAAATCCAGAATTTGTTTCAGAAGGCAAAATAAAATGCCCTTGCAGAAAATGTGCATTGAGAACGTTTGACACGTTTGACAAAGTGGGAGAACATCTCTTGCGTTTTGGTTTTCAACCAGATTATGTTTTTTGGTATCAAAACGGTGAACGCAGTTCCAGAGCAGGTGATACCAACTTGATTCTGGATACATCCCGGTTTCAAGATTTAGTACATGATGTTGCAGGTTCATCTGTTCAACATACAGAAACTCCGGCTGATATAGCTTCAAATCCTGAGTTGGCACCGTCTGAATTTTATGAGTTGTTGAAATCTGCTGAGGATGCATTATATCCTGGCTGCATGATGAGAAAATTAGAAGCAGTTGCAAAATTTATGGCTATCAAATCAGATAACGGAATGTCAAACACCTGTTTTGACCAGATATTTTCTTTGCTGAAAACACTGTTACCCGAAGGAAATGTTTTACCTGCAAATTACTATGAGAGTAAGAGGCTGGTTCGAAATTTGGGACTTACTTGTCAGAAGATTCATGCATGTTCAAATGATTGCATTTTATATTCTGGGGAAAATGAGTCGTTGGATAGTTGTCCTACATGTGGGCAACTGAGATATAAAGAAGGACAACACGGGAAGTCTGGTTTGATTCCTGTAAAACAGTTGAGATATTTTCCGCTTACATCCAGACTTCAGCGTTTATTCATGTCTAAGAATACATCGACAATGATGTCATGGCATAAAGAGAATATTTCAACCGATAAAAGCTTGAATCATCCAGCTGATGGTGTTTCATGGAAACATTTTGATAGAGTGCATCCATCCTTTTCTTTAGAAGCTAGAAATGTTCGACTGGGCCTTTCCACTGATGGTTTCTGTCTGTTTGGATCTTATGGTAGTCAATATTCATGTTGGCCTGTTTTTTTAACTCCGTACAATTTACCTCCATGGATGTTGATGAAGGAGCCATATATCTTTTTGACTTTACTAATTCCAGGACATCCGAAGAAAAATATTGATGTTTATTTGAAGCCATTGATTGATGAATTAAATTTATTGTGGAGTACTGGTGTCAGTACATATGATGTTGCAACGAAACAGAATTTTATACTGAGAGCAGCATTGATGTGGACAATAAGTGACTTCCCGGCTTATGGGATGTTATCTGGCTGGAGTACACATGGTCAGAAATCATGTCCTTACTGTATGGGAGAGAACAAAGCATTTATGCTCATTCATGGAAAGAAACCTTGTTATTTTGACTGTCATCGCAGATTTCTTCCAGCTGATCATCCTTTTCGCAGAAACAGATCTCATTTCAGAAAAGGAACAGTTGAAAGGGATGGACCTCCAAAAATGCTATCAATTTCGGAGTTAAAATCAGTTGTATTTTCATTACCTCCCATCACTTTTGGTCCCACAATAAACCAACAGAAAATTTTTGGTTTTGGAAAAGAACACAATTGGATTAAACGTAGCATATTTTGGGATTTACCATATTGGTCTGATCTGTTGGTCTGACACATGTTAGATGTCATGCATATTGAGAAGAACTGTTTTGATAATTTGTTTCATACAGTTTTGGATATTCCAGGGAAGAGCAAAGACAATGTAAATGCACGTTTAGATCTTGCCCAAATTTGCAGGCGTCCAGAATTGGAACTATTTGAGAATGTCAGAACAGAAAGGTTACTGAAACCAAAAGCAGCTTATACACTGTCTAAATAAAACCGTTTATTATTTTTTCAGTGGATTGCAGATTTGAGACTTCCAGATGGCTGTGCTTCTAATTTGGGTAGATGTGTAAAGAATGGTCATATTACTGGATTAAAAAGTCATGATTGTCATGTTATAATGGAGAGACTTCTACCCATTGGATTAAGAGGTCTGTTGAATTCTGTGATTTGGGATTCAATAACAGACATGTTTCATTTTTTTCGGGAAATTTGTGCGGCTACGATAGATTATGATGCTCTAGGAAAACTTGAAAAAGATGTTGTTGTAATTATATGTAAACTGGAAAAAATATTTCCGCCGTCTTTCTTCGACTCAATGGAACATTTGATGTTACATTTTCCATATGAAGCCAAATGTGGAGGTCCGATACAGTTTCGATGGATGTACCCATTTGAAAGATGCATGCAAAAATTGAAAAGAAAAGTACGTAACAAAGCATCTGTTGAAGGATCTATTGCAGAAGATTATTTGCAAGAGGAAATATCTTTTTTCTGCTCCCATTATTTTGAATCTGAGTATCCTTCAAAACACAAACGAATGGGACGGAACGAGAGGAATATTGATGAAATCGACAATCAATTATCTATTTTCAACCAGTCAGAGCTTGGTTTTGGTGGAGTTTATGAACGCTGGCTTTCAGATGATGAACATCAGAGAGCTCATACGTATGTTCTGCTCAACTGTGAAGAAATGGCATCAGTTGTACTGTAAGTGTTTATATCACTTATTCTATCATTTATGTTACAGTAAATAACTTTGGTTTTTATAGGTTGTATGATAATCATATCAAGAAACAAATTCCACAAATTACAGCAGCTGCTCTCGAAGAACGTCGACTGAAAAATTTCTCTCAGTGGTTTCAAAAACTGGTAACATAAATTATTTATCTTTTAGAAACTCATTCAATGTATAGTTTACTATATTGATAATTATTTCACAAATTTTCAGGTGTCTCGACATGCTGATAAAATTGACAAACGGCTGTGTGTATTGAGTAACCCACCTTCCAAACTTGTTAAAACTTATAATGCATATGTGGTGAATGGATTTCGATTCCACACACATGCATATGGGGAATCGAAAAAAACAATGAACAGTGGAGTTAGCTTGAGAGGATCTCATCATCGAGAAAACAAAGTTGAATTTTATGGCATACTTGATGAAATCATTGAACTCTATTATCTTGGACAACATTACATAACCATGTTCAAATGTCGGTGGTTGGATACAGAGAGAGGCGTGCGTGTTCATCCGACTCATGGAATCATCGATATTAAATGTAAAAGTGTTCTCGCAGTAAATGAACCATTCTTATTGGCTCAACAGGCATATCAAGTTTATTATGCAAAGTACTGTGCAACATCAAGAGACTTGACTGATTGGTGGAGTGTAATAAAAATCAAAATTCGAGACAATCAGTTTAGTCAAAGTGAATGTGCTTTCACTGATGTGCAAAGAATTGAAGTTTTTCAAGAGAGTACTCAAAATCAATCTTTTTTACAAAGAGGCATGAGTATCGATGACGACACCCCACATTTAAGAGTCAGTGATGACGATGATGTTAATGATGTCACATATGAATTTGAAATGGTAAGAGATGAAGCAACTGTAACTCGAATGGATATCGATGATGTTGAGGAGGAATATGAAGATGACATTGACATATATGAAGATGATGATGAAGATGAACACTAAGAGCATTCCATGGTATTTATATACAATCATAATATGTATATATGTATATATAATAGTAATTATCAATTATTTTCTAACATTAACATTTTCTGTTTCAGATGGACGACGCCACATTTCGTGAGTTGGCGGATGATGACCTGACTTTCGATGCGGATGAGTTGCTGACAGATGACCCTCAGCCTGCAGGCGCTCCAGGGAGTACACGGAGGGGGCGCGGTCTTGCACGATTGATGATTCCTGACCCCGTCCCCGAGCGACGTCCACTTCTTGGGTTTGATCCACGCACACGAAGGTGTGATAACATGTGTGATAACCTGTGGATTTGACTAAGATTTCATTAATCTATTCACATAATAAATGTTTATTATTTTTTCAGTTTTCCGCATATAGCAGTCGGACAGGGCAGCGCTATTTTGTGCAACTATTTCTCTCAGCCGTGGACCACATGGGAGTAGATTCCCATTGATGTGCAGCAGGCCATGTTCGGCCATTGGTTGGTATGTACGTAAATAAATAATTTTTATTTTGAAAATTATTTAATTTCTAACTTGATATTTTGATTTATTTGTAGGGTTTATGGTATCCGATCGAGGATACCATGCATGACGCCATCCACGAGGCATGGGAGGTGGCCATGCGTGATCGCCTTCGTCAGTTTTTGCACAATTTAAGAAAAGCTGCGATGAAGAAAGCAGGAGTGTCAGATTTTGACGAGTCATGTAGAGCACACCGACCAGAGTATATTTCATCCCATGTATGGGATGGATTATGTGCGCACTGGTTGAATGGTGCCTTTTAGAGGAGATCATCGGTGGGGAGGCAGAATCGGGGGAGACAGGAGGTGACTCATCGAGCTGGGAGTCGTTCTTTCAGTACTCATAGACAGCATCTGGTACGTACATTATTTATAAATATTTTATATAACTATAAATATTAACAGTTTATTTTTTATTCTTATAGGCTGTCGAGCACCCCGATATTACAGAGTACGACGTATATCAGAGGATGTATAGTGATCCTGCTACTGGGGAGCTCAGAGGTGATCGTCCGCATCACATCATGGTCAGTATTATTTGTTTTCAAGATTAAAAATTAACTGCATATAATATATTCACAATTTTAATTTTAAATTGCAACTATAGGAGTCATATGAGGCCGCAACGTCACAGGTCCGACCTGAGAGTCAGGCCGAGTCATCAGATCAGACCACTACCCGTCAGTTTGATGAGGCGACATGGATGCAGGCCACCCAGTATGCCTTCGAGAAGGGCCGAGTAGTTGGTATCGGCTCTCGACTGACTCCCGGAGATTATTATGGCAGTGCTGCGATGTCGGCGTCCAGCTTGAGAGGAGCTCGTGCATCTTCTTCTACTACACAGTATGAGGATTAGTTGCGATCTCAGACTGCACAGATAGAGAGTCTCCGACAGGAGCGGGAGAAGATGCGTCAGCAGCATGAGGAGGAGCGTCGACGCCAGCAGCAGATGTACGAGGAGCAGGCGAGTCGGTGGCAGCAGCAGCATCAGGAGCAGATGGAGTACATGCGCCGACTCACTCATGCTTTAGGGATGGAGTTTCCTCCACCACCATCTGCAGATCCCCCACCTCCCCCCCCTCCTTCAGATTAGAGATTGTACTTATGTTATAAAATTTGTGAAATCAAATTATTATTTTTTTTCTATTCGTAGTTTCTGTCTCATTATAAAATATTAATAATATTATATTTTTAAATAACAATATTAATATGAATAATAATATTATTTATATTTTATAATATTAAATTATATATATATATTAAAATTTTATAATATTAAAATTTAATTATTTTTTTTTGTAATACTTGAATTATTTTAATATTTGAATGTAAAATAATTCTATTATTTTTATATTAATTAAAATAAATTATTAATATTTTTTTTATGAATTATAATTCTAATATTATTATATTAATTAAATCATTTATTAATATTCTATTATTTTTTATTTTTGAATTATAATTCTATTATTATTGTATTAATTAAAATAATTTATTAATAATTTATTATTTTTATTTGTGAATTATAATTCTATTATTATATTAATGAAAATAATTTATTAATAATTTATTTATTTTATTTTTTTTATAGTTTTTGCGACGGGTCCCGTCGCAAAAACTATTTATAGTATTTGCGACGGGATACTATGCCCGTCGCAAATACTAGTATTATTAATAGTTTTTTATTTTTTTTAAAAAATAGTTTTTGCGACGGGACCGTCGCAAAAGGTATTTGCGACGGGTCCTGTCGCAAAAGGTATTTGCGACGGGCCCATCGCAAAAACTATTTTAAAAGTTTTTTACAAAAATACGGAGTACTATTTGCGACGGGGAGAATGTCCGTCACAAAAAACGGCTTTAGCGACGGGCCCGTCGCAAATAGGTGTTGTTGCGACGCCGTTTTCAGCAACGATCTATTTGCGACGGGATCCCGTCGCAAATGCCCCGTCGCAAATACCTATTTTTCTAGTAGTGTGTTGAAAGTTGATGAGTATTTTGTGAAAATTCCACAGCTTCCCTTGGGTGGGGAATTGTGGGTTTCCTATTTCCCCCTGCTTTTTCCTACTTGCTTGATTGCTGTAGTAGAGGTTTATGCTTGTGAATAGAGTAATTTTTTTGTGCTCAGGTTGCCTTGCCATGCCTATTCTACCTGTTTGGTATTTTCCAGTTGCCGTGCCTAGTTGTAGGATAGTGGAACTATTGCTTTGTTATACTGCTGAGCCTTAGACTGATAGCCAAGTAGTTCATGAGGTTTACTTGGATGATGTACGCGTGCTGAGCACATTTTTTTCCACACATTACTATGATAAACTAGTGTAGTAGAACAAAGGGAGAATTGACGTAAGGGATTATCCAGAGTGTCTTTTAATACGATGCGAGAACACATGGGGAATGGACGATGAGTGCTTCCTCAGAGAGTATGTAGTTCCTCGATGCGGGCCACAGGGGGAATGAGACGTTGATTGTTTCCCCAGAGAGCCTTTAGTACGATACAAGACTATAGGGGGAATTGATGGTGAGTGCTTCCTCAGAGAGTATATTCTTAGCTGAACCAGAGGGGTGTGACTGTGTGTGCCTCCTAGAGGGTTTCTAGTACTTATAGGTTGAACCATAGGGGTTAGGCTGTGAGAGCTACCTAGAGGGTTACCTGTTTTCCTTATTTTTGCTGGTTGTTTACTCATGTACTTTATTTGTTAGAACTATGGATTGTAGCTTCTTGTGCTTTCCTATTTACTGCTTCTCATTTTATTACTTCCATGTATTCATTGACTATTAGGCACAAATCTTTGGGTGATTGCCTACTGGGATTGTATCTCACACCCTATTTGGGCCATGATTTTGGGCCCAAACAGACTATGTTTTTGCAGGTATAGATAAGGGCAAACGCCCTTCCACTTCAGGTTCTTGATTGCACTGGAGCTGGAGAGCATGGGACCGAGCCATGCCTCATGATGCTGAGAAGTTTATTTTGTTTTTCCTTTGCACTTTGTTTTTAATTTGTACTTCAGCACGTTGGTTTGTTTGCTACTTTCCATAGACATATGTACCATGTTGCATCATTATTATTTTATATATTTCTTCTGCTGTTCAGTTCAGTTGTTGTATGCTGTGTATTGTTTCTGCTATCGTGTCTGGTTTTTTTTTCCATTGTATACTTTACCGAATGAGGGCATAGTTTCCCAACTGACTCACCAAGGCCCACACTGCTAGTCGGCAGCCTCTAGCATTTGGGGAAACGTGCTTGAGGTCATGTGGAAAACCGGGTACGGGGCACCAGTGGAGGGACTCCAGATTTGGGTCATTACACCTCATACCCAGTACATATTGGAGACTCATGGGTGCACCACTAGGGGTGAGTTGTGGAACTCACCAAGAACTCTCTCTCACATTCCAACGGGGATGAAAAACTTTCCATGAAACAACATTCGATTCTTCCCATCTTCTGACCACCCTTATGGAGCATCACCTTGGTTAACCCGATCACGCATCACTTCAGTCTTTGAGTCTCCCCACTGAGACTCCTCTACCTACCACGACAGAGAGGACTGCACTGTCATCTGAAACAGGGAACCTCTACCACCATCCATCCTTGCATCCAGGTGTAGGGCAACCAAATCCTCCATCTCCTTCCAAGAATCTTCCGACTCTTGAACCACATCCTTCTACGACTTCCTGATCAAGGCATCGACCACCACATTCCCCTTTCCTGAGGTGTAGGAGATTTCGAAGTTGTAGTCTTGGAAGAACTCCAACCACCTTTTTTGCCAAAAATTCTGGTCCCGCTGGGAGAAGATATACTTCAAGCTCTTGTGATTCATGAAGATCATGAAGTGCTCCCTGATGAGGTAATTCCACCAAAACTTTAGTGCGAACACGACCGCCACAAGCTCCAGATCATGGGTGGAATAGTTACGCTCATGGGGACGTAACTGCCTAGACCCATAAGAGATCACCCCTTGATGTTGCATCAGCACACACCATAGGCCTTATCCTGAAGCATCACAGAGCACATCATACGCTACCCCTTCTTCTGGAAACCTCAGCATTGAGGAACTAACCATCTTCCCCTTCATATAGATGAAGGCTACCTCGCACTGCCTATTCCACATGAAATCCTGGTCCTTCTTGGTCAAGGCTGTCAGAGGTGCTGCAACTCAGGAGAAATTGGTCATGAACCTCCGGTAGTAACCTTCCAAACCTAGGAAACTACGAAATTCTGCCATGTTCTTGGGTGCTTCCCAAGAAACAACCGCCTCGACCTTTGATGAGTCCACCACTATTCCCTTGTCAAACACCACGTGTCCAAGGAAGTGCACTTCTCGTGTCCAGAACTTGCACTCATACAATTTCCCATAAAGTTGGTGCTGTCATAGGACCTCTAAAACTATTCTTATATGCTTAGTGTGATATTATTCTGATCTCGAGTAGATCAGGATGTCGTCAATAAACACGACTATGAACCAGTCCAGGTATTCCCAGAAAATGGAGTTCATGAGACCCATGAACACAGTTGTAGCATTCGTAACGCCGAACGGAATGACCACAAACTAAAAGTTCCCATATATGCACCTAAAGTCAGTCTTCGAGATGTCATCCTCCTTCATCCTCAATTGGTGATATTCTGACCACAAGTCGATTTTGGAGAACCATCCTGCCTCTTTTAACTAGTCGAAAAGGTTGTCTATTCTCGGGAGAGGGTAACGGTTCTTACCGTTACCTGGTTCAGTCTCCGGTAGTCTATACACAGTCTGAGACCACCATCTGCCTTCTTTGAAAATAATACTGGAGCACCACATGGTGTTGCACTTGGTTGAACAAAACCCTTCTTCATCAGATCGTCAATCTGAATCCACAACTACCGCAACTTAGAAGGCGCCATTCGGTAGGAAGCCATCGAAATCGGACGGGCACCTGGTTGCAAGTCTATCCCGAACTCAACATCACATCGAGGGGGTAGAGTTTTACACCTCTTCAGGGAAGACATCTATGAACTCATTGACGATCCCCGGGACTTCCACCATCTCTGTATCCGCTGACTCCACTGACAGTTCAGCTAACAAGGAAAGGAGGGGCTCCACTTTCCAGTTACCTTCCTGGTAAACCCCGGTCGCCGATGAAAGTCACACATCGGCCGCCCAAGTATGAAAACATGATCCTTCCTCAGAAGAAGTCAATAACAACACATACATAGAACAACCAGTCAATTGCCTAGGATGACATCCTATGGATGTATCTACAATAGTAGAAGATCCCTGATTGACTGATATGTCCCTATCATCAGTATATACCCTCGACAAACATAAAACAAGTCGGTTTGACCTCTGACTGGTGTACTCAACACTAGGGGCACTGGAAGTCTCTCAGAATCTAGACCCAGAGCATGGGCTAGACTGGGTGCAACAAAGGAGTGCGAAGCTCCTGTATCGAACAAGGCACAAGCAAGAGTACTAAACAAGCTGATCGTACCTCGAATGAATTTAGGCCCTACTTAAACTACTGCCTCCGCGGTGTGTAACTTCCCACACCTAGCTCCCCTGCCCCTCTGCTATCGTCCACCTCCCCGAACATGCCTTAGTAGAGGTCCTTGAGGAGCACCCTGAGGTTGGCCACCTACTGTGATGTCTTCCCTCGGAGGAGCAGGGGCTCGCTGTCCCTACTGCTGCTGAGGTGGGTGCTGCACCGACCCCACTCCCACCATACTTCACTTGGTTCGTGCACTGGTTCCGAAGGTGCCCATGGCTGCCACAGATGAAGCATCTCGGTCATGGGCTCAAAAGGAAAGGGCGAGGACTGGGAGATCGGAGCTGGAACTGCTGAGGCCTGCTCTCTACTGGTTGAAACCTAGAGGGCCCTGATGTTGGAGGCATGCTATTAATAGCCTTCCCCTTCGATGAGCCCAACTGGATTCCCTCTCGCGATACACCTCTTAGTGTGTGTATCCTTTCCACCACTTTATCCTTCTTATGGACCTCCAAGTACATCGGTAGGGTGAAGGGGGTAACCACATACTGAAGTGAAGGTTGGAGTGCCTCCTATAAAAATCTCACCCGAGACTCCTCAATCCAGAAAGAGGTCCGGAACGAAGCGAAGGAGATCCTTTAACTTGATCCCCAACTCCCTCACTGACATACCCCCATGTTGGAGGGAGAGTAGTTCCTTCCTCTTTTCAGCCTTCATCATAGAAGAGAGAAATTCCTCCTGGAACTCCCTCTCGTAATCAGTCCACGTCACCTCAGCCTCCCTCTTCTCCCCAAGATAAAGAGTCCACCACTAACGCGCTGCTCCACGCATCTGGCTTACAGCCAGAGGAACCCAGAGTACTTCACCAGAGCTCGGATCAAGTTGAAAGTTATCACCAACATCTCTTGCCATCTCTTTGTCTCCACACCAGAGATGCTGCCCTCGTACTTCCCGAGGGTATGCCACTGAAAGGTACGAAGCGTCCTCTACCACTGATCATCCTCCTCCTCTCATCCATCCCTCTGTCGATCAGCCAAATCAACCTCCTGGGCCTCGATCACCCGCACTACACTTGGTCGCCGTCTGGGTGCCATAACTGCAAGGTAGACAAGGAATGCCTAAGCTCGAGTAGTGTAGAAGATTGATTTTAAATTTTCTTAGACTTTTTATTAATTTTAAATCCCCAAAATACCCAAGAAACACAAGAACACAAGTCATTATGATGCATGCACCTTTCCTAGGGTCTCTACCCTATAATCGGTGTAGCCTCACTTGGTCATTCGATAGGCTCAGAGTCCTTGTATCAGATCATGGGGGGGCCCTAAAATCCTGTGTCCTAGCCAGTCTTCCCTATCCTATTTCACGCACCAAAGATTGTCCAACACTGTTGCCATACCATACCATACAATCCTCACTGTGACTAACTCCAAACTACATCATATCTCTCAACCTCCTGCCTCTGATGCCATTCTATCACGACCTGTCTTTACCAAGACGAGAGAAGGGACAAAAGGTTTCCAGACCCTTCCTTCTTCAAGTTGAAGAAGATATAATAACCCCAGAGACCCGCCTTCAATAGGTCCCAGAGTGGTGACTAGAACTAAGGGTATAGAATCACACATAATATGGAAGCATTACCCTTTTTATTTAATAGGATCGGAAGATAAGATAGTAATTACCAACAACACCAAAGGTGGAAGTACAAGTAAAGCCAAAACAAACCATTATCATATGCATGTTCCAAAAGTAATGCTACAAAAGTACAGGAAACCCCAAAGGAAAGTACCAAAGAAAAGAAAACAGCAACAACAACCGTCCCAACGTACAAACTAGTATGATCCTGCACGATCCCTGAAGTCCTCCTAGAAACCTAAAAGAAGTTTTATATACGTAGGGTGATCATACAAGTATACTCAGTAGGGAAAACCAAAAAGCTCTCATGCACAAGTGGGGGAGGCATTCTAATGCCCCATGAGAAAAGAGATAACTGAAACACCTAGCATGGAAAATTTCCCACCCAAGCCTCAACAAGGAACACTCCCCAAATAACGCAAGTCAAGTAATATAATAGTAATAACACATCAACATTTGGGTACCCTGCAACACTTTCCCACTGGTTATTGAAGACATCCTACGCATCGAACCTCTCCCACCATTCTCACTATAGTCCTAGTGCCATACCCCACCCGCACACACCTGGTCCATCACCACACATCACACCCACAAACACCTGGGCTATATCAACCACACGTAACCACACCCATAAACACCAGGGCCAGAACAACCACTTCCACGCCCGTAGACACCTGGGCCTCATCCCAAAGACACTTAGGAGACAACCTTCCCACACACACCTGAGCCAAACACCACAACCACCATGACTAAATAATCTTGGACTATAATGGACCTCAGACAATCACAGCTTGCCCGATAGGTCTTGGGATATTCGAGAAATGGAGCATAAAAGGAGATAATAACCAGCCACTCATAGGAGTGTTGGGAAAAAACACCCTCCCCCATGAAATGGGGGTGTTCGACACAAAGTTCTCAACATGGATGGGGTGAGAATAAGAAACATAAGAACTACAATTATATGTATAGGTAACAAGCACTCATCCAAACCTAGGGGTTCCAAAACCAACCTAAGCACAAACACCCTTGTTACTGTTCATTCATAAAAGGCACACCACTCATATCCAAGTCACAACTCATTCCTAGAAAAAATTACCCATTGAACACATTCTTGGTTTCATGTTCAAGTGATTCCATTTAAGTAAATTCTGCACTACTGGGAAACTAACAGGCATAACCACAAGCTGTGGAAAGGAAAAACAACCAAACAACACTTAAGCATTCACACCCGGTCCTCTTGTAAAGTTACAACAAAGGGATCTGTGAGATTCCTCAAAGTACTGGAACCAAACCAAGCCTCAATATACAACCCCACATGGCCTCAAATCCACAAACAACAACCGTACAATAATAGAGGATCCCATACCCATCCATATCACCCCATAAGCATCAAGCAGAACAAACAGACAAACAACCAAGACAGAGCAAGGAAGTTTTCAGATTCAAGTACATAATTCATTAAGTTTCTTCTTTCTGTTTGATTAACCGGGGTGATCACACATGGATTTTTGTTCACTGGGCATCCATTTAATCAGTCTAGTTTATGTGATTAACCAATTTTCATGTTACAGTCATTAAATCACTTGAATATCCAGAAAAACAGAGGTTCATTAGTGCGCAAGAAAAGACCCCCAACAACCATGATTTTCAACGGACATAAGCCTGTACAATTCACAACACATAATCAAGGATAAAGAGTATAGTGGAAACCGAGCACACCCCCCTTAATTCTTTAAAGGTCCCCTTATTATCTTCATTAAGGTTTGGTTTCATCCATCCCCACAGAAACAATAATATACCCACCCCACATAATACACATTAAAGAGAGATAAAGGAAAAACCCTACCTGAATTGATCAAGGATCAATGTTTTAACTCTGCACACCAAGAACTGGGGATGCGTGACTTGTAGGGGAGGAACTCCAGGGACTCCAAGGATGAGTAGGGAAGCTCCAGCACAGGCGCACCACTTTCCTTAGGAAGGGAGTGAACTCCAAATGTACAAGGAAGTAAAAAGGAGACTAGCCAAGAAGAAGAAGGAATAAATTCTAGTGTGATATAAAGATGAGATCCCGTTGTTACGAGATATAGAATTTTAAACAGCATTGAAGTCGGATCGTGGTTTTCCACGCGGTTGGGTAGTTAAGCACGATGGAATAAATTGTAATTTAATAATTCTCATCAGAGAGGTGGCTATAATAGCTATGAATTTAAATGGTTTCCCTTAAATCGCACAACAGGGGCAGAACTGGAAGTATGGAGAAAGGGTGTGACACTGAGGAAAATCCACGTGTTTTGGTAAGTTAAGGGTCACCCAACTCTTGGGGGATTTTAGATATTATTTATGGGATTTAAATGGCTTTAAAAGGGGGGTATTAAATAATTTTTACGTCAAAAGATACGTTGCGGGAGCGGAAAAAGTCGGAAACTGGAAAAAGAACGAAGACCGCTCGGTGAGGACACAATGCCATCGTCACGGTGTCACCCACACGGTGACACCATCACGGTGCCACCATCACGGTGTCACCCACACAGTGCCACCGTCACAGTGTCACCGTCACGGTGGCACCCTCACGGTGGCACCCTCACAGTGCCACTGTCATGGTGTCACCCACACGGTGCCACCCTCATGATCTCACCCACACGGTGCCACCGTCACGGTGTCACCCTCATGGTTCCACTGTTTCAGTGTGAGACCGTGACTAGTGCAACCATTTTGTGGAACCGTTTGGTGGAACCATGTTTTGGAAAAGTACTGGACCAGGAGGGTCCAAGTCGTTACAAATATCCAGACTAATAATCATGACAAAATTATTATATTTATTCATTAAATACACCTCTATATTCATTCATGAAAATAGATCATAAAAAATAAAATACACAGGCTTGTGAGGTAATAGTCCACACGTACACATTGACGATGTTTTTTACTTTCCATTTGATGGAAAATAAATAAATACAATAAAAATATTATCTTTAAAGAATCATTATAATTTTATAAAAATAAAATTAATTCATTAAATCCATCGCCATGACCATCCATGAGAGGCAATTTTTGAAAAATGAATTAAATCTCTTTTTTGGAGACGGTAGTCTATACGTACACACATGCGATGATTTCGTTTTTAGCGATTGGAATGGTATGCATATAGATGATATATTATATTTATAGAATCATAATTATGTCATGAATATATATATATATATATATATATATATATATATTAAATAAATTATAATAACCATCCATGGAAGGTGGTGATGAGAAAAAAAATTATATCAGTTTGTGAGACGATAGTCCCCATGTACACATGAACAATGGTTTTGTTTCCCATTTGATAGAAAAAGAGATAAATAAGGTTATTAAATAAAAAATTAATATCTCATTATATTTTATATACTAATATTACTATATTTTAATGTCCATGACAATATTTAAGGAGGTGTAATGATAAGTAAAATGAAAACAATCGGTTAAGATGATTACCTCCTCTTTGAATAACCTCTTTTCACTTACACATTAAGAATTATATGTAGGTATTTTGGTGATACCAATACCTCTAGTAAGGTTTTATAAATTTTTATAAGTAATTTGAAAATATATTGGTTGAGATACGTGGATCAATAAGTGTGATTAAGAGAGGAGGGGTGATGTACTTATATAAGATAAGAGAGGGATAACCTTGGAGTTACTTAAAGTATCAAATTAATATAAATTAAGTTTCTCGTTCAAGTGGAAAAAATTGATATATTTAGAATATAGGTTGAATATAAGTCAAAATAATATTATAAAATAAAATTTAACTAAGTTTATGTGATGTTTTAACCCTTATCTCTTAGTTCTAACACCCGTTAACCCTTTTGACGATTATTACAATATAATTGTTTTTAACACTTTAGGGGTTAAGAAAGTTACTATATAATAAAAAGTAATCCATATGTGTAATATTATTTATATCATCAACCATATCCAATTAATTTTCTAAATATAATATTTTTATAAAATTTAAATTGTTTAATTAAATATTATTTAATATAAGATACCTTTAAAGTCATTTTATGGACTATTCACATAGTTGACTTTAAATAAGTATCAAGATAGTAATGTAGTTAGAATATAAAATTTTAACACATAGAAAATAAATTATATTTATCTAATAAATTCATATAACACCATAAATAACCCAAAAATATTACTTTTTAAGTTTTTAAAACCATTCACTTGATTTTTCTACTACTTTCACAGGCACTATGTCAGTGTTGTGTAAGCATTTAAGATAATTATTTAATCACTAAAAATTTAAAATAAATAAATTTCATAGAAGAATTATTCATATTAAAAAAAATTAAAACCATTAAAGCCTTTTTCTTATCCTTGTGAAAACATATTAGAGATATTAAAATCAAGAAAGTGTCATTTTGGAATTATTCTTTACTTTAAATAATATAAAGTCCTTTATCAATGATAAATGACAAAAAAATGACATTTTTTGGAATATATGAAGGTTTTGGTATAAATAAAATCATAAAAAAGATTAAAATAAAGTTTTAGTAGGATTTTAAATCCTTTTCACATTATTTTTAACCTTAGTTAACCCAATTTACCCTTTACCACGATGATAAATTTTACCATGGTTACTATTCATTATAGAAAAAAATAAAGCTGAAATATTTACCAAATTTGGAAATTATGATTCAAAAAATGGTAGAAATTTTATCAAATTAAATTCATATAATTATAAGAAATTAATTTTAAAATAAACCAGTAAAATGTGATGAAAAATGATTTTCAAGAGAAATGCATTTTATGTATAAAAATGTTTTTATACAAAAATTAAGAATAATGTTGATTATAAAAAATTAATTGGATTATTTTTAATAAAAATGAACTAATTATATTTTAAAACCAATTAAAAATAAAATGGGAATTTTTAAATACTTGAAAATAAAATATAGTTTTCTATAAAATCGTTATTTTTCACTATTCACTGAAAAATAAATATTTTCATAAAAATCCAAAAAAAATCACCCTAAGATAAGTTTGATATGATTATTTAAAAAATTATATAACTTTTATAAAGTTAAATTTCTAACAGTGGAAGAAATTAATTATAACATTCAATCATAAAAAGCAATAAAACCCATTTTTGAAGAAAACATACTTTTGAAGCATAAATTGAATTTACTAAAAATTGAGTACTTATTTACTAATAATTAATCAATAAATTTTTATTGAGTAGGACCATTTTATATATATTTAATAAATAATTTACTCATATTCACACCCTCTAATTCAACAACTATGTTATAAAGGTCATATTTAAATAATAACATTTTATGTTTATTAAAGCTCAGTGTTGCATGCCAAGTATGTTATCGAACATAGTATTATTTTAAAATATTGGGGTTTTAAAATATAAAAACTTTAAAATTATCATTGTTAATATTAGTTTTTTGTTGAGTTTATTAAAATATATCAAACATAATATTACTTTAAGTTAGAAATACATATTAAAATATCGGGGTGTTACATTCTCCCCCTCTTTAATAAATTGCATCCTCCTAATTTTATCTTGAGATCGGTAATTAATGGTTTAACATTTGAAAATACCTTTTATGAGAATACACATCATAAAAAGTGTTAATAAAACTTCCTTTTAAAAATAGAGAAATAGAAATATGAAGGTCATCTGGAATAATACATAACTAGGTTTCCAAATCAGATAACATTAGCGGGAAGTGAAAATATAGATATAGAGGAGAAAAGTAATGTCTAAATAATGGTGGGGATTCATATAGAATGTGATCATAATAAAGTTAATGAAAAAAAATCCATGAATTAATAAAAGATAAATAATACCATTAATTTATCAAAATGATTATAAAAATATAACTTTTTTAATTTATAAGGGTTTATTTTATTATCCCAACTAAGAAAATTTGAAAATATACTTACTTGATTTTATTCAAATCCATAAATAAAATTTAATCCTTTGGTTTTATGTTATAATAAGTTTACACCACTATATTATCCCATATTCCAAGTTATGAGTATCCATGATGAATATTTCCTATACCTAAAGCATCAACTTTTAATAGATCACTGGATCTAGACATGGATAATAAGTAATCCTCATATATCTACTAAATCTAAAATAGTTATCATAAGGTAAGAAAATACCCAAAATGAATAAAAATTATTATAAATTAAAAATACATTTTACTCCAAAATTTTCACAATAACACCAAAGGTTCAACTTAGGATATTTCATAAATAAATAACAATATATCCAAATCAACTTCAATAACCTCAATATTAAAGAATCTTTTAACCTCAAAGGTTTTCTCATAGATTTCAAATTACAACCCCAAAATGTAATAAATTCTTATGAAATATTCCTTTATGTTAAACCGAAGTATTACATATACCTCAAACTGATAAAGTGTCTCCCAAAATATCATTAATAAACTTAAAATACCGTCACTTAAAACACAAAAATGGTTGTCTATTCCTTTAAAATTTCGATAAATGTCACAAACTATCCCTCGGGGCCCATACCGTGAGTCCCCAAGCCCGCCTTCCATAGGCTAAGGGTTGGCGACTAGCACCAGAAAGAAATTTCCCTAAAATGGGAAGGCATTTCCTCAAAACCTGTACACACACAGACATGGTACACTGGACACAAGTAAAACACAATGGAATAAGAAAGGTGCAACCACAACTAAAAACCACCAAAGAGTGTAAAAGTAAGTAATAAAGTAAAGGGGTCATAATACAAGCCCAAATGAAATATAAATACACCAAAAAGGGAAAAAAACTCCTGAGGTCATCTACTAAGGATCCTACCTGAAGGGTAAGTACAACTTGTCACTGTGACTCTCTACTTTAACTGGTCACCTCCATACACCATCAATTCCTGGCTCCTCAAGACTCAGTCAAAGCTTCCCATTGTCTACACAATACACAAAAAGGTGTGGGAAAAGCCCATGTAGGGGTGAGTATAACAATACCCAATAGGGACCCTAATACCCTGAAGGTCTCTCAGAATTCCACAAAGGGAAAACCACAAATCATGATCTCAATCACAAAGAACAAATCAAAATAAAACTCACACCAGGTTTAACTTAAGTAAAAAAGTACAAATGTTTAGTCATAAATATATATCATCTTATTCTGTCATGAGGCTATATTACTGACCCACACATGATTTCTTCATGCTGATCCACATAGGATTGCTCGGTATTGATCCATATAGGATCGCTCGGTGCTGATCCACACATGATTTCTCAGTGCTAATCCACATAGGATCGATCGATGCTAATCCAAACAAGATCTCTTAGTGATGATCCACATATGATTTCTATTCATTATTCATATCTTAGACAACCACTGGATTCCAACACAAATCACACATGATTCTGGTAATCCAGTGGCTGGATGAGATGTGAAGAATGAATAGCGATCCTGTGTGGATCAGCACCAAGTGATCTTATGTGGATCATCACCGAGAGATCCTATGTGGATCAGAACCGAGCGATCCTATGTGGATCAACACCGAGTGATCCTTTTTGGATCAGCACTGAGCAATCCTATGTGAATCAGCACTGAGTGATCATGTGCGGGTTAGCAGTAGAGCCTCATGATAGAATAAGATGATCTAGTTTTATGACTAAACATTTGTACTTCTGTACTTATGTTAAACTTGGTGTGAGCTGTATTTTGCTTTGTGATTTTTGATTGAGATCATGCTTTGTGGTTTTTAATTTGTGGAATTTTGAGAGACCTTAGGGGGTCTCAGGGTCCCTATTGGGTATTGTTATACTCACCCCTACACGATCTTCACCTGCACCTTGTTGTGTCTTGTGCAGACGATGTGTAGATTTGACTAAGTCTCGAGGATCCAGGACTTGATGGTCTACAGAGGTGACCATTTTATGTGGAGAGACGAAATAATGATCTCTAATTACCCTTCAGGTAGGATTATTGGAGGAAGACCTCAGGAACTATTTTCCCTTTTTGCTGTATTTCCATTTCAGTTGGGCTTATATTCTTGCCCCTTTACTTCAGTACCTGCTTTTACACTTTGTGGTGGTTTTTAGTTGTGGTTGAACCTTTGTTATTCCATTGTGTTTTAATTGTGCACAATGTACCCTGTCTGTGTGTGTAAAGGTTTTGAGGAAATGCCTTCCCATTTTAGGGAAATAACTTTCCGGTGCTAGTCGCTAACCTCTGACCTCTGGAAGGCGGGCTTGGGGTAGTCATGGCACGGGCCCCGGGGGACGGGTTATGACAATAAAACCTAAACTTATAAGCCCTAGATGATATACATAACTCTTAAGTTAAGATTACCTAAAAACATCCTAATATCTAAAGTTATCTAAATCCTCCTCTGATACTAGCTATAATAGACCTGAACTTGTGCACCCAGATCAGGTGCTAAAAACATAATATTTACATTTATAGAATTGATACCAATAACTATGACCCAATTTTAACCATAAAAAGTATTAAAACATTGAAAATAAATATTTTATCACTTACATACCTGATTACCTTTTAGGTTTAGAGTTTTATAGAATTGGGATAAACTCTTATATAACATTACCCACATCTTTAGGTGTGTATTTTTCCCATTATACCTAGATTTTATTATTCGACATCATGTATTCATGATCATCCACATAAAAACATTCTAGAAATATATTACTTAACATATTTCTTTATAACATTTGGAAAATAAACATAATGAGGGTGATCTCAAATACTCAGTAAGGGTAAACATAGGTATTGATAATTTAATATCTTTGGTGAGCACAAGATGAACATAAGGGTATGAGAACGTATTCAATGTGCATGACCATTGCATAAGAGAATTTATACCCATAAAAACATTAATCATAAATCTAGGGACATGGAATATAAACTTTAAAAAATACAAGAGTCATATTATTTATAAATCATGAGCCATGTGAAGATAATCCTTGATCAAAGGAAACATTATAACCCATTTCAAGCATTGAAAAACAGTGTAGACATTTTGTAACATGAAAAATTCATCATAGAATCACCTAACAATATAATTAATATATCTATTTATAGTAACATATAACGAGTAAACTTAATCACATATTAGTATCCACTTAAAATCAGTTAACTCCATAAACTCTTAAGAGAAACTTAAAACCAGTTAATTATAACATCTCTTAGGAGTAACTTACAATTAGTTTACTCCATCACTTTACCCAATGAATTAAAGGGCTATAACAGACCCACTAATCCTTGGTTTATCACATAACTAACCATCATTGGTTTATAAAATAACCATATATCCTTGGTTTATAATGAAACTACCAATCAATAAACCATACATAAGTACCATATAATGAACAAAACATTTAGAAGATTACAATCAGTTAACTTCGAATAATTTCCATATATCTTAATAGTAACCTATAACCAGTAAACCCAATAATATCTTAGGAATAATTTACAATTAATTTAAATCTTTATATCTTAAGTGTAAATTATAATCATTTAACCTTTTCACTTTACCCATTGCATTAGAGGGTTATAACAGACCCACTCATCCTTAGTTTAAAACGCAGCCACTCATCCTTGATTTATAACACAACCACCCATCCTTGGTTTATAATGGAACCACTAATCAATAATCCATACATATATACCACATAATGAACAAAAAAAATTAGAATCTTTCACTTTTAAATATAATACCCATGAAAACAACCATAATTCCTTTTAGCTTAATTAACTTATGGAAAAGAAATGGGTTCCATGAAAAGCTATTTAAAATAATCATAAACCATAAAAAGAAGTAATACAGATGGAATAATTGTAATATATCCCCATTGGATCATAGGAAAAAAATAAATTATATTTCCACATATAAAAAATGTATTTAAAAGAACATTTAAGTAATTTATTTGAAAATATGAAAAATATTCTTTTCTTTTGACAATGTTTTAAAAAAAAATCCCAAGCATATTGATAAAAAACCATTCTTTGAAAATAACTATCTAAAATTTTAAAGAAAAAATCAAATAAAAGAATAGCTATGATGGCAGTAAAATTTGTTCATTTGGTAAATGTTAAAATAAAGATCCCTTTCACACTTTGGGTAAAAACCAAAAGTACCTGTTTGGAAAATGATAAAATGACTCCTTTTAAAAATTTGAAAAGAGAGTCAAATATAGTTTAAAATGACTATATAAAATAATTTATTCATAAAAATAACATTATTTAATTTTTTTAAACATCATAGATGTAGAAAAGAAAGTATTCTCAACAAATAATAGAAATAAGGTTGATCTTTCCTTAAAAACGTTTTTTATTTTCTAAAGTACCAAATAGAGGAGAATGAAAGGAAATAAAATAAACCTAAGAAATAACTAGATTATAAGAATTAATATGTATTTTAAGGAATTAATATCATATAATTCTCCCTAAAATAATATTAAACATAAACAATTCTGAAAAGAAATGAGATTGTAACATAAAACCTTTACTACTTTGGTAACTTTTGAATCAAAATTAAATGAAATAAAGTATATGAGATGGATTTGTAAATCACATGAATTAAATGAATTAATATGAAAAAATTGATTCATGGTTTAGTAATTACACCATACAAATAAGTCATTGTGCATGATACAAAACATGTCTTAAGAAAATGAGATTGAGATAAAGAAAACCCTTCAAAGATCATAACATTTGAAGTGATAATTGATCAATGAAGTTATTATGTGAACATTTGTGAATCCATATAAAATAAGTTTAAATACATCATAAAACAATTTAGATATAATTTTACACGTAATAATGGTGTAACAAAGTCAATGAATAAGTGTTATAACCCAATAAAAGGAAACTGAGTTAAGAAACCCCTTACCTCGAGTCTAGACTTGTTATGTATGTCCTTTAACTCCTATATAATAAAATTATTTTAATTATTTAATAAAATTTTAAATATTTATTAATTTATAAATAAATAATTAATTTCATTTATTTCAATCGCATATTTAATTACTTAATCAGTTAAGTTCATGTTAGGTGTTTTGAGAACATTCAGTTCATAATTGAAAAATGACTTTGATAGGTTGAACATAGTTAAAGGGTTAATTTTTATATCATATAAAAATATTAATCATGAAATAATTATAATATTTATTCATTCAATACCCTTGTAGATTCATTCATGAAAATTTGTCACAAAAAACAAAATACATCGGCTCGTGAGGTGGTAGTCCGCATGTACACATACGAGTTATTTTTACCTTTTTTTGGATGGTAAATAAGAAAATAAAATAAATTATTATATTTTAAAAATAATTATAATGTTATAAATGTCATATAAATTCATTAAATCTATCCCCATGAAAATAGCTAAGAGGTGGTTTTTTAAAAACTAAGTACATCACTGTGTAGAGATGGTAGTCTATATGAATGCATGTGTGATGATTCCATTTTTAAAATTTATAATAGTATGGATATAGATGATCTATTATAATTAAAAAATCATAATTATGTTATTAATATTATTTATATACATTAAATATTTCATAATAACCATCTATGAAATTTGGTGATGAGAAAATGAATTACATGGATTCACAAGGTGTTAGTCCACACATATGCACCAACAATAGTTTCATTTTCCATTTGATGAAAAAGGAGATGAATAAGGTTATGAAATTTTCATAATAAAATATATTTATATGGGATATATTGATATTATTATATTTTAATGGTTAATATATAATTGAAGGATATATAAGAAATAAGTAAAATTAAAATGCTTAGTTAAAATGATTACCTCCTCTTTGAAGAACCTCATTTCACTTACACCTTAAGACTTCTAGGTTACTATTTTGGTGATAAAAATACCTATAGTAAGTGAATATTAATGTTGGTAACTTATTTGGGAATATATTTTTTGAGATACATGGCTCAATAAGTGTGGTTAAGAGAGGATAGGTGGCGTTATTATATACGTGAGGAGAGGGGAACCCTTGGAATTACTTAAAGTATGAAATTAATATAAAATAATTTTCATGTTAAAGTGGAAATAAATTGATATATTTATAATATAATATTAATATAAGTCAAAATATTATCATTAAATAAAATTTAAACAAGTTTATGTGATTTTTTAATCCTTATCCCCTTATTTTAACCCCACATTAACTCTTTTGACGATTACCGTGATATCAATTTTTTTTACTCTTTAGGGGTCAATAAAGTCACTATAAAAGGAACAAAGACCCATAAGTGGATTGTTTTTGATATAATAGACCATATCCAAATAAATTATACAAATATTATATTTTTATGAATTTCAAATAATTTTATAAAATATTTTCTAACATAATATACCATTAAATTCATTTTAAGGACTATTCACATAGTTGGATTTAAAAAAATATCAAGACAGTAAATCATTTAGAATATAAAATTTTATCACATAAATAGTACATTATTTTTATCTATAATTTTTTTAAACACTATAAATCACCCAAAAATATTACTTTGTAATCTTTTAAAATTATTTACTTGATTTTTCTACTCTTTGCACAAACACTATGTTAGCATTATGTAAGCATTTAAAATAATTATTTCATCACTAAAAATTAAAAATAAATTAACATCATAAAAAATTTATTCATATTAAACATAACCATATATAACAATTGATGACTTGTTTTTATCCTTGTGAAAACATATTAGAGATATTAATATCAAGAAAGCGACATTTTAGAATTATTCATTACTTAAAATAATATAAAGGTCTTTATCAAAGGAAAATGAAACCTAAATTCCATATTTTTTAATATATGAAGGATTTTTTAGAAATAAAATCATAAAAAATAATTAAAATCAATTTTTAGTGTGATTTTAAATCCCTTTCACATTAATTTTAACCCTATTTAACCTAATTTACCCTTTACCACGATGGTAGATTTTACCATGGTTACTATTCATCATGAAAAAAATAAAGTTGACCTATTTAAAAAATTTTGAAATTATAATGAAAATTATGTAATCCATTTTAACAAGTTCAATTCCTATAATTTATAGAAATTACTTTTAAAATAAACCTACAAAACATGACAAAAAACAGTTTTCTAGAAAAATTCATTTTAAGCCTAAAAATGTTTTTATACCAAAAATGAGCACAATGTTGATTAAAATGAAATTAATTGGATTACTTTTAATCAAAATTAACTAATTAAATTTTAAAACCAATTTAAAAAAAATTGGTACTATGTAAATACTTGAAAAGAAAAGACAGTTTTCTATAAAATCGACATTTTCACTATTTAATGGAAAATCAATCTTTTCAGAAAAATCCAAATATTTCACCCTAATATAATTTTAATATGATGATTTAAATTTTTTTATCCTTTTTATCAAATATAATTTATAAAAGTTATTGAAATTAATTATAATATTCACTCACAAAAAGCACTAAAGACCATTTTTGAAGAATACATATTTTTGAAGCATAAAATGGATTTAATAAAAACTTAGTTCTAATTTTATTAGAATTAATAAATAATTTTTTATTGAGTAGTTACTTTATATATATATATATATATATATATCATAATACATTTAATCCTACTCAAACCCGCCAATTCAATGACTATGTTATTACGATCATATTTAAATAATAATATTTCATAGTCATTAAAGCTCAATGTTATGTATCTTGTATGACATTGAATATAGTATTATTTTAAAATATCATGGTATTAAAAGATCACTATGGAATTTATCATGGGTTAACCAAGAACTATTCCGAAACATGTTTCGATCTGGGTGATTGTTAACTGACTCACAAAATCATCTCACTTAATTTTGACCCATGAATCTAATACAGTCGACTTGGAAAAGCTCTTCATTAGAGAAGTAGTAAAATTTCATGTAATAACCATTTCAATTGTCTATGATTGAGATTCACAATTTAACTCTAGAATTTATTGATCTCTTCAACAAGATTTGGGTACCTAGTTGACCCTGTGTATGACGTATCATCCTCAAATGGATGGACAATCAAAATGAATGATTCTGACACTAGAAGACATGATTAGATCTTTTGTTATGTATTTTAGTAGATCAAGTGAGGATATTTTTCCTTTAATAGTGTTCTCATATAATAATAGTTATCGGGACATGCTACACATGGTTCAGTTCAAGCTATTATATGTTTTTCTTTGTTATTCTCCACCTTGTTGGGTGGAAACAAGAGAAATGTCACAAATTAGACTTAGTATTTTCTAAGAGACTACAAAAAAGATTCAAATGATTAGGAACTATATGAAAAAAAATTAGAGACAACATAAATAATATGTAGTTCATCTTCATCACCCATTATATTTTGATATAGGTTACCATGTATTTATGAAAGTATCATGGCGATTGGGTCACCATCATTTGGGAAAGAAAAGTAAACTAGCTTCTTAATATGTAGGACCATATGAGGTTTTATAATTTATCAACAAAGTTTCATATTTATTATCTTTAAAAATAAGATTTAGTGTTATCCATAATGTTTTCCATGTATATCAATTGAAGAAGTACCAACCCTATCCTAGTCATGTGTTTAGATGTGACCATGTTACTCTTGATCCCGATACGATGTTTATCCATGATCCAATTCAAATTATGGATAGAAAAGAAAATAACTTGCAAGGGATATCTATTTCCTTCACATGATTTTTATGGAAACATGGTCATATTCAAGAATATATCTAGGAACAAGAGCAATTAATGATAGAGAAATGGCCAGAACTCTTCAAAAACATGGACAACCTCCAGTAACCTGATGATAGAAATACTAATAGTAAGGAGAATGTAACAACCATAGTTTGATGTATTTTTCATGTTCTATTAATTATTTTTAATCATTTTTATGGTTTTGTTTAGGTTCAAGGAGTTGTGGTAGGTTTCTTGGATGGGTTAAGAGTGTTTGAATTTTTCTAGGTGCATGATAGTTAGAAAAATGATATGATGTAGGGTGTGGTATGTTGGGAGTGCACCTATGCAACATGAACTGGACAAAATTAACAAGGGAGGCCATGGTCACTCGATGACCTTGGTTGTGGCACACTGGGGTTCCAACTATGGAACATTGAAATAGATACTTGACCATGCCATGATATAGGGTGTGGTGGGTCCAAAATGGATTCAGTATTTATAACACACTGTAGTGCAATCATCGTTGTGAGAATGGATCAAGAGAACCATGGGTGTGATCAAAACACCATGCCATGGCGTTAGTCAAAGATATTTTTTTAAATGACCAATTCGAGTGCCGATTTTGGGGGAGGGAGTTATGAGTTTTGAAGGGAGATAACCTATGAAATTGTGTGTGTGTATGTGGGGGGTATTAAATTTTATTTTAAATATATTTTTCCAGATATTAATGTATATTCTCTTCATCCCTAACTTGGATCTTTATTAAAGTATTGTTAAAGGTGATTCTGGAAAAACATTCCCCCTCTGATGAAGCTTATTCATTCCCACTCCATTTTGCGATTGGTTCCATGGATGATCCTTATTTATTGGTTATTGATGATGATTTGTTGACACTCCTTTCGTCACAGAGTCTAAATATTGGAAAAAAGGAATATCTGAGCTCAAAGTGATTCATCCTTTGGACAAATATCAAAAATTGGCAAAGGAATAAGAATAATGTTGCACAAAGTTCGCGCAAATTCTACGATGGTCACGCAAGTACACTTGCGCGCCGCAATGGTCGCGCAAGTGACTTGCGCGCCCCAAAGGATAACCGCTCGGGTCTTCTTCAGCCTATAAATAGACCCTGTGGGCCCCCCATTTGAAAAAGGAATTTTTCCAGAAACTCAGATTTGAGCTCCCGGTGCCCTAGTCTCTTCTCAAAGCTTCTGAAACACTTCTAAGGTAATTTATTACCTAGAACGGAAGATCTAAATAGGGGGAGGAAGGCCGAAGTGTTGAAACTCATCAATACTTGCGCGCCTGAGTGGACAGCCCTTAAGGGAAAAGGCCACACTTGCATGCCGCCTTACTCCTTCAATAGAACTTACGCGCCCCTCTTCTGGAAGAACCTCAAGAGGATTCTAAAGGCTTTAACCAAGAGTCGCTCAAGTATTACCCTGCTGGTTAATTGTCGTGCAAATACCCATGTGTCGCGCAGGTATACCTGCATGACTGGGACTTGTGCACCCACACAGTACTTGTGTGCCTTCCAAGACTTGCGCGCCTATGCCTCCATGGGTGCCCTTCTTGCCCATTTCACCCCTCTTATTTCATTCCACCTCTCCTATTCAAGATTCAGTCTTCAAGACACTCTTCAAAGCCATCTATGGAATGATTTCTTGATTTGACATCCTTATCTGAAAGGAATTTTGTGGAATAACTCTCAAAATATAGTGATTTACACGTCCTTATGTCACTAAAGATTGAGATTTCATTCATTCAACCTCATAATTTATGATGAGAGAACTCATTAACCTGAGCATCCTCCTTTGGAATAAGCCCCAATACCCTAATCTGGGCCTCCTTTTCAAGAGTAAGCCCCAGTCTTAATTTCTCTTAACCAGTCCTAATTTACCTTTGATCTGGGATTCCTTTTCAGGAGTAAAACCCAATCATAAGTCCTCTCCTAATTTGGGCCTCCTTTTCAGGAGTAATCCCCAAGTTAGAGTATTCAAATTTCAATGAAGCAAATTTACCTTTAGAGACCCTGTTCCTTGATTTCTTCTCTAATGTAAATCCTAATATTCATTTATCTGGGCAGTCATATATACATAAGCCCCACATTATTTCTTATGATTGCATCTTTCATGGCACAATTGTCTAATTTTTACCAATACCTCTTGTTTCTCACACCGAGCATGACTCACGCGAGCTTAGAGTGTAAAAGTAATTATGAAATCCTTCTTTGAGCCATCAATCATAAAAATCATACTCCTTTACTCGAACTACATGGGTTATGATTCCTTTTATAAACAGAGGATACATAGGTAGCCCATCTGCTGGTTCAATCCCAACTCTGAAATAATTCATGTCCTTCTTAATGACAATAAACTTCAAGTGCCCCACTGAGTGGCTTTAAAACCAGTATGGTCATCATAAGGACCAAGATACTTTTATGTATCAAAGGATACCATTGACTAAGAATCTATAACAAATAAAGATGATTCTTTATCAGTGAAGAACCTTGAATACATATATTCTCTAAATTTCCTACGTATCGATCATTGATTGTAAGATCTAAAGGAAAACTCATTTTATACTTGGTAATGTAATAAGGATTCACGAACATAACTTAAATCTATAAAGGGAGTCCTGGAGTAGGCAATAATTCCCCTAAAAAAGGTGTGATGAGTCCGACCTCTCATCCTCTCGACCAATGCAAATTCCTAAGCCTCATCATTCCACAAACTAATGAGCACATACCTTTGGAAAGTAGGTCCGAATAGATGTGGAATCATTGGATGTTTCTGGTTCTACGAACAAACCCGTTAGAAACCGATCGGAATGTTTGAACCTCCCATCAAAGGAGGTCATCCCCGAAGTCCAAGGGAAACAAAAATGGTGAACCTGACGTGAATCCTTAACCAAGTTAAACTGATGTTTTACCTATTTTTTGGGCCCATATTTAAAACTCAATAAGAGGTCCAACAAAAACAATCATTGACATATGTGCTCATCCAAAAGATGTAGTGGCTGAATTTATCTTGATTACGTACGTTATATCAAACAGACACTCTTTTCTAAGATCTTATGCATTTCTAGAATGGCTGCTCTCAAATTCACACCTGTGAATACTGTTGCTGCAAATGCTACTGCTGCTACTCCTGCTGGATCATTGTCCACTTTGAGGACGATACCACCTACTCAGCATCTTCAACGCTGGGTATCAAACACACTGGTTAAGGAGTACCATCAACACGGTACCATCCCAACTCTGGAGGCTGCCCGACAAGCCCTCCAAGTGAACAACTCACACCGGTCGTCTGGACAACGACGACTAGTGATCAAGAAGCAGGCGGTGCTGACTACTGTCTCCAACCGTTTCAGGTCGTTATCCCCAGAATGCAATCACCATTCACTCCCTTATTCTGGGGAGGTGAATGAACAGATCCCTTTGGAGCTTAATTCAAGCAGACAGGAGTCCTTCCTGAGGGCTCCCACCAACAATCGCTGCCAGACTCGTGCGGCAGTGCGCCCTCAACATGATGAGGGTACCGAATCCAGGCGTTCGGCTCAGGTTCCTCGAACCCGAGAAGGCAAGACGAATCACCAGAGGTGAAGTCCGGTTAATAGTGAGTAGGTTCTCATCGCTTACATCTCCGGAGAAGTCCACTAACCTAACTTGGTGGCAAGCAATGAGCACGCACGCACACCTGCCCGTTTTAATTCCGCTATCCAGCAGAATCGTCTCGCAGCATCACGCCAATCCCGCCAGGCAATTCCGGCGGCGTACTATAGGCAGGAAAATACACCCGTTTATACATCATCAGCTAGTTAGCAGGCTCGTCTGACTACATATGATGGATCTCATCTACTACGTTCGGCAAAGTGTAATCAGCAGGCACATACACCTGCTAGTACTAATCAAGCCTACCAATAGTCTCACTTGGTAGCATTCGGAGAAGTTAGTGGGAAAGCCCCAACAACAAATAGGAGGCAGACTCAACTCTCTGCCCCCACACTTGAGTACTGTCAGGATTCACTGATAGGAAAAGGAGGACAGGAGCAGGCACATACACCTATTCCAAGCACGGAATGGACGTATATCCCCGTTCCGGCAGCTGAAGTCACCAAGCATATTCTATCAATGGTGAAAGAGCAGAAGAAAATCCCTGCTCATATTCTGGACGCTTGCCAGAATATTATAACAACTTCCACGACATCTCAGGGAAAGACACATAAATCTATCCCTACCAGTGGAGTGACACATCAACAGTTCACCCCAGAACAGACACACACATCTGTTCCAGTCCAAGAGGGTTGTGGGGAATACTCTCCCATATCATACGGAGAACCAAGTCAGGAACATACACCTGATTTGAGTGGAGATCGTCAGCCTAACCTGGCCATATTTCCTGATCAGGCACATACACCTGTTCAGAGTAGCTACTTTCATCAACAAGTGGTTTCCAAGGCGAGTAAGAAGGCGTCTAAGAAAAAGACCCGCCCAACACAGTTAGGAGATCAAGAGCCAATCTGTAACAAGGCCTTGATCGATGCTGGAGTTCTTGAAGCCCTCAGACAGTTATCTGTTGTAATTAAAGATTCTAATCCCTCATTTCCCAATAGTGGGAACATTAATTCCGAAGGTCTTCAATAGACACTTCCTCATTAAGGCTTGCTTCATGACAATTCGGTCGATCTTGAAGTTTCATCTTCAGATGAGAGCCACAGGAACCCTCTGTGTGGTTAGAAGACCAAGGAGCAAGAGATATCATCTTTTGTTGTAACCCATTATGGTGGTCCTCCCCATGATGATGAATTTTTCTGCGAAAGTCCTCTCCGTAGTAGTGATTTACATTGCCCGGAAAATGTTCCAGTGGACAATGCAGTGCCGAGAAAACCCTCTTATCTTGAGGCACTTGAAAATTTGAAACCAGTCATGTATGAAACTTCATCGCTAGCAGGCGAAATACTTTCTCAATCAGAAGATAGCCCAGGGTATAGGTCATTATCCGAACCACCCCTAAGTCATGAATCTTCTAGTTTGATCAATTATTTCTCTACCAATCCTGTTGAATCCCATGAAGCAACAAGGAAATACCAACTCTGGTCAAATCAGGTAGAAGAATCTTCATCAAATGATAAAGAGGAAATGATGAACATGAGAAAACAACTGGAGAAAGGTGAAGTGCCAGTCATGTTTTGGCCTCTGGATTACTCTCAGTATGAAATTCCAGAAATGTTGACGGAAGATGAAATTCATGATGTTTGTCTCAACATATGGAAAACTATTTGTCAGTTTAAAAAGAAATTATTATCTTATGATGAATATGAAAATCATATTAAGATAATAGAAGGGTTACAATGTCAGATTTATTTGGCGTCTCTATCAGTCTCTCGATATCCGAAGGCTGAAAAGCAGCAGAGATCCCTTCAATGTTCATGCTTTGATGCACTAAGAAGATTGCGTCAGTTAATTTCCAATGACCCATCTAGTATTCATATCAGAGGATGGGGTGTTCATGGAGAACTGCATTTCACGGTGCTCTCCAGTCAGCAAAGCCCACCGAAAATGGTCTCATGCAATGTTATTGCCCATGGATGGCCATAGTCAATGGGCTTTGTTTGTAATCAAAAGCTTTCCCAAGAACAGGCCTCAACTAGTTCCTCTAAAAATAAAGAATATAGAGAACAAGTTGTTGAATTACTCCTGCATCAAGAAAACGAGAATATTGAACAGGACTCTCGTTTGGAGCAAGCACGTCACCAAGTGACAGAAGTGTCAGAAATCATCCAACGGTCTTTTGAACCGGGTGATAAAAGTTGATACAGGTTAATGCATCCAACTAATTTCTGGACTAAGGTTCGCAAGATCAGGAGAGATTTTAAGAAAGTATCAGACATAGCATGTCAAGAGCCACCCCATCTCTCCAGACTGGGGACTCTTTTAAAACCAACCCTCAGAATCAAAAAATAAGATTCGAGGAGTTGAGAAGGAACAGCCCCAGTCCATCGGACTGGGGACTTTTTCAAATCATCAATCCCCTCCTCAGAGAAATTCAGTCTTTTATCGATTAGGGAAGAAGCCTCAAGAGGAACTAAGATCCAAATTATCAGGATATTCCCTCCAAATTACGGTTCGTCAAGAAGTTCCTGAGGGATCGAATCAACAAAAGGAAATGTATCATCAAAGACATGGAAGAAGAAAATATCACAGAAATGCTGATAGAAGGGATGCGATGCATTATAAATCAATCAATTTCATCAATTCCATTGTTGCTGATCCACCAGATGAGGCTCACTCAGGGGACTCAGATGAAGAGCTTCCTGCTCCAGAAGATGTACGCACCGACACAAATGAAGAAGGTGTGCATACACAAAATCAAAGGATTACTCAGAACCTAGGTAATCCTTCGAGTAACCCACTTCCCCCTCTCCGAAAAGGATCCAACAAAGGGAAGGGAAAGAACCAAGTTACATATCCTTCCTCTGGATAAGGTCAATCGCTCTCAATAGAGCAAAGGTTTGCACAATAAGAGGAAGAAATGAAGGAATTAAGAAGGTTGAATGTAGAACTAATTCAGAATAGTCTTCTTCTTAAGCATGCTGGAGTCAGTCAACCAAAGGAATTTGTTTCATCTACTGAGATGGATCAAGAATATACTCCTCTATCAGTACACCCTCACAGGTCTAATCTTACGGGTCAAGTGCATCAACAGTTGGCAGTGATACCATCTATTGCAGCACCAACCACCACATTTATCCAAGCTCCAGTCATTACACCTACCCATGTCCAAGTTCAACCGGATGTTTCTCAAAAGTTAATAAATACTATTGAGTCATTAACATCTTGGTTAGAAACTATGGAAGGGAAACGTGCACAAGTTCAACCAGAAAAGAAAATTTACCCTGAATGGGTAGATTCAATATCTCCTCCATCCAGTTTTGGGAACCCTGTATTCCCTATTTTCAATTGATTAGGAGACCCTGAACATCATTTGATGCATTACGTGTCTTGTTGTGATCCTATGATGGGAACTTCGGAGCAGCAAGAAGCAGTGAAACTCAGATGCTTCGTGCGAACCTTGCAAGGACCAGCTTTTGTCTGGTATACAAGCTTTCAATCCCGGTCAATTACCGGATGGGAGGATCTTCACCAAAAATTCCTCCTTCAATTCAGCTCAATTTTTCCAAAGACAACATTTTTCGATCTTACAAACTGTAAGAAAAGGGAGAATGAAAGGGTATCTGATTTCATAGATCACTGGAAGGGATTAACATATTCCTTGAGCTTAGCACTCCCTTAAGAAGAATTGTTTCCAATCTATGTGGAAAATCTGCGTGACGAATTATGCACGCCGTTAATCCCTGTGAAATACACAGCAGGGTTTCGAGACCTTACTTCAATCGCTCAACAGATTGAATATTCCCTTATACAGGCTAAGGCTAAATCTCGTGTAATTCTATCAGCTCCAGGAATGAGAATGGGTAAAGCAGAAACTGCTACAGTTATTCTTAAACAAGCACCTGTACCTGTTTCTACCTCAAAAACTTCATCTTCTCGAAGGGCTCCACCTCCTGAGTGCCAACAACAAAGGCCGTTTCGTCCAGACGATCAAAGAGATCAAATATGAAAACAATTTGAGGATATGAAGAGAAAAACATACTCTTTCCGAAATGAAAAAGTTTCTGGTTATTTCATTTCGGATCTGGAAAACAATTTGGTTCAATTTATAATTCCCAAGAGGCCAAACAAGAAAGGAGATGAAGACCGTCCCAATTATTGACCTTTTCATCAAATTTTGGGGCATCCCATCCAAGAGTTTTTTGTCTTCAAAGACCTCCTGCAAAAGATGGTCAACTCGGGACAAGTCAAACTGAAAGGCTCTTCAGCTCAGGTAGCATGTGTTACTGCTATAGTTCCAGAGGATAAAGGTGAATGGAAAGAATTCAAAAGCAAAAATGCACAAAATTATGCTGATTGGATGGTTAGAAATATAATCAATCGAACTCATGCTATTTTGCGAACACAATTAAAGAAACCAATTGTGTCTTCTGCCATGAATGTTGCGGCAAAACCCTCTTCATCAGAGGGAAAGTCCTCAATGAAATGACATGATTCAAAGAAAGAAAAAGAATCAGAAGAAGATGAGTATGTGTCAAAGCCTAAGTTTTCTTTGACTTTGGTGGACTTCATGCCATCTACTTCAAAGCCACGGGCACCGCCCCACCAAATGGCACAGCCTAAATAGGATAATCAGGCAGAGTCTTCATCAGACGAAGAGTTAATCTTTGGTTCTGTTAATATGATTCAATTAACAGATCCATATGCCAGTCGCAGTTTCAATTTCAATGAGCCTGAATTCCCTGTATCAAACAGGGGAATCAGAGGAAGTTCCAGGGGCTCAGAATATAGGGGAAGACGTGGATCTTTCAGAAGCCACTATTCCAATTCTACCCCTTATAGAACTCTGTACGCAGTAGAAACTCGTGGTAGAGCCCTTCAGTGAGCTCAGCAAGAACAAGAAAGTTCTTATACTAATAGCAAATTCAGTCCTGGAACAGTTATTTTGGAAGACCGGTTGAAAGTTCCATCTTCTTCCTCTCAGTAAGTAAATGGATCTAATCAGTCTAATCTTCCAAAACCAGAAATATTGCCAACTCCTATCCCGATACAAGATGAATCAACTTCCAAAACATCTTCTTCCAAGGTACCTGCTAAACCAATATTCCTATTGGGAAATACAGACCTCTGGATCAAAAGTATGATATATTGAAACACTTGGCCCAAGTACCAGTCATTTTATCAATTCTGGATGCTCTAAATCTGTCAAAAGATTTTCGGGAAGCACTCATCGAGGCTTTGTCAAGTCCTCAGGAGTTTGAAACTGAAATTGCTGCAGCTGAAGTCTATCACATAGAGAATAATCCTGCAGAATGCCACGCAATAATATCTTTTACTGATGAAGATGAAGATAATGTTGTGCATGGGCATATTGGACCATCGTACTTGTCTGGAAAGGTCAATGGCGTAGACGTCCGATGAAATTTCATTGAAAATGGTTCAAGAGTCAACCTCATGCCCATTGGTACACTTTGTCGATTGGGCCTCACATAATCTGATTTATCTCCTTCTATTATGATGTTACAAGGATATGAAAAAAATGAACAAGAACCACTGGGTGAAGTTACACTCAGAACTCAGTTTGGAGATCTTTTATCCAATTCAGATTTCATGGTTGTTGATCAAGACTCAGCCTTCAACATCTTGCTTGTAAGACCCTGGCTACATCAACATGCGACTATCCCTTCATCATACCATCAATGTCTCAAATATTATTTTGATGGTCAATTTGGGACATTGTATGGTGATAAGGCCCCGTTCAAGACATGTGAGTCTCAATACATTGAGGCGGAATTCTATCACATGAAGGGAAGGGAGAAATCCACAACAAAGGAGATTACCAAAGTTAATGCTCCATATGGTTTGGAGAAAATTCCAGTAAATCCATTTACACATGTGAGTATAGATTATGTGTTTCCTATCAGTCAAATTGACAAGATAGACCCAAATCAAAATACTCTTATGGAAAGATCCCTAATGTCAATTATGACAATCGAGCCAGACAACATGGGAGAAATTGGTAATCTACCAAGCAGTGATGAAAGCACAAATGGTGACATCTTCATTTTATCTGCTGAAATCCAAAAAGTCTATGCTTTGCCAATTAGTCCAGAAGAAGTTATAGAAACATTAGAGGTGAAAAATGATGTCAATTCTCAATCCATCATCTCCTCTTTATTACCCAAAGAAGACCCTTCATCATCAATCAGGTCGGAAATGGAAGCTTCTTCTTCAAGATATGAAAATTTTGTCATCTTTTCTGATCATGAAAATTCTACATTATCATCTACTATGCAAGTAGAAACGGAAGAAATAATACATGATGAAGAAGAAGAGTAAGATCTCAGAGATTCTCCTCCAGCATTTAAAGAGGGTATCTCTACCACTATGGATGAACTCAGAGAAATAAATCTAGGTACAAAAGAAGATCCATGCCCAATTTAATCAGTGTGGCCATGACACTTGAAGAGCAAGAGATTTATATTTATTTTATAAAGAAAAATAGAGATATATTTTCCTGGAACTATACAGAAATGCCCGGGCTTGATCCTGATATTGCTACTCATCATTTGGGTTTACCAGAAGAACATCGAGGATTTAAGCAAGCCGCGAGAAGAACACACCCAACTTATGCTTCCAAAATTGAAGATGAAGTGGATAAGCTTATCAAATCTAACTTCATCAAGAAGTTCAATATCCCAAGTGGTTGGCTAATATTTTCCCTGTAAAGAAGAAGAACGGAAAAATTTGAGTTTGCATCGATTTCAGAGATCTTAATCGGCATTGTCTTAAGGATGATTTCCTAGTTCTGATTACAAAACTTTTAATTGATGCAACAGCTAGTTATGAAGCCATTTCCTTCATGGATGGATATTCCATATATAATCAGATCCGAATGGCCCCATAAGACGAGGAATCTATAGCCTTCAGAGCCCCTCAGGGTGTGTTTTTCTACCGGGTAATGCCCTTTGGCTTAAAGAATGCAAGTGCAACTTATCAGTGTGCCATGCATCATATCTTCAAACCCTTATTAGGTAAGTTTGTCGAATGCTATGTAGAAGATTTGGTAGTTAAATAAAAACAATGTTCTAATCACTTGGTTGATTTTGGAAGTCATATTCCACAAGCTTCGACAACATAATTTGAAGATGAACCCCTTAAAATGTGCTTTTGGGGTAACCTTAGGAAAAATTCTCGGCTTTGTTATACACCATCGTGGTATTGAAGTCGATCCTGAGAAGACCAAGTCAATCCTTGGTATGTCACCTCCTCAAAATTTGAAATAATTAAGAGTACTTCAAGGACACTTAGCCTCTATTCGACGTTTCATCGCCAATTTAGCAGGAAAAAGTTTACCCTTAACCAAATTGATGAAGAAGGGAGTCACTTACCAGTGGAATGAAGAATGTCAAGAAGCATTCTATATTATCAAGAAATACCTCTTTAGTCCACCGATACTCATGCCACCTGTTGAAGGAAGGCCACTTATACTCTACGTGACAGCTCTAGAGAGATCATTGGGTGCCTTTCTTGCTCAAAAGAATGATGCTGGGAATGAGAACAACCTCTACTATCTCAGTCGAACTATGCTTGAAGAAGAAACCCAGTATTCAAGTATTGAGAAGTGCTGCCTGACATTAATCTTTGCAGTTCAGAAGTTGAGACACTACCTGCAACATCACGATGTCCAATTGGTATCTCGCAATAACCCGCTCAAATTCATCCTTAGTCGTCCAATGCTTACAGGACGTCTAGCAAGGTGGGAAGTTATTTTGCAGTAATTCGACATTCAGTATGTGTCTCAAAAGGTGATAAAGGGCCAAGCTCTGGCTGATTTCCTGGATGAACACCCTTCAGTGGAAGACACATCTTCAGATATTGAACTCCCTGATGAGGAAGTCTTCTCTATTAAAGAAATTACTCAGGCATGGGAAATGTATTTTGATGGTGCTTCCAGAAGTCCAACAGGGAGGAAAATGGGAAATCCTAAATTCAAAAAAGTCATCTTAGAATTGTGCTCATTTCTACAGAAAAGTCAGTGTTACCATATTCCTTCTTATTGTGGGAAGGCGGTACCAATAATGAAGCAGAATACCAAGCTCTCATTGTAGGATTGGAATTAGCACTTCAAGAACAAGTGAATCACTTAAAGGTGAAAGGTGATTCAGACCTGGTAATCAAACATGTCAATGGGGATTATGCCATCAGAAAAGAAGAACTAATCCCTTTGTATGATTACGTCAGAGAGTTAATGGAAGAATTCCCTTTGGAACTGACATTTTCTTATGTCCCAAGATCACAAAATTCTCAAGCTGATGCATTGGATAATATAGCAACAACTTTGGTAGATCCAACTCGGGATAAGACAACCATCAGTATTGCCCACCTTCATGCAATTTCACCTTATGTTCAAATCAGAATAGAGTAAATTAATTAAATTAGTCCCATTGCTGAACCATATGGTCATACTACAGGATGGATGTCACCTATCAGGGAATACCTTCAAAATGGAACACTTCCACCTGATAGATCTGAGAAAGAACAAATCCGGCGACATGTGATCAATTTTACTCTTTATGATAGCCCAGATCACCTTGAGAAAATTCTCTACAAACGTGGTTTTGATGGAGTTCTATTCAGATGCATTGATGGTGAAGAGACAATGGTTGTCATGAAAGAAGTGCATGCAGGAGTCTGTGGTGCCCACAAGTCTGGACATAGACTGTCTGATCAAATTCGAAGGCTTGGATACTTTTGGCCTTCAATGATACAAGATTGTGTTGATTTCACAAAGAAGTGTCATTCATGCCAAGTACATGCCAACTTCATTCATCAACCTCCAGAGTTGTTTCATATAGCTAAATACTCATGTCCATTTTCCACATGGGGAATGGATGTTGTGGGACCTTACCCTTCAGCTATGGCCAAGCAGTTTAAGTACATTCTTACAGCTACTGACTTCTTTTCCAAATGGGCAGAGGCAATACCACTCAATGAAGTCAGTTCTAAATGAATTGTTAGCTTCATCAAGTCTAACATCATTACCAGATTTGGTGTCCCTCATACCATATTGACGGACAATGGCACCAACTTCTGTTCATCTGAGGTGAAGAAGTTGTATCAAAAATACAACATCAAATCCAACCATTCATCTCGATATCATGCAGTGGCCAACGGCCAGATAGAAGCCTTCAATAGAAATCTTTCAAATATACTACAAAAGATGGTGGATAAAGATAAGAGGTCATGTCCTGATAAACTCTTTCATGCTTTATGGGCTTATCGGACTACCACCCGCACTGCAACTCGATCAACTCCATATTCATTGGTATATGGAACAGAAGTCGTCTTGCCCATTGAAGTTCAACTACCCTCACTCAGAGTTTCCATTTGTGATCAATCATCTATAGATGAACAATCTCAAAAGAGATTGAATGAATTGTAACGGTTAGATGAGAAAAGATTGTGCACTTTGCACTACTTGGAAGTCTATCAGAATCGAATAACACGAGCTTTTAACAAAAAAGTTCGTCATCGTTCATTCACTCAGGGATAATTGGTATTAGTTCTCAGAACTCCAATGATACTAAGAAAGAAACCTCCCAAGTTTGATCCAAAATGGGAAGGACCTTATTCAATACATAGGGTCTACTCTAATGGAGATTATTCATTAATCTCGATGGATGGAGAACTCATCACTACTCCAACCAATTCCATATTTTTGAAGAAGTATTTTGTATAAACACAAAACCTTCATTTTCCTTGCTATATGACGTTAAAATATATGGAAATGTTCCATACATATGACCTTAATCTATTTGTATTACTTTCGTCCCACACAACGTTAAACTGTGAAAAAGTTCCCTAAATGGTCCAGTATGACCTTAAACTGCAACTAGGTCCTGTATGACCATAAAATACATCAATGGTTCAGTATGAACTTAAACTGCATCATCAACAGTCCATGCATATGACCCTAAACTATTTACGAGTCCCTTACGTCCAGCAGGACATTAAACTGTGATTTCCTAACTACATGACACTAAACTGTATAGAAGTCCCTTAGGTCCGGAAAGATGTTAAACTATATAATCATCAAAGGTCCTGTATGACCTTAAACTACACTTTTGTCCAGCATGACATTAAACTGCACCATCCACGGTCCATGCATATGACCTTAAACTATTCACTCTTTCATCCAACATGACGTTAAACTGTGGAAAAAGTCCCCAATGCGTCCAACATGATGTTAAATGGTGTACTCTTTTGTCCTCACTGCATGACATTAAACTGCACAGTCCCCCTTTCGTCTAGCATGAAGTTAAACTATATTGTCCCCATCATCCTAACTACAAGATGATAAACTATACAAAAAAGTCCTTGATATGTCTTATATGACATTAAAATGTACTTTGTCCCTGCTACATGACATTAAATTGTGTAGCACCAATAGTCCTAACTGCAAGACTTTAAACTGCATAGTCCCTTTATATGTCCTACATGACATTAAACTATGCATCGTTAAGGTTGTTGTTACCTCTTGTTTCTCACACCGAGTATGACTCATGTGAGCTTAGAGAAAACCTCAACCATAACACTCTCTTTGGGATGCTAACCATGTGTAAGTCCCAACAACATCATTTTTTGAGGTCTTTGTCCCCAAGAACAACTTGATCATTAATTCATTCTTTAATTGAACTACGCAGACTTTGATCTTTTCCTTCTAGGCTGGGTACATAGGCAACCTCCCAAGGTTCAAGCCCAAAATAAATCTCTTCACATCGGTTCACCTCCATCTCATAGGATGTTAATTTGTGAAACCACCCCTAGAATCAATATCTTTACATTGGTTCACTTTCTTTCTTTCTATACGACGTTAAACTATACAACAATTTTGTCCAGTATGACAATAAACTACAATATTCTTTGATACCCTCACCTGAGAGGGAACCATTATTTACATTGATTTTTCAATCATGTTTCATTTAAAATACTACGTGCATACATGGAAACGCCCAAACCTTTTATCTTGGGTTAAACCATCATTGTACTAAAATCCCCTTTCACCCTTCACATGTACGAACCAAATTTGTACAGAGGGTATTTCTAGAACTACGTGGGATTGATTCCCATCCTTATGGGATATGTAGGAACGTTCGAGTGTCCCTCGAATCCAGCCCCAAGTCTTTGTGCCTAACCCCAAATTCCACTTTCAGTTCCCTGGCTGAAAAGTCCCTATGAAAACACACACTGTGTATTTCTTACAATGGTCCAAGCTCTATGACCCTAAACTATGATCTTTAATCCTTTTTTCCCACACGACGTTAAACTGTAATTTAAGAACTACGTATGAGCTTGATTCCCATCCTTATGGGATATGTAGTGAAGTCCAACATTTCAATTCAGGACCCATCCACAACATGATTATGGTTAGCATTGATTTGTGTATCTCTGTATACATTGAAAAATACCCATATTTATGTGTCATAATCCTAACCTTAAATATTTTCAGATCTTCATAAACCCTTTTCATGACTTATAGGTCACAAAAATGTCAAACTTATGAGAATTCTTTTGTCTGACTATGCAACACATGCCCATAGGTGGCCTTGCATAAACAGTCTACATGACAGACTTGTTAGCCAAATGATACTATTATCTGACTATGCAGCCAATGCCCTTAGGTGGCCCTGCATAATTCAACCCCCTAACGGGTTTGTCGGATAGTGGTAACTTCATTCTTGGGAAGAATTCCTCTTTTGTCCTTATTTGTCTTAAATGACAGTATGTAAGGATCCACAAAACAGCCATCCTTAACATATTTGTCCCATATCCTTTTTCATGATATGAAAGTATTCAAGTATATGGTTTATATTCTCCATCCCTACGTTTGGGTCAGACCTTCATAGGAGTGATATCCATCCAGTTCTTCGATAATCTTGTTTGGAAATATCTTCTCCATATTCAAGTACCTCTTTCCATACAACAAACTCTATACTTTGGAAAATTCTAATCTCTATAAACTTTCACTAGCTTTTAGCACTAGGAAAGTAAATTTCTGAGAGTTCGTTTTCCTGACTATGCAGCACGTGCCCATAGGCAGCCTTGCATAAACAGTCCACATAACGGACTTGTTAGCCAAAAGATACTATTTATTTGACTATGCAGCCAATGCCCTTAGGTGGCCCTGCATAATTCAACCCCCTAACGGGTTTGTTAAATAATGGTAACTTCATTCTTGGGAACTACTCATTCTAATGAATTTTTTCTCTTTTTCATATCATTCCTCAGATTCAAATATTCTTAAGTCATAGTTTACATTTTCCCCTCATAATTGAGTATGGTACTTTGTTTTCAGATGAATTGTCAAGGAATTGAGTCAATTTTAATTCATTTCAGTCAAATATATTTCGAACTTAAACATTAGCCTCTTTATTTTCGACGTGCATGACTTTAAAATGACCGCAAAAGACAAGGGAACTCTAAATAAAAGTCATGTTCCAGCTCACTAAACATACATTTTGTATGATTTAGGTAATATTGAGCAATTAAAAGGTTAAAAGTTTGTAGGGTTATTTACATTAATCCAAGTAAAAATAAAACTATGCTTACTAGGCCCATTGGATTGGGTAAAATTTAAAGTAGGTAGCAAGAAAATGCGTGCACAAATGATTGAAGGTGAAAGTATTTTTCATTGATGCACAAGAATTCGAAGGACATCCACAGACTGGAGTCTCTTCTCTTTTTCAAGTATTACAAGAGGCTTTCAACATAAATCTTCATTTGATTTACGGCATCCCGAGATTCATCAGCAGCCACATGGAATTCATTCATTCAACTGGATACCATAAGAGATGCAGTGATACCAGATCTTCTTGAAACAATTGTAAAAGAATGTTCTTGAGTGCGGTTTGAGAAAATTTTCTGCTGATCAAACAATGACTTTGTTTCTATCCAAGAGACTTGGAAGATGGATACATGGATTTGAGAATGAAGCATTGGAAGTAAAGAGAAATTTGGAGAGAGTACTCTTTTCAGATATTGCTCTAATGCCATGTTTGTCTTCTCTCCACCAATCGGCAACGGAAAAAATTTCAGCCCATGGGTTTTCCATTTTCATATCTACAAGGAAATGACATGGAGGAAGAATTTGGAAGTTCACACCATTGTTGTTACTCTTAATGCACAACATAACCAAAATAGAGGAGTAGTAGTGCAGATGCATCTCAGACATATAATTCTTTGCATCTGGAACATTGACTCCTTGCAGACGACCATGACCATATAGAGGCAGGTAGATGCTTTGTGGGAAATTAAGATGACATTTCTTCAAGTACTTAGCCAAATATGGGAGAGTGCTGCCACATATATCATAGTAATCATGGACAACAATGTTCATCATGTCATCAATCCGCTTGCTAGCTAGTTCATCTGCTATTCTGATTCTGTTGGGAGCCATTGAATCTGCACAAAGGATGAATAATTAACTCTTAAGTAAGTTGATTTTTCATAAAATTTGTGAAAGAATTTGAAAAAAATGGAAAAGGCATTAAGGCGCGCATGTCTAAACTTGGTGCGCAAGTATGGAGGTGCCGCACAAGTATTTCGCGTGCAAGTATCACCACGCAGGTCCAGATACCTACACAGCAACACGAAGACAAAGAAACAGCGGAAAACAGAGCAACTTGCACGGCGAAGATGACCTGCGCGACAAGAGTTCGAAGGTTTGAAATCTGGAAATCCGGATGCTTTGTACGGAATGAAGCCCCCTATTTATAGACGTGACCCTAACCCTATGTTCCGTACCCTGCGCGATCAAAGGCCGTATCCCTACGCGCCAGACCTTGCGCGCCTAAAGATCATTTTTTCACCCTAACCTGCACGCCCCAATTTCCTTTTGATTCTCGATTTCCTCAGAGTCAAATCCTCGTTTCTCTCCAGATCCAACTATGAGGGGGGACTTTTGTTGACACTCCTTTCGTCACAGATTCTAAAGATTGGAAAAAAGGAATATCTGAGCTCAAAGTGATTCAACCTTTGGAAAAATATCAAAAATTGGCAAAGGAAGGAATAAGAATAATGTTGCACAAAGTTTGCACAAGTTATACGATGTTTGCGCAAGTACACTTACCCGCCGCAATGGTCGCGCAAGTGACTTGCACGCCCCAAAGGATAACCTCCCGGGTCTTCTTCAGCCTATAAATAGACTCTATGGGCCCCCATTCGAAAAAGGAATTTTTCCAGAAACTCAGATTCGAGCTCCCGGCACCCTAGTATCTTCTCAAAGCTTCCGAAACACTTCTAAGGTAATTTCTTACCTATAACGGAAGATCTAAAGAGGGGGAGGAAGGCCTAAGTGTTGAAACTCATCAACACTTGCGCGCCTGAGTGGCCATCCCTTAAGGGAAAAGGCCACACTTGCGCGCCGCCTTACTCCTTCAATAGAACTTGCGCGCCCCTCTTCTGAAAAAACCTCAAGAGGATTCTAAAGGCTTTAACCAAGAGTTTCTCAAGTATTACTCTGCTGGATAACTGTCACGCAAATACCCATGTGTCACGCAGGTATACTTGCGTGACCGGGACTTGCGTGCCCACGCAATACTTGCGTGCCTGCCAAGACTTGCGCGCCTCTGCCTCCATGGGTGCCTTTCTTGCCCATTTCACCCCTCTTATTTCATTCCACCTCTCCTATTCAAGATTCAATATTCAAGACACTCTTCAAATACATTTATGGCATGATTTCTTGATTTGACATCCTTATCTGAAAGTAATTCTGTGGAATAACTCTCAAAATCTAGTGATTTACACATCTTTATGTCACTAAAGATTGATATTTCATTCATTAAACCTCATCCTTTATGATGAGAGAACTCATTAACCTGGGAATCCTCCTTAGGAGTAAGCCCTAGTCCCCTAATCTGGGCCTCCTTTTCAGAAGGAAGCCCCAGTCCCTTAATTTTTTAAGTCTCTTAACCTGGGCCTCCTTTTCAAGAGTAATCCCCAGTCTTAATTTCTCTTAACCAGTCTTAATTTACCTTTGATCTGGGATTCCTTTTCAGGAGTAAAACCCAATCATAAGTCCTCTCCTAATTTGGGCCTCCTTTTCAGGAGTAAGCCCCAAGTTAGATTATTCAAATCTCCATGAAGCACATATACCTTTATGGACCCTATTCCTGGATTTCTTCTCTAAAGTAAATCCTAATCTTCATTTATCTAGACAGTCATACATACATAAGACCCACATTATTTCTTATGATTGCATCTTTCATGGCACAATTGTCTTATTTTTACCAATACCTCTTTTTTCTCACACCGAGCATGAATCACGTGAGATTAGAGTGTAAAAGTAATTATGACATCCTTCTTTGAGACATAAATCATAAACATCATACTCCCTTACTCGAACTACATGGGTTATGATTCCTTTTATAAACAGAGGATACATAGGTAGCCCATCTGCGGGTTCGATCCCAACTCTGAAATAATTCATGTCCTTTTGAATGAAAATAAACTTCAAGTGCCCCACTGAGTGGATTTAAAACCAGTATGGTCATCATAAGGACCAAGATACTTTTACGTATCAAAGGATACCATTGACTAAGAATATCTAACAAATACAGATGATTCTTTATCAGTGAAGAACCTTGAATACATATATTCTCTAAATTTCCTACGTATCGATCATTGATTTTCAGATCTAAAGGAAAACTCATTTTATACTTGGTAATGTAATAAGGATTCACGAACATAACTTAAATCTATAAATAGAGTCCCAGAGTAGACAATAATTCCCCTCAAAAAGGTGTGATGAGTCCGACCTCCCATCCTCTTGACCAATGAAAATTCCTAAGCCTCATCAATCCACAAACTAATGAGCACATACCTTTGGAAAGTAGGTCCGAATGGATGTGGAATCATTGGATGTTTCCGGTTCTACGAACAAACCCGTTAGAAACTGATCAGAATGTTTGAACCTCCCATCAAAGGAGGTCATCCCCGAAGTCCGAGGGAAACGTTATTGTAAGAGAAAGATGGATTATCTCTTTCCTCCACTTGTTCTAGAACTTTAAGGCTTAGTTTTTCTTAAATTATTTTACTAGATTTTCAAGGGAAGATTTGTATGATTTATTTTGGAAAACTCTTTCAATTTATGAATTGGGATTGTAAATTTTGAAAGGTTTTTGGAAAAAACATTTTTTTACATGTTTTTAAATTGTAGTTTTAGTGGAACACATGAAATATGTTTGGGTACATGTTTTATAAGATTAATTTATTTTAATAAATAAACTAGTTTGAGAACTTGAAATACACATGGAATTTTATGAGTTCCTATTAAATTGGAAGATGCCTTATTGGGTTTAGATAAGGGGTTGATTGCATCAGGGTACGTTGGATTCATAACCAAGTGGAAACTTGACTAGTGGGACAATATTTTACTCATGAGTTAGGGTTTATCCTGGATAGATTCAGTCATTCATGTGTGTGTGTTTGATGTGGAATTGGGCATTTCAAGTGGATGGAATTAATGTTTTGACTATATAAATTAATTTCATTTATTTAGTAAATTGATTTAGTTTTTATCTCATATATTTTACATGTAAATTTAATTGTGAGCTAACTTATTCTTATCTTAGTGGCATGTATTGGGAAGTCTCTGGGGATATCTTACTAGGCTGTATACTCACCCTCTATATAAGAACCTTGGTGAATATGTAGACGCTATTTATAATGACACAGTTAAATAGAAATTCTATTACTTATTTAGTGGATAATCATGATGATATATTCTTGGGGATGGAATTTAGAGCTTGGAGATTAACGGGTTGAGTGGTTGGGGTTGTTCAACATCAGTGTTTCTATGTCTGGTTGTCTTTTGGATTGGTTGGACATCATGTTTTATTTTCTACCGCTACTCTTATTTTTTCTAGTTATTTTTTGAGGTACATTGTTTACATTACATAAATCATATAGTATTTTAGTTGTTTTATATTTAATATTTTATAGTTGTTTATATTTTTTAAAGGAAAAATCCCAACTTAACGATTAGGTAATCCCTTGGAATTTATTTCCATCCTTTAGTGTCTGGGGGATGTCGCCTAAGGTTAGTATCACCTTAGCTCTTTCCAAGCCAATGGTTAGGGTCTAGATATTACATTGTGAATGGAAAAACCCAAAATAGACTAATATTGAAGAATCAAATTCACTAAAAAATCCCCCTTCATTGCATAGATTGAAAATAAAAGGATTACACCCTTATGCTAGTTATGAGAGAGTACATGAATAAAAAACCCTTGCCTCAACTATTTATGAAATCCAACTAATGATTATGATCCAAGATGATATTGTAACAAATCTATTTTTGGATTGTAGACTTTAGAATATTTTAAGGAATATTTTCAGATCCAAGAGCTAATTCATCATGATATTCTGAGGCCCGAAGAGGCTTGGTACTGATATATTGAAAATGTTGAATATATTATGTCGCACATACACAAATTTTGTCATAAATGGTTTCCCCATTATTTAGAACCTCATATGGAAAATTAAAGACCGTGGTTAATTCCAAAACATGGGTTTTACCCTAGGTACAATATAAAGTTGATCAGTGTCAAATGTTAGGATTGAGGCGGTCGTCGATAGGTGCATAGAGTGGATTAATTAATCAATTTAATAAATTAATTTACATGAGATAAACCTAATAATCCATTATAAATACCATGTTATGGAAAATACCTAGATTTATTTGAAAAACCATGAGATATTAGAGAGTAGGAGGGAGAATTATTCATTGGTGGATTAATATCAAAGAATTACAATGACCAGATTGAGGTGAATTTAGATACGGGTGAAAAATTCAGTGATACCTCATCTTCATCGCTAGTGGATGAATTATTCACCAAAAATTTATCCATAATCAATGGGGGACTCATTATTTGATGGATTTATTCCCTATTTTATTTTATAAGAATGGATTTATATATATCCTTGTTTTTTCTCTGCGATTTACATCCTTCACATGATCCCTGTCGTAATTTGGAACTCTTGAACCAATAAAATCCTTGTTACACCTTGTTTTCACCCACAGTTCTATACTTTTTTATTTTTAGATAAGATCATATTGGACAATGATGGATTCAATTATCACTTGTGATTTTTTCCACCTTTCTATGTGTTCTTCACCTTTGGACCACAAGGTCACTGTTTGACATTTCCAGGTTGGATTCGAGAATGATCAAACCCCAAGATTCATGGAGGATGCATGCATGATGTGAATATTGTTGTTTTATGGATAGATTGCGGTGCATTGTAGGTTGAAGGTGATGATGACATGGATTAGATTCTGGTTCTCAGTTCCTCATCCATAGGAGATGCATGGTGTGATGGGAAGACCCAGATGTGGTTTGGGTTTCTAGAAACCATCCACTAGTGATGGATTAGGTATGGTCAGCCCTAGATCTACACTCCCATCATGATTTGAGGAAGAAATAGTGATGAGGATGGTAGTGTAGCTGAGACACATGAAGATTTCTTCACTTTTTGAAAAATCCTAACTTATATGGTGTGTAATCCAGGAATAGACATAGTATATTTCCCCAAATATGGTGGCTGAGGTTTTGGGTGAAGATAAATATCACATGCCATGTATGAACTATACATTCTACATGACTCGAAGCTGGCATCTCGATGTGTACTCCAAGAGTACACGGGCATAGAAATGAATAGGAACATGGACACGACCATGAGTACATGGGAATGAATTAATACTCATACATGACCACTAGCATGATCATGAACCAAAGTACATGGGAATGACTAGATGTAAACAGGTATGGGATAAAGTACATGGGAAGACCTCTGGAAGACAAGACACGATGTATATTGCCTATATACACTGTGTAGTCCCACATGGCCAGCCAAGCCGTATGTAGGAGATGATATGACCATGTTTATAAGTGAGGGTACATGTAGTCTGACCCTAAGTACAAGTCATGTACCTCCCATAGGATCTTCCACCTTGTGTATCTCTCTCTCTCCATGACTCGGATTTGGGTTGCAAGGATCCTATCTTGAGTATTTTTCCACATAAAATGTGATGGTGGCCTTCATTATAATATCCAAGATACGACATGAGGTTTTATAAGAATGATGATTTTTTCAGTGATTATTGGATGATAGTAGTGATCAGGCCAGATTATTAGAGAGATGTTGTGGTTGAAAACCCCCTTTTGTACTAGGGCACGAGTCCTCCATACTATTTATATAGGTAGGATTGGTAACCCCATACTATATTAGGTGTGAGTATCCTATCTATGGAATGGAATCATCAGAGTGTTACTGGGATTGACAACACCTTTTCACACTAGGGAACGATTCCCCCATACTCCTTTCCTATTTAGGTATGGAAACCCCTCTTACTACACAGGGTATGAGTCCTCTATATATGGAGTGACACCCCCCATATTCAAGCTTTGGTAGGGAGAAGTTCTTACACTAGATATTGTACCCCCTCGATTATGGAGAAAAATGGTGATGAGTGGGTCCTCCACACATTTTATTTTGAATTTTTACGTGTTTCTAGAAATTAGAGATGGACCTTTGGATATGCAGGAAGACTCATCATTCCCAGATGGGATGTGGATATGAAGATCCACTTTCTCTCTCTATTGGGTTTATTTATATGTATATGTATATATGTGTGTGTGTGTGAGAGACTTTGTGTGTTGGGTTGAGATGAATGTTGTATTTCTATATTTCTCTTTTTTTGGTTTTTGGGGTTTCATACTGGGTATGTATATAACCAGCTCTTCATGGGATTTTCCCACTCAAGTTGTGTCTTATGTAGATGACATGAAGATCAATGTTGACATCGATAGAGCATAATGGTACCTAGGTGTATTGAATGAATTTGGTGGTTCTACTTGGAGACCAGGAGTCAAAATATATTTAGTTTTACCTTTTACTAGTTTTTTTTTCAGTTTGGGAACTAATTTATTATTGGGCATATATTTTTCCCCTTTATTATTTGGTTTTATATTTTTGTACTCTAATGTATTCCCTAAAGTTTATTTCATGCATTGTTATACTCTAGATGTTATAGTATTTTATTATTAATCTACATTTTTTCATGAATATGGTTATGTGTGTGTATACAAGTATGTTAGGATAAGGCCTCCGATTTTAGTTTATGAATTATCTATACTTTTCACCACCCCATAGAATATTGGAGGTGAGATTGGGGTAACACACTCTACTTACCACTGGCTAGGTGGTCATTAGTGGGATAGGTCATGACAAAGTGGTATCAGAGGTGTTTTTTCCTCGAGTTGGAGTTTGGAGTTGGGCCCATGGTGAAGATAGGTTTAGTAATTAGGTAAATAGTTTCAAAGTTTCTCAAGTGAGACTCTTAGGCTAGGGAACCCAACATTGGTGAGGTGGATGACGTATCCATACACCAGTAATTTGAATCCCTGCTTTCTGACTTGATATACCAAGACATTGGTTGTAGAGAATGAATGGTACCTGAATCATATAGGATTTAGTCCTTTGATTGCACTTATTTAGTCAGATCTCCAAATATTCTCATTTAAACATGGTATGTCTTGATAACTTTTAGAATTCCTCCATAATGAAATCTAGTCAGGATTTCGATACAGGATTGTGAAGATGATCAGTTGAGTGATGAGGCCTTAGTTTAGGGACCTAATCATGAGGTGTTTCCTTTTGGAGGGGAGAGAATAGTGACACCCCCTGTCGAGTAGGTAATAGTTCCAGCAGGTTAGGATAATTATGTGTATATTCTTAACATGTTATGTAAGTTCCATCATCAGAGACCGCTAAGGTTTCATGGAAACCCATACCCATAGTAAGTAAAGGATTGGCTCGACTCAGTGATATGAGTTTTCAAACTTTTTTAGACCCTAACTAATCATATGGTTGCATTGGAATCCAATCATCTTCATGGAGCACTATGGGATTGGTAGAATTTGATTATGTAGACACATGATGAGGAGAAACTTTCATGGATAGACTTCCAAAAACTATTTCATGACAAGTATTATCCTTTTTTCTTACACTCCATTCAGATTCAAGAGATTCTAGATCCGTAATAGGGTGATATGACAATTTTTTAGTACACCACAAGGTTCACTAACCTCACACGTTACTACCTTGATATAATGAGAGAGAGTTTCTTTTGTATGTAGAAGTTTGAGCAGGGCCTTCATAGAGATATTTGTTCCAACGTATCTTTTTATGCATTCCTACTTATTCTAGAGTTCTGAATAAATCTATGGTTATAAAGAGATTCCTAGAAGAGGGGAACTGAGTGGTTAGAGCCCGTAGTGGAAATCATGGGGTCGAGTTGTCTATAGTATTTGGAAGGTGTTATTCATTAGGGTCTCAGCATAAGGGACCTTCCCATGGCTAGTCTTAGGCATGTAGATCCACTACGTAGGGTATGCATCGAGGATCCAGTCAGCAAGGAGAGGGGATAGGTTATACATGTGATGGGAGAGGTCACATGGATCATAATCCTAACCCGTCATGATGTGGAGGGAATACATGTAGTGGATGGACCTCCACGACAAAGGAATCATCATGACCAGGGATCTCCCAGGCATGGCTAGGGTGGCCCTCAGGGAGGTGGTGCTGGTAGAGGAGCAGGTGGAGCTCTTGAGGGAGGGAATATCTATGGAGGATGGTGCTACGAGCTACTCCCATCACCACCACAACCAACACTAGTTTGTATTATCCTAATACTTTAAAATAATATTGTGTTCGATAACGTATACAATACACAACACTAAGCTTAAGCGAACCATGTAAAATTATTATTTAAATATGAATGTTATAACCTAGTCGTTAAATTGGTGGATATGAATAGTAATAAACCCATTATAAAATATATATGAAGTTAATACTCAATAAAAATTTATTAATTAATTATTAGGAAATAAACACTCAAATTTTAGTAAATTCATTTTATTCATCAAAAATACATTTTTTTTCAAAAATGATTTTTATTAATTTTTGTGAGAAAATAATATAATTAATTTTTTTCACTTTTAGAAAATTTATTTGATAAAATAAAATTATTTTTTAAAATAAAGATATAAAAAATTATCTTAGGGCCTATTTTTTTTATTTTTCTAAAAAGACTGATTTTCCAATGAATAGTGAAAAATATTGTTTTTTATTAAAAACTACATTTTGGTTTCAAGCATGTACGAAGTTCTATTTCGTTTTAAAATAGTATAAAATTAAATATATATATTTATATATACATATACATATATATATCTATATATTATATTATATTATAAATTACACAATTAAGTTCATTTTATTCAATTTTATGGTTGAATTTGGTATAAAATTATGTTTATACTTAAAAATTCATTTTAAAAAAACTATTTTCATTGTGTTTTGAGATTTTATCTTAAATTAACTTCCGCCACTTCTAGGAATGGAATAATTAAAAATTGATATAATATTTTGAATCATGAGCACCAAATTTGGAAAATATGTCGCTTTTATTTTTGGTCATTATGAATTGTAATCATAGTAAATAATTGTCACCATGGTAAGGGCAATTTAGGTTAAAAATAATATGAAAAAGAATAAAACAATTACCCCAACACTTGAATTAATTTTATTTTATGAGTATATATCATCCAGAAACATACAAATTTTGAATATATAACCTTTTTTCCATTTAGACATGATTTTTATCTTTTTAATATTTAAGTAAGTGATAAAGAAAAAGATGTCACATTTATTCTTTTAATATCAATAATATTTTATGATAGGTATAAATACAAATTATTCTTGATTATAAATATAAATTTAAAATATAAATTATTTATTTTTATCATGGTAATTTATTTATAATTTTTAGTGATGAAATAATACCTTAAATTATTGCGTAAAGTCGATATAATATTTAATTAATTAATAGAAAAATAGAATAAATGATTTTAAAAATAATAAAAGTAATATAATTTGAAATAATTATCATGATCCACAAATCTTTTCGATTCATATAAAATTTTAGTGTTTTTTAAGTATTATATTCTAATTAGCTTTTTTTCTTGATGCATTTAAATTCAAATTAAATGAATAGTGTTAAAATGACATTAATGATATTTTATAATAAATAATATTTTATTAAATGATTTAAAATTTATAAAGATATTATATTCATAAAAATGAATGTTATATAGTTTTAAACATCAACCATGTTCTATTTATGAGCCTTTTTCATTTTATAGTAAAATTATTAACCCTTAAAGGGTAGAAAGCTTTAATATTACAATAATTATCAAAAGGGTTAATGGGAGGTTAAAACTAAAAGATAAGGGTGAAAACATAAAAAAAATTATCTAAATTTTATTGGATGAGATTATTTAGAATTATAATCATCTTATATTCTAATTATATAATTTTGGATCCATTTGGTCATGGAAAATAATTTATATTAATTTAATACTTTAAGAAATTTCAGGAATTACCCTCCCCTTAATTATAAAATGACACCTCTCTTTTCTATTATTTACACCACTTTTATCCATATATATAAAATAAAACCTACCAATTTATATTCTAAGAATCATTATCCAAGTTATAGAGGTTATAGACCTTCAAAAAATAAACCCTAAGTCCATTAAGAAGAGATCTAAAGGAACTCTATCGTAGAAGAGGTAATCATATTTACCAAATATTTAAAGTTTATTTATTATTATAATTAATATTAATGTTCTTAACCATAATATATCATAATATAATGATATTTTATTATTATTATGATAAAATCATTTTACATCTCCTTTCCATCCTATGAAAAGCAAAAACATTGTTCGTGCGTACGTACGACTTACCGTCTCCACGTAACGGCGTTGTCTGTTTTTTATGACCACTTTACTTGGATGATTATAAATATAGAATGAATGTGTATATATAAGATATTTATGACATAAATATGGTTATATAACTAATAATATTATATATATCTTCTTACCTTCCAATCTGTTGGAAAATGATAACGTTGCTCATGTGTACGTGTAGACTTCCACATCCACAAAGCGATGTGATCCATTTTTCATTTAAAATTTATATGTATGGTAATAAAGATATATGTAATGAATATATATGATATATATATATATATATTATAATAATTACTTTTATAAGATTAAATATTATTTAACTTTATTTTTTTTCATTTGTCAAAAAGTAAAAATAACGTTTATGCATACGCATGACCAACCATCTCCATGAATGATGCAATTCACTTTTCTATCTATATTTTTATATATAACTATAAATATATATATATTCAATATATATGATATTTATAATATTAATAAATTTCTATATATTATGTAACTATGAGAAATATGCAAGTACCAATACTATCAAATTAAAACATACATGAAAAAAGAAGTAGTTAACACCCAAAACACTGATAATAATAAAATATTGTTAACAAACGAGTCATAAAATGTTATAAATGGATCATATATGATATTTTAGATATTTATATGGTTATTTTATGTAATTATAGTAAATATAAATTTATTATATAGTAGGATAAATCATGTTCAACTAAAAGAAAACATTAGGTAAGGGATTTCAACTCAATTTCCACTCCATTGAGACATATTTCGTAATATGCACATATTTACTTTTATGTGGGGTATATATTTCCCATTTTAGTTACTTAACATGAATATTTATTTATTCATGGTAGTTAATGATTCAATTCAATCTACTTTTTTAATAGGAATGTTAAAAATAAAATCCGATCTTATTTCTCTTCTTGATTGAGTATATTTTTCTTCCATATCCATATTTTTTAGAATTGTTTTACAAAAATAATTTTATTTATTCAAATTATTTATAAATTATATTTTAAGTAATAATTTAATTTTTAAATATCATGAAAGGAATATTTATAATGTTTTCCTAAAAGGGTTTGTTTTCAACTTTCTTTACAAAAAGTCAAAAGGAATGTTCTTTTTTAGCTTATTTGGCGTTAATAGACTTTCATGTAGCCATAACAGTTTTATGCCCTTTAGCTTCTTCTATAATTTTTCAATGATTTTTCAAAAAGAAAAACTCTTTATGAAAAATTATTTTCTCCATTTTATTTTATTTTTAAAATACTTGATTTTACTACAAAATCTACGCTTCTAATGGTTACCTCTCATCTCTTGATTATTTTTTTGGATATTAACTTTATTTTGAAACATTCACTTTATTGTGATAATTTGAAATTACATTTTTGTTAAATATCCACATTATTTGTATCATGGATATGGTTATTTTCTAAATCATATACCATTTTATATATAGTTTTTTTGATTGAAAATTATTTAATTGAATGGGGAAAACCTTGATAAATCCATATTATTTACTCAATATAGATATTTATTGATAAGAAATATTATTCATGAATTAAATTGAAAATTATATATATGAAGAATGCATTGAAAATATAGTGATGAGTGAGGTCCAAAATTATATATCCCCTTGATTCATCGATGGGGCTCATGAGACAAATCAGCAAGCTAGCATTAAATGAGTTTTTAATGCATGCCTACCCAAAGTATTAAACTGTATTAGTACAAGGCTTTGATGGTATAGATATCATGATGTTTGAGATCATGATGTCCGATAGTATTCATTTCATTCATTGAGAATTCAGTTATTATTATACATGATATTATTACATTTATATTATCCATGGATTCATTTCGTACTCAGTTATTGATTAAATGACATGTTTTTTTAGTTATTTACCTCTCCATGTTGATCATGGATTATTTACTAATGTTAGCTTCCATTGTACATAAGACTTACTAAGAATATAAGATCAAAATTTACTTGTATGGTTGTAAAGATAAAAATAATGATTATATATTAAATTTATGACATAAATATTATTTTTTAACTATAATATCATATATACCTTCTTACCTTCCAATCCATTGGAAAACAATAACGTTGCGCGTGCGTACATGTGGACTAACACCTCCACAAAGAGACGTGATCTGTTTTTCATTTAAAATTTATGTGGATGGTAATAAGGATGTATTTAATAAATATATATGACATAATAATGATTTTATAAAGATTAATTATTATTCAAATTTATTTTTTTCTATCCGTTGAAAATTAAAAACATCGTTTATGCTTACGTATGACCTACTATCTCTAAGAACAATGTAATTCATTTTTCTATATTTATTTTTTATGGATGAATATAAATATATATATTGAATATATAATATATTTATACCATGAATAAAATTATGAAGACTATTTAACCATGATAAAGATGTAAGGGCCAAGACTACCAAATCAAAACATACATGGAAAACGAACACTTAACACCCAAAATATTGATAATAATAAAATATTATTAACTAATAAGTAATAAAATGTTATAAATAGATATTATATGATATTATAGATATGTATATGGTTTTGGTATTTAATTATAATTAATCTAAATTTATTATACATGAGGGTAAATCAAGTTTAACTAAAGTAAAATGTGAGGTAAGATATTTCGTCTCAATTTCCACTCCATTGAGACATATTTGGTAATATGAACCTAATTACTTTTATATGGTGTATATATTTAACCTTTGATTTATTTAACATGAATATTTATTTGTTAATTATTTTTAATTATTCAATTAATGTTAATATTTCAAGAGGAATATTTAAAATAAAGTACGATCCTATTTCTCTTCTTGATCAGGTATATTTTTATTCCATATCCATATTTCTCAAAATTGTTTTATAAAAATCCTTAAATTTATAAAAATGATTTATAAAGTATATATTAATTTATCCTTTAATTTTTAAATATTATGAAATGAATATTTATAAATTTTTCTCAAAATGGGTCGTTTTCAAATTTCTTTATAAAAATCCAAAAGAAATGTTCTTTTTTAACTTATATAGCGTTAATGGACTTTCCTACTGCCATAACAATTTTACTACCTCTAGATTCTTCTATAATATTTCAATAAATTTTCAAAGGAAACTATTTATGAAAAATTATTCACTTCATTTTATTCTATTCTTTAAAAGACTTGATTTTACTACAAAATATACTTTTCTAATTGTTACCTCTTATCTCTTGATTAATTTTCTGGATATTAAATTTCTATTGAAACATTCACTTTATTATGAACATTAGACATTGAATTTGTATTAAATATCCATATTATTTATATCATTGATATTATTATTTTCTAAACCATATACCATTGTATATACAATTTTTTACATTGAAATTTATTTAATTGACTAGGGAAAACCTTGATAAACCCATATTATTTAGTTAATATGATGATTTATTGATAAAGAATATTGTTCATGGATTAAATAGATCATTTGATATATGAGGAATAAATTAGAAATGTAGTTAATGGTGTGGAATGGAATTATATAGAAACCTCGATGCATCAACACGTCTCATGAGGCAAATTAGTAAGCTAGTTTTAAATGGGTTTTTGGTGTATTACTACCCATAGTTTTAAACTATCATGGCGCAAGGATTTTATAGTATAAATATAATGATGTATGAGATCATTAATTACAATAGTATGCATTTCCTTCATTGAGAATTTATTTATTATTATCCATGAGATTGGTGAATTTATATTATCCATGGATTCATTTCGTACTCGATTATTAATAAAATAAAATGTGTTCTCAGTTATTTACCTTACCAAGTTGATTATGCCTTATTTAATCATGATAGATTCTATTGTACATAACCATTACTAAGTATATGAGTTTTCCCTTTAGTTTTTTTCTTTTACTTAGGAAATGAAGAAGGATTTAATGAATATTATTAAGGATGTAAGAATGCTGTTATACTATATATTTTATATTTCCAATGTAATATTATAATAATATATGCATCATGTTCTTCAAGACTTATAAAATATTTAGTCCTTTAGGATGAGATTACTTGCATCTAGTGATAATTTAATAAAGAAGACACTATCTATATGTTACTATATTTTGGGTTGTTACACACATGGATCACACCAGGCTCAGATATTTGGCGATCGAGGCCACATACAATTATAGGATATGGAGGACTATGACCTGGTTACTCATGATATGATTCTAGGTATGATATATATATCTTTTCTAATATTTATATAGTACTTATAGACACAAGAATGAGTCATTCCTTCATCTCTGTATCCCTTGTGTGAGATCTAGAGCTCCCTATTGAGACCATATCCCTACAGCTATTACGAGAGGTTTCGACTAGGTATGACTATTCTATATCCCATATATACTGATAGTGTTAGTTTTATTTTGGTGTAGGGAGTTTCTCATGAGACCTCGTGGTCATCATGATGAAACCTTATGATGATATATCGAGTATAGACTAGTTTTCCACAGTTTGTGCCCAAATTGACTATCATAGAAACTAAGTTAGATGATTTCAGATAGATGAGATGAGATTATCCTTTATAGATGAGAGAGATCTCATAGTTGAGAAAGTGGAGATTTTTATTAGGAAGTAATAACACATCACCCATAAATTAGTGAGATTAACCCTTGGTGCATCGGGCTCTTCAAGCATCTGACTTCCATTGGCAGTGGAGGATTATATAGATATCTTCCTCAAAGATGTTCTGGTTCTATCTATGAGACATGAGATGGACTTATGCATCGACTTTCACCTTGGTATAACATTGATATCTTCTTCATCATATCATATTAAACCAATCAGGATCTAGGAGATAAGGGTGATTTTGGAGGACCTTTGAGAGAAAGGTTTTATCTGGACCAATGTTTCCCCTTAGGCATCTCTAATTTTTTTCATGAAAAATGTAGATATGAGTTTGAAACTTTTTGTTGATTATTATCACCTAAATTAGGTAAAAATAAAGAACAATTACCCCTTTATAAGAATTGATGATCTCTTTTACCATTTGAGAGGTGTGAGTTGGTTATCAAAAATTGATCTCAGGTCTAGTTACCACCAGTTGATGGTTCATGTGGATGATATTCTAAAGATGACATTCTTATTTTTCTATAGACACTATGAGTTTTTGGTGATGAATTTTGGTGTGATGAATTCTCCCACTAAGTTCATGGATCTTTTAAACCATATCTTACAGTCATACTTGGACCAATTAATAGTTGTCTTCATTGATGGAATTTTTATATACTCTATGTTAGAGGAGGAGAATGTAGTGCATTTAAGTATTGCCCTAGTGTAATGATCCAAGCCTGATATACATGGACATTACATTACTTTTAAAGAATACTTAATACATTACACAAATAGACACCCAAATACCATATTATTTTAGTGCTTTTGAAAACTTGGAATACATTATTCTAATTTGCTGAAAGATCTTCAACATCTCCCATAAATATATTCCCCTTTATCACCCCTACCTAAAACCTTTCTTTATAACCCGAGGAAAAGAAAACATATAAAGGGGTGAGCTCAGATGCTCAGTAAGTGTATAAAAATGAAATATATAGGCATATCATGAAAATAAGGGCATGATAACATGATCATGAAAATAAAATATCATACCCTATATATCAAAAATCATGTAATAAATTTTTTCAATTCATAAGACATGAATCATAAGGGAATCAAAGAACATAATCCATGAGATCATAACATTAACATAAGACATGAAATTGTGGCATACACATAAACCTGTAACTATGTGAGCATGTATAAATAGTAACATGTTCACTAATTAATTTAAGGACATGAAATCAGGCTCTTTCATAAACATATGGACATGGAAACTAGGTCCACTCATAAAATTATGGATATGAAAACCAAGTCCATCTATAACATTGTGAACATGAAATCAGGTTCATGCATAACATATATACCTTATGAGTTATCCATATTTACCCAATGCATTAGAGGGATATATAGGTCCCACCCATTTCATAATGAAATCATACATGTTACACAAGATCATAAACAATAATATCATAACCCATGAAAATAAATGTGAATCATAAACATGTAATCATATCATAACCCATGAAAAGTAGCGGGTTTCAAAAGCATATAACCTGTAAAAGAGAAACCAGGTTCACAAACATCATTCCATAAAAACATAAACCATGAATTAAAACATAAATAATTTACTATAAAGGAATGATAAACACTACCAGATGTCATATTATATGGAAAATAATTTTGAAATATTACTTGAAAACAATTTTTGAGGAAAATATGATTTTTATTTGAATTTTTTTTTAAAATGTTGTGAAATTTTAAAAGAAAAATATTTCTTTGAAAATAAACTTTTAAGATTTTAAACAAAGATTCAAAGAATTAAGTAATAATTAGAGTAGAAAATTTCATTCAAGTCATATAAGTTAAAATAAAATATTATTCTCGTACTTTTGCAGAAAAGTCACAAAGTACCTGATTTGAAAAAAAAGATTCATTTCAAACCATGTAGTGAAAAGTAAAAAATTGGTAAAAATGACTTTAAAAATCAACAGGAGAATAGTAAAAAATTTATTTGAATACATTTTTGGAATACATGGACATTGATGATAAATATTCCCTAATGGAGACTTAAAGCAAAACAATCCCAAATATTGAAGAGACTATGAAATAAATACTTATCACTAAAAATTAATAGAATCATATGCCATATAAAAGAAACAAAATTATAAGGATATGTAAATAGAATAATTACCTAGATAAAACACATAAAATAAATTCATAGGAAACATATACTCTGTGTAGAAGAAATAAGTAGTGTATAAGGCATGCATCTCACATAAATAAAGGTGAGGCATAAATCCCTTACCTTAGGTCTGGGTTTTTTCGTATGTATAAAAAACTCATATATAATGGATTAATTAATGTTATTAACTTATTACAGAACCATATTTACATTTATGATATCATATATGATCATATTAACACCTGTTTAATAATATTTCATTATTACGCTTCTTTCAGGTGTTAACTGCTTCATTTTCTTATGCATGTTTTGTAGAATAAGTTATGATTATTATTCATAGGTTATAGTTATATCATTTAAAGAATGAAATTAATATAATATATATCATATTTACTCATTATAAACATTTATATAAATCATTCTTTAATGTATATCATGTATAATTAATCGCATCACATCGTGGAGATGGTAGACCGTATGTACACACAAGTGACGATAACATTCCCATAATTGTGAAATGGTGTGGAAGTGGATGGTATATATTTTGTTACATAATAAATATCATGTTATAATAATCATATATAGTTATTATTTTCATCATTATACCCATCCAAGTAAATTAGCGGTGAAAAAATATTACACCATGACATGGAGACGGTATGAGCTGTACGTACGCACACATGATGATTTGGTTTTTCATAGGATGAATAAAAGGTAGAATATGGTTATTATATAATAATAATAACATATCAAAATATAATTTATACTATATTTATAACTTAAATAATGGAAAAAATTCATGAATAGGAAGTATAAGAAGAAATAATTTTGAAAGAATAGGTAGAGAAGATTACCTCTTCTTTGACTAGCTCACTCTAGATCTCCTCTTAAAGGCACTAGAGTTGGTGTTTTGAAAATACCGGTACCTATAAAATATAAATATTTAAGTTGATAAGGGAAACAGTTAGGGGATATCTGATCTTGAAGGCTCAATGTGAAGTGAAGTTGTGAGGGAGGATGCACCCTTTTTTAATTTAGGTGAGAGGCACATTTGGAATCTCCAAAAATATTAATTTATAATAAAATAAAAACCCAAAAAAAACCTAAAAAATGTCATGTTTTGTATTATTAGATTAGATAATATTGTAATATCATGAAAAAATAAAATTTAGACAAGTTTTTCTGTAAATTTATATCTTATCATTTTAATTAACACTTAGTTATTCTATTTTAATTTTAACTAAGGTAACAAATTATTCAATATTAAAATAGTGTAATTTTTAATTATTTTATGTCAATTAGACCATAACTGAATAATTTTAAAAAATTTAGACCATATTATAATTATTTTATATTTTTTAAAAATGTATTATGATTTTTAAATAATTTAATAGAACATTATTTTGACAAAATATCAAAAGTGTCAATTTTGACACTATTTATTTCTTGGATTTTGAAAATATCAAGATAATATGTTATCCTTGAAAAAAATATTTTACCATATACCTACAAGGTCAAGGTAATCTATAAAATTTATTGTATATATTAATTATCCAAAATTATATTTATTTTAATATTTTTAATAACATTAATTTGATACTTTCATTAATAAAAAAATTACGACATCGGTTTTGTGTAATTATTTAATATAATTATTTGTTGAATAAAAACTAAAAATAAAATAATATGAAAAATATAAATTCTCTATATTACTTAAAAATACATATAGTAGAATATAACTTATGGAAAATCCTATAATAAAAATTTTATATGTATTTAAACATGAATGTGACAAATTTAACATCACTTTAAATAACATATTATAAGAGTCATAATATTTTCCATATGGATCCAAATGTTCAATAACTCAAACCTTTGATGATCATGGTCAGTATATACTTGACTAATAATATTTTTTCAAGTTTTTTTTCTTTTAAAGGTTATTATCATTTTAATAAAAATTATTTTATTTATTTTTCATCAATTAAATATTTTATTCATCATCAACATATAAGTTTTTAAGGTAATTATTTATTTCCTAAAAATTACAAATAAATCAGGATGATAAATAAAAAAAAATTAGATTTAAAATGAGTATATATAGTCAAATTTATCTTCTATATAACCTTATATTAAAAATGTTATAGTTATTAAAATTTGAGTAAGACATATTTAACTTTTATATAAATAAAATATATTAAATGTCCTAATATAATTCAAGTGGCTTCCAAAGGATAGAATTTAGAATCAAATATGATTTAAGTTGAAAAAAGAAATCATCTAATGATATTAGGAAAAGTTTTAGAGTAATTTTACAATATTATTTTCACCTTTAATTACCCGATTTACCTTTTCACCATATCAATTTCTTTTACTAAAGTTACTATTCGTAATGCCAAAAAATAAAAGAAATATATTTAATAATTTGTACCCACTGATTCAAAATATGGAATCCATTTTTCAAAATTCAAAACAAAAAAGTTTCAAAAATTAATTTAAAATTATTCCTGTTGTCCGAATGAGAGAACGAATTTTAAAAGTTAAACATTGCAAAAGATTGAAATGTTTTTACATCAAAATTCAATTTAAAATTAATTAAAATGACCTAGATTATATTAAATGATAAAAATATAATCTATTTATATTTTAAAACCATTAAATAATATAACTTAACCATATAAAGTATTTCAATGGAAAAAGTTGTTTTCAATTAAAATTTAGTATAGTTTTACTATTCATCAAAACTTTAAACTTATCAAAAAAATATAAAAAATTCATCCAAAGTAAATTTTTATATCCCACTTCTAAATAAGAAGTTTATTTTTTCAAATATAATATAAAAATTTGTTGAAAAATTGATTTAAAATGGGTGCCAAATTAAAAGGTGGAAAAATTCTTTTTTTTGATAAATACTTCTTTTATCCAAAAAATTGAATTTGTTCTTATATCTTGTTTGGAAAACATATAAGATGTATTTTAAACATTAGATTAAATATATTAAATATATATATTTTATTAATAAAATCCATCAAGATTGATTTTATTATTTTATAAACTCACTTATTTTCATTTAAATAGTTTTTTAGAAAAACATTTCCTTTTATTTAAAAAGGATATTATTTTCATTTATAATTAATTTATCACCAAATATTTAATTATATATACATGTGTAAATAATATTTTCATAATTCAATTAATATTGTTTATACCCACCATTAAAATGGATAGGTTATAAGGTAATATAATAACATTTATTTTTTCACTTAAACTCGGTCTTACATGAAAATAATTCTATCAAAAGAACTTGAAATTGTATATAACACAAGAGAAGAGTAGTTTTTCATATACTGTAATCCAAGACAATGTTTTGTGTAGTTTTATATTTTTTTGGTGTAGCGTAAAACATAATATATCAAATTAAAAAAATATATCTCATAAAAATCTCGAGGTGTTACATTCTACGCCCCTTAAAATGAATTTCTCCCTCAAAATTTGTCTAGGTTATAAAAGGACCAATACTTGAAAATTTATTTCATAAGAACCTAAATCTTAAAAATAAATACTAAAACTTCATTTTAAAAAGGAATTGTCGGAAATTAACAATTACCTAAAGTAAATCATAAACAGGTCTCTACGTAGGAGAACATTGGTGAGGATTTGGGCGTAGAGGAAAAACATAAATAATTATAAAGATTGATAAATATAAATGATCACAATAAATTGGATGATCCAAAGAAAATTAACAATCAAAAAACCATAAACTAAAGAATCATGAAAGTGGTAATTGATATCATCAAAAATTATAACAATAAGACACCCTTTTACATCACGATCCCTTTTCCCAATGTCGATGAATTTGTATGAGAAGATATACTTACTTGATTTCAGTATAGTCCCACCATTGGTCGTACCTTAAAAAATTTCCACTTCATATATTATTCAAATAAATTAAGTTGATTTTCTCATTCCTGAAGATTTAACAGATCATGTGATCTATAAATAGAATGATAGGTCATTCCATCTGTCACTATCACAAAAAAAAGGTTAGAAAAAGTTATCAAGTATTCATATTTCCACCAATTGTGAGATACACTTTATTCTAAAAAACTTCATTCAAAGTTTAACTTAAACTTTCCATAAATTAATAACCTTAAAATCCTTCTGAAAGCTGAAAATATAAAACTTTATAAATAGGTTCACTAAATTGTCTTAACATTCATCCCCCATATATCATAAGGTATATCTTATTGCTCACATTCCAAACATGTGAATAATGTCCTCATGTATTCTATTGATTCACAGTAATAACCTGAATTACCATATATCCTTATTGAGAACATGCATGTTTACTTATTTCAAATCTTATTGAATATATTCCTTAATTTCCAAAAATTTGTATACTTTATCCACGATACCATAACCCTCTTAACAACAAATCCATAATTAGTTCCCAAGAAACTATTATCATCCGATTTATCTTTTCATATCCAACATATCTTTATCAAAACACCATCATCTTAACATAAGGGACATATTAAGGGTTATATTTACCTTAATCATGTGTTCTCCAAATATATCAACTTACCCTTAAATAAATTTCTAGGTATTTATAACTATACAACATATCCTTTCCAATACTTAATAAAAAACTTATACTAAAAGTAATTATATATTTCATGATTTGTATAACATAATATTTGATGTCTAAAAAATATAAACCTTAATCATTAAACATTATTCTTAATCCATTACTCAGGATCCATCATCTTAGTCTTTACTAAAATATGAATCACGTCTTAAGCTCCCTAAACCTTAATATAACCAAGCTTATTCAGTTTAATGTAAACAATAATTCTAGAAGATCCCATATCTTTCACATGTCATTTACAATCTCTTTATCCTCAGTAGTATAACTAATACTCATACCACCTTAATGATTCCCTACATGAGATTTCCACTTAGGAAATCTATTTTCATAATTCCCATTATTTCCACATCTAAAACATTTAATGTTAACCATGTTCTATATAGTTTCAGCTATTAACTAAGACCAGAAACAATGTGTGAGAAACAATTATCATAGATGAAAATCAAATAACCAAGGAAAATTACTTATAATATTTAAATCTATGACACATTAGGATTAATATTAGGTTATTCATGATTGTTATCGAAATTCTATGATTGTAAACTATACTTAGACTTATCATTAGGGACATACCTAGACATATCCTTAGAAATATCTCTAGGGATCTCACTAATGTTTTCGCATCCTAGTTTCCAAAGGTTGACTAAACCTTCTCTATGATAATAACTGTAACAACATAAGCTTGACGTACATGGTCATTACATTAATTTTTCGGAATACTTAATACATTACAAAAATAGATTCCCAAAGACTGTATTAGTTTAGTACCTTTGAAAACATGGAATACATTGTTCCAATTTAGTGAAAGACCTTCAACATATCCCATAAAATATTCCCTTTAGTACCCCAACCTAAAACCATTCTTTATAACCTGAGGAAAATAAAAAATATAAAGGGGCGAGCTTAGATGCTCAGTACGGGTATAAAAACAAAATATATAGTCATATCATGAAAATAAGGGTATGAGAACATGATCGTGAAAATAAAAGATCATACCCTGCATATAAAAAATCACGGAATAAATTTTGGCTATTCATAAGACATGAATCATAAGGGAATAAAATAACATAATCCATGAGATCATGACATTAACATAAGACATGAAATTGTGGCATACACATAAAATTGTAACTTTGTGAACATGTATAAATATTAATAGGTTCACTCATTAAATCAAGGACATGAAATCAGGACCTTGAATAAACATATGTAAATGGAAACCAGATCCACTCATAAAATTGTGGACATGAAAAATAGGTCTATGTATAGCATTATGAAAATTAAATCAGGTTCACACATAACATATATACCTCATGAGTTATCCATATTTACCCAATGCATCGGAGAGAGATATAGGTCCCAACCATTTTATAATGAAATACTACATGTGACACAAGATCATAAACAATCATATCATAACCCATGAAAATAAATGGGAATCATAAACATGTAATTATATCATAACCTATGAAAAAATACTGGTTTCATAATCATTCATCAAAATAATAACCCATGAAAAGTAGCGGGGTTCAAAAGCATATAACCATAAAAGAGAAACATAGTTCACAAAAATCATGCAACAAAAAACATAAACCACGAATGGAAACATGAATCATTTAATATAAAGGAATGATAAACACTACCAAATATCATCTTATATGAGAAATAATTTTGTAATATTACTTGAAAACAATTCTTGAGGAAAATATCATTTTTCTTTGAATTTTTTTCTTAAAATTCCATGAAATTTTAAAAGAAAACATTTTCTTTAAAAAAAAAACTTTTAATATTGTAAACTAAACATCAAATAATTAAGGATTCCTGATGGAGAAAAATTATGTTCATGTTGTATAAGTTAAAATGAAACATTTTTCCCGTACTTTTATTGAAAAGTCAAAAAGCAGCTTGTTAGGAAAAGGATAAAAAAACATTCATTTAAAACCATGTAGTGAAAAGTAAAAAATTGGTAAAAATGACTTTAAACATCCATAGTAAAATAGTAACACATTTATTTGAAATCATTTTTGGAAAAAATGGGCATGGATGTTAAATATTACCCAATAGAGAGTTAAAATGAAACAATCCCAAATATTGAAGAGGTTGTGAAATAAATAATTATCACTTGAAATTAGTAGAATCATATTGCCCATAAAAGAAATAAAATTATAAGGATATGTAAATATAATAATATTCTAGATAAGACTCATAAAATAAATTCATGTGTAGCATATACACCACATAAAATAAACAAGTATTGTATAAGCCACATGTCACACAGAAATAAAGGTGAGATATAAATACCTTACCTTAGGTATGAGTTAATTTGTTTGTATAATAAATTCCTATATAATGGATTAAATAATTTTATTAACTTATTATAGAACCATTTTTAAATTTATGATATCATATATGATCATATTAACACTATTTTAATAATATTTCATTATTACGCTTCTTTCGGGTGTTAACTGCTTCATTTTCTTATGCATGTTTTATCGAATAAGTTCTGATTATTATTCATGGGTTATATTTATATCATTTTCAAAATTATATTAATATAATATATATTATATTTACTCATTATATAAATTTATATAATTCATTTTTAATGGTTATTATTTATAATGAATCGCATCGCATCGTGGAGACGATATGTCGTACGTACGCACGAGCGATGATATCATTCCCATAATTGTGAAATGGTATGGAAGTGGATGGTTTATATTTTTTATAGAATCAATATAATTTTATAATAATCATATACTGATATTATTTCCATCATTATAACCATCCAAGTAAAGTGGTGGTGGAAAAAAAAATTACACCACGATGTGGAGATGATAAGTCGTATATACACACGTGTGGTGATTTTGTTTTTTGTAGGATGGATAGAAGGTAGAATATGGTTGTTAAATAATCATAATAACATCTAAGAATATAATTTATACTAGATTTATTGCTTTATATTAGAAAAAACTCATTATTAGGAAGTATAATAAGAAATAATTTTGAAAGAATTGGTAGAGGAGATTACCTCTTTTTTGAAGAGCTCCATCTAGATCTCCTCTTAAAGGAACTAGAGTTGGTATTTTGTGAAGAAAACCTCTATAATATAACTAGGAAGTTGAGTAGGTAAACTAATAGGGTGTATCAAATCTTGAAAGCTCAAATTGAAGTAAATTTGTGATGGAGGATGTGCCATTTTATAATTGAGGTGATGAGCACATTTGGAATCTCCAAAAATATTAATTTATAATAAAATCAAAACCCATCCAGAAACCTCTAAAATGTAATATTTTAAAATACTATATGAGATAAGGTTTTAATATAATCAAACAATAAATTTTAGACATTTTTTTTTCTATTAATTTATTTCTTATCAATTTAATTTACCCCTAGTTATTTTAATTTAATTATAACAATGTTAAAAAATTATTCTATATTAAAATAGTGTAATTTTTATTTATTTTATGTAAATTAGAACATAAATTAATAATTTTATAACATTTTAAAACATATAATAATTATTTTATATTCTTAAAAATGAATTATTAGTTTTAAATAATTTAATAAAACATTATTTTGACAAAATATCAATAGTTTCAATTTTGACACTATTCAATTCATGGATTTTTAAAAATATAAAGATAAGATTTTATCCTAAAACAATATTTTATTATATCACTAAGGTGTCAAGGTCATCCATAAAATTAATTGGATATATTAATTATCCCAAATTTTATTTATTTTAACATTTTTAATAACATTAATTTGATATTTCTATTAATAAAATAATTACTACATCAGTTTTGTGTAATTATTTAATATACTTATTTGTTGAATAAAAATTAAAAATAAAATACTATGAAGAAGATAAATACTCTATATTTCATAATAATACTTATATTATAATATATATTTTGGAAAATCCTATGTTAAAAATGTTATATTTATTAAAACATGAATGTGACAACTTTAATATCACTTTAAATAAAATATTATAAGTGTCATAATCTTTTCCATATGGATCCAAATGGTCAATAAATCTAAAATTGGATGAATATGGTCAATATATACTTATAAAATAATATTTCTCAAGTTTTTTTGTCTTTTAAAGTTTATTATCATATTAATAAAAATTATATTATTTATTTTTCATCAATTAAATAATTTTTGGATCATCAATGTATAAGCCCTTAAGGTAATTATTTATTTCTTAAAAATTAAAAATAAATTAACATTATAAATAAAAACATTTTAGCTTTAAAATAAGTATATATATTTATATTTATATTCTGTATAATCTTATATTAAAATTTTTATAGTTATTAAAAATTGAGTAAGATATATTTATCTTTTCTATAAATAAAATCTATTAAATGTCCCAATCTAATACAAGTGGCTTCCAAAGGATACCATTTTTACTCAAGGAATATTTAGTTTGAAAAAAATCATCCAATTATATTAGTAAAAGTGTTATGGTAATTTTATACTATAATTTTCACCATTAATTACCCAATTTACATTTTTATCATATTAAAAAAATTTACTAAAGTTACTATTCATAATGCCAAAAAATAAAATAAATATATTTAAATAATTTGGACTCAATGATTCCAAATATGGAATCAACTTTTTAAAATTCAAATCATATAATTTGTAGTAATTAATTTAAAATTAATCACATTGTCCGAATGAGAGAACGAGTTTTAAAAGTCAAAACATTACAAAGGATTGAAATGTTTTTACATCAAAAATTAATTTAAAATTAATTCCAATGACCTAAATTATATTAAATAATAAAAATATAATCTATATTTTTAAAAAAATTAAATAATATAACTTAACCATATAAATTATTTCAATGAAAAAAGTTATTTTCAATTAAAAGTTATTATATTTTTACTATTAATCACAACTTGAAACTTATCAGAAAAATATAAAAAATTAATAAAAATTAAAATTTTATATCCTTATTTCAAATAAGAAGTTTATTTTTTCAAATAGAATATAAAAATGTGTTAAAAACTTGATTTTGTATTGGTGCACCATCAAAAGGCGGTAAAACTGCATTTTTTTCTGAAAAACACTTCTTTTATCTGAAATATTGAATTTGTTATTATATCATGTTTAGAAAATATATAAGATAAATTTTAAACATTATATTGAATCCATTAAATATATATTTCATTAATAAATTCCATGAAGAGTGATTTTATTATTTTATAAACTCACTTATTTTTATTTAAATATTTTTTTAGAAAAAAATTTTCTTTTCATTTAAAAAAGGTTTTATTTAATATATAATTAATTTATCACAAAATAATTAATTATATATAAATTTTTAAATCATATTTTCATAATTTAGTTAATACTATTCATACCCCCTATTAAAATGGCTAGGTAATAAGGTAACATATTAATATTTAGTTGTTCGCTTAAACTCGGTCTTGCATGAAATGAATTTTGTAAAAAAACTTGAAATTGTGTATAACACAAGACAAGCATAGTGTTATGTATACCACAAGATAAGACGGTGTTTCATGTAGCACAATATTATCTTGGAGTAGCGTACAATACAAGACATCAAATTAAAAAAAAAATATCTCATAAAAATCTCAGGGCGTTACACCTAGACTTACTCGTGGAATACCAGATTTATAATAACCTCTCAAAGTTCTAGTTTGGATCCATGAATTTCACTTTATAGGGAATTTCATCTCTGAACATGGTTTAGATATAGACCGAGAGAATATTGATGTGGTGCTTTCTTGGGATCCACCTAATAGCATGGTGGAGGTTTATAGTTTTCTTGGATTGAAAGGATACTACAGGAGGTTCATAGAAGACTTTTATAGGATAATATCTCATTTAACTACCTTGACAAGAAAAGGGAAAGTGTTTACCTAGACTGATCAGTGACATAGATACCTCGATGAGATGAGTTAGAGGTTGATCAGTGCTCCTATACTAATACTACCAAAGGTGGTAATTAATTATGTAATGTTTTCAACACATATGGATATTGTATTGGTTGTGTGTTGGTGAATAGAAAGGTGGTGATCGCTTATGGGTTGAGGAAGTTGATACCCCATGAGTATAACTATGTGAATCATGACCTTGATCTAGTAGCGATAGTCTTCACTCTGAAGATGTAGAGGCACTATCCTCTAGGTGAGCATTTTTTTGTTTACTCAAGCCACCATAGTATAAATAATATCATCAATCATAGAGATATTTTCATGATATAGAGGCATTAATTAGAGTTCTTGAAAGACTATAACTTTGAGATAGTCGATACTCTTTGGAATGGAAACATGGTAGAAGATTCCCTAATAAGGAAGTCATGTTCTTGCTTATTAGGGGAGGCGTCTAGTCATTTGGCTTCATTACAGATGACCCTAGTAGAGGATATGGGTGTTTTTTTATTTAGTTGATGGTGGTTAATACTCTACTTCTTTATAATGTGAGAGAGGATCAGTTGGGAGAAGTTGACTCTGAGGTTCTATATGACCAGATATCCTTAAGAGATACACTAGATAGATTTTATGAAGGGGGAGCATGTCATCATTTTCCAAGGATGGATGGTGGTTTTGGATATGTTGTAAGATGAGGTGATGAGAGAGTTTCACACTTCCCCTTTGGCTATACATCTAGTTGTGTAAAATATGTAAAAAGATATTCAATGATAGTTTTGGTGGCCTTGCATGAGGTAGAGTGTTGATGAGTTCATCTCTAGGTTTCTCACATGTCAGTAATTAAAGGTTGAACATCAAGTTTTGGTAGGTTTGACATAGCCTCTTGATATCTTAGAGTAGAAGTGGGAGAAAATATCTATGGACTTTAGGATGATGCTTCTATGAACAACAAGAGATCACAATACTATCTTGGTGATTTTTTTTCTGAATTAACAGGTCGACACACTTTATTTCCATCATATAATAGAGTTATATTGAGTGTTTGGCGAAGTTTTATGTTCATGAGATCATCCAAATTCATAGGGTACCCTTGATGATTGTCTCTAACCTTGATTCCCAATCCACATCACATTTTTGGATAGTCTTACTAGAGGCCTTCACGACCTAGTTGAGGATCAGTATAGTGTTTTACCCCCTGAAGGATAGGTAGATTGGGAAGACTATCTAGGTGTTAGAGGACATGCTGCGAGATTTCATGTTAGGATTTATCTGGAGTTGGTAGGATCAATTTCCATTTTTATACTTTTCTTATAATAATAGTTATCAATATACTATTAGTATAGAACCTTTCAGGGTCCTATATGAGAGACCCTATAAGTCACCCCTATAATATACTGATATTTGTAAGATATTCTTTTTGGGCCATAGATGGTACATGTAATGACAAAGAATGTACAGGTGATCCATGAGCATATGATGAAAGCCTAGAGTAGACATAAATCTTGCATAGATCGATATTTTAGGCCCTTGGAGTTTGAGTAGAAAGGCCAATTTTTTTTCTGAGAGTCTCCCCATAATTAGGATTTTGGAGGTTTGTCTAGGGAGGAAAGCTATCCCCAAGCTTCATCAGGACATTCCAGATCCTATGAAGGGTAGGTTAGGTTTCATACCACTTATCCTTTTCACCATAGTTAGACCGAGTGCATGAAGTCTTCCATGTGTAATAGCTTAGGAGATACATGCATGACCCGATGCACATTATTCACTGGGGAAAGAAAGATATTGAGGATTGATCCACCTTCGTGAAGTATCCAATGGCGATCAAGGATTAGTGGTATAGGATCCTATGTGGATGGAACACAACTTTAGCCTGTGTGAATTTGTAGTACAAGATCATGCACGAGAGATCCAGGTAGCATGAGAGCTAGATGCAGGTTTAGTACCCCCAACTTTTTGTTTATATTGTGACTTTCAAGGTGAGAATCCTTGAAGGAGGGGAGAATTAAATGAAATTTTTTTACCATGTAACTCTTTGGAATATTTTAAAGAATATTTTCAAAGCTATGTGATGAGTTAGAATGAGATTCTAGGTCCTATAGAGGCTCATTATTTATATATTAAAAATATCCAATATATAATGTCGCACACACTCAAATTTTGGAATAAATGATTTTACCATTGTTTGGGACATCAGATGAGAAATATGATACCATGTTTTATTCTAGAATTCATTTTTTACCCTAAGTGTGATATAGATCTAGTTAGTGTAGGGTGTTCAGATAGAGGCCTCCTTTGGCGGGTGCATTGAGTGGATTAACTAATTAATTTAATAAATTCATTTACAGACCTAAACCTAATTCTACTTTATAAATAACATGTCATGGAAAATCCATAGGTTTATCCTCATAACCCAGTGATATTAGAGAATTTAAGGGTGCATTCTTCATTGGTGGATTGTGATCAATGAATGATAATGATCAGACTGAGGTGATTCAAGAGACAGGTGGAAAACATAGTGGGACCATCATCTTCATTTCTAGAGGATGCATTATTCACCAAATATCGATCCATAATTGAGTTATGACTCATTATTTGATGCATTTATGGCGTATTTTATTTTGATAAGCATGGATTTTTTATATCTTTTTGTTTTTATCTATGATTTATATACCTCACATGAGCCCTATTATAATTTGGAACTTTTGATCTGATAAATTAATTATTGCACCTTTTTCTCATCCATGGTTCTACACTTTGTGATTTATGGATGATATCACATTCACCAATGAATAATTCAATGATATCTTGTGAATTTACCCCACCTTTATCTATGTTATTCTCCATTGGACTATGAGGTTGCAGTTCGACATTGTTGGGTTTGATTCAAGTGTGATCGAACCCCCAGATTCATAACAGATGCATGCACTATGTGGAGATTATTTTTTTGGATGGATCATGGTGTGCTGTAGGTTGTGGGTGATGGTGAAAAGAGATGGATTCTGGTTCATGGTTCCTCATCCATGATATATCTGTGGTGTGATGAGAATACCTTCATGGGGTTTGGGTGGCTAGAATCTGGCCACTAGTGAGGGATCAGGCATAGTCGACCCTAGATCCACACTGCCCAGAATGATTTGAGGTGGAAATGATGGAGAATATAGTGTGTTTGAGACATTTGAATCTTTCTTCACTTTCTATAAAATCCTGAATTACATGGAATTTAATCCAAGAATATATATTGCGTACTTCTCTAACTATGAAAACTAGATTTTTGGGTGAATATAAGTATCACACACTGTGTTTGGACCATACACACTGTGTAACCCAGTGCTGGAAGCTTAGTGTGTACTTTGGGAGTACATGGACATAGACACAACCATGCACATGAGCATGACCAAGATTACATGGGCATGACCCAGTAATTGGACATGGCCATAGTACATGGTCACAACCCTAAGTACATGAGAATGTTCAAATGTACATGGGTATGGGATGAAGTACACGGGTAGACCTTAGGTGGAAAAGACATGTTGTGTAGTCCCACATGGCTAGCCAATCTATGTATAGGGGAGGACACGATCAAGTTTCTAGGTGAGGGTATATGCTGTGTGGGCCTAGGCACACACTGTGTACCTCCCTCAAGATCTTCTACCATATGAATCTCTCTCTCTATGACTCATATTTGAGCCCATGAGTAGCCCATCCAGAGTAATTTTCCATATAGAACCCAATAGTGGCCTTTGTTATAGCATCAGATATATGACATGGGGTGTTATGAGTGTAACACTTATTTTAGTGATTCTTAGATGATATTAGTTTTTGGGATTTCTTATCAGAGAGATGATAGGGTTGGAAACCCCATGTCGCACTGGGATGTGGTTCCCAATACACTTTATATTGGTAGTGCTAGTAAAATACCATATTATATTAGAAAAAATTCTCCTATCTATATAATGGAATCATAGAAGTGTTATTGAGGTTGGAAACCCCCTATCACACTAGGATATAGGTCCCCATACTCTTTACCCAGGTAGGGTTGGAAACCCCCCATACCACATAGGGTGTGGGTCCTCTATATATGAAGTGGCACCCCCCTTCTTTGAGCTCTGGTGGGGAGTGGGTCCTCCACTAGAGATTGTGCCAACTTGGCTATGGATAACAATATAAACGAGTAGGTCCTCCACATGGATTCTTGTACAGTTGTGCGTGATGTTGGGATTCAGAGATGGACCTTTAGAGATTCCAGAAAACTCATCATTCCTAGATAGGTTGTGGAGATGGAGACCCCCTTTCTCTCTCGCTTGGGTTTATTTATAAGAGTATATATATATATATATGTGTGTGTGTGTGTGTTGGGTATGGATGAATATTATAATTATTTTTTTCTCACTTTGTGGTTTTAGGTGTGTCCTAATGGTTATGTATATACTCACCCATGCATGGGATTTGACCATATATGTCATGTCTTATGTAGATGATAGAAATATCGACAATGACATTGGTAGAGAGTAGTGGTACCTTGGTTCATTGATTGAATTTGGTGGTCAAACATAGAGATTAGGATAGATACTCTCTTCAATTTTCCTTTTTTTAGTTGTTTTCAAGTGGGGACCTCATTTCTAGTCAGGCATGTATTTTCCCCTTTATGATTTGGTTTTATATTTTTGTACTGTAATTTATTCCCTAAAGTTTATTTCAATCATGATTATACTCTATATGTTTCAGTATTTTATTATTCATATTTTATTTTAGATGGATATAGTTTTGTGTGTGTGTACATGTACATAAGGATAAGGCCTCCCATTTTAGTTTATTCCTTCTCAACACTTGTATCTAGCCCCTGGACTACTGGAGGTGGGATTGAGGTGTCACACTCAGCTTACTACTAGCCAGGAGGGCCCCATTGGTTCTGGTTATGATAGATATCACAAGATGAGATACTGAGATGCTATCCATAGCTTCATTTTATAGACAACAGTCCCCCTTAATCTCTCTCTCTCTCTCTATATTCTTATCTATCTCCATCTATATCTCATATCTTTATCTCCAACTTTAACTCAAACTCCAACTCAAAAAATATCCTTAAAATAGTAATTCTCCTGTATGTTCGCATGATACCATACTTCAATGTTTAATTTTCCAAAAATAATCATATTTTTAATGTTAATAATTCATATTAATATTTAATAAATCTAAATAACAAATAATTGATTCCTAATAATGGAATATAAGTTTAATTTTTTTAATACATCATAAATAGAGATTCAAGTGTTAACATATGAATGAAAAAATTAGTACATTTTCATAGGTAGAATCAGCCACCCCTTACAAATCATATATCTAAAAAAAAGGTGGCATAACTATAAAAACATAACAACATGAGGTTAATGAGGAATCACAACAAACATTATGCATCAGATGACATGGCTATAAAGATATACTGAAACAAATAGCATGGCTATAAAAATAACCATAAATTAAGATGCAATGGATGTAAGATGGAATTCCATCTGATGCATTACGTTATAGCCATACCAATATCAAAAATTATATGGAATATATATAAAAACAACCATACATTCATAATATGTTATCTTTATCTATTTTTTAAAACTACAAATATCTTAGAATTTTGGGTGTATTATGAAATATCCCTTGACCGGTCAACTGATGCATAATGTTGACTATGCTCTTATAAGAATCAAGATCATTTTCCCAGAGATTGGGAAAATCAAGGTGAACATTCAAAATAAAATTTTTAAAAATTGAAAATACAATCACACATAAAAAATTTAATTTAAAATTATTTAATTCAACTTTAAACTTAGAAGGAAGTAAATGGAAATGTTTATGCTTATGATAAGAATACAATGCTCCAAACCCAAATTAAAAATATGTTGTTGACTCCATTTTTGGAATATATTATAGGGAGTGTAATGGGACTTCATGCCTATTAAAATATTAAAGAAACTCATAATAATAGTTAATGAACAAATATTAATATAGTGATAGAAACATAATGATAATGAAACTGTTATCATGTTAAAATAAGTTGTTTATATGTTATAATTATGATTATGTATTTATTAACACTTGTATATATGTTTTTTATACCAATATGTTTAATGTTTATATAGTTTATAATTAATATTAAATATTTTTATATTTCATTAACATAATATATGATGAATACAGTTTAAATTGAGTATAAACATAATAAACTAATTATAGTATAAATTTAATATGGTGTAAAATGGATATAACTTATATTTTTTTTCAAATGAATTTATACAATATTATCCCATTTGAGCGCTTATTTACTTTATTAGAAAATGTTTGCACAACTTATCATCAATATAGTTTTTAATTTAATGTATTTTATATATTTATATGTTAATATACTTTAGGAACAACTCTTTAGAAAAATAATAAAATTTAAATTATTTATATATTGAAACTGGTTATATAAAATGTTATAACTATTGTTTATTATATGTTGAAACTGGTTATATCATATGTTGAAATTGGTTATATCTTATGTTTTAAATACTTATATGTTGAAGATGGTTATATCATATGTTGAAATTGATTATATCATATGTTATAACATAATAAAATTTAAATACTCCACATTTTCATATTCTATTCATGCTATAACTTATGTTTACTAATAACATATGCAAAATAAAATGTTTTTATAGAGAAATTTTGTTTATTGTTATGTTATAACCTGTTTTATACTTGAATTCAGGTTATTATAAACCTATGAAAATATTGAGTAATAAGAAAACATAATTTAAATTTTCATAAGTGTATTCATGAATTTATATACCCAATTTTAAACATATGAAAAGTTATAATTACTTGTTTTTTTATTTTATTTGCAATGGTGTTAGATGAAAATACATGTTGAATATCCCTAATTTGTGAGGTATTAAAATCCAAATTAGTTTTTTTGTTTCTAGTTTTAGATAACTCTTTGCCATAAAAAATTTTCAACAAATTTTAATATAATAAAAAACATAAAAATAAATGAATCAATTTAGATTTACTTACATTTTGATGTGTTCAACAACAATTTATGAATATAATTTTACTTGAATTTTAATTACACTGATATTTTGAAATAAATTAATTGAGTTACACTTTTAATATAAATGAATATCTGAAATATATCCATATCTAATGAAAAATAGATAGAGAATACTGAATCCATGTTCACAAAAATGATGAAAATAATAAAATAAAGAATTGTTACACGTATATAGTGGTTTAGAATAATATGTTTCCTTAATTAATGGTCATAAAATTGGAAATTTATTTATAATAAAATTTTCCAATAAATCTTGTATAACCAAATAGTAATATAACACATACACTTTTATAGTGTAATAAGAAAATAGATAACACATTGTGTGTTTGTTGGCACTAAAAAAGTGCCACAAGTTCTAAAAAGCATGTTTTTCCCAAACCAGGAAAACGGTTAATCTTGTGGGAGAATTTTAGAGTGATGTATGTGAGTGTTAAAAACATTGAATGATTATACACAACTCCCAAGTTTGCAATGCAAATCACTTTTGTGCAGAATATAACATCAACTATTCCCTTTTTCATAGATATTGGGGATGTACTCAAAAAAATAAATGGGAAATGTGGTGTGAAACTTTATACATATGTGTTCAACACCAATATTTGGTGGACAAGTCACTTTTATGAGGAAGGTGACATCAAACCAGTGCCTTTTATGGTCGTTCCCTAGTGGTAAATTCATTAGAGGTGCACAACCTATAGTTACGTGAACCAGCCACTAGTTGCACTCCACGATTAAAGTTACATGACCGGGAACCTAGGTAGGAAAGTTTCTTGTAAATAGAGAATCACCCCCCATTTTTTAGTACGAAACTATAGAATTTGAAGTGTTGATCTCTCATTTTCATAGCTCAATCTTTCATGACATCATGTAACTCCATCCTCCCATGGATTAACACAAGTAGAGAACTTGTGCAACAGACCTCACATAGGCCTTAAAATTTCTTGTCCTGTGTTTCATTTGTTCTTACATAACTTTACCTAAAGGATAGTCAAGTTTACACAAGATGATATCCTTTTGTAGAACCCCAAACTTTATGAAAACTTGAAAGTTTCACACACTTACACCCCCAATATCCATGACTTGTTCTTATGATAGAGCCCATAGCTCACACAAACCTACCTACACACACAAATACAAAGTTTCACACAACAACCTCTAGGTCCTCAATCTAATTTATCCTTTTTCCAAAAATAGTAGCAGACAATTTTATTGCTCAGGTTCCCTGCATCTCTTTAAACTAGGTCTAGTTGTGCTGCAATCACTCACACGACCAGTATCATCAACCCTCACACCTAGTACCTTAGATCCAATCATGGAATTGAAAAAATAAATGCCTCTTGATCCTAAAAATTGGAACTATAATGTTAGGAACCCCTCATTTCACCCAAACATAGAAGTGTTTATTCTTTATGCCATCTAAAAGGACCTAAGTTGTTGACATGTGAGTCGTGATAGTGGAATCATCATGGGAAACCACCTACTTTTCCATGTGAGGAGGTATATTGTTTTAACCTTATCTCCTACTTGGAAAAGGTATCCATGGGTGTAAAACTTATCACCCAAGAGCATGATGTTAAATTGTAGTCCTACACTGTGTGATGAACATAGGATGGCCCATGTATGACTCACATGGGACAATACCTCATCTCCCAAAGAATCCCTCATGCATAAGACCCACACCATACCTTATTGTATCTCATTTTATGGAACAAACATCCTTACCACATGATGTTAAACTATATGGTCTGGTCCTTCTATACAACCTTAAAACATGTACACAAATTACACAGGATTTTATCCCCATCTCCTAAAAATGTATATAAGATGCCTCCCTGAGGTTTAATCCAAATACCCCAACATCCGTATTAAATATTCCTTTCTCCCCCTTAGGAGGTGAAAACTATGAAGTGTGACCATTTACCTTGGGAACACACTCTACCTGATCACCCAAACTTAAGGTCCGTACTAGACCTCAGTGTCACCATGTGACGATAACCCACAACCATCCTGGTATGAAACAAGTGTACATGGGAAATTTCCCAAAAGACTCTAAACCTATGACCATGTCCCCATAAGACTCTAAACTTATGAACATACCCCTAAAAGACTCTAAACCTATGACCATGTCCCAAAAAGACTCTAAATCCATGACCAAAACCCCACAAGATCTAAACCTATGAACATGTATCCACAAGACCTTAAGCCTATGACCCCTCCTGATACATCAAAATTTGTACCTCATGCGATGAACATGACATACCTAAGGAAAAAATAATCAGATGAATTATTCCCCTATAACAAGTTACCTTATGAAAAACATGAGATGCCTTGGATTCTACACTTAATATGCCTCATACATGAGATTCCATTGGATTTGAAAGAGGATGATTTTACAGATTACCAATATGCCCAACATACACATATTACCATATATGCCTAATGTCACCATCATCTCTAACTATAGGTAGCTACTTTATTCTGATAGAAGAAATGTAATTAATTGGTTTTCACTTCAAGATGGATCTAAGAATGATATTTACAGACATGATTAAAATCTATGAGGAACACCCATACTAAGAAACAAACTCCAAGGGGAAATCCATGGAAAGAGAAACTGATATCCTATTATCCCATTCCAATCAAGGATCAAACACCATCAACCATGGTGGTAGAGGACATTTTCCTTTGGAAAGAGGGAATGTAGAGTAACTAATTGCCTCAGAGGAGGAGAAACCGGTCTAAGGAAGTAGAACACTGTTGGAGGGTTAAGGAAAAAGAGAATCTTAATCCTAATGTGCACCTCATTGAAGATAATTGAAAAAATGGTGGACCTGATGTGAATATATTATCCTTCAACCATGAGAAGATCAGTAATTTTGGACACCAATAGATTTAGACATCACTAAATCTAGACATTTCTGACATTAGGATTCACAAAAAATAATGGTGAACCCAACATGAAGTTCTTCTCCATCAAATATGAGTAGATGAGTAACATTGGAAACCAAAATATTTGGATGTCACAAGATCTAGAAATTCGGTGTCAGACCTCACTAAACAAAATGGAAGCCCCTAAATGAGATCATTATCATATAGATGGGATTAAATAAAGGATGTTGGGAATCCCTAGTCTGGGACATCATTGATGTGGATCCTTTCTACACCTGAGAAATAATAAATAACATTGATCACGTTGGGAATATCCTTCACCAAACATGTATTTATGGTTTAATGGATTCCTATAGGACTTAATATATAATAAATAATCGATGATCTACCACCAACAAGAATGGGGGTAGAAGAACCGATAGTTCTTTAGTCCTGCAAAACTACACTCCTACCATAGTGGCCACCACTCCTAAAGCTACTGGGAACCCATGATCCGTCCCCCCTCTGATATCATTCAATAAAGGGTCATTAATTCCATTGTTTTTCATTATGAATAGGGATGATTCATTCCAACTAGGGACATGGCCCAATAGGATTTGGATGAATCAGTACCCCACCGCTGCCACCTCCCACAAAGTATGTGCAAGGGAACCCCCCCGATCATGATAGAAAATCATTTAGGAAGCCTCTCATAGGAACATTTTGATGGATAAATCCTCTATATTGAGGAGGAAGGGGATGTTAAAGTCATTCCCATAAAAAATACTACTCTATAGTCGCTCTGGAGGGATCCCACCTGACCATGCCAACAATGCTGACCAACTCTATAGGATGACGAGCAGGTTAACCCTATCCCTGTTCTTCCAGACCCAACTCAGAATAACCAGTGCCAATTCCAGGGGTAGGCCACATACCACAATTGATAGGAGGTTTCTCTATCATATCTAGTGGTCCTATCCACCATTGGTGCTCTCATCCTTCCCTTAAAACTAAAGTGTGAGGGACCATCTTCACCCATTTGTGATAGAGACTCAATCCAACTATTAGTTAGGTTGGGTTGAATATACCCATCATGGGTGCCTCTAGAAACCATCATGGCCATAACATGATGAATAATTCCACCATTGAGGTAATCTTTATATAATCATCAATCAATATAGAGGTTCTCCCTATGCCGAACACTTTTCCTACTTTGAAGATCCTTCTCAGGGTAGGAGGGCGAACAATCTCTACATAGGACCTATCCATGGCTCTAGCCATACCACATACAGAAAGAATTCCTTCAACACCCAAGGGCTCATTCTTGGGGAACTAATGAACTACTTGAGGTAGGAATGGGAGAAAATCCATCTCACCATCAACCTCTCAGATTTTTATCCAACTAAAAACTGGATGGAAGCAACTATCCCACCACCACCAGAATTGGGGGCAGAAGCCCGCTGACCAAGGTTAACCATCCCTGAGACCAAGGTCCACAAAGTCCCCATATCCCTTCATAAGTACCTACATGTTAAGGATGTTCTGGAATCCTTATAGGGACTTTTTGTGCAACTGTATCTACCACCATCAGCTTCTCTCCTCTCAACCTCCACCTTGGAAGTAGGAGAGACATCAGGATATGGATTAGTGCCCTCAGACGATGGTGAGAAATTTATTGAGACACAGAAAACTGATGTTCTTATTTATCATAAGTATGCTAAATATTCCCTATCCTATATGGATATAGTCATGAATCTAGCCCCACCTAGGAAGGAACTCTAACATTCTAGGGACGGTTGGCCCATGCAGCACCCCTCTGCAAAAATGTTAGTGGTAGAGCATACCTGCATCATTGAAACCCATAGTTTCCCATAAAATTTCAATTATAGATTGGGAAAATAAGGAACTAGAACCCCCCAGTATAATGAATAGGGTAAGAATCATGGGAGATCCTGGCCACTGACTAGATATAAGTTGTGTTCTAAACATGTGGAACCCTATGTTTCAATATACCAGAGTTCATGACTAAAGAACATGAAGCCTGCTTTCACCAAAATATCTAGGCAATGTTAAATTACCTTTAAGATCACTAGCTGATATATCTAGGAATCCATGAGAATATCTATGTCATCCATCCAAAGTACCCAAATGTTGACATTGAAATTCCCCCAGTGTCTCAATGCTCTGAATCATATGGGTATTGTTTGATCTTTCTATAGAACTACTTTATGAGCCTCACCATGATTTAATGGGTCATGGAAGAGGTTTACCTCCATATAAATACTATAGTATAGGGGTTGTACACTACCCTCTATTTCATTCCCCTTCTAAATCAACGATGGGATCATAAAGCTGGACAACCCACTAACTATGAAAATTCATCTGCGACAACTACTACCGTGAATTTCGTCACGATAAATAACCTATATAATAAGAGAAACCTGAATCATAAAATGGGGAATAATAGAGATAACCCACCCTAAGGGGGGACACAACATCTTTAGACCCTCTAGTGGGTTCCCACACCAGTCAGTAGAGACATAAATTGGTAATCAAAAGTCCCACTAAGGATCCAATACCACCTAATCATCATCATCTTGATAAGGGAAATGAGATTAATAAAATCTTCATCCCATCTTGGTACACACTAGTAACTAAGTCATATGCCAAAAATGACCACTTTTATCCTGAATCTAGACGACTATAAGAGTCTCACTGACAAAATCCTTACTAAACAATGCCCAAAGTGAGACAATGTTTGAGGAGACCCCATCCCTCCCCTAGATGAGCATCCAGTCTATCTTGTCCAAGAACCCAGGGTCAAGGTAGGTATTCCTATAGACCCAATCAAGGTAGAGGCTAGTGGATCCAGAAAGTAACCTAGATATGAAATGCCTACCCCACCTGAGTAGCATGAATTCCCACCTTGGGACCATGATCACTTTGCCTCATGAGACAACAGGCCGATAAAATCATCGATGACTACTAACCCTCACCAATATGACATGATAGCTTCTATCATCTCTATCTTTGAAGATTTAGATACACAACAGGTGTTGATAACACCAAAAGGGAAGCTATACCTAGTGTGGGTGGACCATGTCCACCCGTCCCCAGAGTTCGACAATCTGAGTTTCACCCCGTTCAATGAGATGGGTGATCCACTATAACACTTGGTTCATTTCTCCTCATAGTTTTCCCAATTATAAGAAATACTAAGACAGGATTTCCATATTTGATGAAGATGAAGGCACAAAAATTTGGAGGCATATATGCCTGTTGGATGTCATAGTCCTGTTCAATGGCATAAAAGTGCATCATTTCCTAGTGGATATCGGCTCCAAGATCAATCTCATCACAGAAGAAGATCTAACTCTCTCCAAACTGAAAATTTAGGGGTATAAAAAGAGTGATTAGAATCCATGTGGAAACATTCTACTGAATTATTAATTTAGTTACTTGGTGGAAATCACTGAGTTTATGGTCATCTCATAGGATACCAATTAAAACACCATATTTTTAAGACCTTATATTCACATGCTTGTAGCGGTCCCTTCTTCATACCATATATTCCTCAAATATCCCATCAATGGTTGAGTAGGGGTACTTCCTATATATTTTTATCCCTTCAATACCTACAAAAACCACTTCTTGGACATTGAGTTTTAAAAAAGGGAGGGAAAATATCTCTAGGATAATGGGGTTGAGCATATCAATTCACAAAAAAAGATGTTAGCCACCTCAGTGGATCCTTGGCTATATTTGAAAGATAACTTCATGTTTACAATACATTAGTTAGAACTAATGACCCAAGATCTATAGTGATGCTTCATAGTCCCAAAGAAGAATGAATTTTCACATATTACCTCATATTACTACACATGATAGGAAAAATCAAATCCATAAATCACTACTTATGTGGAGTACCAAGAGGTTCACCCCATGGCCACTGATCCATGACACTTCCATGTATTCCAGAAAGAATGGATGAATCAATGGATGTCAACCCACCATCATTTATTTAACATAAAAGGTGCATATAATGGTCAAAAACCATGTGGGATTATCTCATTTTTTCTTTGGTCTCCACTGAGCATGACTCTTTCATAGAGGATTCCACCCCCAATGGAACAAATGAAAGAGTTATTCTTGGGTCTGTAGTTCTAGAGTATTCTCTTCGTTCAGATAAACCACATGTCTCATATGATGACGTGAATTTGGATAACATCCCTATTACATTCAAATAGGGTTTCTCCACCATTGTCAATGAGTTAACTCAGGAAAATATGAGCACTGAGGAAGATCCAAGGTCAACACTGATCATTGAAGTCATGTTTCCATATATGAATTTATTAAAATATCACCATCATGTGTTCACCTAGAGCTAAAAATAAATGCTATATCTCAACCCCCAAGTTACTATTCATGACCTTAGCCTCCCAGCAGGCCACCATGGGTTAAAATAGCCTCACAAGAAGATGAAAACTTCCCACTATTCCATGGTTGAGGCTGAAGCTGATAAGGCCATCAAGGAAAATTTCCTTAGGGAGGTTTAATAACCTAAGTGGCTGGACAACATTGTCCCATCAGTAAATAAAAACAGATACATTAGATCCTAAATTGACTCCTGGGACCTCAATTTCCACTACTTGAATGATAATTTTCAACTTCTAGCAAAAAAGTTTTTATTAATGAAGTGAATAATTTTCTAGACCTATTATTCATGAATTTTTACTTTGGGTATAACTAGATCTGGATGGCCCCTGAGGACAAAGAATCCACCAATTTTTGACTGCCTTAGGGAACCTTCTTCTACCGAGTGATTCCATTCATTTTGAAGAATTTTATAGTTACCTACTAGTGTTCCATGCACCATATCTTCAAACTTCTCCTCAAGACATTGGTAGAGTTCTACATAGATTATTTGGTGGTCAAATCCCACAAATATATGAACTATCTCAAGTAACTTGATAAAGTGTTTTAATTCCTTCTCTCTCATCACTTGAAGATTAATCCCCTAAAATTTTCATTCAGGGTTACCTATGGAGAGTGCATTAGCTTTGTTGTTAGATACAAAAACATAGAGATCAATCTAGAGAAGATCATGGTAATATTTCAGATGACTCCTCCATGAAAAATCCAAGAATTGTGAGGCCTACAAGGACACTTGGACTATATCTAATGATTCATTACAAATATGGTTGGAAAGGGTAATACCTTTTAAATTCTCAAGAATAAAGGCACCTTCTATCATAGGTATGAATACTTCCAAGTCAAATTCAAGGACATAAATTAGTAAATTCTACATCCTTCAGTCCTAATGCCACACATCCTAGGGAATACCCATGGTCATTTATGTGACCACCTTATAGAAAACCCTTGGTTCCCTTTTAGAATAGAAGAATAATGAGGGCATGGAAAATAACCTGTATTACCTCATCCACATTTTACTTGACATATAGATCCGATATTCTTCCCTCGAGAAGAGATACATCACTTTGGTCTTCATGGTTCAGAAGTTATAGTATTACTTGCAACACCATGAGATAAATCTGGTATCCCGTGTCAATATATTTAATTACATCCTCAACCACCCTATGTTGATAGGGAGACTAGTGTATTGGATAGAAATTATGCAGTAGTTTAACATCAGGTTTTCCCTAGAAAATTATCAAGGGACAAGCATTGGAATATTTATTGGATATTTATATGACCTTTGAAGAATCACCCCTTATTTTTTAATTTCCAAATGAATCCATGCTCTCTATAGATTAGACCATGCTATGTTGGCTGATGAAATTCGATGGTGCCTCCCGTAGCTCAAATAGTAAAAGATTTAAAAACCCCAAAATCAATAGGATGGGCCTAGGAATCATAATCATCACTCTAGTGCATTCCATCTTTCCATACTCATCCCTATTATTGGAAGGCTACACCAAAAATGAGGCTAAGTATTAGGATCTTATCATTGTCCTTTATTTTTCTATAGAGATTTATGTCCCATGTTTTCATGTGAAGGGAGAGTCCAATATATTCATAAATCCGATAAATAGTGACTATGTCATCAAGAAGTAAGAACTCACTTCCCTATTAAAGATATCTCATGAGTTGATGGCCCATTTCCCTTTCTAGTCGAGAGTGACTCATGTTCCCCAATCATAGAATGACTAAGCCAATGATTTGGTAAGCCTATCCATATCTCTTTCAGATCCCAAACCAGATAACTTAGTCATTCATGTGGTGCATCATATGGTCATTTCCCTTGTCACTTTTTATTAAGATGACTAGAAGTTAAATCATCTGGTCTCCAACACTTCTACAACATGTCCCTCAAATGCACCAGTAGTTGAAAAAGAACTATATTAGATGACTCCCTTCATCGAGTATCTTTAGAATGGAACTCTAACACTATATTGAGCCAAGAATGAGTGAATTCATTAATGTGTATTGAAATTTACCCTTAAGAATATCCCCAACCTTGATCATCCCCTCTAGAAGCGCGGATTTGATGAAATCATCCTCTACCATATCCTAGGTTAGGATATCCCTCAAGTCATACAAGCGGTCTACATCGAGTCATGTGGATCCCATCAAGAAGCATGGAATATTTCTCACCATATTTGAATATTAGGGTATTTATAAACCACTATATATTATGACTACATTTAGTTTACCCAAAAGTGTTATGCATTCCAGATCTATTCCAACTTTGTGCATCAGCTACCAGAGCCTCTCTATACTACTAATTACTCCTGAGATTTTTTGTGTGTGGGGACTTGACATTGTAGGACCCTACCCACAAGTGATAACTTAATATTTTAGGTTCATTCTTACTACCATAGAATTATTCTCAAAGTGGAAAAAATTCACCCCTGAAGGAATTCAAGGCATGGTCCTTGATCGAGTTTGAAAAACCCCACATCATCCATCTATTCAGGGTTACTCACACAATTCTCATAGACAATGATATAAAATTTTATCTGTCGAGCTAAATAAGTTATATGAAAAGTATGAAATCCATTATAACCACAACTCCTTATATCATTCTTGGGAAAATAGGTTGATTGAGGTGTTTAAAAAAATCCTATATAACATCCTAAAAAAGTTAGTGGGTCAAAATATGAAGAGTTGGAACGATAATCTCTATAATTTCATCTGGGACTATCAAATGAAAACCTGAAACTCCATAAAAAACTCCATACTCCCTGTTAAATAGGATTGATGAATTTTTTACTTATATAGGTTCAACTTTCATTACTTCAGATGACCATTTATGATCAGTAGATATTGGATATAAGAGAAGAAGTTAATTTGGAAAAGTTTTCATCCCTCAAAGAAAATAGGCTTCAGAAATTGAATAACCTCGAAATATACAAAAATCATGTGTAAAAATCATTAAACAATTTTTTTACCTCCTCATTCCTCCAAGGTGGAACGATACTAGATCTCTAGATGCTGATGAACCAAGGAAGAAGTTGCTGAAGTTATAACCAAAATGGGAAGTAACTTACATCATTCATAAAGTATACTCCAATGGCATATACTCATTGATCTCCATGGATGGGGAGCACATAACACCCCACTAATGATAGGTTATTCAAATAGTACTTCATGTAAACCCTCCATAGTCAGAGTTGTATACCTTTAAATTGAAAATCCAAATGTCCTAGTCACACGTGATAAAACTGCACAACATTATAATAGATACATGATGTTAAACCATCATATACCCTATATGATGATCATATGATATGTTATATGATGAAATGATATACCTCATGTGATTAGTGTGAGATGATAAACCCATCACCCAAGAAGCTTCCATGTATGACCTAATTATACCATATTTTCTCCTCAGTAGTATCCAAGAAACATATTTTCATAAGTTCCATTCATAAAAATGCTTCTCATTAGCAGTAATGGGAATCCACTGGTATAATCCCCCTCCATATTCTGAGCTATAAAACTTTAAACTATAAATCCCAACATCCTAGTCACATGACATAAAACTATATGACATCATCTATATTTCATAACCTTAAACTATGGGACAATGTCCTTATCACATGATGTTAAACTACAAGACACCATAGTCAAATCTAAATCAACTTAAAATACAATAACCACATTTCTTCTCTATATGGAAATAAACTGCTTGTTCATAATACTTTCCATAATACATTAAACTACATGGTCCACTCCTCTATTTCATGACATAAAATTGTTTCATTCCTTGATCCCTCAATTGAGAGAGCACCCTCCCTTCTGATGTAATTTATATACCACATCATGTTTTAAATCTATGTATGAATTGATTACTATTTATAATGGGATACTTAGAGACAAAAAAATCTCATATATCAGGTCCAACCAACCACCAACCTATACCATAGCCTTCCCCCATAAGAGAATTCTCAATCCTCGCCTTCCAATACACTCATCCAGCATTTTCAAGCACATGGAGGAATGGATCCTAACCGCCATGAACATCCCAAATCATTCAATTCCACAATTCATGCCTTCCTCAATTAAGATCCTCATCATCCTCCTGGTTTTAATAACCCCCCATAATGACAATGTTTCTTTGATAAAATAGATTACCTCTTGGCCTGGGCATACACCTCAGAGGATCCTTAGTGACAGATGTCAATTCCTATGTTTCAAACTTGGTCAACGATCAATACTACAATTTTTTCACCCCACCATTGACTAGTACAGTTTCAAAACCCATGTTTTGAAAATGGTCAATAGTTGTTTCCTACCCATTAGTTTTCCCCCTTTCATAGTCCAGGTCTTGCATGTTAGGATTTACCTCCCTTTCCACCTCCCTTTATTATTTTGGTGTTATAACACCCTTTGTGTTATCCCCCTACATTTTTGCATGTTGGTCAAGAAATTCTGTTTCATTGTAACCTTCCTAAGTCAACTTATTCTCTCCCTTATCATGCTTTCCATTATGACAAGGGAAACTCCTCACCACTCCTTATTTCTCACAACTAGCATGGATCATGTGGGATTAGAATTTTTTGTGGATTTCTCCAACATATGGTTGAGACTCATAGAAATTACAAGAAGGAATGTAACCCCTTACTTCAGTCTAATTACTATGATTTTAAACTAGAATAAACCCTTGATCCAAGCTTCATGAACTCAAACTATTTGAAACTTGTCTCAAAGATTCTTCACGTGGCACTAGACCTCTTTCACCCTCTTTTCACTTAGGGTTTCTAATCTTTCATTGCACACAAACTTATTTATGACACACACCCCATTAGTCCAAGAATAATGACCTAAAACTATTTGAAAACCCATAGTTCAAGCTCCATCAATTTAAATTGGCAACAACCCCCTTTTGGTCTGACCACAATGACCTTAAACTATGTGCAAAACTTTGGTCAAAACTACACAACCTTAAAAAAAATCACCCAACACTCTTATCAAAATATGTTAAACAGTATGACATATATGGTCTATTATGACCTTAAAATGTGGGAATACATACCCTTATATCCCCCAATACACATCTATTTTGAGTCACCCCTAATGTTCCAGTATACTAATTCCCTCCTTTTCCACATCCTCACTCAAGAGGACTTCCCCTTTCAGTATCAGTCTCCTACCGCACCACATTTCAAAAATATGTGTGTCTTGATTCACCATTCAATGGGATACATAATGATACCAAGATATCCTATCATAGTCACATCCACAAATCTTCTTGTTTCCCACACTTTGTTTTGGTACCCCTTGTCCCACTTTGGACCTTAGTGCCTCTATGCACATCAAGGTGATGTGAAACTCAGATAAAGGTGGTCTAAGAATTATGAACATAAACCATCTGTAACTTTCTTTAGAGACATTCAATTGGTACAAGTCCTCCTTGTGTTTTATTTTTACGGTAGGTTCAAAAATATTCCATGTTGGGCAAATCTCTATAAAACACCCCCTTTCTAGGGCCCAAGCTCTATGAACTTAAACTAGAATCCTTGGTCCAAAAATCATGTACTTAAACTATATTCATTCATCCATACATATTTCCCTAAGTGTGAACCTATCCGATCTAATTGAAATGATCCTAAAATGCCCAATGAAATAGGTCCATATGTTTGTTAGGTTGAAAACCTATAGGGTAAATCTAACCAAAAGTCAGAATTTCACCCACCAAGCCACCCTTTCCACTTGGGTTAAAGTGATTTCATGAATGGAAGAGGTACAAAACTAGCGAGTCTCATCATTGAGCCCTGAAAAAATACTAGATACATTCTATATACCCATGAGTATAGGAAAAAGTTAGATCCAAAAATTATCTCCCACTACTTCATGAAGTCCTCCACAAGGCACCATCCCCCGTGTTCTCTTATCGAACATTCTAGTTTGATGACAAAGTGAACACTACCCATGGCTTGGTCACAAGATACTAAACTATGCTACAAAAATTCTAGTCACATGGAATTAAAATTAATGACACATATTTCTTATCATATGGTGTTAAACTATGAGTTCAACATCCTTGATTCAAGATGTTAAACTGAACAATTCATGTCCGAATTTCATGACATAAAACTAAAAAATGTTATAGGCTCTCACTTGAGAGAAATTTTCTCACTTATGTTTCAGTCACCTAACCCACCACTCATGTTTCTTGACTATTTTTTTGAAAACAATATGACTCTCCCCTTGGAAGGAAAGTTTTGATCTAACTCAGGCCAATACACCCACTCAATGTTCTTAGAGACATGGTGGTGTAATTTTTAAAGTGTTGAACTCCACTAGAATATTTTCTTAGTTCACCCCTACACTTTGTATCTTCATTGATTTTGATTTCCACCATCTTCCACATACAAACAATCCCCCTAATGGTGATGGTTTCTGGATTAACTGGTTCACCTCCCATCTTAGGAACATACCTTTAAGGAGTTATGAAAAAAAATTTGACAGGTCCCATGTTTCAAACTTATTAAACGATCAAACCTCATTTGTTTTTCCTCACTCTTGGAAGTATGATAGTCAAAACCATGTTTATAACATAGTCAAAATTCATCCTCTACTGGATTGTCACCCCTATTTCATTCTAAGTCTTTGATTTCTCGATTAAAATCCTTTATATTCCACTTTATTTGGGTAAAATCCAATATCCTAGTTGTTACCCCGCTCGTGCACCTACACATGTTGGGAACACAAGTTGGATACATAGAGTCCCACTCTTCAACCAATGTTTTCCTATTCTGTACACTCCCAATGGTCAACGAATCATTCCAACGCTAATATTTCAGTCTTTATCTGGAACTCTTATATAAGCAAGTGATTTTCTATTTATCTCTTGATTCTCACATCAAGCATGACTCATGTGGTATTAGAGGGTTATAGTTGATCATCTTGTTAATGTGATTGATATGTAATAAAAATACATCAAGAATTTAAATGGATAAATTTTATTACCTTTAGTGAGGAGGGTCATCCATAAGTTGGGGACTCTCCTTATTAAAAAATAAAGAAGAAGAAAAACAAAAGTGAAAGTCCCCATATGGCTCGGCCTAGAAAGTTGAGTATTCCTTCTTGGCCAGCCTCTATCAGAAAATTTCCAAGGTCTAATACCACCTAGAGATATGCAATGCCTTCTCCTCAACCATAGGGTGAACCTCATCAACCCGAATATACCTCTGACCCTATTTGAACCTACACTAAGTAGCCAAACATGCTTCCCCACTGTCTCATCCTTAGCCACCACCAACTATTCTCTTAGTTTCTTGATGAATTTTTCTTTATCATTGATTATAGATTCATATTTCCATGCTTACTCTTCTAGCTAAGAAAGTTCTTGTTCAGCCACTCAGAGTGCCTTAGAGCCTTCAAATTTCTCCACATACCAATCTACATTTAGATTCATACATGTTATGTATATATTTTAAGTGAGGTAGTCAGAGTTTAACATAAGGAGATCATGAGGATCCACATATATGGTCACAAAGTTTAGTAACCAATGATGGAGGGATTCCATTCAGCTCACTAGGTCTACCTCTAGAGTGCGAGTGATGAAATTCTCCATGCCATGCACTAGATGATGTGATTATCTTCAGAGACATCAAATCCGGAGTCTTCTAAGTCCTTGGGTGTTTCATGATGATACTCAAGGAAATATATAAAGACTTCAGTAGTGAGATCAAACTTAAGAACCCTCTCAGATTATCTAGGATCATTTTAAGAGGTAGACTGACCCTTTCCTACTCTTCACTGGTGGAAACATCCTTGTCAACCTTGAGATCCACTTCCCCCTCAACCATGTCCATTGTGATACATATTTATCTCCTAGGGTCAAGGTTGTCTCACCCTAAATGGATGGATCCTTAGAGGATATCTTGATCTCTAGAGAAATTGTCCCAAATACCCTAGGAACATTTGACTTCTGAGGGAGAACTGCCTTATACACAATTGAAAACAAAGGAGAAATATTTTTCTAACCTATTAAAACAAAAAATATGAATATAAATTGTAAAAAAATAATATTATATTATGTGATGGCTTGGATGATGTTCATTTACAAGGTATTGAAAGGGATATCCTCCACCATAGATCCCTCAATACTCGTAGAAACCTCAATGAATACCTAAGGATCCCTCATTACCATGTGCTCAGGGGATATACAAAAAAAGTGTGTTAGTATTTAAAGATTGGGTAATAACCAAAGGCTTTAATAGAATTGATATGGATGAGATTTATAGTGTTACCTTGATGTGGAATAAGTATCTCAATGACCATCCACCTCGGGAGGCCTACCCCACTGACAAAGGGGGATGTCATGAGAATACCAAGGCATGACCCCCATAGATGAAAAAGAGGAAAAAAGAATATGGTGTTTCCTCTACAGTATCCTATGAATATTAAAATCATGTTAGATATCTGGGAGTGGAATATAAGGCAAACTCCCTAGTACCCATTGAGGAATCTTCACCACCCTTGTAGAAGTCATCTTTCATTCCCCTGTTGATTCATCCATGAGTTAAAAACATGGGTTAAGGGTGGTAAAGGAAGGAAAGGTTTAAATGTATGGTTCAGATAATGAGGTGAATCTTACCTCACAAAATATTTTCTTGGTAAAATAATTATACTCAAGAGTTAATTCACCACTCTCCTAAGAACTTGTCTAGTTGGCATCAGAACCCCAGGAATCCTCACCACCAGAGCTCTATGTGTTGGCGTTAGGAGCTGATGCCTTATGGGATGAAACTTTGGCTATATTTGCATCTTTATGTTCCTAATTGAGAATTATTCTTACCAAGGAGTTGGAAGTATCTCCCTCCCTACACCATCATTATTTAACGTCCATGTATTTTATGTAGGAGTACCTCTCCTGAAAATCTACTCAGTCCATGATTTATGCGAGATTAGCCTCAGGTAGCTCAATATTTCCCTAGGTAAGACTCTACCATAATTAATATTGATTTTGAAACAAATTCAATCTCTATAATGTATCCTTGTTGGGGATATATGGTATCATTGGTCACTCCCACCAGATAACATAACTTCTTCCTCAAGGCCTCCCTAGATCAACTCATCCTAGAACGATAACTCTATAGCTTCTCCTATGAACCCTCTAATGGATCCCTACTCTTCCATAGGGTTGAGGAGTAGAAAGTCCTTGAGATTCCACCACATTTTATCTAGACCGATCCCTAAATTCTCAACACGTACCTCAAATTGTAGTCTTCCCACTGCCTTACTGCTCATGCATCTTATCTGACGATTCCACCTTCCTAACCCAATGCCACAGAATCATTCCCAAGTATTATATTACCCATTTTCCAAAATAGTTTTGATTGATTATAGAAATACGTTTATCTGTAAGAATCATGGTGGTTATCTCAATTCCCTTAGCCAAAAACATCCACCACAGCTGGAAAAGGATGAAAGGGTTCCTCTCCTCATGGACCCCCATGTATACTCACCTCACTGATTTTTGGATGCAACTGAACTATCAAGCAAACTAGGATGGGGTGTATGGTTCAAGGTATGTGTTTTTATTGATTTGTGTGATGAACATCCCAACTCTAAAGGATTGAAAATATTCCATCTACTATGGTGATCCCTGTAGATCATCAACCATCACACTAGCCGGGGTTGGTATAGACATGAAGTTGAAATTCCCAATGTTGTTGATACTTTCCACCACCCAAAATTTGATAAGGGTTATCGGTCAGACCCCAGCAATTTTAAGGAGGGATGGAAGAATAACAGTTCTTGGAGGGGTGATGGTGTTTGGAAACTCACACCCCTTGAAAAGTGCTTTAATCCATCCATAGAGGAATAAGTACATGCCATATATGTTCTTATGCATGTCCCCCCTTACAACATGCCCTAGATGGTTGTAGAGCCTAAATAACATGGGTATTCCCAAGATGATTTGGTTCCCTGATTCCATGATCACTACCAACACCAAATTACCTAGCCATAATCCCTTGTGGTCATCCTAACTGACAGTAACCACTAGCTCAGAAAGGTGGACAAGAATTTCACATAGTGAACCCATGGATTCTATCCCTTCATACTATATCCCAATTCATGATATTAGACCTCCTTTAGTGTCAACCAGTAGGATCCAGACCTCCTCCTATTCCATTCCCCTAGAAATTTCGTTTGACTCCATGAAATCTTCGCAACTATCCCATTCAGAATAGGCCCATCCATGTATTGAATTTGATATCACAATGGGAGAGGGAGATGATTCAAAACCAAGGTCATCTGGTCTAGTAGGATCTTCTTCATGACTGGTTTCTGACCCTCATTCCCCCAAGAATTGGGAATTGGGAGGAACTCGCCATATTGGAACCCCATCAGGGGGATCCTACCAATATGGTTTAGGTCCCACAGGCTGATCCCCACCGCCCATAATGAATATGGAATGTGTTTATATCTGGGGACCACTAGATGAGGATCTCTAATAGAAGCTATAGTTTATGGTAGAAATTAAACTGGGATTCCCACACTATTTCATATAGTTCAATATGATAAAAATAGGACTTGTATTATTCACAAGTGAAGCACACCCAGTACATCCATTCCTACTCATCAGTGAAATTCTCCCTGACTTGTAAGTTTGAGTCTTCATACTATCCCATAGAGTTGTTCCAAATGCTATCATGGACAATGCTTGTATAGTGGGAGGGGGATTATTCATCCACTCATTATTCCCCATTCATTATCCTTTTCCTTTTGCATAGAGTATAAAAGGTCACAACTTTATATTACCTAAGTGGGTGGCCAGTAGTCGTGATTTTCCATCGGTGAACTCATCATGGAGGGAAAACTAGAACCTCAACATGTTACCCCCATATCCAAAATAACCACATCATCCAATAACCCAAAGATGTATAGTGATAGTATGTTTCTCAGTAGATATTTCCATTGATCCCCTATTAGTAGGTCTAAAAACTCCATTTTCTTAGATATGACCCTTATAGCTCTAGAAATTTGAGGATTGCAGACCATTTATGTCATCCTGACCGTAGTGACAGTGGCAAGAGTGACCTAAGCAGGTTGACCATAAAGTTCTTGGTGGTTCTGATAATTTTTGAAGGATGAGTCACACAACTCGTCTATTCCTCACACAATCATATCTGTGTCATGAAAATAGGCCCGATTCATGCAAAGTGATGTATTTTTCACTCAAAATCTATTGCTTATGAAGAGTTTCCATGAACATTATTGATTAAATCATGAGGGTTCATGCAGTTGTTTTTTAGTATTTTTCATGAGAGAAGAATTATCACATGTGAAATATAGGTGAATATACTACCCCCCTACACTATTTATAGGCATGGGAACTCCCGGGTTGTGAGACCCAATGTTTGAGTTCAGAAAAATATTATAAAATTTCCCAAAGTTCAGTGTTTTACTTGAAATTTGACCCTCCAATTCATTTTCAACTCCAATTATAGGGGGAATTTTTTTGGTGAATAAAATGTACCTCAAGTTATAGAACATGTGGTTTTCCCAAACCAGGGGCATAACTCAGATCTAGGTACAATTATAGAGTGAAGAATGTGAGTGCGTCCAATGTTGAACCATTGCACACAACTCCCAAGTTTGGTGAAAAAATAAATTCCATTTAGAAGGTGACATCAACCATTCCCATTTACATAGATTATAATAAATTCCTAAAAAAAGGGTAAATGTGGCATGAAACTTTGTACACATGCATGAAAGACCAATATTTGGTGCACATGTCACTTGTATGTGGAAATAAATATCACACCACTTCCTTTTGTGATCATTCCCCATCAATAAAGGCATGTTTGGTGCACCACCCATAGTTACATGAGACAGACACCAGTTTCACTACATAAATGAAGTTGTGAAATGAGATGCCTAGTTTGGTAATTTTCTTATAAATATAGCATCACCCCCATTTTTTGGGATGAAACTCAATAATTCATGACATCACACAACTCTAGAATTCTATGGATTCCCATAGGTAGATAACTTTCATGATATACCTCATATATGATTTAAATTTCTTGGATTGTTCTTGATATGTTCTCTCAAAACTTCTCCAAAAGGAAAGTCAATTTCACGTAAGATGATCTTCCTTTGTGAAACAAAAACCATCATGCATACCCAAAAATTTCATGCACCTTTTTTCTTGATATCCATGCTATTTTCTTATACTAGATCCCATGGCTCGCACAACCCTACCTACATATGCAACTCAAAAATTGAATGCAAAATTATTGGGTAAAAAACCCAATGCTACCTTCCATAAAACATAGTCACTTGAAAATTTGAGTGCTCAGGTTCCCCACACCGCGTTAAATTGGGTCCTTCTGTGCTGTCATCACTCAGATGATTGGTATCAACAAACCTCATGCTTGGACCCTTAGCTACAATCATGGACTGGGAAACCTCAATCCATATTGCTCCAAATCATAAACACCCTAATGTTGGTACCCCCGCATGTCACCCAAACCTGACAGTGTTTAATCCTTATGCCATAAAAAATTACCAACGTAGTAGGAACACCAACCTCGATAGTGGAATCATCACGAGAAACCACCTAATTTTCCCTATGAGGTGGGCTATTTTTTGTAACCTTCTCTTTTATTTTGAAATGGTCTCCCTAAGTGTAATCCCTATCATATCTGATATGTAATACTTTAAGCTACATAACCTAACATCCTAGTCATATGATGTTAAAATGCATGAAAATGTCCTTAGATAATGACATTAAACTATAACCCTACCCTATATGACTTCCATGGGATGATAACTCACCTCTCAGGCTACCGTCATGCATAATCCCCACACCATCCCTTGTTTTTACTCCTCCCATGACATAAGAATCCTTACTACATGATGTTAAACTTCATGGGTTGATCTTGTTACAATACCTTAAACCATGTACGTGAACTAATTGGGTTTTGATACCTATCTCTTAACAGGGTATGTTGGATGCCTCCATGAGGTTAAATATCAATACCCTAGCATCAAAATTAAATATTTCAGTCTCCCACTTAATAGTTAATAACTCCAAAGTGTGATCATTTCCCCTTGGAACACACTCAACCTAATCTCCAAAACTTAAGGCCCCCATGAGACCTTGACATCACCATGTGACACTAACCCATAATCAGTCTGGTACATGAAAAGTGTACATGGTAAACATCCACAAAGGAATATAAACTTATCAATATGTCCCCAAAAGAGTCTAAACCTGTAACCATTTACCCACAAGACTCTAAAACTCTGACCATGTCCCCTCATGACTCTAAACATGTGACCACATCTTCATAAGAATCTAATCCTATGACCATATCCCCACAATTCCTTAAGATGGTGACCCCCTGATACATCAGAATCTATACCTCATGTGATGAACATGATATACCTAAGGAAATAAGCCTCATATTATTTGTTCCCTTAGCTATCACAAGTTACCTCATGATAGACATGGTATGCCTTGGGTTCTACACTTAATATTCATCATACATGATATGGAATTTACTTTGAAAGAGGGTGACTTTACAAATTCACAACACACCCAACATCTACATATGTCTAGATATGTCCAACATAAACATCAACTCTAACCATTGGTAGATTCCCTATCACTATATAGGCAACATAATTAACCGGTGTCCACTTCGATATGACACTGGGAACAAGACTCACGAACATGAATTCAATCTATGAGGGAGACCTAGACTAGGAAAAGAGATCCAAGGAGGAATCAATTAGAAGAACTGAAATACCATCATATCATTCTGATCAAGTAAATAACATAATCAACCATAGTGGTAGAGAAACCCCACATTAGGAAAGAAATAATTCTGGGAAACCAACCACCCCTGAGAAGGTGCAACTAGTCTAAGGAAGCATACCACTCTATGAGGGCCAAGGAAAAAGAGAATCCCAATCCCAGTGCATAACCCAATAGAGAGCATAAAAAAGTGTTTGAATATAATTTATTAATATAATAGAAATATAGATCTTATATTGTATATTATGCTCATATTAAATTCAATATAGTATAAGATTGTATCAAAGTTATTCCTATCAAAAATATGAATTAATAGATTCAATTTTTTGATTGTAAGTGATTGAAGATCCACTAGCTACATGACCCTATGAATAAATTTTGAAAGTAAAATACCTTTAATTGAATACTGTTTATTTAGATACATTTAGAAAATTATTAACTGGTTGAAAGAGATGGTATTACCATGGAAGTTTGAAAATGTTTTTGGAATTATAATATTTCATCTTAACTATCTAAAACGAATAAAAAATTTTAGGTTTTTTTCTCCTATGTATTATGATGATTGAAAATTTTGTAATTATTGATTTCAAAACCCAACAGTATAGTTTTTAACTTCATAATATTTAGTTTAGGTGAGAATATGAACTATTCATAATTCTATGTTAATTTTTTTAAGGTGTGCAATGAGTTTTTAGAAAATATGATAATAGTTTTGAAACTATTTGGAATGGTTACTTGAATCAAGTTATCTTTGAGTTTATTAGAATTTTTTCATAAAAATTCCATCACTTGTTTTTCCAAGACAACCATAGATATCGATCTACTTCCATATGAGATCTATAGATACACCCTACATCTATTTTTATAGAATAAACATTTCGTAACTTACTAGAAGTATATTTATTAATCAGAAATAAAACAAGGATGTGATAAAATTAATTAATTAGATAAAAGTTATTTTTAAATTGATATAGTTGATTTTTTATTATTAGGGATACATTTTATTTGCTACACCAAATAATACCATTATTGTTTTGAACTTTTTTAAAACATGAGATTCTGACTCGTAGTACAATTGTATCTTCTTTAAATCTTATGTATTGTTTCTATAATAGAAAAACATGTTGGATAAGTAAAATTATTAAAATAAATATTATTTATAAAATAAATTAAATTTTAAAAGTTAAATAATATTTAGTGAACTATCAAAGGAAAAAAAATTAATAATTATAATCAACCCATGAACAATCAGTGATTTCTTATAATTTTTTTAGTAATGGAGAAAACCCGATGGGTTCCAAAAATGGTGTATGATGTTCAAGATGATGGAGTGTTAATCTCTATTAACTTTGATTGTATGAAACATAAAAATATAAAAAATATATGTAAAACAAATGATATTGTAAAAACTATTACTATTGACTTGGATGGTTTAATAAGTTCCACAACAATGCTGCTACTAACAATGCTTGTATAAGAATTGCTAATGTTTCTATAGTGATGTAACTAGTGTTAGGGTAATGATTCTATTAATAGTGTTAGTGTATTCTATTAAAAAGTCCATTTTTAAGGTAATGGTTCTATAAATAGTGTATATTTAATTTTATGATTGAAAATTTAAATTTGTAATAGAACCTTATTTTGAGGGCGCTCAATATTAGAATATTTGGATTGATCATAAATTTTGTTTCATTTATGCTACTACTAAAAATAACATAACTGAATTATGAAGGTAGATAATTTTTTTAGTCATTTTATATTAAATATATTAAAATTTTAAGTTATTAAGGTAGGAGGATTAATAATATTATAATCTTTTGGATCTCACAAGTTGCATGAAACGCCTCCAAACCCGTGACCCCAGATTCAGTGTTGAGAAAAACTAACATACAAAACTAGATTTGAAACACATATATGATTATAATATCTTTCACACATTTAAAATCCAAGGACATTTTAGTTTAGAGTTTTAGATAATTATGAAAAATCACTAACTAATAAATATCAAGTCTTCTTATCAAATGGAAACTTTTTACCATTGTATAAGAAGTTATTAAATCCATAATGAGTCTTCAATGTCACCCATTAATTATCAACAAAAGATACTCTTAAAGTCTTATAATAATTAATAATTTCTTTCATAACCTAGGGAAATGGAATCATAAGAAGGGGTGAGATCAGATTCTCAATAAGGATATAATCAGTGTAAATCATTAATGTGAGGCAACTTATACATTCCAGGAGGCATAAAATGATATCATAAAGAGCATGGAATCCAGAAATGTGAAATTATAACATAAAATCAAGTAATTATCACGATCAAAATATAAGATTGTGACATCATAGGAATGTGGAAACAACATAAACATGACATCCTAAGTATAAGACTAGTCTTTCTACCTCGTTAACATAACATAGTTGGCTAGGATAACTGCCTACTCCCATAGTTGGCTATGCCCACTTCCCATGCACCATGATATCATGAGATCAAAACATTACTCAATGCATTAGAGGGATATATAATTCTGGTCCATCCCATAATATAATGAAAATCATATATATGTGTGCCATATGGTTTCAATCTAAATATAATAAAAACCCATGGATATAAAATGGGTTTTATGTCATTTCTAAGTTCCCCCTTAAGGAAGTATTCAAGATTTCATCAGTAAACATTACATGATAAACCCATGGAAAATAAATGTGTATCCAATAACTTTAAGCATTATTATAGGTAAATAAAACTCAAAGAGTATGATTACACATATGGTATTTACATTATATAGAAAATAGATATTTAGTTTAAGAAATAATTTCCCTAATCAATCAATTTATTGGGTATATTGGTAAACACCCTTCAATCATGCAATGGAACATAAGGTATTCACAGAGGAAATAAATTTAAATTAAATCATGCATATACATATGAATGATTATAAAATACAAAAGTAGTGATGGATTATACCATAGATGTAAAAGATTATTTCATAATCCATCCAAATAAATAATGGGGATGATATCATTTGGATAACACACTTGATCAAGAATATGATATAGATGAAGAACACTCATATAGGAATTAGGAAAATTTATTTGAAAATAAGAATTTCTCTTGTCCTTTGAAAAAATTTAAAAGGTAGATTTTATTAAATCATAAGAATAATAATTTCCTTTTTAAAACTTTAAAGTGTTGAGAGTAAGTCTATTATAAAATGACAAAGGTGATGAAAAGATACATTCAAATGAAGAAATGTAAAAGAAACTCCTTCCATTGAAAACAACCCATGTAGATTTTTTTAAACAAAAACTTTTTATTTTTTTTACAAAAAGTCCATGTAGTTGATAATAAATTTACAAAAAATCTTTATGGAATACTTTTTAAATCATATATAACATTACATGAAAGTAAAACCTCTTTTGAAAACCATCAACGTGAAAAACGTTAAAAATCATTTAATTTTTTTATGGAATCCACATAATAAAAAGGATAATAAATCATTCATTTAAAAATAGGTGAAGGGAAATTTTAAGGTCACTTTATATAAAACATATTTGGGTTATGGATCACACTTTCAATATGTAAAACAAGACATGGAAGAAAAAGATCCATTAGAAAGAATATAAGTTGCTCTTATCAACATCATGCTTTTATTTAAGGAAGTGTTTCATAAAAGGGGAGGATATTAATGAAGAGAAGTAAAATACCCATATAAATGGTAATTATACCATTTTAAAAGATAATGGTATAAAAATGAGACTTGGAATATCAAAATCAAGAAGAGATGTCACGATTCAGAGGAAAAAGGACTCTAGTCAAGAAAAAAATTATGAATTGAGTAACATTTTAATAAAAATCATTGAAGGAGAAATAGATATAAAATGAACCAAAAATACCCTGAATAAAATATATTTCATGATATCATAATTATTGGGAAGCATATATACCACATAAAATTAAATTGGCTCATAAAGTAAAACATGTATCAAGGAAGGGGGTTTGAGAGAAAAATACCATACCTTACTTCCTAGATCAGTTGATCACACTTTAAATTCCCATAAAACAACCATAACTATATTAATAATATATTTCATAACTTTACTAAAATCTGTAACCCATTTAAATAATTTATTTATAATTATTTACTATGAATATAGTGGTTCATTATAGTTTATTTTTAATATCAAGCGTTAACACTTTTAATTATCTTGTACATGCTTTGTTATGTTAATAATGATCCTTGATCTTGGATACCAATTTAATAATTACTTGATAACCTATGGTTATTTAATATATATCCCATGATTATTTATAAGGTTCCAATTTCATCCCATGAGTGTTTTAATTACGAATCGTAAAGATGATCCCAGAGACAAACTCATTTTAATAGTTTTTGATGAACAAATATGATATATTATTAACATGTTTAGATATTAATATTTTAACTCCAGAAATTTAAAAAAATATTTAATAACTTATAATTAAATTTCATTAATAGTATATAACATTAATTAATAATTCACCATATAAAAATTACAACATCACCCAGGTAGGCTGTAAACTGACCAAAACATACGTATGTCGTAATGATCAAATGAGTAAGAAAGTGCTCTTAAATAGTGTTAATATAACATTTATAAAAGCTTAAAAATTTAATATATATCATATATATACATAAAATACATTCTTATAACCATTAATTTTTGGTGATGATGAAAAATGAAATTCATCGTTCTTGTAGGCGGTAATCCGCACACATGCACGATTAACGAACCCATTTCTCGATAAATGGGTGGAGTGATGATATATGAAAATTTGTCATTTAAAAATTATAATAATGTCATAAATATAACATTATTTCATTAATTTTACTTTTAGGTCTATCTATGTTAGGTTTTTAAGAAAAATAAGACACTTCATTCTTAGAGGCAGTAATCCACACATACCCATGACTAAAGATATCATTCTTTAAAGAATTGATAAAATGAAGTTAAATATAAAATATGATAGTTTTAGAATTTATAAGTGAAACATAAAACATAATTATTCATAAAAAAAATACTTGATAACTTCCCTAATAGGTGGTACTTAAAAAATGTACCGCATCGTGTCACGAAGGTGGTGGTCCGCACATACACACTATCAATGAATTTGATTTTCTTATAGGATGCTACAGAATGAATGAATAATTGATGTTAAATTAATATAAAGAAATTTAAGTATATATATGATAATTAATTCATTATGTTAACAGTGTTATATAATATTAGTAAGAGGATAATAAAAATAAAATACTATGAGGAGAGTAATACTTACATCATGAACTTTGATTTTCCTTGAAATTATCCTTATAAATGAAGGGATTGAGATAATTAGGGGTGAAAAAATGATATGGTTCATGGGATATAGTTATATGAAGAATAAATTTGTAGATTTTTATCTAGAAACTGAAGGAATTTTTGCACCTTGAAGGGGTGGGAGTGTTCCCTTTTATAAGTTAGGGAGAGGTACTTTTCCATGAAAAAGAATGTTAAGTAAGGGTTAAGAATGGAATGACATGAAAGTTAGGTGAGTTAGGTGGGGGAGGGTTAGTAAGACTTGTAGGTAATAATTAAAAAAAAAATTCTATAAGGTCTATATGTCAAGTTAAATTAGTAATGATCGATCCACCATATATTAGTTTTTTAAACACTTATCACTCTTAATTAAATATTAATCATGTAAATTAATTTATTACTAAAAATATAAATAGGCCCTTGTCATGAACCAAACTATACATCCTAGTACCTTGATACTTGACCAGAAACTTACATGGCCCAAATGTGTTCTTGATCCCCATGGGTTGGAGACTAGCACCTAACATCATACAAGATAAGGAGGAAATAATTTTTCCACATAAACAATAGAATAAACAACTATAAGTCAGTATTATCAAAAGAAAACTCTATAAGGGGAATAATAATAGAAGTAAAATTGGTATATAAAACCAAAGTACAACAAAAAAGTACCAAAAAATAGAAATATAATAACCCAAGTCCTAAAAGACACAAATCTCCAAGTCCCAAGGATCAACAACATGAACCACCTCCATGTGGTGCTTTACCCTTACTCAAACCTGGAAGAAGATAATATAAAAACACTTGAAGGAATTAGTAGGGTGTGAGATAAAAGCTTACTAGGGTCTCACCATGGATTCCCTAAGAATATGCCTCATTAATTAACCAAATAAAGATTTCAATTAAAAATAAACAGGATTGGAAGTATAAAATCATACTTAAATAAAATCATACTTAAATAAAATCATAATTTACATTTCAATTTATGGGAATACTTCAAAAAAGGGATTAATATTTTTTTTATATAAAATAGTTTATATAAATTCATAAGCCATGTGTAAGGTAGGTTTACAAAAAATAGAATATATATCAAAATAATAACAAAGGAGCAACATGGTCATCTTCCAAGAGGTACAATAGTTCCAGGTTATGGGATCCCCACACACTCTAATATGTGACCAAAAAATATGTGTACACACATCCCTATGACACTGGTTAAAGAGGGATCATCACCATCCCATTAGGTATGTGACCTAATGTACTATGTTTTTTTAGAGTTGTAAAGCATCAAAATAATTTTGTCCCAAATAACTCACTAACTAAATAGGCTTTCATGATCTCAAACAAAAATCAATAATGGGAAAATTATTTCAAAACTATTCAAAATATGATTGCCACATTTTTCATTTCAATATTCCAATTTCTCTTTAAAAACCAATACATGAGTTTTTAATTAATTCATACCTTTTTACAATATAGATCTAATAAGATATTATCAAAAACATTTATGCCAATTTTCTCCAATAAAAATTTGAAATAAATTTCTCAAATAAATTTCTCAATTTAATTCCATAATTTAATTTCACAATTTTCCATTAAATTCCCCAATCACACCCTAATTCATTAGAATTGGGAGGTTTTCACAAATTCAATTCCAAAACCAATTCAAATCCCAATTTAATGTGAAATGGGTTATTCATAATCCAATTGAATTTTAATTAATTTAAATCAAGCAATTTAGTGTTAAATAAATTCAAAAAACATATACAGAACCACCTAACAAAATAAAGAGATCACATCTCACAATGCTTGCAACAGGAAACTCGAACGAAGAACATCGACAACAGAGATATGATAATCAAACTCAGATTCAAGATAAAAAAAATATAGATTAGATCCTCCAAAAACATGGATATCTATCAAAACCTAAGTATGATATAGGAAGAGATCATAATATAAAGAATATGAGAATATCTCTTATCATGAAGAGATCGAATAATGCTCGCTTAACATCGATCCACCTTGGAAAGGGTTTGGAGGAGCCAAAATGGCTCTTTGAGAGCCCTCTTAACCTAGTAAATCAAGATATGGAGAGTTAGGGTTGAGAGGGGTATAGAAATAGGGGTTTAAGAATTTTTAAACATTTTTTGGAATACAAGAATTCCATGCACACAGTTAGCTGGGTAGGGCCACACGGTTAAACAAACCATTTGCCCTAATTGTGCACACCCGTTTCTTAGCACAAAAATTTGATACAGTATATCCAAGATTGAAATACACTGAGAAAATTGATCATTTCACACCTTTTTCTTTGCACAATTATTTGATACTATAGACCTGATCTCAACATGATGTGACATAGGTTCAGTGGTGGTAGCGGTGAACAAATCAAACCTCATTGGAAACCCTTAATTTGAGCAGCATGTGTAAAGGATAATGAGATGAATAGAATCCATTTTATTAATAGATTCAAAGTCTATATTTTGGTTCATGTCCATATCATGGTTTTTCTTGGATGGATCCATGATTCTTGATGAGAGTGAGGCCAGATTTTGAGGTGGTGGTGGTGAGAGCATGAACGGAAGAAAGAAATAGGGTTTATGAAATCAACTGATCCACACGACATGTAATATGGGATTACATGACATGTGGGGACCTCCTAGAGGAATCTAGGGTTTCAAGAGAGAGTTAAGGATCATCTGGTATGTGACCCCTATCACATGGCATGTGATGCCTTCCTCGATAGCTCAGCGTGTACCTCTAATGGTACACATACACAGGATAGAGTACACGAGAATTAGCATGCCATGTAGTCCTACATGGACACTGTTAGGCTGGGAATACACAAGCTAAACCATGTACAGGTACACGAGAAGAGTACATGGGAAGTCACATGCCATGTACTATTACATAGACATAGAAATGGTCCATTTACACATGTAGGGCATGGGGCTGAAGGGACATGGTGTGTAACCCTTTGGACAAGTTTCATTAGGATATTTTCCCCATATCTATTCCCTAAGGGTTAGTATAAAATATCCTTCCATACATAGAAAAATAGTCCCTTTAGTAGGAATTCTTAGATAGAGTTGTTGGAATCATTCCATGAGGCCCATGGTGAGATCCGCTATTCATCTTCATGACATAGGTGGAGTTCTTGGTATTGTTGTGACCAATACTACAAAGGCACCAATCATCTAATTAGTGGGTTAATCCATATTGAGTTGTTGTTATACCCCATGGACTTGGGTATGATCCTCACATGTGTATTATATCTATTCTTAATTTTAGTGTGTAATTCAAATGGAGAGACCCGACGAGCACTACCTTTCAGATAGATGTCATCAGTACTATAAAACTCATGGAGTGTGTTCTCTTAGATGAGTTATTTGTGGAAACTTTTGAGTTGGAATCCAAGGATAATATTATATTTCTGAGTTACCTTTATACTGTGTGTATTTTTTAAGTATAACTGGATATTATTTTTATATTCATTGAAGACATATACCTGTATAGAGATAACTATTATTCCTTTGTTGTATGCTTTTTGGTTTTGGGGTGTCCTACTTGGTATTTCTATACTCACCCCTGCATGGGATTTGTCCACACATGTCATGTATTGTGTAGATGATCGGCCTTTTGAAAGATTCCTATAAGTACCATACGGTTCTTAGTGAGATCAGATAGACTGAGGTGTGTTTTGAAAGTATCTTGATAGTAGTCCCTATCTTTACTTTTAGGCTAGATTTGTTTTTAGACTCTTCATGGTGGGATTGTATTTGAACCTGTTTAATTTATTTTACTTCATATCATACTCTAGTTTTGGAATTTAGATGTATGCATGCGTTATTGTTCAGTTGTTTTTACATTTTATCATTGTATGGGATTGGAGATGTGTGTGTGTGTATAGTTTATTAGGCTAAGGCCTCCCATGTTAGTGATATACTTACTAAATTCTAGTATCTAGTCCCTATCCTATTGGAGGAGGGATTGAGGAGTCATGACATGTGCCCCATTGGGATGGGTCATGATAGAGTGGTATTAGAGGAGTCAGTTCTACCTTAGGTCAGGAGTATGAGATATTGGTTTGGGGAAATAGTGTTAGGTGTTTCGAGTTTATATTTTAGATAAGGGGCTCTAGTGTTGGTGCGGTGACCGACGAATCCATACACTAGGACTCTAATCACCTACCTTTCAACTCAGTAGATGATAACATTGGTTATAGGGAAAATAATGGTATATGCATGATATAGGAATGGGTTTTGGTTTCCATGTATTTCTTGAGCCAACTCTCTAGATATACTCATTGATCGTGGTACATCTTGTTTACATTCAAGATTCCTTCATGAAATATTTCATGTAGTATTCAATGTCAAAATCATGAGGATGATCCCCTCAATGATTAAACATTGATATATGGACCTATTCTAGAGATGCTAACTCTAGGTGGTTGACCACCTTTACCACCACATGTAGAGTAGCAGATGGTAATCATGGTACCAGCGGATGACGTGCGTAGGCTGAGAGAACTTCATGAGTTTCATCTATAGATACCCTTTATCTTAAAATGTGAGCACAACCTATGTGCATATGAGGATTGGATTGAGGTGGTGACATGAGTTTTTCATTTGTTCCGGACACCAACAAATCAAATGGTGGTTCTAGCAGCGAGCCTTCTTCATGGATTAATAAGAAGATGGTGGATTTTGGTGACCTAGTATTATGACGAGGTGACTCTATCATTTTCAGAGTTTGAGAACATTTTCAGATAGTAGTTCTCTCTATCTATGCTAAGGGACATACATATCTTGGTGCTTCTATAGCTCCAGTAGGTAAGCACGATAATAGCTGAGTATTCGTTGAGACTTACCAACCTTTCCAAGTACTCAATAGATATGGTTAGTGATCAGTTATTTCAGTATTGAACCTTTTATAGAGGAATATATAGAGACATATGATCCAATTTTATCCCTTTATGAATTCATAATTATTTTGGGGTGATAAAGTGAGCTTTGGTGGTTGAGAGTTTCTTAGTTGAGAAAAAATAGCCAGTGGTTATTGGTAGTGGGAAAGCAGGAGCAGTGACCTCAACAGTAGGGAGACAATGTCATACTTTGGGACCTAGAAGTGAATGATGTTTTGAGAGGAGGTCTCAGGACATAGAGTTTGTGGTTTAGGTCTCACAGTATGGGTCTAGTCATTCCAGGGATAGGTGGTTCTACTTATGTGACGACATGAGACATCTTGCATAAGACTGTCCAACCTGCCGTACAACTGATAGGGAGACCATGGATGGGCCACCTAGGTAGAGGAAATATCAAGATAAGACAATTATTAAAGGAATAAGACAAGGAAAATGAGATGTGGGATTAGCTGGAGGTGGTGGATGCTTTTACTTGTTGCCACCACCACCCCCAGTTGGTCTGTGCCAAGATCAAGGAGATGGAGGATAGGGGTGGGGAGAGCTACAAGTGGTCAAGGATTATAACCCAAAGGCTTTGGGAGTGATTCAAGGTATGATCTATATCTTTTCTACCTTATCTACAATATTTATAGACACATGCACTAGTTATTCCTTTTTTTACACCTATCTAGTTTAAGACTAGAGATTTTAGTTGAGCTCTTGATTAAACCTTATACTTGGAGACTCCTATTGGAGATGAATCAGAGATCACACACTTATGCTGATAGTGTGGCATGACTCTTGGAGTTGAGATTTTCTATTGGGATCTCTTTGTAGAAACAATGAGGCCTTATGATGTCATATTATATATGGAATGGTTATTTATAGTTCATGTCCATATTGACTATTTTAGGCATAAGATAAAGTGTATCTATGGAGATGGAACCAGATTTTATTTTGTGTGTGAAAAGGAAACCTAGGAAACACATGATAGACTCATTCATAGGATGTTGAAATTTATTATTCATCAGTTTTCTAGCATGAACTTTGGTATAGTGGATTTTATGAGTTTTTAGTTCCCTATAGTGGTGGAAGAGTATGAGGACGTATTCCCTGAGGATGTTTAAAGATTAACTCTTCATCGAGAGATAGACTTAAGCATTGATCTAAAACCTAGAAAAACCCTAATATCTATGCCAGAATATTGGATAGATCCCTCAAAAATTTGTGAGCTGAAGTCTTAGTTGGAGGACTTTTAGAGGAAGGGATTTTTTAGACCCAACATTTCACCCATGGAAGCCCCAATTTTGTTCTCCAAGAAGGAGGATGGGATATTGAGGTTATGTGTGGACTATCGACACTTGAATTAGGTGACTATAAAGAAAAATTACCCACTACCGAGTATCAATGAACTATTTGATCAGTTGATATGGGCATAATGTTTACCACAGGTTTCAATTAGGTTAATCTATCACTAGTTATGGGTATGAGATGAGGATATACCAAAGATGAAATTCAGATGTCACTACAGTCACTATAAGTACTTAGTGATTACATTTGGTGTGACGAATTCCCCAATAGTGTTCATGGGAATCATGAATGAGATATTCTATAATTTCTTAGCCTGATCTGTGATTGCCTTCATTGAATAAATCCTGGTGTACTTGACATCCTAGGAGGAGCATGCAAGACAATTGAGGATGGTTTTGGACATACTCCGAGAGCACTAGATTTATGATAAGCTCTCAAAGTGACAGTTCTGGATACAAGAGGTCCACTTTTTGGGACATGTTATCTTATTAGATATAGTAGTAGTGGATCTGACCAAGGTCGAGGAAATGTTACCTTGGGAACCACCCAGGAGTGTGATGGAGGTGTGAAGATTCCTTGGGTTGGAAGGATATTACTGAAGATTAAAACCTAACCTCTCTTGAATATTAGCTCCCAATATATCATTGACCTGAAAGGGATAACCTTCCATGTGAACAGAGAGGTTCTAGTAGGATTTTCAAAAATTTAGGTAGATATTAATGATCACTCCCATCTTGAGATTACCAGAGGAGGGTGTCAAGTACATAGTGTTATGCAATGCATTAGGAAATGGGTTTGGATGTGTTATGATATAGAGGAATGAAATTATTGCATGTGGTTCATGTCAGTAGAGACCACATGAGAAGAACTACACAACCCATGATCTTCAGTTAGCAGTGGTAGTCTTAGCACTGAAGATGTGGAAACACTACCAGATAGGAAAGTAGTTTATCATCTATTTTGACCATAAGAGTCTCAAGTATATTTTATCTCATAAGGATCTTAACTTGAGATAAAAGAAATTGATATAGTTCCTCTATGATTATTATTTTGAGATTTTCTATACTCCTAGAAAGGGGAATATGGTAAAAGATTCTCTCTATATGATATATTGTTCAAAATTGTTAAATGAGGCATCAGAGAAGTTGTCCTCATTGCAGTTATCCTTTTTGGATAGATATATAACCACTTACCTTCAGTCTATGGTTGTTACCCATCTACTTTCATAGTGATTCATAGGGGAACAACTTTGTGATATTGACTATGAGACTCTATGTACTCATATATCCACTAGACATGATCCTTCCAGATTTTTTAAAGGTGGGGAGTATGTTGTTGTTTTAAAAGGGAGCATGATGGTACCAGTGATGTTGTGGGAGGAGGTTTAGAGAGAGTTCCATACATCTCCTCTGGAGGTATATCCAAGTGTGGAAAAGATGTACCGGGACCTCCAATGTTGGTTTTGGTTTTTATGGATAAAAAAGGGAGTTGCAGAGTTTATCTCTTGATACCTTACTTGTCAGCAGATGAAGGCTGAGCACCAAGTTCCAGCGGGTTCAACTCATCCCCTTGAGGTTCCATAATAGAACTGAGATGAGACATGTATGAATTTTTTTATGGGATTACCACATATGTTCAGGGGACATGATTCCATTAGGGTTATTATAGAATGAATCACTAAGTTGGCCCACTTCCTAGCTATCCGAGAGTATAGTTTAGTAGAGAGATTGAGACACCTATATATCTAGGAGATAGTATGAATCCATGGAGTTCAATCAATAATAGTTTATAACTGTGATGTTTAATTTAAAATTGGTTATGGAAGGGATTATAGGAGGTTTTTGAAACTTATTTATGCTTAAGCACAGTGTTTCACCCCAAGACTAATGGCCAGTCTGAGCGAACCATTCAAGTTATAGTGGATATGTTGTGATCTTTCATGTTGGTGTTTGTACATAGTTTGTAGGATATTCTACCAATGGTGTAGTTTTTATACAAAAATAGATACCATTCCACCATCGGTATGTCACCATTTGAGGATGTTTATGGGAAACGCTATAAGTAACCACTTTACTAGACTGAACTAGGAGAGTCATCACTCATGGGACCATAGTTGGTGTAAGAAACTATCGAGAAGGTGAAGATCATCCAGGAGTAGATTAGAATTTCACATAGTCATAAAAAGTCTTATGTAGATAGATGAAAAAGGCCTTTGAAGTTCTAGGAGAGAGACCACATGTTCTTATGGGTTTCACATCGATGTGGATTATGGAGGTTTGTGTAGGGAAGTAATATATCAATGAGATTCATTGTCCCTTTATAGATATTATGTATAGTTGGTGAGGTGGCGTACTTCTTATCTCTACCACTATAGTTATATCGAGTACATGCTGTCTTCCACGTGTCGTAGTTGAGGAGGTGCGTGCATGACCCATCACACATTATCAACTAAGGAGAGGTGGCCACCATAGATGGAGATACCATTTCTGATTACCCAGTAGATATTGAGGATTGGTCAGATAGGATCCTTCATGGGATATATATTCCATTAGTGTGTGTTCAGTGGTAGCATGAGAATATTTAGAAGAGGACCTATGAGCAGGAGGCTCAGATACATACTCAGTACCCAGATCTCTTTGTGTAGCCACTTATTTTGGATTCATGGGTACGTAAAGCCGCAAGGTGGGGAGAATTTAATGACTTTGATTTTCTATGTAGTATTTTTAAATATTGTATGAATTATTATCAAGACTAGGTGCTTAGACGATGTGCGATTCTAAGGCCTGGTGTGCCCGGAATAAATGTTTGAAATATAATAAATATATTAAATAGCACACACATTGAGTTTTCCTAAAAAAGTGGAATAAATTCTAAATGGGGGGTTCATATCATAATTCTAAGGGAAATTTGAGTTCAAAATGAAGGTTTTACCCTAGGCGCGACATAAAATTTTTCAGAATGAGACATTTGTAAAATAGTCATTACAGGAATAATAAAATAAAATTATTAAATAAAATTATTTTATTTAACTGTTGACACAAAAAACTAATTATTCTCCTTAAATATATGATTATGGTTAATTATAAGGTTTACCTACAAAACCATAGAGATCCAGAGAACCTTTGGACAACTATTGGAGGACATTCTATTGGACGATGATGACCAGATCAAAGATCAATGACCAATGTGAGACAAAATCAAAGGATCTCACCAATGATCACGAAACAACTCTGTTCTTCATCAGAAATCAATTAAAATCAAGGTAGTAAATTGTTTTGATTGGTTTCTTCCCCATTTTCTATTTTTATGATGAACATAGATCAATCAACTAACATATTGATCTGCAGATCGTGCGTATTGAAGGATAAGATTATTGTAGGGATTTTTTGGGAGGATTTATTTGCGATTATTTGATTCTTCATTTTCATTATAATGAATATGGATCGAGGACAACATGGACAATAGCCAAGGTTCATTCCTCATGTTTGTGGTTGTGCATTTCTCCCCCTTTTCTTTATTTATCCCGAGCATTCTTCCTTGGATCATAGTTCGACATCCACAGAGGAAATTGATTATTGCACACCCATTTCTTGGTGAAATAATTAGATACTATAGATCTAGTATTGACATGATATGGTGGAGGTGCAATGGTGGTAGCGACGAATGGATCAAATTAGATTAAAAAACCCTAATTCAAGAAGGGTGTGTGAACGAGAATTTGATGAATATAAACCATTTTCCAGATGGTTTTAAAGTCCTAATTACAATGAACGTCCAGGGTGAGTCTTGAATAATATGGATCCATGATTCACGATGAGATTAAGGCCATATTTTGAGGAGGTGGTGGTGTGAGCGCACATGGAAGGAATAACTAGGGTTTCTGTAAAAACCCAATCTATAAGGGGAGTAATATGGGATTACATGGCATGTGGGTCACTCCTAGCGGTGAATAAGGTTTTAGGAGAGTGTTAAAGATCACAAAACATGTGACCCCTATCACACAACATGTGATGATTTCCCCATTAGCTCAACATGAACCTCAGAGGGTACACCGACCGGAGATGGAGTACACGAGAAAAAATACTCCATGTACTCCTACATAGACACTGCATGATTTGGAATATATGGGCTAAGATGTGTTCTAGTTTATGGGTAGAGTACATGGAAAACCACACGCCATGTACTTGTGACAACCGGGCCCCACCCACCAGTTGCCCCGCAGACACGTGGGCCCCACCGTAGGTCCCACCCACGTGCCCGAACGGGTAATCTGATTAATGACAGTCCCCACAGGCCAACACTTGTCCTTTCCAGTGTACTTTGTACTCACTCGCACACATCCTAGGAAACTTCCTATAAGGTCACCCATCATGATCATTACTCTAGGCCAAACATGCTTAACTGTGGAGTTCTTATTAGGTAGGCTCCTGAAAAGGAAGGTGCACCTTGTTGACATGAGTCATATCATTTAGTCATTTAACCTTTTATCATTCAGGGATGTTACAATCACCCCCCCTTTAGAGAACAACGTCCTCGTTTTGGGCCCTACATCTCAACCCAGGAAGTGCACCACACTTAAGGCTGGGTACCACCTCTGATACCAAATGTGACAACCGAGCCCCACCCACCAGTTGCCCCGCAGACACGTGGGCCCCACCGTAGGTCCCACCAACATGCCCGAATGGGTTATCTGATTAATGACAGTCCCCACAGGCCCACACTTGTCCTTTCCAGTGTACTTTGTCCTCACTCGCACACATCCTGGGAAACTTCTCAGAAGGTCACCCATCCTGATCACTACTCTAGGACAAGCATGCTTAACTGTAGAGTTCTAATGAGGTAGGCTCCCGAAAAGGAAGATGCACCTTGTTGACATGATTCATATCATTTAGTCATTTAACCCTTTATCATTCGGGGATGTTACAGTACTATTACATGGACATGGACATGGGCTGTTTACATAGGCAGGACCCGGAGTTAAAGGGAGACGACGTGTAACCCTACTACATGTCGTGTACTCCTTAAATGTTGGACTAGATCCCTTTTCCTTTACATCTTAGTGAATTTTATTTAGGGTAAATTACTTATATCCATTACTTGAGGGTTAGTATGGAATCATATCCTACACATAGGAAATTTATCCCTTCAACATTAATTTTTGGATAGAGTTTTTGGGATCCTTCTGTGAGGCCCAAAGTGAGATCCTCTATTTATATTCATTCCCTAGGTGGAGTTATTTGTATCGTCATGAAAAAAATATGTGGGCACCAATCCTCTACTTAGAAAGTTAATCCATATTGATTTGTTCGTATAACCCATGGACTTGGGTGTGATCCTTATCTCTGTATCGTATCTATTCATACTTTCAGTGTGTACATATAATGGAGAGACTCGATGAGCATTACCTCTCAGATAGACATCATTAGTTCAACCAAACTCATGGAGTGTGTTCTCGCAGATAAGTTCTCTATAGAACATTTTGAGTTGGAATCCTAGGATGGTATTATGGTTATGAATTACCTTTAGACTATGTGTATTTTTTGATTATATCTAGATATTCTTGTTATGTTCCGTGTAGACATATACCTATGTAGAGATGTCTGTTATTAATTCATTATATGCTTTGTGGGTTTGGGGTATCCAACAGGGTATTGTTATACTCACCCTTTCATGGGCTTTTACTGCACATGTTGTTTATAGTGCAGACAATCAACCTTCTAATAGAGTCCTAAATGAACTAGGAACAGACATTTCTTTGTGAGTCTAGATAGGACGAGGTGTGTTACTACGGTATCTTGACAGTAATCCCTATCTTACTTTCATGTAACTATTGTTTTTATACTCTTAGTGGTGGGATTTTATTTTTCCATGTTTATTTTCTTTTACTTCCTATAATAATTTGGTTGAATGGATTTAAATGTATGCATTCATGGTTGTTAATTTTTTTACATTTTACCATTTTATGGGTTTATAGATGTGTGTCAGTGTACATTTACTTAGGATAAGGCCTCCCATGTTAGTGATATTCCTACTCAGTGCTAACCGCCATCCCCTAACCTATTAGAGTAAGGATTGGGGAGTCACGGTATGGGACCCATTGGGATAAGTCATTAAAGATATCTTATATTTTATCATAATGATATTTTAAATAAGATTAATTTAATTTACTAATGTATCATGACCTTTCTTTTAGTGCATGTGAAGAAATATAGAAAAACCAGTATTATTTAATGAAAAATATATATATATTGAAATATCAAGATGTTCAATTCTCCCCTTAGATAAATTGAATTATTTATTTTTTACAAATAAATTAATTAAGGATTTCAAAAATATATACATTAATTAAGATAAAATATCAAATGAAATGTCTACAACAATATCTTAAGTAAAATTAGAAGACAAACCGTTTTTCTCTATCAAGTTAATTGAATGCTTCATTTTCCATTGATAAATAGATTATTTATGTACTCCTTTTACATACATAAATCATTTTATAATTCCATTATCATATTACCCAATTTATTTCTTCCCATATTTTTGACATGAAGGAAATTGAACATTTTTTCCCTTTACTATCATCATTACCCAAATATTCATGAGTCTTTGTCCTTATATTATTTGGTTTGTTTTGGACTTAGAATATGTTCAAATTATTAATAATATTTCATGATCATTGATTTAGAATAATAAAAATATTTATAAACCCATTTATTATCCCAATAGATCACAAGTTGGGATAATCACCCATTGTCCGCTAAATCCATTATTAGCTTGATTACTTCTTGCTCCATCCATTACATTAAAAGAATGTTTTATCGATGATAATGATTAAATTAATAAATGTATAAAGAAAAAACTATGATATTACAATAAATAATTCATAAATATTGTGTATAAATTAACTTGTGAGTATTTATCTTTAATCTAGGTTATCCAGGGTCATTTTACTATTATTTTCTCTAATATAGTTAACTTCCATAGAAGCATATTTTAAGATCCTTAATAATGGTTTGTAAAGATAATTTTAATTAACCCATGTATATACACAATGAGTGTATGTATAGGTGAAAAGTTAGGGATCATTCACCATGCACTAGAATGAGGATCATGATATACCTGACCAACTCTTTTCAGGGATGTTACCCTTAGATGTATATGTTCCAAAAATGATTCCACTTTACAGTAACCAGATAGGGATTTAATTTCTATAATAACCACCCAATCTCTACTTTACAAAAATTTTAGGAGGTTATCCTATACTTAGTCTTATACTTATGGTTGTCACTAAAGTTATCTTATCATAATCCATATACAACATAAGATATTCAATTCTTACAACCTAAAGGTTATCAATACTATTGAAATTAAGATCATCCTTAACTCATAAACCCTTAATTTCATTCTTAACTCTTAAATCATCAACAACCAATAACATTCAAAATTCAAAAGTTATCTAAACACTACTCTGATAATTACTGTAGCACCCATGAATCCCTGCTCCAAGATCCAGCTCTGAAAACAAATTACTTACAACAATGGTTTTGATACAAATTTATGACAACAATATATTTTAAACATTTACAATCCAAGTACATTTTAGTTTATAGTTTTATATAATTAAGACAAATCACTAACAAATAAATCTCAAGTCTTATCATAAAATTGACATTTTTCCCAACTGTATAAGAAGCTATTAAATCCATAATGAGAGATAAAACACAATTTTATTAAATATTTTATTTATCATAAATGACATAATTTCTTTATATTATGTTAAATATTTTTATTTATAAAATATTTGGGATTAAATAATTTATTTCAAAATTTGATTAAAATTCTAGTTTTTCCCTTTAAAATTCACTATAGTATTCCAGACATAAATGTTTTATGCGAATTATTTGAACTTAAAATTTTGTAACTATATTCCTTAATTAATGGGATATAAATTTTATTCCAGAAATCTGAGCTAAATCATGCATTTTATTGGATTAAATGGTCCAAGAATTTAAAGTTGGCCTGGACATGCCAGATTGGACATCACTTCAGTATTTGAGCAATAAATTCTTCATATGTGATTGGATTGGGCCCAAATTTGTATAGAATCTCAAATTTTTTTTTACCACAAATCATACTTATGTAAGGACAGAGGGTTCATGTGTTTTGAAGGTCAAATAGGCGGTGAGATTTGTAATAAAATATTTGGATGAATTTCCACATTCATACTTGAAACCACTTGTAACCTAGATTCCTATCCACTCTATAAATGTGTGTTTTTATCATTTGGAGGGGTTTGAAATGACTTGGAGGATTGGGAGAAGAGGAAAAGTGGTACCTTTCCATTTCAATTCACTATTGGATGAGGGAAACTATCAAGCTAGGATCTCCTCCAAAATGGGTTTCTCTTCCTCTTCTTTGTTGTAATATTGTTGTTATTTCAATAAAATATTAGTTTCTATACCATTTATTATGTTATTTTAAATTTAATTCATAATTTATTTACTTATTTGGGATGTAAATAAAGAGTATAAATGTGATTAGTTTATAATCTTTCCACAACCTTTTCACATGAAAAATGTTTCTATGTTGACTACACCACCCATGGAAGAGTACTTATTTTTAGTAATCGATCTATATCTTACCCTATTCATTAATTTATTTAGAATAAATGATATAATTTAATTCAAATAATATGATCTATGAATTTAATTTTTAAATTAGAAGAAACTAAGAAATAAATTGAACAATTAACACAAAAAAACACGAGATCGATATTTTTTTAAATTGTGAGAGCGCAACCTTAATTAGTAAAATAGAACCACATGAGATAAATTTTTAGAGTTAAAATGTGATACCCAAACTCAATTTATCATCAATTATAGAGTGGATATGATCTCTAATTCACCACTAACTATAAGTTATCATTGATTCAAAAACTAAAGTAGGGTGTTGTGATTGCATGTTCCAAAGATAGCCTATGGTTTAATTAATTTCTTCTTTGTGGTTGAGGTAAATTATCATAGGATTCAAGGATTAAAAAATTAGGGGATCATAATTAAGTGGAAATAAATTTAAATGATAATTATTAATAAGTGATGAGATATACTTATATAAATTATTTATTCTAAAAATATTTTATAAAAAAACAACTTCTCTTTATGTATTATTAATTAAATTTCATTTCAAAAACAAAAAGAGAAAAAATAAAATATTCTTATAGAATAATTCATCTAGTTTTATAAAAGATAAAAACCCACCCCATCCTTTTATGTAGTGTGTTTATTTTATTTTATTTTTTTTCAAAATACCTTTAATATGTTGTTTTAAATTAGTTCATCCTTTGAGAGATGACCTTGGTAATCCATTCTACTACACCAACCAAACATCATTTGAGAGTTTCCAGGAAAAATCCTTTAAAATTGGAACCAGTTTTGGGGAGTTAATTATTTTTTTTTTTCAAAAAATTATTGGTATTTTTTTATTTTTCATTTTATTATTTTTTTCTCCTCTATCTTTCTTCTTTCCCCTTTCTCAAGTTTTTTTTATCTTTTTTTATTTTTATCAGACCATCAACTAAAAATTATTATCTTTTTATTATATATCACTTTTCCAAATTTCATTTTTATATGATTTATGAAATGAAATAATCCTAAATATATCTTAGATCTTGACCCTGATATTGAGCACAACCTTAGGTCCCAAATCTGACAGTCTCAGTCTATGGAAAGTTTCAAAATTTAACCAGTTGGAGAATTATTCCATTCTAGTAATATTGAAATTAGAAGAAATTATAATTCAAATATAAAACAATAACCAATGGATGTAAAATATAATAATGAATTTAATAGAACCATTCAAGAATTGGATGTGACCAACATTAACTATCAAACAAATTGTATTGCATATCAAAACCTTGAATCGAACTTTGAACTGAAATCTAGGTTAATTCATCTACTTCTAAAATTTCATGTATTATCTAGCGAGGATCCAAAAAAAAAATAAAATAATTTAATGTGGTTTGATCAACCCTTAAACTAAGAAATATCTATGAATATCAAATAAAACTAAGAGCATTCCCATTCTCACTTTATAAAACTACAAAAGATTGAATGTATTATTACAATGTGAAGATGTAACTTGTTGGAATGATTTAAAACATCTTTTATTGTTGATATTTTTTCTAGCATCAAGGAACACTTCCATTTGAAAATAGTTATCAAAAATAAATTAATCCCAAGGAGATTCAATGTATGAGTACTAGGAGTGATTCAAGTAGTTATGTACAAGATTCCCACATCACCAAATTAGTGAGAAAAATATCATCCAATACTTCTACGATGGTCTCACACCTATAGAAAGGATCATGGTGGATGTTGCAGCAGGTAGAAAATTGGCGGAAAAACACCAGTAGCAGCATATGTATTAATTGATAAGATGGAACAAAAATACCAAGAGAATTACAGCAGTTAAGTCCATCTTCTCTTGAAATTTATTTAATTGATAACAAGTTGGAATAATTGAACAATATGGTGAGAAATATTTATTAAGATCGAAATACATCCCAACCCACTCCTAAAAGGCCTTGTGTAATTTTCACCGAAAGAGACCACACAACTGACTGCTGCCCCCAACTACAAGAAATAGAGGATTGCACATCAATATTCCCTAGGAGACCATATCAGTAGTAACAAAAACCACATACCCAGAAGAAGTATGATTCATTTTCTCTAACATAAAAATAAGGGTGGAAGGATCAATTAGACATGAGGTATGGCTATGGACAACAAAAATACCCCCTTTTCAATAACATTTACAGTAACCTCCACCTTACCAATAGAGTTTCCAATAATCCCAAAGGATATTTGAATCCCAAGAATCAACAATCCAACAACAAGGGAATACCCAACCAAAGGTAGATTCTAACACTGATTGCATTTTGAAACAAATTGTTCTTAATAAACATAATGAGATGAAGAGTCAAGGTTCTGAGTTGAGGGAGTTAAAGATACAAATAAGATACATTACACCACCCTTTATGTACTGGTAAGTAAGAACTCTAAAAATATTCTTTCCTAACCTACTCTAAATCCTAAGGAGAATGGTAGTTCCATCACATTGAGAAGTTGGATGAAGACAACTGATACATACACACCTATAATTGCACCGAGATTTACCTCAAATCTAGATAATACCCATTTAGGACTAGTTAATGAAGGTCCAAATGATAAATAAAAAGGTAAGAAAAATATTGACGATGTTACTACTAAACCCATTTTCTTTCCAAATAGAGTTGTTCAAAAAAAATATGGTTGAAGAGGTGATTCAAAAAGAGGTATTGGACACATTCAAGCATGTTGAGATCAACATCCCTCTACTTGAAGAAATTGAGAAAATCCTAAGGTATGATAAAATTTTAAAAGAACTTTGTATGAATCGAATAGGACTCAAGGGAAATGAGAGGATCAATATTGGAAGGAATGTTTCAACACTCATTACACCAACTCAAGAAATTACAAAAAAGTGAAAGGATCTAGGTATATTCAACACACCATGAACCATAAGGGAGTTATAATTTTCTAATTCATTATGTGATTTAGAAGATTCCATAAATGTAATGTTTCACTATGTATTATCTTTTTTATAGGTTGGTGAGTTGAAGCCAACTAGATTAGTAGTGTATTTGGAGAATATATCTATAATATATCTAGTATGAGTCCTTTAGGATATACTTGTTTGGGTAAGGGACATGATATTTCTAACCTATTTCTATGTTATTAACATGGAGGATGATCAGGTAAATTCTCATGCTACCATTATCTTAGGTAGGACCTTCCTCAAAACTAAAAAAACTATCATAAATTTCCTCAAGGGTACACTTTCCATTGATTTTGAAGATGAAGTTGTGATATTTAATGTTATGGAATCCATGAAGTACCGCTCATAGGACCATTCTTCTTTTTTTGTCTCCCATTTGAACCACCAAGTAAAAACCCCATGGATTTTGATTGTCCTTTTCTTAGGGTTATTATGAGAATTGGTTCTAGTTTTATGTCTAAGTTCACTCACACACCTATTTCCAATGCACAAACCTCTATTATATTTTATTTTGAAATGGATTCATATTCTTATTTTGATCATGCTCACTTGGATTATGACATGGATGTTGAGTATACTGATCGATTTGAGGCATTATTATCTGATTTTGATGATGTATCTTCTGATAATGATGTTCTTTGCGCACATGTTTTAGTTCCTTCAATGTCTCCATCCATAAAACACCCCCTTCATTGGAACTCAATCCATTTCTATGAAGTCTCAAATACTCATACTTGTTGAGTGGTGAGAGATTACCTGTTATAATTTCTAAAAAACTCCCTTTCGAACATGAAGAAAAACTTTTTCATATTTTGAAAGAGAACATTAGGGAAATCAGGTGGACCTTGGCTGACATATCAAGTATTATCCCCTTCATTTTCATGAATAGTATTCTTTTGGATGATGGGGATAAATTGGTTAGGTATCCACAAAGGAGATTGAATCCAACTCTTTTGGATGTTTTTAAAAAAGAAGTTTAAAAATTGATTGAGGTAGGTATAATTTATCCCATTTTAAATTAATAGTGGGTGAGTCCAATTCAGGTTGTTCCTAAGAAAATTGGTGTTACTGTTGTTAAAAAGGAGAGAGAGGATTTAGTTCTAATGAGGGTGAAAATCATTTGGTCCGTGTGTGTTTATTATAGGAAACTAAATCAATCCACTCACAAGGACCATTTCCCCATCCCATTTATTGATCAAATTCTTAAGAGACCATCTAGGAAAACACACTATTGTTTATTGGATAGATTTTATGGATATTTTCAGGTTCCTATAGCTCCATAGGATTAGAAGAAAACAACATCCACTTGTTTATTCAATACATTTTCCTATTGAAGGATTCCATTTAGACTTTGCAATGCCCTAGGTACCTTTTAGATATGTATGGTGAGTATTGTTTCTAATTTCATTAAGACATAAATGGAGGTATTTATGGACGATTTTACAGTGTATAGATCTTAATTTTATGAATGTATCTTTAGTTTGGGAATCATTCTATTGAGAAGAATCTACTCTTGAACTTGGAACGTTTCAATTCATGGAAGGGCATGGAAATATTATTAGGGAATGTAGTGTCAAAACATGTAATAGAGGTTGATTGATCTAAGGTAGATATTATTTTATACTTACCATATCCTTTATGTGTATGTGTTGTTAGATTTTTACTAGGTAATGTAGGATTCTATTGGCACTTTATTAAATAGTTTAGTAATATTTCTCTTCTTTTATCACAATTACTTAAAAAAGATTCTGATTTTGTGTTTGATGGTACTTATAGGATTTCATTTGATGAGATAAAGAACCACTCCACCAATCATACACCCCCCATGGTGGGACATTCCATTTGAGCTTATCTGTGATGCTTCAAACATTGAAATTGGAGCTACCTTATCAAAGAGGTTGGAGGGGCATTCACATGTGGTTTCCTATGCTTTAAGGAATTGGATTCATCCCAATCAAACTAAACAACCATGGAAAAGGATTTTATTGCCATAATTTTTTTCTCTAGATAAATTATATTCATATTTATTGGGATCTAAAGTAGTTGTTTTTTTCTGACCATGCAACACAGAGGTACCTTTTAAAGAATCTAGATGAAAATCATACAATTATTTGATGGAAGATCCTTATTCAAGAATTCGATATTGAGATAAAATACAAGAATAGGTCAAAGAACTTTATGGAAGAACACATGAGAAGGATTACTCACACAATATATTATGACACCATAGACTAGGTACCACTTCGAGACACTTTCCCCGATGATAATATTTATTCCATATTAGGTATGCATCCTTGGTATGCTGATTTAGTTAACGACCTTGTTGCCTATGAAATTCCTGAAAATTTAAAGAAACATAAAGTCCAAAATTTAAAGAGTGAGTCTATATTTTATGTTTGGGATGATACCTACCTATCGTACATTTATAGTCATCAAATTATTATTAGGCGTGTTACTGATCATGAGTTTGTGTTTATTTTTTATTTTTTCCACACACTTTCATGTGGGGGACACTTTGGACCCCAACAGACAGCTAGGAAAGTCTTAGACTCTGGATTATATTGGCCTAGCTTATTATATGATACTCATGTGTTATGCTCACATTTCCAACACACTGTAAATATTTCTAGGATATATGAGATACCTTAATATCCCATATCATTTTATGGATTTTTTGATGTTTGTGGAATTGATTTTATGAGTCCTTTTCCTAGTTCATGTTTTTATATTTTGGTTTCCATTGATTATGTTAGAAAATGGGTGGAGGCCAAGGCCATCTGGAATGATGATTCTCATATTGATGTGGATTTTTTCATGGATCCAATATTATGTAGGTTTGGAGTATTTAATTCCATCATCACTGACCAAGGGACACACTTTTTCAATCATAATTTGGATTCCCTCCATCAAAAGTATGGGCGACACAAAAATAATCAACACTGTACCACCCTAAAAAAATGACCAATCTGAAGTTTCCTATCATGAGTTGAAATAGATATTGGAGAAAAAAGTGCAGCCAAATAGGAAGGATTAGATAAAGCCCTTGGATGAAGCACTCTGGTCTTATAGAACAACATACAATAATTCAATCAGTATGTCCCCATTTTGGATTGTTTTTTGGAAATCCTTCCATCTCCTCGTGGAGGTTGAGCATCAAGAATATTGGGATATAAAGAAATGAAACATGTATTTATCCCAATCTGGAGATCAAAGGAAGTTGTAGATTCAAGAGCTTGATGAGATTAAATTGTCATAAAATGAGAAATTAAGGCACTATAAGGAAAGATAAAAAGCATCTCATGATAAAATGATCTAAAAAGGGATTTTCTTATAGGAGACAATTGTTTTCTCTACAGTTCATGATTTAAGTTGATTCCTAGTAATTTTCATTCAAGATGGTTGGACCCTTATATTTTATCTAATGTATTTCTTTATTGTGAAGTGGAGATCAATCAAGAAAAAATGGGAAGAATCTTTAAAGTCAATGGGCAGTGGTTGAAGTAATACTTTGAGGGATTCCCAACACATACGGTTGATATCATCACACTACATGATCCCATCATCCCATAAAAACATCAGGTTGTACCTTACCCTCTCACTTTTATATTAATTTTCAAAATTTTAATTCTACATTTCATGATAATTTTATCAATTCATATAGTCACATTGAGGACAATATAACATTTTAAGTGTGGGGGAGGGGATGGAATTATGGATAGATTCCTTAGATTTTTTATTTTTGTGTGTTTCCTATTTTAATTTCTATTATTTTAAAAAATAAAATAATAAAAATAATTTCACATGCCCATTACATCCATGGAACTAATTGAGATTGTATGTTTGATTTTTCAAATTTCATGGGAAGCATGTAAAGCATGGGAAAGTTTTCATATTTGGTTTTCGATTTTTGTGAAAATGGAAGTTGGTCGATGATATGTTTGATTATGAATTTATAAATCCTTTGAGATTTCTGACATCATTCATTGTGAGAAATTTTTCAGAAAACTGTGTCTTTTAATATCTATATTCACATCACACACAATCATGACTTGTGAGTTTCTCTTACCTAATTAAATGTATAGTGAGGGTAAGTAATCCTTTTTAGCATATAACATGGTCTTTCCATACGTTCATTTCTCTTTCGATAATTTCAATTACTATACTAGATTTACCTATACATGTGAACCTTATATTTGACTATTTTACATCCTAAAAAAAGAAAAAAAAATAAAAAAAAAGAAAAAAAAAGAAAATTAAGAAAATCAATAAAGAGGGGTGTGAGAAAATTTACAATGTGTGGGGATATCTAGGTCAGGTGCTCAAGGTTTGACTTTTGGGAATTCTTAAATGAGTGAGTTTTGGAATTTGATTACATAGGATATTGATTAGGTTCAGTGGAATTGAATCAAGTAAGAAGGAAAGTTTTTCTTAACCTAAATATACTATATAAATGGTGGAGAGACAAGATTGAAATTATTGGAACACACACACATGGAGAATTTTTGACACAATTAACTCATAAGATGTTTTCACCTGATTAGTGTCATTTATTTCATTGGATTTTATTTTTTATACAATTTTTGAGACATTTACTTCTTGATTTTTTGATATCGACTTATTTTTTTTTTGAATCTTTCTATACTCTTATTTCCATCGTAGATTGATAAATTTCAATATGCATCATTTTTTGGATTACATGAAATGAGTTTTTTCCCAAGAGTGAAAAAGGGTAAGTGTGTGGGAGTTGATAAAACATAATTTTATTGAATATTTTATTGAATATTTTATTGATAATAAATGACACAATTTCCTCACATTGTGTTAAATATGTTTATTTATAAAATATTTGGGATTAGATAATTCATTTGAAAATTTTATGAAAATTCTAGTTTTTCCCTTTAAAATTCACTATAGTATTTTGGAAATAAATATTTTTCAATGAATTATTTGAAATTAAAATTTTGAAAATGTGTTATCGACTTAATGAGATATAACTTCTATTCTGTACATCTGAGCTAAATATTGCATTTTATTAGAGTAAATGATCCATGAATTTAAATTTGGGATGGACATGCCGGATTGGAAACCACTTTAGTATTTTGGTCATAACATCTTCATAAATGCTTGGATTGGGCCCAAATTTGGATAATATATATATATATATATATATTAAAAATCATCCTTATGTAAGGAAAACCATTTCATGCATTTTGAGGGTCAAACATGTGGTTAAAGTTGGAATAAAATATTTGGATGAATTTTCTCATTCACACTTGAAACCTAGATTCTCCTACAATCTATAAATGTGCGTTTTTATTATTTAGAGGGGGTGATAGATGTGACTTAGAGTATTGGTATAATAGAAGAAGTGGTACCTTGACCTTTATATTTACCATTATAGGAGGGAAGCTATCAAGCTAGGATATCCTCCCAAATTCTCTTCTCTTTCTCTTCTTTGTTGTAACATTGTTATTTTTTTAATAAAATATCAGTTTATATTCAATTTATTCTCTTTTTTTCAATTTAATTCTTATTTTTTTACTTATTTTTTATGTAACTAAATATTATAAACATTATTGTCTTATACCCTTTCCATGACTTCACACATGAAAAATGTATCTACGATGACTACACTGCCCATAAAAGAGTAGTTCTTTTTAGTAATTAATATCTATCTTACCTTATTCAATAATTTATTTTTAATAAATGAGATGCTATAATTAACATAATATGATACATGAATTTAGTTTTTAAATTATAATAAACTATAAAATAAATTTAAAAATTAGCACAAAAACACATGAGGTCAAGATTTGTGTAAATTATGAGAGCGCGACCTTAATCGGCAAAACATAACCACACAGGATAAATTTTTAGAGTTCAAATATAATACATAAACTCAATTTATCTTGAATTTTAGTGTGTATATGATCCATAATTCACCAATAACCATAAGTTAGAATTGATAAAACAACAAATAAGGGTTCTACAATTGCACGTTCTGAAGCTCGTATAGGATTTAATTAATTTCATATTTGTGGTTGAGGTATATTCTCATATAATTTGAGGATTAACCAATTAGGGGATCATAATTAAGTATATGTTAATTAAATTTATAATTATTAGTAATTAAGTGAATATATAGATTTATATTTATTATTTATTCTAAAATATTTTATAAAAAAACATCTTCTCGTTCTATCTTATTGATTGAATTTCATTTCAAACAAAAAGAGAGAGAAAAATACAATCTTATTCCATCATACTTATTATAATTTTATAAACAATATAAAACCCACCAACACCCTTTTAAGAAGTTTTTATTTTATTTTATTTTATTTTCAAAATACCTTTAATATGTTGTTTTAAATTACTTCATCCTTTGAGAGATGACCTTGGTCAGCCAATCTGCTGCACCAAGATAACATGAAATCGGGCATCTTTTGAGAGCGCCCAAGATAGTGCCTTTTAATGAGTCTTCATCATCCCTAGTAAATTTTACACACAAAATACTCTTATAGTATTAACATGATTTATATTTTCTTTCATAACCTAGGGAAATGGAAGCATAAGAAGAGGTGAGATCAGATTCTCAATAAGGGAATAATCAAAGTAAAGCACAATTGGGAGAAAAATTATACATTTCAGGATTCATAACATGATATCATAAAGATAATGAAATCTATACATGGAAAATGATAACATATGAGAATAGAATAAACATGATAATATTATAAGAGCATGTAATCATATGAATGTGAAAAAAACATAAATATAACATCATATGTATATGTCAAGGATCTCTACCTCATTATCGTAACGTAGTTGATTAGGATAAATACCCACTCCCATAATTGTATAGACTCACTGGTCATGCACCATGATATCTCATGAAATGGAAACATTACCCAATGAATTGGTGGGATATATAATTCCAAGACCACCATACATATAATTAAAATCATATATATGTGTGTCACATGGTTTAAATCAATATATCATAAAAATACAAGGAAATAATATTGGTTTTATATCATTTTCAAGTGGTTCCCTAATGAAGTATTCATGATTTCATAAATAAACATGACATGATAAAATCATGGAATATATATGGGAATACAATGTATTTTAACATAATTCAAGGTAAATAAAACTCAATAAATATGATTACATATATTGTATTTAAACCATATAGAAAATGGATATATAGTTTAGAAAACAATTTCCCTAATTAATCGATGTATTGGGCATCTATGTGAACACCCTTCAATCAAGTAATGGAACATAGGGAATTCATATAGGAATAGAATTGGAAGTAAATCACGACTATAAAATTGGAAGATTAGGAAAGAAAAATTTAGTGATGGATTATATTATAGATGTAATATATAATTTAATAATCTATTCAGATAAAGTATTTGATGGTATCATTTTAAGAATACCCTTGATCAAGCATACAATATAGATCGAGAAAATTCTAAGAATCATTAGAAAAATTTCTTTGAAAATAAGAATTTACCTTTCCTTTTGAAAATATTTTAAAAGTAATATATTATTAAACCATTAGAATACGAATTTTCATTTGGAAACTTGAAATAATATAGATTAATTCACTTAGAAAATGACAAAGTTGGTATAAAGAAACATTGACATGGAAACATGTAAAAGTGACTCCTTTTGTTGAAAATGAACCATGTGGAAATTATTAAAAATAATTTCGTTTAAATTTTTTTATATAAAGTAAATTTAGATGAAAATAACTTTAAAATAATATTTATGTAATAATTTTAAAATCATTTATAATATTACTTTAAAGTAAAACCTATTTTGAAAAATATCCACATGGAATTTTTTTAAAAAAATAATATTTTATAAAACCCAAATAGTAAAAGGATAATGAAAAATTCATTTAAAAATAGGTGAATGGAAAATTGAAGGTAACTTGATGAAAAACATATTTGGGTTATATTTCACACTTTTGATAAGTAAAACATGGACATTGAAGAAGAATATTCATTTGAAAGTATATGAGTTATTATTATCAGCGTCATTCTTTTATTTGTGGAAGAATTTCATCAAATGGGAGCATATTATTTATGAGAATTAATATCTCTATATAAAGAGTAAATATACCATTTTAAAAGATAATTTTGGAAAAAATAGACTTGAAATATTAAAATCAAGAAGAGATTTCACGACTCATGGGAAAAAGTACATGAGTTAACAAAATAATTATGACTTGAGTATCATTTTAATAAAAAACTTTGAAAGATAAAGATATTGAAAAATAACCTTAAATAACATGAATAAAATATATTTCATAATAACATGAAAATTGGTAAACATATACCTCATATAAAAGTAAATTAGTGCATAAAGTAAAATGATTCTCTAGGAAGAGAGTTTGAGAAAAAATCCATTACCTTACTTCCCTACTTATATTATCACACAATAACTCCTATAAAAAAACTATAAAATATTAATAATCCATTTTATAACATTATTCATCTATATGACCCTTTTATATACTTAATTTATAATTATTTACTATGAATATAGTGGTTCATTATATCTTATTTTTAACATTGGGTGTTAACACTTTTAATTGTCTTGGTCATGATTTGTAATCTTAATATTGATCATTGATCATTGATATGAAGTTAATAATTAATATATTACATATTTTTCTATAATATATAAACCATGATTATTTATAATGTTTCACTTTCATTCCATGAGTGTTTTTATTACAACTCTTGAAGATGATACTAGAGACAAACTCTTTTATACAGTTTTTAATGAACGATGATAATATATTGTTAACATGTTTAGATATTAATATTATAACTCCAAAAACATTAAAAAAATTTAATAACTTATTATTACTTTTCATTAATAGTATATAACATTCCTTAATCATTCAATATATAAAAATTACAACATCGCTCAAGTAGGCGGTAAACTAACCAAAACAAAAGTATGTCGTAATGATCGAATGAGTAAGAAAGTGATATTACATAGTGTTAATATAGAACATTTATATAATTTTAGACATGAAATATATATCATATATCTCCATAAAATACATTCTTATAACCATTATTTATGGGTGGTGATGATAAATGAAATTCATCATCTATGGAGGTAGTAGTCTGCAAACACAGACGATTAACGAACCCATTTATCAATAAATGGATGAAGTGATATTATATGAAAATTTAACATTTTAGAATTAAAATAATGTTACAAACATCATATTAATTCATTAATTACACTTTTAGGTCCATCCATGTCGGGTGGTTAAGATAAATAATCCACATCGTTCATGGAGGTGGCAATCTTATGTGGTCTGAATGGCTCGAAGGCCTTCCTTTGTTTTTATTATTTTTGATAATCCACCTTTCAAGGTGTGAGGTGGAACCCTTACAAGGCCCAAAGGCTTAGGGAAAATTACATGACCCATAGGTCTTAAAGGGAATCACCCAGACAAGACAACTTGGAACTACTCCTCCCTAGCATATGTCATGATATCAACAATCTACCTTTGTAGGGATGACCGACTAGCTGTCCTATGAAAAGCTGCACATGCCTGATACCAATGGAAAATCCATACCCTCTCATTCTTCCAATTCCGTTTAGCTCTATTCTAGTGGATGCACCTACCCTAAATCCTCCTCTGAAGCCTTTTCCCTTATAGTCTGACTGGTACATCTACATTTCATGTGGCCCGAAGGCCTTGGGGTGTCCCTAAGGGCTTGGGTGGACCGAAATACTTACAGGACCTGAGGAGCAAACCGGTGGCCCAAAGGCCCAGATGGATGAATAGTTTCAGCTGCTACAGTACCGAACAATGCCTGCTACATCACTACTACAGTACTGCTATAGTACTACTACAATATTTCTATAGTACTGTTACAGTACTCAGAAATCCTCCTCTACCCAGATTTGATCTCGGGTCTCTTGGATGAACCTTCTGAGTCCTCACCAACCGGGCTGAGGCTCATGTGCATAGAGGTGGAAATATACACATTTAAGAATTTAATAAGTCAATAAAATAACATAATTATTCATCAAAACCATAATTTATACCTACTCTAACAGGAAGTGATAAAAAACAAACCACATAATATATTGAATATATTAGTCCACACATACTCATGATCAACGTGTATGTTTCTCTTATTAGATGCTATAAAATGAATGAATAATTGATGTTGCATTAATGGACTAAAAATTTTGAAAAAATTATTATGAAAACAATTTTGAGGGAAAGTGAGAACCCAAAAAGATATAATGTAGTACCAAGTTTCAAACCAAATAAGAAACTACCAAGTTATTCCAGAAAATCTTTAAAATGTTTGAATCAATCACCCTATGTAATCTCTATGTGATATATGCTACCTTCATATTTGGATCATCTTTGATAATTTAATTTTAGTATATAATTTAATTTTAGTATATAAATCACAATAAATTAATTTTATTAAATATGTTAAAGAATATTAGGAAGTGGATAATTAAAAATAAATACTTAGAGAAGAGTAATACTTATATTGGAACATTGATTTTACTTGAAATTATCCTTAGAAATGATGGGATTAGGCTAATTAAGGGTGAAAAAATTCTATGGTTAATTGAATAGGGTTATAGGAGGATTAAATTATAAGAGTTTTGTTTAGTAATCCAAATGAAAGTGTGTACCTTGAAGGGGAGGGAGTGATCTCTTTTATAATTTAGGAAGAGAGAATTTTCCATGTAAAAGAATGTTAAATAAGGGGTAAGAATTGAATGAAATTAAAGTTATGAGATTTAGGCAAGTAAAGGTTGGTAATATAAATAGGTAAGACTTAAAAAAAATGAATCCTAAAAGTTTTAAAGGTCATGTTAAATTAGTAAAAATTGACCCAACATAGATTGGTCATTTAAACACTTATTACTCTTAATTAAACATTAATCATGTCAATTAATTTATTACTAAAAATATAAGTAAACCCTTATTATGAATTTTTTAATGTATGATTTTAAATTTTGGATCCATTAAAACTAATTAATTTCATAAATGTGAGAAAATATTATTTTAAGTTAAACACACACAACACAAAATATTGTTTTTAAATAAAAGATTGTTATTAAACTTTAAACTTATATATAGGATAAATTTTTGATGGTTACATATTTTCATGGTAGTAATTGATTTATTACTAATAAAATTAAGGTTATGTGAAATTAAAATAAATCCATAATCTAATTTATCCAAAATATTAATTAATTTAAAGAAAGACATAAAACTGTTTTCTTTATTAAAGTAACCTTTTACTTTAGTACTAAAAATGTTGTCCATGGGTTCTCTAAGTTCAATTAATATTTTAAAATTCATAATTTTATTCCTTAATATAATATTTGATCACTTAAATGGTTTTATGACCTTATAGTTCATTCTTATATATTGACAAATTCATGAAAATTATAATTTTCATAAAAACCACATCTTCAACTAAAAATCAATATTTTCAAGAAAATAATCAAAGCATCATAGTAAGTAAATTTTGATATTTTAGATTTAAACATAAATTTAATTTTATATAATTTTATATATAAATATTATATATTAAACTTAAAAAAAAAATTATATATTAAACTTTTAATTGAAAATAAAAATATAAAGATAAACTTCTTTTATTTTAAAAGGCCTTCTTAAACATTAAGTGTTTCAAATATTATTTTATACAATTTTTCTAATTTAAATAATTTTAGAATTTTATATCATATATATATATATATATCTTATATGTTATCATAATGACATTTTAAAGATTACTAGTTTAATTTATTTATGTATCATGACCATCATTTTAGTGTGTGTGAAAAAATATATCAAACTCAGCATTATTTAGAGGAAGACACACACATACACACACACACTAAAATATCAAGATGTTATATTGAATCATTAAAAAAATGGATAGATCTATTATTTAGGCCAAAAATTTTCTCATTTGTTTTTTATAATCATCCTAGAGTGTGCAATTTATTTCTGAAATTTTGAAAAAAAATCTAATTCAATTTAAAATATGGATCAAAATTTAGTTAATATATCCGCAACATCAATCTAATAGAGTAGAGTATTTACCTGTCATCTCATAACACAATTTTAATTCATATACTAGAGTTTACAAAAGGTTGTATCAATTTATGATGTTGTAGATATCCAATAATATATGTGAAATACAGGTAAAAGTTGCATCTTACACATTTTTTTTACAAAGAATATACAAAACATGTATAACACGATATTCATACCCAAAAAATACAATATAAATAAATAAATATTGATATCGATATAATATAGTTTTACTTAAAATGTAGGATATAAAAAATTACTCAAAATGTATACTGCATACAATAGTAGATAATATATAATAAATTTATCGGTTAAAATAATAAATTAATAATAAATATATTATTATAAAATAAGTAAATAAATGATGGGTAATGGTTTTTAGGGTTTTCAGTTAATGCCTTTCTAATGACTATATTAGCGAAAGCATAATGTATGCATATAAAATTTACTGATAATAAAGAAAATCATTGTTTATGATATGAAGGTATCATATGAATTTTATTTTTTAAATTTACAGTTCCAATAACATGAAAAAGCATACTCTAGATGTATTACATGCTTATAAAGTATAATACAACCAAATTGATACATTTTTTAAATATCCAAAATTTAGTAATTATAAAGTTATTTAGAATAATAATCATGAAACTTATTTTTTGGAAAAATATAGATAGATAGATGAATTTAACTGGCCTATTTAGTGTTCCTTATGAAATTTATTCTAAATAACATCATAAAAAAACCAAACCTAAAGTATGGTAACAACACATTGCGAGGTCGAATATGAGTACTCTATTTAAGAAAGAGTGTGTATCTATGTCAAGTTCCTAAATAATTTCCACAATTTATATATTTTTTATAATGTAGCATAATCCTTCATGGAATAGTCCATTGAACTTTTGAATGATTTTTTATCCACCAAATTTTGTTTCAATCCTTGTTTCCCACAAAATGTATGTAAATTAATAAATTAAAAAATATTTATATAGAATAATATAAAAATATTGACTTATATTTTTTTTATTTTAATAATACTTTTATGTAAACATGTAAAATGAAATATTTCTAGTTTATAAAACAATTTTAAAAGTATTAGTAGTTATATGAGACTATAATTACAAATATAATACTTACATGTTCATCGATTAAAATTAAGTCTGCAATAACAATTTCATTTGAATATTTTAAATATTTTGTATACCAAAAATTAAGAATTATGACTTGTATTTTTAGAGTATCATCATATTTAATGTAGATACCATAAATTGGTGTATAAAGTAGATTTATTTTTAGAACTTAACTATATAGATAGAAGAAAGTTGATAAGTAATAAATGAAATTAGATAGTAAATCATTATTATTGTTTTATATCGAAAAAATAAAATTCATAAAAAATAGGATAATCTCTATAAATATGTCAAGTTATTGAAAATTTATTTGTATGAAAAATTTTTAATTGTAATCAAGCAATTATGGTCAGTTTTATGTATCAAAATTTTCAACCTTCCTTTCTTGAAACTTTAGAGATGGAAAAATACACTTTTCCATGATAAAAAACTAGTTTTATTAGATACAAACCAACACAATAAAGTGATTTATCTTGAATTTTATTAATATTAATTTCATAAGATACAATTAAAGGATATTTTCTTTATTGAAGGTTGAATAAATTTTTTGAATCTAATTGTTTCATATTATCCTTAGAATGAATGTATTTTTTTCAATATTTGTTCGAGTTAATATTTGATCTTTAATAACATGATCTCCCAAATTTGCAACAATCAAAAAGGTACCATTGTAGTGACTAAATTATTGATCTATATTTCTTTAAAAAATCATTGGAACTAATATTTTCAATGTTATTTTATGGGGTGGAAAACCTAAGATGTTAATACCACTTAAAATATCTAGATTATATATGTTCTCTGGATTTTCCATATCAAAAATGGCCTTATAAACTGAATCTAAAATAAAATATTCCTTCTCTTAATTAGATATAAAAGATAATATATAGGTATTTACTTCATTAATAATTTCATGAGTTATAGCTCAGATGAAATGTTCTTTCAAGTATTCTTTATTTTTTGATTTATCAGAGAAATATGGGTATGTGTACTTAAAAGTTGCATCCAATGGACTTTCATATGATGCGATAAGATAATGTTGTATAATTTTTATTTCTGACTCATTATAAAATTATACACTAAGTTCACCATACTAATTTTTAAAATCCAATCTAAAATCTCCACCAGTTCAAGTAAATCATCATTAATATTGTTATAGAATAGATGTATGTTTTGGTCAATGTAAACACATGGTAATTATTACAAAGATAATATTATTTTTTAATTTCAAATATGACATCACTTATACTAACACTTGGCATGATATGTAATATCTACCTAAAGTCACCTGAAAAGACAATTAATTTACCAAAAAAAATAAAATCACCTAAATTTTGAATTTATTGTGACATTAGGTATCTCAATGAATGGACAAGAGATTCAAAACAATATTTATGTATCATTGGTGCATCATTCCAAATAATAAGCTGATATTTATATATATGTTTTGATAGATCATACCCTTTTATAATGTTATAATATTAATTTTTAGTAATACATACCAGAATAAAAAATATTGAATGAGTTATCCTTCTACCTGGTAGTAATAGTGATTTAATTCTACTTGATGAAACTTCAATGACAATATGAACTTAAAAGCATAATTTGTAAGTTAAATATCAACATAAAAAGGTCTTAAATGTCCCTCTGTATCCATGAATTAAAAAATATATCTTGTAGGAGTATTGGTTGATGCTATAACAATGATCAATTAATATTTCTTCTCAAAAGCCATTTTACTGCTTAAATAGTAGAATTATTAATTGAAGAAAACATTATCATAATTGAGTTATTTTATAATTAATCAACTTCTTTGATAAGATAATAATAAACTAATATAATACAGGTATGTTAGACATAATCTAGTTGGGCCAGGTCATTGAGATGTGTTTTACTGGGCCTACTTAGACAACGAGCTAGGGTCTTTAGGTTATGTTTGAACCCTCATGTCAGTTTCTTGGGGGCCTATGTACCACTGGACCTAGAAAGGCTATGTAATGTGTTACCTATTACTATTATAATAATAGGAGTTTCTTGTGTTTAATAAATATATGGGGGGTCCCCCTACCTGCTAAAAAATTACCTATTAATACATTACAGATTTTATGTTTAGTTGTAAACATGTACTATATGTTTACATGTTAATATTGTATATATGTTCATTTGTTTATATGTTAATATGAAGTTGTTTTAATTATAATTAGAATTATTTTTTATATGTTTAAATTATGGTAATGACCATTAAACTATTATCATGTTAAAATGATTTTTATCATGTAATAAGTAATGAAGTTAAAAGAATATTGTTTTATGTGATAAAAATTAGCATAAATTTAATTTATAAGTTATTATAGATTTATTATTTACATGCTAATAGATTTTATGCCTATCTGTTTATATGTTCATAATGTTTAAATTAAATTTTTTATATGTTAAACCAATTGTTTATAAAATTTTATAAGGGATCAGTTATATAGTTTCAAAATTTACTCAAACTCTATGAACTTTCGATTAAATGTCATAAACAATTAGTTTTTTCAACTGTATAGTTCATATAGTTATATATCTCAATTATTTTTTTATATCATGTTTAAGTATCCAAGTAATTAAGTTTTATCTGAAATATTACAATCACACTGATAAATTATACAATTTACACTATGTTTTGGCACAATAAAATGGATACGTATATAGAGAATTTAATATACTGTGTTGACCCTAATTACTTATATATGTTAAAACATATTATAAAACCTTACAATAGGTTAGAATGTTAAATACTATCATAATTATATAAAAAATGACATATAACAATTCATCCTTGTATTTTATAAAGGATTAATATATCTATATGGTATAACAAATGTTTGACTAAAATATATGCATATTTTAACCGTTTTGTGAAATATTTTAGGTTAGAATTATATGTGAAATGATATAACCTATTTAATAATATCTTTAATTCAAGTTCTTACTAAGCTATTATATAACATACTATTACTATCAAATTATATAAAAATTGTTGAAATATCAAGAAATTCAAAATAGTTGTAGCATAATTTGATTATATACTATATTTATATAATACATAAAACATCTCCAGAATGTGAAGAACATATTATGAATACATGGATCATATTAATAATATTAAAATGTGGAAAAAACCTTATTATTAAAAAATGAATAATGAAAATATAAATAGAAATAGGTAGACAATAATAACTAATTATAAGATACAAAAAAAATCCGGATTGTTACAACAAATTAAGATTAGTAAAAGGTGTTATGATACTATTAAGTAATTAAACTATATACTATTAACTTATTTTGAAATAGTTACACATTCTTGAATATAGTATTACACTTGCACAAGGAAGTTTTATACTTCTTAGTAGCAGTAAGTCGATAAATAAATGAAAGTAAAAACAAAATTATAGAAAAGAAATCAATTTTAATGGAAGTCATATTTTAGTTTTGAAGATACCATGTATCTACAACCTTTGAAATTGAATATAGACAATATATTTGAAAATAATTTCCAAATTTTTATTCCAAAAAACTAAATGGTTGTGAAACAGTATTGGAGAAGATCATGTGGGAAAATATTCTACACAATGAAACCCCTATAACCTAAAAATAATTATCTTTAATAGACTAAAAAAACTCACCATCATCTTGAAGTAACCTTAAGACACTTCATGTGTGTCTATATGTATTTTGCTTAGTTTAGTTCATAATAAAAATGTCTTTATAGGATACATGGGTTCTAACATTAGTAAGCAATATTCTTAAATAATAAATATCTCCGATTGTTGGAGGTATATAATATAATCTACCAATTTCAAACTCTATATTTTGAGGATAATTTTTTTTATCATCTATTGCAGACAAATTTAATTAGAAATTATGCATAAGTAAAATTCCATTCCTTGGTATATTATAATTTTTCTTCAAACCAATATTTAGTCATTGATTTACCAATTATGTTCTTGTTCAAAATTTTCTTAATAATATCAAGATCGTTGTTATTAATACTTTGTTCACAATAGATATAAAAATATAACCTTTCAACTTGAGGAAATATATAATGTATATCACAACTAAATATTATTTATCTATCCCCACATGATGATATATATTGATAGTTATAGTATATCATAATCTCATAAACATTATTATTATATTTATGAGTATTATTAACCTTTTAAAGTTCAGTAGTCACATGATCATGGACTTGGTTTATATATTTAAAAAAAATACTCAATTGAATGAGAATAATTCCAAATCTCTCTATTAATATGGTCTTGTTATTTCATTAGTATAATTGGATTATAAGAAACAACATACCAATTATCCATCTAAACACCATTCTTCACCACTTAATTTCCTATATCTATTCATCAATAAGCAATGAAGCCATCTTCATCAATATTTGTACTGACAAAAAAAATGGGAAAAACTTTGAACACCTTTTATTTTTCATGCATGAATATTGAGGATTATTCTTTCCATTTGGACTATGAACTATGAATTTATTTTAAACTTTTTATAGGCATGAATAATCCTTTTTTCTTGAAATCTTAGCAGATAAAATTTTATTAATATCCATTTTAGAGGAAATTTTAATATCACTATTTAGAAATATAAGTATATAAACATGAATAAAACCTTGTTTTTGGAACTCAATTGTATGAACAACTTCATCAAAGTATAATATTTATTAACATCGATCAAAAAAAATAATGATCTAGTTGCATACTACAGATTAATATGAATAATTTTAACAGCTGTACCTTCTTAGATACTTCCAAATAAATATACTTCTCTTAAATTAGTCATCAAATGATCAAACTTAATATTAAATACCCTAGAAATTATTTAATGGTAGAATGAAGGACATATATTGTGATTCTTTACAAATCATTCTATTTATAGACAAGTTGGGTTGCATTTGAATGTAAGAAACAAATCAACATACCCTTCCCAATCACAAATTGATATTGCATCTTTTAATTTTGTATCATATATCACAGACCACATGTAAAATATGAAGGAAGAATAATATATTTTCCACATGATGAACCTTCACATTAACCTCTTAAATAATCATTTTAAAAACCATTGCAAAGCTAAACTCTCATATATATCTAATTAAAATGGATGAAAGTTAATCTATGAGACTCAATAATCATATATGCATCTATAATAAATTGTTGTAAAAGATATATTAAATGTAAAAGAATTGAATTTTGAGGACTAAGAAGTTGTAAATGGTAAGAAAATTACTCCATAATTATAACATTGTGTTATTTTCCTTATCTATTGAATGTTTTAAACTAATGGTTTATTATGTCAATATATCTATGTTGGATTATTTCAAATATTTGTGGATATGGCAAAGGAAGATACAAAGGTTGAAGTTAATGTATATATTTAATCTTGTAACTTTTTAAATTTATGATAATGTCCCATTATTCATTAAGACCTTCAATATTACTATCTATAAGCATAAAAATTTCAGATTCAATTGGTAAGTTCTGTAAAGAAGATTTATTACCCTATTTTCTAATTAATAATAAATTTAAAGTAGGATAATCATTACATTTGAGGAAATATCTAGCTATTCGAAAATGAATAGTTAGTGGGTTGTTCTCATCCAACATAATGCATAGGTTTTCTATAACTTCTAAAATAAATGAGGAGTTCAAATTAGTTTAATCAATGTAGTATGAAGGAAGGCGTAATTAAAATTAAAAATAAATTCAGTTATTTGATTCAATATTATGTAGTAAATTTCAAATACCTGACATTTTTCATTTTCATTTTCACTTCATTTGTAGTATTTTAAACATAAAGTAATGAATTTTTTTTGTCTTTTCATCAATGGGAATAGAACTACCAATATTTTTATAGTTTTGACCATTTAGTCTAAAAATATGGGGAGCACCACCATCATTTATAGTCTTGTTTGTCCTTCCACCTATAGATGTGAAAGAGAACATCGAGGTATAATGTGCATGTGTTCAAATAAAATTTTCATAACATTATAATTAATGTTGAATAAGTGATTTCACAAGTAATTAGGTTGCCAATGAAATAACTGAAAATCAATCTTACCCATTTAATATCATAATTAAAAGTATAGATTATGTTTACCACCAATTTTTTTAGCTCTATCATGAACCCATAATTGTCCACCATAATATCTATAGATATGGATAGGGTCACTGATGTCTATATACTCTATATGAAATAAATTTAAGAATAAATTCAAATTATTTTAATTAGTTGATGAAAAAAATATTATCATCACATTTTTAATAGATATTGGATAAATGAACACCTACATATTTTACAAAGGCAATTTTTTCCATATCTGAATTGTTAGTTGTATCTATCAAAAATAATTATGCATAAACATGTCTATTGAATTATTTTATAATATTAAAATTAAAAATTATTAATAAAATACATGTTGTATATTAAGTTACAATATCATAATTAAAATAAGTATATTTGTACTTTCATAATCCAACATTTGATGCATGTGAATATTTTATATCATATGTATTTAAAATTTTATATGTGATTCTAAAAAGGAACATGTGATTGTGAAGTATAGGTAATAAAAGAACTCATATTCCACCCAAATGTTTTATTTTTTGTATATATACAAAATATTAAATGAAAATTACTAGAGTTATAAAAATAATGTGAGTTATAAAATAAGATTAAAAGATTTAATGTAATTCGTATCTAATATGTAATCAAATAACAAATATTTTAGGTATTTATATGGTTAGATCATTTAATATAAAGCTGTCTAAAAAATATAGTTTTTTATACTTAATGATTAACTTAAAATAGAGAAAACTATTTAGATATATTATCATCTTATTATGATATTTAATAATATCAATAGTTTTATGAATTGATCTGATTAACTTTATATAGAAGATTCCTCTGGGAACTTGGGTGAAGTTTTAATAGTTTATTATTGTGATTGGTGTTGTAGAGATTGAGTGTTTAGAAAATTATTTATATATTTTTTTGAATCTATTGGATTAGAATAACCAGGAATTGGTATAAAAAATATATGAAATTAAACAATAATGTCTAAAATCAATGAAAAATACAAATTATATTAAATTATTATAGTTGGGTGTAATATTCTCTAGCATCCCCACACTAAAAGTGTTCAATAGAGTATATGTAGTAACATAATATCTTGTATAATGTTGATTATGAGATTATTGATTATCTAAAAACATAATGTAAATTAAAATAATAGGTGACATTATTAACAAAATGAAGAAATATTTTTAGAAAAGTAATGAACTAATATTACCATATAAAGATATATTTGATAATGGTGGTCAGGTTGATTTGTTAATTCATTATCTTTAGATATAATCATATTAACTTGGACAATGTATGGATCAACAATTAAATGAGAAGAACTTGATATGGTAGATATTCCTATCACTTAATAATGAAAATAATGGAAAGAATAAAAATTTACAAAAATTTTTAATATAAAAAATATGTTTTTATCAAATATATATGTCCACTATTTTTTCATCTACAACCTCCCTAATTTCATTTTCAATTTATATTCTTTATAGGTCCATTTTTAGTTTAAATACATATATGATATATTTTATATTATGGTATGTTAAACAAAAATATATTATCCCGGAGGTAAAAAATGTACATGTAGTGTCATTATTTATAGTACTAGGAATATATATACTAAATGATATAGAAGGATGAAAGAAAACACAAAAATTATTAGAAAATCACGGGTTCTTGTTTTTCATGTCGATGAGGCTAAATAAAAATTTGAACATCAAAATAGGAGAAGCATGTGCATGGAGATTAGGAAACACATAAATAAATAAATAAATGACTAATTCTAGTATTTTAGTATTGTTAAGGAGTATGTGATAGAATGTTATAGTATTTTTAATATTAAAAAAAAACATTACTCATTCGACATCTACTTAAAACCCCCTTAAATAAATTTGATAAAAGAAATAGAAAAGGGAACAATGGAACATAAATGATTCTTACCCATCACATTCAAGAAAAAATATATTGAAAATTAGGTTTATAGAATTCTATAAAATTCAGATAATATGTATTAATTTATCATTCCAAAGATGCACAAAAATTCCTATTAAAAATATATGTTATACATCATGCTTAAGGGAAAAAGTAGAAAATTGTAGTTCTTTTTTGTATTTGTAACAAACATTAATTTCAGTTAATACAAATTATCAATAATAACATGAAAAAAACATAGGATTAGAATATTATGATAATAAAAAATTGTAATGTTGAATGTGATCTATAAAATATTGTGGGTAATACAGGAAAGTGGAATAAAAACCCATCAATAAAGAGAAACTGAATAATTAATAGAATAAAAATGCATGACAGAAGTATAATCGGGGACCCAATTATTGAATAAGAAAACATAAAATCAAATAGAAAATTATGGTTATAAAATTAATTTATTTTATTGTGATGTGTTAATTAATAAAATAAATCAGTAAAAATTGATTGACAAATTTAAAAGAAAAAACTGGATAAATTATGGTATTATGGATTTGGTATTGTACTTGTCGCTAATGACGTATAGAAAGTTTTGATGGTAGAGGGGTTAGGTAAATGGAGTGGCTGGAGGAAAATAGAGATGGTGGAAAATGAATAAGAGAAACCCAAAAAATAATACCAACTAAATAACCATCATAATAAAAACCCATATCATAAGTGTAATCAGAAACTCAATTAACAAATAAATATATTTAAAATGAAATAGAAAATTATATTATAAAATTAATATATTTCTTTGTGATTTTTAATGGAATATAATAAAATCATTAACCATTGATCCATAGCGGGGAGAGAATAAATTAAGTATATTTTTGTATTTAGGGTTATGGAGAGTACCTATTGAAAAATTCATCCATATAGGTTTGATAGAAGAGGGTGGATGAGGTCATGTATCACAGGTAGTTAGTGAGATGATGACACTAGATTAGGGTTCTATATTGAGAAGACATAATTTATGGGAATGATTGAGTGGGATGTTAATGCAGAGAGAATTAGAGGAAATGCTTTATGGTGGACTGATATCGATGAAGGTAGTAATGTGGGGAGGAGGGTAGTTGAGGAGGAAGCCGGGTGGGGAGGAGCCGAGGATTCATTAGGGAGGATATGAGAAGAGGTAGAGATAAAGAGGAGAGGCAATTCACTATGTGGGAAAGTTAGGGATAAAGTATATAGGTAATGATAATTGGAGGTAATAATTTAGTTATCAAAGTATTATGACATAGAGTTTTTTTGGAGAGAAAATGGTAAAGGAGATTGTGGCATGTGGAGATTTTTTCCTTCACAAATAGTATAGAATAGAATTCAAGATATTAAAACCTTAAATATCATTTAAAATATATCTTTAATAATCCATAAGGATATATCAAACTATCATATTTTTTACAAAGATAAAACCCATGTTGCAAGGGTATTGTTCACAACATAATAAGAATATTCTATCTCTTTCATTTTCCATATTTTTCATGATCACACAATAATAAAAGAAACCATGCTACATCCAACCTCTATATCCCATGCACAAAAACATTTCTTCTTTTTTATATGAAAACAAAAATTTAGACATATTTTATATGATGTGAAAGAACCCTCACAAGGCACATGCTTTCCCCATGAATCTTAAGTTTTGATTTGTCTCATCACCTACTTTTCCATCATGGAAAAACCTCTATAAATATTGGAAAATTATTTATTATAATATTCATCATCATCCCATGAATTAAACACATTGTGACATAGGGGTAACATTTCATAGTGAAAAGGAACCACTCCTTCTTCTATTGATTTGTATACAACTGGCTACTTAAATATAATCTCATGATAGCGCATCAACCTTGGTAATATATCAAAACTACCAAATCACTCAGGATCTCCTCACCTAGACTTCATCCTCAACCTATGTGAGCATGAAAAAATCCATTTATTCATATAAATTCCCATGTTGATTCATAAATAGATCAATTTTTATCTAATGTGACTTTTCATATTCATATACGGAACCTAAATTCCCCTGGTTTTAATTGTACATGAATCTTAATTGTTCCATTATCTTTATTTAACTTTCCATTATACCCTTTATTAATACAAGATCTAGCCTCCTCTAGAGTCCACCTTATATGAACAAGCCTCCCTATATTTTAATCCTACACAATACCATTACTTTTCCTTTTCCAATTCTTTATTTATCAAAAATTCACCAAAATACATAGAAAATAACCTTTTTGAATAAAATAATAAAAACACTAAAAATTGTTCAAAAATAAAAAATTAATCAATAAAATTATTTTCATAAATATGTTCATGAAATATAATTATCAAATCCCCACACAATTAAACAATTACCTGTACTAAATCATATTTCTCACAAAGGAAACCCACCGTACCAAGTTTTAAACATCATATTCACTAAAATAAAACAATTATCAATAAAGAATAAGTTTTAAAGCATCACATAAGAAATAACTTTTCAGATCCTCAATTTTCAAGGAAACAAATTAAACATTCATTTTTTTCTTTTCCTTTTGAATTTATGTTACTTTTCCTTACTTATATTCAAATCCTCAAACCTTTTATTAGTATTAATGGAACTTGTGATCTAACCTATTGGAAAAATTTTATTGTGAATAAATAATTTAATATATAAATATTAAATCTTATTAGATGAATTATTCAATATAAAATATCATGATCCACACCAGAACTATATTGTTTTAGTGTATTTGGAAACATGAATACCTAAAAAACTAGTATATAAAATATATACATTGTATCCCTGTTAATTATTCACAAATATTTCCCTTATTAGAAATATCATACTTAAAAACTTTATTCATATCCCAAGGAAAATTAAATCTAAGAAAGGGTGATTTCATATGCCCAATAAGGGTAAACATGGGAGATATTAATCAATGATCATAAGTGAACATAAGAAAAGAATAGGGTTTGGAGAACATTATCATAACATACAATAATTATACCCAATTAGTCAAAGATCATTAATCAGAAATCATTTCATAAGTATTTTTCATAACAAAAGGAAAAATTCACAAGTGTATGGAATCATTAATAATCAATCATAATCCATGATAAAACATCATAATAATAAGAAAAAAGGTATTTACATACACATAAGCATATAAAATCATTTTATTAATCAAGTATAACTACCAAGACTATCATAGTGGATTTTAATCACTCTATATTCTATTATATCCTTAGTCAAGTTTCACTCCCAATACTATCATAGTGGATGGAGTCCCTTACTAAACTGGGTTTACTCCCCATTCCAATCCTTATTATCTCAATAGATATCCATCGTTACCTAATGAATTGGAGGGAAATATAATTATGATCCCACCAATAAAAAAATGAAATCCATACCCATGTGTTACAAAATATCATAAAACATTTATCATATCATCATATCATAACTAATGTAAAGGAAATGAGTTTGATAAACATTTCATTATTTAATCATACAATAACCCATGAAAAATAAATGGGTTTTATAAACATCTAATCATATTAATAATAAACCATCCATAGAAATAATAAGTATTTTATAATTATATAACATCCCTAGAAAATCATAATTAACATCAAATGAAGTTATTATAGATGAAAATTTTCTATAAAAGATCATTTGAATATTTCTTGAGGAAAATACCCTTTTCATTTTGAAACAACTTATTTAAAATCCAGATATTTTGAAAATATTAAGGAAAAATTTTTATTTGAAAATAACCATGTAAAATTTTAAACTAATATTCAAATCATTGATTGGTCATGATGGTCTAAAATTCCATTTATTCCATAATCATTAAAACAAATATTCCATTCACTCATTTAGTAAAAAGTACATTGTTCTGAAAATGACAATAAGATTATTTTTAAACATTTTTTTTAAAAATTAAAACATGGGTCAAATTGAACTTAAATAATCATTTAATAATAGTAAAAATATTCTTTAAAACATTTTTGAAAATATGTCTATGAAAGAAAAAAATTCCAACTGAAAGAGGAGAAATAAGGTCGACTTTTCTTAAAAACATCTTGTGAACCATTTTGAGTACCAAAGAGATAAAAATGGAAATAAAACTTATAAATTCAATAAATAACTAGATTATAATAAAAATTAATTTTTTATAAAATAATTATCACATAATTTCCTCAATTTAAATTCAAGAAAAATAAATCCAAATTAAAATGAGATTGAAATATAAATCCCTTACCACTTTGGTAACCTTTGAATCATAAACCCCATTAAAGAATAAATTCAAACGTAGGTAGAAAAACATTTTAAATAATTATATTAATGATATAACATGTGAAATGGGATTTATATATAACTCATAAAATATTATAGGTTTATAAAAAAACATATATCCCAAAGAAGACAATTTGAGATGATAAACCCTTTTAAATTTGGTAAAATATTAATAAAAACCTCATAGTGGAGAGAAAATTATAAGGATTTTTAAATCCACATAATTTTAATTAAATTAATAATATAATAAATGCATGAAAAATATATGCACCACATAAAGGAAACATGTGGTGAATATGGTATGTGTCTCATAGAAATAAAAGTGAGACGAGGAATCCCTTATCTCATGTCTTGCCTAGCCTTTTATGAATTATAAAAATCCTATATAATAAATATATATTTACTATAAATATAATCAAAAAAGCATTTAGACATAAATTTATATTTATTATTCCTTTATAATTTTCAATTATCCTTTCATTAACATTTTCTTCATTAAAATGAACATTTTCCTAAAAAATGGTCCGTTTTCCATGCATGTTTTGGTTCAGAAGTTCCAGTACTTAAACATTGATCATGGGTACATCATATATAGAATTTTAATCATGTCATAATTATAATATTTAGTAATTATATACACTTTTATAACAATTTATATAAATTAGTGATGAAAAATGAAATACATCACTTCGTAGAGATTGTAGTCCATACATACATACAAGTGATGTTTCCACTTTTTGATGGATGGAAGAAAAGATAGGTAAATAATATTTAAAATTTAAAAAATAATTATTATATAATAAATATCATATATATTCATTAAATATATTATTATTACCATTCATGTAAATCAGTAATGAAAAAAATGCACATCTCTTCGTGGATGGGGTAATCTACACATACGCAAGAGCGACGTTGTTACTTTCCAGTGGATGAAATGTTAAGAAGTTAGATAATATACAATAACTATATAATAATAATAATTATCTCATAAATATAATATATAAACTTTATATCTATCATAAAAACTATCCATTAATTATGGTTATGGAAAATGAATCATATCTCTACAAGGAGGTAATAGTCCACACATATGCGTGGACGATAATTTAATTTCCCATTTGATTGAATATAATGTGGATAATGGTGGTTAAATAATCATAATAACATTTTAGTATAATTAGGAAAATTAATTTATTATTTTATGATTAATACCATAGATTTAAAGTGGGTATAAGAAGAAATAAACTGAAAGAGGTTGGGTAAGACAATTACCTCTTCTTCGATAGACCTCCTTTAGATCCCGTATTAAAGACCATTGGAAATGAATTTTTAGAATAAAATAATCTATAATTCATGGATATATAAATTAATAATATAATTGGGTTGGTATTGGGTGATAAATTAGGCTCAAAGTGGTGTGAAAAAGAGAGATGAGGGGCGTCCTTTTATAAGGGAGGGAAGGGGCACTCTGGTAAATTTTCAATACTTTTAAATATTATAAAGTCACATTAACAGAAAAATGGTTTCAGATTGGATTAATTTTAAATTAAATATGATATAGGATCAAAATAAACATATCCATTAATATTTATACAAGTTTTTAGGTCATTTTAACCCTTATCTATTTAGTTTAACCCCCATTAACCCATTTATCATTTAGTGTGGTAACATATTTTTCAATCATTAAGGATTCTAAATTTACTTATAAGGTTAAAATTGGAACAAAAATGGTAAAGGTATGATATTTTTGACCATATCACACCCCTTTTCCTATTTTAATATTTTTATAATTTTTAAATTATTTAATAAAATTTTATATAATATAAAATATCACTAATGTCATTTTTGAGACTAATAATTCAATTTTAACATAAAGTTAGGAAGAAAACAATTCATTTTGAATATTGAACCTTTAACTAAAAATTTTAAATTATAATTACCCATAAAATTCATGGCACACCACAATTCATCTAAAAAATATTTATTTTATGGTTTTTAAAATTATGTAGTAAATTTTTCTAGATATTTCACAAGAACTATGTCGGCATTATGTAAGAATTTTAGAAAATTTTACCACCATTAAAGATTAAAAAAATTAATATAATAAAAAAAATTTATTAATATTCAGAATAATCATTTATAACTAACCAAAACATTTTTTTATCCCCATAATAAAATACTATAGTTTTTGCTAGAAAATAGAGTGACATTTTGTATTTTTCATTGCTTAAAATAATATATAGACCATTATCAAATAAAAATGACACAAAATTTACATAACTTTAAGTATTGGATGATTATTTTCAAACCCCACTTATAAAATAGATTATAGGAAAGTGTTTGGGTTATTTTAAAGTCTTATCCCATATTTTAGCCTCATTTGAAGCATTTTACACATGGTTTAAAAAATTTAAACCACTTGAGTCCAAATATTTATCACATTTTTAAATATTACATTTATAGAAGTGGATGACTTAATTTTGATATTAATTCATAAAATGAAATGAAAAAACAATTTTTAGAAAAATGTGTTTTAAGCCTAAAAATTAACTTTTATAAACATAGTGAATATTAATGATTTAAATGTAATTATTTATATTATTATAAATAAAATGGATCATATGTCACTTTAATACCAAATAAAAAATAAGATTATTCTTTTAAATTACTTGATTTAATAACAATATTTAAAAAATAAGCATTTTCACTATTCATTGAAAAATCAACCATTTCAGAAAAAATCAAATTTCTTAACCTAAGTTAATTTTGATATAATGTTATAAAAAATTATTATCATTTTATAAAATAAAATTTATAAAATTTTCTTAAAATAATTATAATATTTACTCACAAAAAGTAATAAAACCTAATTTTTTTCCAGAAAAACTATTTTTGATACATAAAATAGCTTTACTAATAATTGAGTGTATATTTTTTAAGAATTATCTAATAAGTTTTTATTTATTTGGACCATTATACATATATTTCTCAATGTGGTTACTCATATTCATATCCTCCACTTTAATGAATAGGTTATAACTGTCACAATTAAATAATAATATTTTTTATAGTATATCACAATTTTCTTTAAACTCAGTGTTTCATGTTAAGAAATATATAAATATTATTATTATATTAAACTATATTTTTAAGGTGTTACATCCACCCATTAAAAAAATTCTCAAAATTTTATCCTGATCATCACTAGTTCAAAATCTAAAAAAACCTTTGTTGAAAACCCACATCACACCAAGGAATAATAAAACTTCCTTTGAAAAAAGAAGTGGTAAATATTAAGGTTATTTGAAATAACACATAATTGGGTTCCCAGATAAGGAGAAAATTGGTGGGAAGTTAAAATATATACATGGAGGGTAATAATAACTTCCTAGATCTAATATAAAGTGATAAATAATATGTTCATGATAAAGTTAATGACAAAAAAACCATAAGTCAGTGAGGGGTTAAAAGGCCATAAATTCATTAAAAATTAAAGTAAAATAATTTTTTTTATATTTCAATATCCTTTTCCTAAAGTTGAGGGATTATTTTACAATTAAGATAGATAACATGAGAAAATACACTTACTCGATATCTTACCATTTTGTGAACAAAATTTCATCATTTGGTTGTGCTTAGGTCAATTTCCACTTCATATCTTACTACATGAAATGAATATTAAAGATGAATTTTTAAAGCCTAAATCACTAAAATTAACTTTTAATAGATCATAAGATCTATAAAAGAATGAAAATTCATTCCTTCTATCTCTAAATATTTACCAAAACCAAAATGGTAAGCATACGTTATCCAATATGGATAAAAATATTACATTATTCTCTGAAACATCAAGAATAATACAAATAGTTTAACTTGATCCATTCCATAAATATTCAATCTTATGAATACTCTAAAATATATATGACCAAATTCAAAACCCAAAAATCTAAAATAGTTGACCACATATTTTTTCTAAGATAAAATTTAACATTTATCCCTAGACAACATGAAGTATCACATAATGTCGCATACTAAACATGTGAATACCTTGATCATATATTCTCCTAAAACATGCTAATAACTCGAATCACTATAAAACCTCATGGAAAACATATATGATTCCAAAAATTAACTTTATCCTTATTAATTTTGTAAAGAACCCAAACCCTATTTTCAATAGCTGGTGCCTTATATTAATAAATTTTCATTGATACAAGAAACTAATCCCAAAGTATTGACCAGTTTAGCAGTTTTGGAATCCAGATTATATACATGATGTTTACATTACAATTTGAAATAAAAAAACATTTCAACTCCATTGGTAATGCCCATAAAATCCTAGATTATTCATACAAGTCATTATTAATATACATATTCACATCCTAGAGAGAAATAAAACATAATTAAGGGATGATCTTACATTATTATTAAGGGTAAGTAATACAGTGGAAATATAAATAATAAGGCATAATGAATAACTAAAAGTACACATTCCATTAGAACATAAAATTGAGAATAATAAGGCAGGAATAAAATCTGATTAAATAATGACATAAAAAGACATAACTTTGAATATTTTACCTATTGAATAATCAAATGGACTATCAATTACTAGTTTCATAATGAGAGAATGCATAATATCGGGCATCATAATAATACCATTAAGGCCTCTCCCAAGACACCATACATAATGGGTAAAAACCCAGTCTAGTTTGTCTCATGAGACCTACTGATGCATCGAGGGGCTATAGCATCCCCCAACCATCACTTACTAAGTCTAATAAATTCCTCATATGAAAATGGTGAATCATAAACAACATAATCATTCATATCTAAAAACTAGTATATGAAATGTGAATACTTTAACCATAAACCCTGAATGGTATCAAATATCACATACATAGCCAAAATGATCATAAAACCTTCAACAACATATGGTATATGGTATCATAATAGACAAAACTCAATGAAGTATGAGATTAAACAAAGAAATTTTTCATATATAAAGATTCCATTTAAAAATTATTGAGGAAAATAACCTTTAAACATTCAAATGTATCCCATACCACTTTGAAACATTTAAATCATAATCCCTATGATGGAATCATTAAAGGAAACTTATAATATCATGAGGATAATAAGAATCATGATATGATATATAAAAGGTAATTTCATACACCGCACATAGAAAGAATAAGCGGTGAACAAGGCATATATCTCATAGAATTAAAAGTGAGATGAGAAAAACCATTTTTTACTTCGGAAAGAAGACTTGTTTTGGAAAATCATTTTTATTTTTCATAAATTCATATTTTAAACATGTATATCCCAGAAAAGAAAAGGAGGTACATTGAAATTATATTTTAGGCATAAATTATGTCTCACTAAAGTGAAATCATGTAAAAATAATTTTTAAGAAACTTTAGAAATACAACAGTTTAGCGCGGTTTAAGGAAAATATTAAAGAGATTTTAAAGAGAAAAGAAATTTTTGTTTTAATAAAACCAGAAATTAAGCAAGATATTTTTTCTTTATAATTTTTTTATTTTATAAAAATAATTATTGATTAAAATAGGTTATATATTGCACTTGAAATTGGGTTAGAATTCAAGAAGTTTCCTTTAATCGGGATTGCTTATCAGGAAGAATTGAGTAGGAAACCATATTAAAACATGTAAATCCATATCAAAGAAGGAAAAAATGATCTGGATACATGATTTTGGAACATATAAACAAAATTTATAATAATTACATAAAAATAAAGAATAATTATATTGGGTTAGAGAGAGAGAAAGAGTAACCCGAATGAAAAATGGAGGTTTGGGAAGAAACCTTACCACTTTGTAATCAACCAAATCGTATGTCCTAAAATTAATAATAATAAAATGAATCATATAATACCATTAATATAAATATAATAATGATAGTATATATCAAATTTCAGTATACATACACTACATACATGAAATAATTTCTGAATAATGGAAATCTCATGAAAATAAAAGTGAAATGATAAACCCCCATCCTTTTGTCTGAATGTATTTTTCACTTGTACTTAATGTCTAAGATAATAAAATTAAATCCATTAATTAATTAATTAAGAACCTTTTATATATTTATTTTATTAATTGTAGTTTTATTAAGTTTATTTATGGCCTTATTAATGAGTTATAGAGTTTAATTTCACTATTCAAGAGCATTCATTTTCTTGGTTTTCATGATCAGTTTGCCTATTTATAAGTAATTAAGTTCATGTAAAATAAGAATAATTATCCAAAATTATAATTATATGAAATTAATGAACATACATAAGTTTAATTGGTTTTATATATTGTTTTATTCTCAGATAAGAGGATTAATAATTAGATAACATGTTAATGATAATTGTTTAGATTAATTTTAGTTGTTTTAGATAAAAAAGAACCCATTTTTTATCATTTAGTATTATGTAAATGTTTTACATTCAGAAAATAAAAAAGTTTTTAAAATAAATTTTAAAATATATTTCAGCCATGAAAATGGTTTTATGAATAACCTTAAAGGCGGTGAAGAAAAATAAAAACTTTTCATCCTTGAATAATAAAATTATAGTACTAGATTTATAAAGCCATTTGGATGAGGGTAGGTGAGGAGAGAATAATAAAAAATTAACTTGAAATGAAAATAAAAGAAAAAGGAAGAAGATTTTTACCTATTGAATTCTTCTCCTTGAGAACCACCTTAAGGGTGTTTGTTTTGGTCTTTTGAAGAGACCAAGATCTCTGGGATGTGGGGGAGGGTCTTGGGAATAGTATTGGGAATAATTTAGACAAGGATCAAAGATTGTAAGGTGTGATTAGAAACGGTGGTGAGGGGTGTTATTTATAGTGGAGGCGAGAGGTGTTTTTTTGAATATTTTAATCTCCAGTTTAATATTTTGGATCTAGACTATGAATAGTTTGAGAATTATCACTAAATATATTAAACTAATTATGGGAATTTATATATTATGGTGATTACATCATCCATGACTCAATTAATAGTGTATTTATCCTAAAATGTATATATACCGTAAATTATCATATTTCACTATTCACAAAAATTCAAGTATTCTTGATAAACCCCCAACATTTACCCTAACCATTCTTTGATGTGTAGAATTAAAAAATAAACTCAATTTTATGAAAATAATTTTATAATTTCTATAAATTTAAATTTTAATTAAAATCATAATTTACTCAAAAAATACATATTTTAAATTTATAATTGATTTTATAACTATATGAAAAATTAATGAAGGTCTCATAAAATTATCCTAAAATCATAAGGAAAAAAATATCACCTATAATATAATATAATTATATCATACCTTCATTTATAAGATGCCTAAATTTTATTTACCCATTCATGGGTGAGGTTACTATTAATTTGGCTGATTTATTATTCATAAGGGTTATATTACTATTAATAAGGGTAACATTACTATTTCAAAGGGTCAAGTTACTATTAACCAAAGAATTAATTTGATCATATCAGAATCTAAATATATTACTAATCACAACTGTTCATGTATATTTTTTAAAATTCAATTCAAAGAAGCAGAAAAATTATGTTTAATGCTAACCCCATAGGTGTAATAGGAAGACAGGTAAAAAATGTTCTAATGTTTAATATGTATTCATATATAATTTCAATATAAAAATAATTTCAATGATCTACATTGGATTAATATATATATATATATAATTGATATATTATGACTTTAAAAATGAATAATTATTTAAATGAAAAAACAATTTTTAACTAAAAATTAGTAATTTTCACTATTCAACAAAAAAATGAAACTTCTCAAAAAATACTAAAAATACACGCTAAGTTAATTTTGAAAAAATGATTTTTATTTTACCAAAAATTTTATTTTTCATTTTAAATATTTTTTATTTATGTGAAACCATTACAGATAAAATTTAATAGTAGTTATTACTATTAACATTACTATGTTTAACTACTAGGTTATAAATAACTTTTTTAAATAGTTATAATAACAAAGTGTGGTTTCATAAGGACTTAGTGTTGCATGAATTATATTAAATATTAAATTTATTTTTCAATCCTTGGGGTGTTACAACTCAAATAAAATCACATACTATTGAATATATTCTATAAATCAAAAGATGAAATAAAATTCATCATAAATCGCATTGTTGTCAAATCACTAATCATTTTCAAGGTCAACAAAATTATCAAATTTACTCTATCAATATAAATCAACTATTTATCCTAACTAAACATAATTATCTCAACATCATGCACATATTCAAGGTTATATACCCCTCAATCATGTGTTTTCTAAAAAATATCACCTTACCACTAAATCAATTTTCTAGGTTATTAGTACCATTCCACATAAGATTTAGAATCATAAAATCAAAACTAATATAGAATAAACCTTATATGATTCATATTTATTATAACTAGAATATCTTTGAAAAAAAATTATACAACATAATTCTTGAATCCCAATATATAAAAATTTAATCATTCCACTTCAATGATTGACATAGCATAGGCCCTTCCTTGTTCTAGGTGTTAACCCTTGGATTAGGGCATTGAATTGGATAATACCTATGTTCCCCACACATAATACATTGAATCTTGAATGTTACATTAGGATGTAATTTATTTATCTCCATCAAACCCTTCATTTTTCCTCGGTAATTACTTGATCTATGCCCTTACTTTCCACACATAAAATATCTTCTCATTCCTTTGAGACATTTTTCTCGGAACCTATTCCCACATTCACAACATGTAGGAAGATGAATGTTTATTCCTTCATGGTCTTTATCAATTGAACTCCCATAAAAAACCATTTTTATCTTATTATGTGTGTTAAGAATATCACCCAAGTTGAGGTTTTTAATTATATAACATGATAGTTGATTAGACATAATCACAAGGTTTTACATTCTAGACCCCATTTAATTTGGTTTCTCATGAGTACAATTATTTCATTTCCCGTCACATTTAGCGTTAACATGGTTATTTTGGGTTATAACTATTAAATAAAACCCAAAATCATAGTGTGAGAAACAATAATCATAGTTAGAAACCATATAATCATGAAAAATCATTCATAGGATGTCTAATTCATGAAACTTTATTTTTAACCATTTACACAATATGTTTAACATAGGCCATCCATGATCATAATCTATTCAAATCCTTTGTAATAGTTCATAAAAAATCTGAATTAACCCAATAATATCCCATGGGAGTTTTTATCCAAGAAGACACTATTAGGATCACTCATCATGCACCAGTGATGATTGAGTTAATACTCAATCCTCCCCATTCAGAGTTATTTCCCCTAGGTGCATCTATTTCATTACCACATCCATTTGCTAGTATCCATATAGGTATGTATTCTTCTAGAAACCTCAAACATTTTTTTAACATAACTTAATATATTCTCTTACACTTAGGCTTATCCTATGGGTTCTCACAAATGTTTTCACATCCCTGTTTTCAAAAATTATAAAACTTACCCTGATACCAACTATAGAGACTCAAGAATTTCATACATAAATATAGCATCTTATTAAATTAATATTAAATGCATAACATCATGATCCACACCATAACCACGGAGGTTTAGTGTCCTTGGAAACTTAGATATATAAATAAATGGTACATAAAATATCTACATCATCAACCACTAAATTATTAACAACTAGCACCCTTCTTTGATATATCATACTTTAAACATTTTGTCATATCTTGGGGAAAAGGAAATGTAATAAAGGGTTATCTCAAATTCCCAATAAGGGTAAACATAGAAGATATCAATCGATGATCATAATTGAGAATAAGAAAATCATAAGGGTATGATAACAAGATCATAACTTATAATAATCATACCTAATCAATCAAATATCATTAATCTTAAATCATGGCATATGGTTTTTTAATAAAATACAAAAGTCATAAGTGCATGGAATCATTAATAATAAAACATAATCCATGAGAACACATCATAATCATAAGACATAAGTTTTTTTTCATACACATAAGCATAGAAAAACATTTATTTAGTCTAGGATAATTTATAATACTATCATAGTGGATTGTGTTAACTCTATATTCCATTATATCCTTAGTCAAAGTTCACTCCAAAGACTATCATAGTAGAAAAATTTATTTAATGAACTGAGTTCACTCTCTATTATAGTAGTTATTATTTCATGAGATATCAATTATTACCCAATGAATTAAAAGAATATATAATTCCATTCCCACACATAAAATAACAAAAACCATATATTTTTGTTCCACAAGATCATACAATATTCATCATATCATCATATCATAACCCATGGAAAGGAAAAAAGTTTCATAAACATTTCATTATTTTATCATAAAATATCCCAAAAAAGTAACAGGTTTTGTAAACATGTCACCATAATAATAATAAAACATCCAAATAATGAATAATTATGATATCATTTGATCATATCCCTAGTAAATCATAATTAACATCAAAGGATGTTATCATAGAGAAAAAATTCTATAAAATTTTATTGAAATATTTCGTGTAGAAAATAACCTAAAATAAATTATTTAAAATAAAAATATTTCTAAAACATTAAAGACAAAAGTTTCGTTGAAAAGAACCCTGAAAACTTATAAATTAAGATTCAAAGCATTGAGCAGTCATGACAGTGGAAAATTCTATTCATGTTGTAAACGCTAAAATAAAGATTTTGTTTACTACTTTGGTAAAAAGTACTTTATTCAGAAAATGACAAGAAGATTATTTTTAAAACCTTTTTTAAAAATTAAAATATTTTTAAATTTTAATTTATATAATCATTTAATAATATTCAAAGAATTATTAAAAACATTTTAGAAAACATGGATATGGAAGAAAAATGTTTTCTGACTGAAAAAGGAGAAATAAGGTCAACTTTTCTAAAACAAAATTATGAATCATTTTGAATAAAAAGGAAAAAATGGTACTAAAAATTAAAAATTACATAAATAAATGGATTATAAGAAATATTAATGGTTTTTATCAAATAAGTATCACATAATTTCTTCATTTTAAGTTCTATTATAAATATTCTTGATTGAAATTGGATTGAAACATAAATCCTTTACTACTTTGGTAACTTTTGAATCATAAAACTCATGGAAGAATAAATTGAAAAGAAACTTTATATATTATAAAAATAATTATATTCATGACATAAAATTTCAAAGGTTCTATATATACACCTCATAAAAGAGGATAAGTGCATAACATAACAAATTGCTTAAAGAAGACAATTTGAGACGATAAACACTTACAAAATTGGTAATATATGAATCAAAACCTCATGAAAGATAGGAAATTATATGAATGTTTAAATCAACATAATTTTATTAAAAATAATTATAAAATACATTCATGAATATTATATACACTGCACAAAATAAACAATTGGTGAATATGTTTTATGTCTCCTAGAAATAAAAGTGAGATGAGAAATTCCTTACACCAAGTCTTGTTCTGCTTTGAATGAAGTAAAACCTATTATATAATAAATATATATTTATTATAAATATATTACAGAACAATATTAATAAATAAATTTCTACGTATAATTCCTTTATAATTTTTTATTATCCTTTTATTAACAATTTCTTCATTAAAACGAACATTCAGGTGAAAACCGGTCCGTTTTCCATGCATGTTTCAGTTCATAAGTTCCATTACTTTGTACTTTGATCATGGTTAGATAATATAAAAAATGTTAATAATATAATAATTATAATATTTAATCATTATATACACTTTTTTAAGCATATATATAAATTAATGGGGAAAAATTAATTACATCACTTCATTGAGATGGTAGTCCGTACGTACACACAAGTGATGTGTCAATTTTTCGATGGATGGAAAAAAATAAAGGTAAATAATATTAATCCTTTATTTAATCTTTATTATATAATAAATATAATATATATTCATTAAATATATCCTTATTACCATCCATATAAAGTTAAAATAAAAAGGGAATCACATTACTTTGTGGTGGTGGTAACCCACACGTACGCACAAACAACTTTATTGCTTTCTAATGGATAAAATAGTAAGAAGGTAGATAGGTTTTTATAATTAAAAAATAATAATAATTTCATAAATATCATATATAAATATTAAATACATCTTAATAACTAACCATGAATTATGGTGCTGAAAAATGAATCATATTGCTACGTGGAGGTGATAATCCACACACACGCATGAGCAATAATTTCATTTCCCATTTGATGGAAAGGGGGGTGGATAATGGTGGTTATATAATCCTACTAATTGTTTATTATATTTAGGATACTAAAATTATTATTTTATATTTAATATCATAGATTTAAATGATCTATTAGAAGAAATTAATTGAAAGAGGTTGGGTAAGACAATTACCTTTTCTTTGATAGACCTCCTTTAGATCCCTTATTAAGGAACCTTGGAGTGGTATTTTAATATGACTAGAACCTTTGATTCATTGATAGAGTAAGTTTATAATATAATTTGGTATGTTTTTGTTGATCTATGATGTTAAATTTGGTGTAATAATGAGAGATGAGGGGTTTCATTTTATAAGAGAGGGAAGGGGCACTCTTGTATTTTTTTTAAAATTTAAAATATTATAAAGTCAAATTCATGGAAAAGTGGTTAAAAGTTTGATTAATTTAGAATTAAATATGATATAGGATCTATATAAACACATCCAATAGTATTTATATAAGTTTTTAGGTTATTTAAACCCTTATCTCTTTAGTTTAATTTCCAATTAACCCATTTTATCCTTAATTGTGGTAACACATTTTTCGATCATTAAATGTTATAAATTTACTTCTAAGGTAAAAATTGGAACAAAAATAGAAAAGGGATGAAAATTTATACAATTTCCCATAAAAATTGTCCTATATAAATATTATTATGATTTTTAATTCTTTTAATAAAATATCACTAATGTCATTTTTGGTACTATTCATTTAATTTGAATTTAAAGTTAGGAAGGCAATAATGTATTTTTTATATAGACATTTTCAACATCAATTATACATTATAATTACCCTTATAATTTTTTAAATGCAATAATTCATCTAAAAATTATTTATTTGAATGTTTTTAAAATTAGTTAGTAATTTTTTTCCACAACTTGCACATGTACTATATTGGCATTTCCTAAGAACTTAAGATAATTATAAAATAATTAAAAATCAAAAATAAATCACTATAATAAAAATAATTTATTAATATTAAATTTAATTTATGACTAACCAAAAGAACTTTTTATTCCCATGATAAAATACTAGAGTTTTTAAAAGAAAAGAGAGTGACATTTTGGTTTTTTATTTACTTAAAATAATATATAAGTCATCATCAAAGAAAAAGGGCACAAAATTTCAATAAATTAGAATATTTTATGTTTATTGTTAAACCTAAATATGTATGAAAGTATATTTTTAGGGTTATTTTGATGTATTATCCCATATTTTTAACCGTGTTTTACCCGTTTTACCCCACTAAGGAGACAATATTTACCACAGTTACTATTCATAATGACCAACAATAAAATGTTCCAATTTACCAAATTTCAACCTAATAATTACAAATATGGAGTAAATTTTTCAATATTCAATTTCTAAAATTATAAAAAATAATTTTAATATAAATTCATAAAACACAATGAAAAAACAATTTTTAGAAAAATGCGCTTTTAAGCCTAAAATATAACTTGTAACAAAATCATGAATACTAATAATTAAAATAAAATTAATTATATTATTATAAATAAAATGGAACATATTTAACTTTAATACCAAATCTAAAATATAATAGAACTTTTAAATTAATTTATTTACCGATAGTATTTAAAAAATCGGTATTTTCAGTATTCACTGAAAACCCAATTTTTGAGAAAAATCCCAAAATTTCACACCAATTTAGTTTTGATACGATGATTTAAAATTTATTATTCGTTTTATAAAATAAAATTTATAATATTTTTATAAATATTTTATAATATTTACTCACAAAAAATAATAAAAACCATTTTTTTGAAGAATAAGTATTTTTGATTCATAAAATAACTTTAATAAAAATTGGGTGCATATTTCCTAACCATTAATAAATAATTTTTTTTGAATAAGAACATTATATATATATATATATATATATTTCATAATGAGGTTACTAATATTCTTATTATCCAATTTAAAGTCTAGGTTATAAAAATCATATTTAAATAATAATTTTTATATAGTATATCACAATTCACTTAAAGTTCAGAGTTTCGTGTTAAGTAAGCTATCGAGATTACTATAATTTTAAAATATTTTTTTGGGGTTTTAAAATTTCATATCTCATCACTGAAGGAAAATTTTATCAGTGTTATTCTCAAACCTTGAGTACATGTATCTCAACCTTAGACTTGAAACAATCTAAATCTTCACCCCATAAAAATAAAATTAACATTAATCATGAGGGATTTAATTAAAGGTTCAAATGGATTTAAGGTTAGTTTTGATTATTAATTAATATAAAAAATCATATGGATCAAAAAGGAGGTTAAACATTGAAGTATAATACATGATAGAAAATTGAAATCTCAATGAAAATCCCCTCATAAAAAATATTCTTCAAAAATGATATCACCAAACACTCTATCCTTATCTCATAGGATTAAAAATCATTAAAATATTTAAAAATAAAATTCACCCACTTTTATACAATAATTACCTTTTAAATCATTTTTTATATGCTTGAAATGGACCTATTTGGACACATTTTTCCACATACTTTTGATGAATTAATTGAGTGTTTAATGTTGAAAATGTTATTTAATTATAGAATTAATGAATTTTGGGAAATCTATTTTGGAATATGTAACTTATTGATTATTTTGATAAAAAAAAATAAGTGTTTTGGGTCTTAAATTATTTAAAGTTATTCAATTTATTTTCTTTATTTTTAAGAATAAATATCGTGATTGATTTTTGTTAATATACATTGAAATAATATTTTGGAAGTGATTTTGGGGAATTTGGGTCTTAGAAATAATTCTTTCAAATTTAATGATTTTAATTTAATTTTTTTATTAGAATCATTTCCTTTTAATTATTTTTCAAATTCTATAACTAAATTGTTTATCTCAGTTATTGAAAGCTGTGATTTTTTTCACTGAATGATAAACTCTATGTGTTTTTCTTGTTTTGGGTAAGTCAGATAGCCAACCTATCTTATTACCAATCAATCGACCATAAGACAAGTATCAAACCTACTGTGTGATACCTTGTGAAACTGAAAGAACAAACATGTTACTACACCTTTACCTAACATACCATGAGGTAACATTGATAGTCTCCAACCTACAATAGAACCAATGGTGGTGACTATAAGAGGAGAAACCAACATATCATTATGATCCTATCTGATATTCCAAGTGACTGAAAGACCTCAACCAACCTACCATGAATATATTGGGTGTTTGAGGGTGAATTCTTGGCTTGATGATAACCACTTCAAGTTAAGAGATTAAAACCGAGATGATTGAAGACCAGTCTATATCAAAAATGGGTATCGATTTGAAGAGGGGAGTTCGAGTATTGAGTAAGATGTGATGTCATATGAAGAAATGATTATAGATTCAATGAACCAATACCTAAAGAATTAAAGTAAGTCTATTGGAATAAATCACATAATATTTTGTTTAATATTATTATAATTGGATCATGAGGGGTAAAATTTTCAAATTGACGGACTTTGACAGTTAATTAAATAACCACATATGAAAACTATTTTATACCTATTTAAGTGGTTATGTTCTTTCCAATAAAGTCTCAATTAAAATTCTAGTATGCTCCATCAAAATCACTATGGAATAAAGAGTAGGTAAATGATAGAAATCCTTTTAGGTGGGATAAAATCAAAGGAGACTCAAATCCATAAGTTTTAATGGATCAAGGTTTTTATTTTATTTTGAATGTTATTTATCTATATATACGATAAGTATATATTTTAAAGATATTATATCAAATGAAAATAATTCACATTTAGTATCACAGGTAGGTTATGAAATTTATGTTCTTTCAATATTTAAATATATTATGCATTGCATTGAATTTAGAATTAGAAATATGAATTTCATTCATAATTAAATTATGTTTTCAATTTCATGTAATTGATATATATATTTTTTATTCCAAGTTTCAAATAATATATTTTCTTCTTACTTTGAAATATTTGCGATTTTTTGAATTATGAATCTACTGTGTAATTTTTCTGAAAATCCAAAGGTGTTGTGCAATTTTTTGAATTATGAATCCACGGTGAAAATTTTGAAATCTTAATATGTTGTGAAATTTTTTTAAATCCTAATATGATTCCTCTACTCATGATTTTAGAATTTTATATATTTATTTATTTGTTATTTTTATTTCATATTAAGTTGGATGAAGTTAAAGTTTTTTAAACTGTTTGTCAATTTTTCTAGATGTGGGATTTTTGAAACCCAAATACATCACCCCTCTCTTCATTTTTATAATTTTAAAAATTTATTTATTTATTTATTATTAATATTGAATATTATATATGGTAAAGGTATAATTTTGAAAAGTTGGGTTTGTTACTTTATTTTTAATTTACAGACATGGAATTATTTTATATTGAATAATAATATTATTATTAAATTTCCATTTATAGTGATTGATTAACTTAATGAGTGAACAAATGCAGAAATTAAATAATAGAGTATTATGTTATTTAATTTTTAAGATAATAATTACACATTTAAAATTATTAATATATTGTTTAATTAATAAATAAATAATATTAAATTGAGTTATGAATTTGTTTTATAATTATTAGATCTTAAAAATAGTTTAAAATATCGATTTTTCAATATTTTAAAATAATTATTAGAGTTTTAAATTTTACTCCTAACAAATTAAAGAAATATTAAATAAATTCGGGATTTATGTTTATTAAAAAAATATTTATATTTATATTTATGTTATATTATGATGTTTTATTTCTGGAATCTTACTTCATGATATTTTTTAATCACCAAAGCTGTCAAATCATAAAGCTAAATTTGTTTAAAAATTATGTTAAAACGATATATATTGATTGCTCATAAATTTGATACTATCATGATATCTTATGAGCAATAGAAATTAATTATTATGATATATTTATTAATTTCCAAAATAAAATTTACATATTATTATAATTTATGAATATAATTTTTAGTGATATATATGCATTTTGAGATTTATTTATATATCCAAAGATAAAAAATAAATCTAATTGATGAATATATTATTTCAAAATAAAGTTAATTTAATTAGCATCAATTATTATTATTTTATTAGTGTATCAACCAAAGGTTAACACTAATAAACATTTGATGTTAAATAATTTGTCTGAATTATTGTTTTACTATTATTATTCCAAGTATTAATTTTAAGTATTTATTTGTTGAAGTTATCTTTCCATCATCATTCACTCACATGCATCAACAATTCTCATATTGAATAGAATAAATTTCTTAAATTGGAGTGAGAAAATCCAATTTCACCTTTCTGTATTAGATCCTGATTTAACATTATGAGTAGAGAATCCTGATACTATTTCAGATGATAGTAGTGATGATGATAAAATATATTATGCAACATTAGAATGATCAAACATGTTAATTTTAATGTTCATGTGAATGATCATAGAAAGTAACATCAAGTCTGGTCTCCCAAAAATTGAAAGTGCTAAAGAATTTATGAAATATGTGGGGGACTAATCTCAAACTTCTGAAAAAAATATTGTTGGTACATTAATGAGCACATTTACCACCATGATGTTTGATGGTTCTCATACTATGCATTAACATGTCATTGAATTGAAAATTATTGCAGTGATAATTAATACTTTAGGAATGGAAGTGGATGAATATTTCCTTGTATAGTTTTTCCTAAACTCATTAATGTCTGAGTATGGACTATTCTAATTTAACTACAACATCATGAGAGATAAATGTAATGTGCATAAATTTCATAGTATTCTAGTTCAAGAGGAAACACATTTAAGGAGGTAAATAATCCACACTTTCCATTATGTGCATTATCAAGGAGTAAATAAGTATGGTATAAAGAAACATGGAAAAGTAAATGGACCATTAAAAGTTAATGAGTCCTCTAGTAATAACCAGAAGAAAATAAATAAAGATAAATTCCCTTTTTTTGGAAAAGTTGGACATTTCCAAAAGGATTTCCTAAAATTAAAGGATTTCTTTGAAAATAAAGGTATGAAAAATGATTATACATTTTATGAATCAAACTTATCTGAAGTTACACAAAATACATGGTGGATTGATCATAGTTTTTCAATTAATATTTCTAATACAATAGAGGGATTCATTTTAACCCAAATCACAATCCCAACTAAAAAGTTTATCTTTATGGGAAATATAGTGAAGGTTCCAGTGGAAGCAGTCGAGACTTACCGTTTTATCCTTTACATTTGATATAGTTTGGATTTATGTAAAACCTTTTATGTATCTAGTATATCTAAGAATTTGGGTTCTTTATAAAAACCGGATGATGTTGGATAGTCTTTTAATTTTGGTAATGGATATTTTATTTTTTTTAAACATACATGCATGACTAGATCTGGTTTACTATATGATGATTTATATAAACTAAATATTGATAATATGTATGCTGAAACACTTTGAACATGAATCATAATTTTTATAATGAACATGGTTTAGTAAATGAAAAGTCTACTTATTTATGTCATACATTTTTAGGTAAAATTTCCAAAGAAATATTGGAGAGATTGATTAAGATTGAAATCCTACCAAATTTTTATTTTACTGACCCAAGCATTTGTGTAGATTGCATTAAAGGAAAAAACACACAAAGAAAGGTTCCACAAGAATCGTTAAAATCCTTGAGATAATATATACTGATATTTATAGACCTTTTAATATTAATTATTTTGGTAAATAAAAATACTTTATCACCTTTATTGACGATTTTTCCTATTATGGATATGTCTATTTATTGCATATGAAATATCAATCAATAAATTCCTTGTAAATTTATGTAAATGAAGTTGAGAGGAAATTAGAAAGAAAAGTGAAGGTCATAAGGTCTGATAGAGGTGGTGAATATTATAGAAGATTTTATGGAAGTGAGAAAAAACCCTAGTCGATTTGCAAATTTTCTATAAAGTCATGTCATATGTGCACAATACACTATGATAGGTATACCATAAAAAAATTGTTTAGCGTAAATGGATAATAGAACATTAATGTATATGGTTAAGAGTATGTTAAATAATTCTTCTTTAAAATTATAATTTTGGATGTATTATTTAAAAAACTTCCATGTATTTATTGAGTAGGGTTCTTAGTAAAGTAGTTCCAAAAACTCCTTTGGAACTTTGGACTCATAGGAAACCTAGTTTGAGACACATGCATGTATGGGGCTATCAATCATAAATAAGATCATATAATTCACAAAAAAAATTGATTTATGAATAATCAGTGGATATTTCATTGGTTATCCAGATAAATAAAATTCTTCTAGATTTTATTTTCCTAACCATATTATGAGAATTATTGAAACTAGAAATTCTATATTTATTAAGAATGGAGAGTCCAGTGAGAGTGAGGTTTCACAAAATGTGGAAAATAAATAAGTTCAAATTCAAATTCCATTTACTTATACTCCAACTTTACATGTTTTTTTCCTCAAATTATTTCATCATAAAATAATCATGTAGAAAAACAATAAAATGTTTCCCAAATTGACAATGTAGAAATAGTTAAAGAAACATAATTAATAGTTTTAAGAAGATCCCAAAGGGAAATAAGGTCAGTTATTTTTGATGACTATGTGGTATATTTACATCAAATGGAAAGTGATATTGGCATTGATAATGAACTAATTTCATATTCTCAAGTCATCAAGTGTGATAATTATGATAAATGGTAAGATTCCATGAAATGTGAGTTGAATTCTATGGAATAAAATAAAGCATGGGACCTTATGTAATTTACTGAAGGATGAAAGAGAGTTGGATGTAAATTCATCTTCAAAACAAAACATGACTCTCATGGTTACCTTGAATGTTGTAAGTATAGACTTTTTTCCAAAGGATTCACTCAAAATGATGGTATAGACTATAAGGAAACCTTCTCAATACTTTTTAAGAAATACTCTTTCAGAATTATTATGACATTGGTATATCAGTATGATTTTGAGTTATATCAAATGGATGTTAAAATAGCCTATCTAAATGAAAAATTAGAATAATATGTATACATGGATCAACCAATGAGTTTTTCCATTTAATTAAAGGAACACATGATATTTAAATTAAATAAGTCAATATAATGACTTAAACAATCTTCCTAACAATGGTATACTGGGTTCAATGACACCATTGTATCTTTTGGATTTAAAGAAAACATCATTGATTAGTGTATATACTAGAAGATCAGTGGGATTAAATTTATATTATTTATTCTATATGTTGAATACATATTACTTGTTGTAAATGATCTTGGTCTGTTTTGTGAGACCAAGAAATTCCTCTCTAATAATTTTGAAATGATAGACATGGGAGAAGACAAGTATGTGACTGGAATATAGATATTTTATAATATAACTAAAGATTTATTAGGCTTATCTCAAAATTCATACATTAATAAAATTTTATAAAGGTTTAGGATGGAAATATGTTCATAATAATCGGTTCCAATTCATAAAGGGGAAAAAAATTAATCTCAATTAATTTCCAAAAAATGATTTGAAATGAAAACAGAAGCAAGGAATTCCTTTTTCACCTTTTGTTAGAATATTAATGTGTGTTAAAACATGTACAAATCTAGATATTAGCTTTGTAGTTGGTATGTTGGGAAGATACCAATGTAATCTTATACTAGATCACTGGAGATCTGTAAGGAAACTTTTTTGATATTTACAAGGAACAAAAAATCACATGATTACTTATAAAAGATACAGTGACCTTGAGGTGATTTGATACTCAAATTCATAATTTTTGGATTGTGTTGATTCAATAAATTGCACTTTTTATTATGTGAATCATCTAGTTGAAGGATCAATATCAAGGAAAAGTGGAAAGTAGTAGGTTATAGCTTCTTCGACCATGGAAGCTGAATTTGTAGCATGATTTAAAGCTACAATTTAGGGTACATGGTTGCTGAACATTATTTCATGACATGTAATTGTCGATAGTATCACTAAGCCCATGAAAATTTATCATGACAATACCATGATAATATTCTTTTCAAATAATGAACAATATTCCAAAGGTGCTAAATCATTAAATTAAAGTACTTTGTAGTTAAAGGGGAAGTCCAAAAACATAAGGTGTTAATTTAACATATTAGAAAAAATATTATGACTTTAGACCCTTTAATGAAAGGGTTTCAATTCAAGACATTTATTGGACATGTTGAGAGTACGATTTTTTCACTAAGTATGTTTCATTGTATGTATTGACTATTATGATTATTAAAATTTACACTTGGACTTATAAATGGTTTGATCATATTTTCTATTTTTTCAATAAGTATTTATGATTGAATTGAATAATAATAATATTTATAGTATTAAATAAAAAAATATCATTGGACCAATTATATATATCCCATTTAAATCATGATAGAGAAAATTTCAATATTGTAGTACATGGAAGTGAGTATATTAATAGAGAACATAAAACCACCATGACTCATGTGCACATTATCCTTAATTATGATGAATATTGTATACATGATGGAATAGATATAAATGAACATAATGGATGATTGAATGTATGAAACATCATAAAGTAATATCATACGAGTTAAGTGGGATAATGTTGGAATAACTCACGTTATATTTTGTTTAATATTATTATAAAGGGATAAATGAGAGACAAACTTGTCAGATTGATGGATTTTGATAGTTAATTAAATAAAAACCCATGAAAACTAATTTATCCCCATTTAAAGTGTATTTTCCATTCCAATAATGTCTCAATTACAATTTTGGTATGCTTCATCAAAATCACTGTGGAAGATAGAGTGGGAAATGGATAAAAATACTTTTAATTGAGAGAAAATCAAAGAAGACTAAAATCAATTCAAAGGATCAAGATATGTATTTTATTTTGAATTTTAATTATATAGATATGTGATAAATATTTATTTCAACGATAATTTAGAAGACTAAATCGGGGAAGATACAAGCCCCTTCAAAGAATTATGAGCATAACTCATGCCTCAATGGATTTCGGTTGAGGTCAAAGCATGATGTCATAAATGATAAGTTAGTGGATCGACTAAAGAAGAATTGTAAAAAGGCTACTAAGAACCAATTAAAGAAGAAAATCATGATTGATTGGTGTTGATATCAATTTAAATATGGATGAAAATTGAGTTTAAAGGGGCTTTGTTCAAGTATTTCCTTTGAAGATCAAACTGCTACTGCTCCTATTCAAAGCATGGAATTCAATTGAAGACTCTAGAGTGTCACACTGTAAGTCAGTTTGAGTTCAAAGAATGTAAGATAAAGGTTCACAAATTTTTTTTTGAAGATTCTCAAAACATTAGAGATGTAAAATAAGGATGAGTTGAAGCAGGTTGAAGATATAGAATTGTATTCCCTATGGTTGTTCCATATGCAGGTTGAAGAAGAAGGTGGATACCTTAGAATATCCCAATGATCTAACTATGAGTTTGTAGATGGATTCATGCCTAATGGTCAATAAAATTCCACTAATAATTCTCTGTACTATGAATAATAAATCAACCTCATTCAAAATAACACCAAGAATGAGGAATCAAGAGGCCTTCTTATAGAGGATTGAAGGGTTGATCCGTGAGTTTGAGGTGAAACAATGAAATTAAATTATGATTCAAAGTTGTGAAGTGATTACAATGTGAAGAATGAACAAATATAGGAATTCTTATTGAGGTCCTCAGTCTAAATGGTTACCCAACCAAGATACTCGGTTTTTTCTTGTGAAAAATCCAAGACCGAGCAGTACATTTTCATGTAAGTTGATGAAAACAAACATGACATTGGTGTGATTAATTGATGCCACCAATTAATAATAGGTGTATCTAAGGAAGAGGAAATCAAGGTAGTGAAGAATAGAAAAATATGGTAAGCTAGATTGAGGTCATGAGTTTGATTTCTTACCCGAAAAATCTATTGGGTTTTCTTTCTTTTGATGATTACAAGCTAGAGAAGTGCATTTCCATGTGATTTTATGAAAACTAATGTGACATTATTGTGATGAATTGATTAAAACTGATAAAAATATGTGTGTTTAATGAAGAAGACACCAAGGTGGTGAATAATGGACAAATCTAGGAAGCTGGATTGAGATCCTGAGTTTGATTTCTTACCCAACCAAGCTATCGAGTTTCCTTTATGGTGATGAATCCAAGCCCAAGAAGTGAATTTCCATGCGATTTTATGAAACCCAATGTGACATTGGTGTGCATAATTGATGAAAACTATTGAAAATAGTTGCTTCAGAGGAATATGACACTGAGGTGGTGAATAATGGATAAATTTGGGAAGCTCGATTGAGGTCCTAAGTTTGATTTCTTACACAACCAAGCTACATGGTTTTCTTTCTAGTGATTAATCCAAGCCTGAGTAGTGCATTTCCATGCGAGTTGATGAAAACCAATGTCGCATTGGTGTGATACATTGATTCCACCTTTTGAAAATAGGTTTTTTCTGAGGAAGAGGACACTGAGGTGGTGAAGAATGGACAAAGTCGGGAAGTTGAATTGAGGTCATGAGTTTTATTACTTACCCAACCATGTTATTGGGTTTTCTTTCAAGTGAAAAATCATAGGCTGATAAGTGTACTGCCATGTGATTTTTTGAAACCCAAAGTGACATTGGTGTGTTATATTGATGAAACCTATTGACAATAGGTGTGTTTGAGGAATAAGACACCGAGGTAGTGAAGAATTGACAAAGTTGGGATGTCGGATTGAGGTCCCGAGTTTGATTGCTTTTATTAGTTTATTATTTTTGGATATTTTTTGTTTCTATTTTATATTTGTTCAGTCTTTTTTAACTTTATATTTATTTATTTAAAGAAACACTTTTTATAATGTCTTTCAATGTAATAAAAAAAATCCTCACAATATTTTTTGTTTGGGGTTCTCGACCAACATGGTTTCATCGAGATTCTAGGGTTCCATCATGGCCGATTCAACCTTGACTTTTATTTTCTCTACTTATTCTATTTTCAATGGATTTTTTGATCCATCTCATCCATTATTCCTTAGGTATTTTGATATTCCCAACATAGTTCTTATTTCGAAGGTTTTTGATAGTAGTGATTTTATTCCTGGAAGGGTGCGATGATAATATCCCTTCAAACTAAGAACAAGCTTGTATTTGTTACTGGTGATGTTTTGAATCCTAAATCATCTTCCTCTTTTTTATCTATTTGGTATATTTTCAATAATATATCTATAAGCTGGCTGATTCAGTCGCTGTCCAAGGAAATCATAGAAAGTGTTCTTTATCTTACTACAAGTCATTCAATCTTGACTAAGCTTGTTGAAAGGTTTGAGAAGGAAAATGAAACACAATTTTTCTAGATCTAGAAGAAAATATACTCAATTTCTCAAGGTACTGATTTTGTATCCATATATTTTACCAAGATTAAAATATTTTGTGATGAATTGAGTGAGTATCAGTATATTCATATATGATCCTATGGTACAATCAAGGCCATTGAAAAACTTCTTGAAGATCAAAAAAAAATTCAACAAATTATGGATTTGAATGATTATTTTTTTGCTGTTCAAGGTCATATTCTCATGATTACACCACTTCCTTCCCTGAACCATGTTTATTCAATTATTATCCAAGAACATATCCAAAAATAAATTTATTCTATTATTACATCATTCTCTGGTGATGTTACCTATAACATTATCATTTTACCCATTATTATTCTTTCATTAAAAAACCTAGTACTATTTGAAATTACTGCAAGAATCCTAGTCATAAAAAGGATAAATGCAATAGTCGTTATGGTTTTCCTACTGATTTTAAATTTACCAAGTCCAAAAAAGTATCTACTATGGTTCATAATGATGCTTATAATTTTGATACACCAAGTTCTAGTTCTAATATATCACCTAATTAGTATTATGTACTCATGATTTTACTCTCAAATTTAAATATGGTGGATCATCCTTTTTTTGCTGCATCCCATGCCATTTTTTTAGTAATCTCATTACTAAATATGTTTAAGAACATAATGCCATATGGATTTTTGATATTGGAGCTTCTGATCACACGTTTTTTGAAAATAATGATTTTATTGACTTGAATTTTATTTCTATTACATTTTTTTCACTTCTTAATCGGTTTTCAATTAGTGTTACACATGTGGTTTCTATGAAATTTTCATATTCTCTTATATTTTCCAATATTTTATATATCCCTTCATTTACTTTCAATTTGTTATCCTTTTCCAAATTGATTTATAAATTTCATGGGACCATTACTTTCACTAATTCTCTTTATTTCCTCAAGGCCCCTTCGTTAAGGAAATCATTGATCCTTAGTAATAGAGAAGGAGGATTATTGATTTTTCACCCTTCATCTACTTTTAGTGTAGATTTTCCCTATAATCCAGTTTTTTTTCTTCTATTTGTTATGAAAATGTAAATATGTGGCATTTTAGAATTGTGTATATTACTTCTTACAAGATGAACCATTTACCTATAATTGTTCTACATATCAATAAAAGTGTTGATTATTTTCCTTGAATAATTTATTCCCAGTCTAAACAACCTAAGAATCCTTTCCCAATTAGTACTCCTAGTAATAATTAACCTTTTTATATTAGCCATGTTGATGTATGGGGACCATAAAAAAACCAATATATTTTAGGTCATTATTACTTCTTAACACCAGTTGATGATTTTAGCTAGACTAACAGGGTGCATCTGATTTCAAATAAATCTTCAGCCTTTTATGCTTTTAAATCCTTTATTCTTTTGATTTGTACTCAGTTTTCCACTACCATTAAAATCATTAGATTTTAAAATTCACCAGAATTGGGTTCATCTAATGATGGTAACTTTTTTCTCTTCTTTGGGCATAATTTATCTAACACCTATTCCTCATACCCCTCAACAAAATGGAGTTTCATAATATAAGCATAAAAATATTTTATAAGTTTCATGTTTTCTTCTTTTCTAGTCCAGCCTTTCTAAAACATATTGAAGTGAGTTGGTTTTATATGACATTTATCTCATTAGTTGAATTCCATCCAAGGTTTTGGGTTTTAAAACACTGTATGAACTTATCTTTAACAAACCACCTTCCATTCACCACTTGGGTTCCTTTGGATGTTTTTTTACCTTTTCCAATTCCATTCCAGCCACAAAAAAAATTCAATTCTCATGATCATACAGGTTTTTTCCATGTTTTTTATTTTGAAAAAATGATAAAAAAATTCTAAATATGATCAATAATCAAATAACCTTTCCTCAAAATTTTATCTTTTATAAGATAATATTTCCTTTTCAGACTATTTCTTCTAATCCTTATCATGTCTCTCTTCCTTTACCTATTACGGATAACATTAATATTCCTTTTTCTTCTTCCTAGCCTCTTACAACTTCATCCTTGTCTCCTTATAATTCATCTTCACCATCCACATTACCCACTATTGTTAACTCTTTTTCTGAAACTTATAAGGTCTAACAGAACATCCAAACCTCCTAGGAATTTACATGATTATGCTTATAAAACTTTAACTAATGAATACAGGGAAGTGGTTTCAAATTATTTCCCTCATACCTTCACCAATGGTTGTTCTACCATTTGGTCTATATTCTTCAGTTCACTCTCTCAAATTGACCAAAACCCATTTTAATACATGGTCCATGATACTGAACCTTAGTCATATTCAGAACCCTCTACTGATCCTAGATGGAAAGAGTCCATGGATACAAAATTTTCTACTCTAGAAGAAAACCAAACTTGAGATATTGTTAAATTTCCCAAGGGAAAAATTCCTATAACATTTAAATGAGTTTATAAGGTTAAGACACATTCTGATGAGAGTATTGAATGGTTCAAAGCTCATTTATATGTTCAAGGATTTACTTAATAAGATGGAATTTATTTTGAGGAAACTTTTTCACCTATAGTTAAATTCACCATAATAAGTGATCTTATTATTATTGAAATTAAGAAAAAATTTCCATTGTTTCATTTGGATGTTAATAATGTGTTTTTACATGGTGATCTTCATGAAGAAATATTTATGAAACCTCCTCCTAGACTAACTTTTTATGAAAAGTCTCTAGTTTTTCATCTTTAAAAATCCCTTTATGGCCTTAAACAATCTTCATGTCAGTGGTATGCTAATCTTTCTGAAAAATTATGCTATAAAGGTTATATTCATTCTATACATGATCATAATCTTTTAATTAAAAATTTGAGACTTTTTTTCTATCAATGTTGATGATTTATTGATTAATGGTGATGATCTCAGTGAAATTACTGTATTGAATTATTTTCATCATGATGCGTTTTAGATAAAGGATTTGGATACCCTTTATTTTTTCATAGGACTTGATTTTATTCATTTTCCCCAAGGTCTTATTATTTTTCAGGAGAATTACACCCTAGATTTATGTGAATAATATAAATTTTCTTCACTACCTCAGGTTTCTGCTACATTTTATTCCCTTCTCAAGACTAAGTGGAATGATGAAGAACCTCTTTCAAACCCCAATGACTGCAGAAGTCTTATTGGAAAGCTTAATTTTATACTACATATGAGGTTTGATATTACTTACACATTTTAGTATATTATCCGGTTTAATCAGCATCCTTGTTCTTCTCATATGGATGTTGTTATTCATGTTTTTAAATATCTTCATTGTCATCCTATTCAAGGTATATTGATGAATGATTCTCTATATTTCACCCTCATGGAATATTGTTACTCTGATTAGGTATCTTGTCTCATTTTGAGAAATTCTATTAGTGTGTTTTTTAATATTATTGGGTGGAATTCCTATATCATGGAAGTTAAAGAAGAAAGTCACAGTTTCTTTATCATCTACAGAATATGAATATCGATCCATGTGTAGGGTCACAACAAAATTATTTTTTCTTTCATGACTTTTACATGAGCTTTCTGTTCATAAAATTACTCTGATTGTCTCAAATGTGATAATCAAGCTACCATTTATATTACTAAGAATCTAGTTTTTCATGATAGGACTAATAACATAGAGATTGATTGTCATTTTGTACAGGAACAAATTCTATGGGGAATTATTTCTCTCTCTCATACTTCAACTTCTACATAGTTGGTGGATGTCTTCACGAAGCCACTTTACTCTTCTTAGCACCATCATCTTCTTCCCAATCTTGGTCTATTTACAAATCCAGATTCAGGGGGGGTGTCAGTTTGTTATTTTTGAATATTTTTTGTTTCTCTTTTACACCTATTCTATCCTATTTAATTTTTCATTTCTTTATTTAAGGAAACACTTCTGTATAGTTTCTTGTAATGTAATAAAAAAATAATTTCTATATTTTTCATTCGGGGTTCTTGAACAACAACTTACCCAACCATGATACTGGGTTTTCTTTCTAGTGATGAATCCAATCCCAAGAAATGTATTTCCATATGAGTTGATGAATCCCAATGCAAGTTTGGTGTGCTACATTAATTCCACCTATTTAAAATAGGTGTGTCTGAGGAAGAGGACACTGAGGTGGTGAAGGTTGATAATGGTGTAGATGTGGCTCTAGAAGAATAACTATTTGGATATGAAGTTATGAAAAGGTATAAAAAAGGTAAATAAATTTAAATTCCACACACCCATAGAGTAACACAAGGTTAGTACAAGCATGGTTCAATGTCATGTAAGGGTCAGGGTGCCATCTCAAGTGATGGTAATATTGTCAAGCCATCAATTAAAGTGTTGTGTCAAGGTAATTAAATAGCAGGGTAGATCATATCAAGGTGACCCACATGCCAAGGGACTGCATAATGGAAGTTGAAGGAATTTAAATTCAAATTTAGGGTTCCCTAATTCAAAAATTTAAAATCAAGGGAAATGATATTGATGAAGTAAGGAGACGTTGGAAGCTTCTAGTGTGTCCTAAAGAGAAAAAATATGTTACTTATTAGGGGAGTAGGCCAACATGTGAGGAGTGAAATTATTTGAGGGAGTATCATTCAAGTCATGCGAGGAAAAAGATATATAGTGGAATTTTTTCCATATAGATTATGTTGATGCAAGGTATGAGGCTGATGTCATTGATGTTGGTTGTGAGTAAAGAATTGGAATGTGATTTGAGAATAATCCTTGGGGATTTAAAATATCTCACCCCCTTTCACCCAACCATTATTCTAGACCATTTTCCACTAAAGCATTTATCCTTTGATAATTCATTGTATAAAGGCACATGATTGAGGGTTGAACTAGACCATTGGCTAGGGCACACATGAAGCATGAATTTAGTGAAGGAGTAGCTTCTTCTTCAATTTCTATTTACTTTTTGAAATATTGTTTGGAAATGATTTCAATGAATAATATTGTTATTGTCGCATCGAGCATGAATACTTAATTTTTTATGAGATTTAGATCATATAGATTGAACATAATTTTCATGTTCTTGTATTAGTTATCCAGAGTTTTCATCTTCTCTTATTCATGAGTATTTTTTCACTTGAATTTAAGTTCTGATAAGATATGATTAGAGTTACTTTTTCCATAACAACTATAACTGATATACTATTTAGAAAAGGTTTCAGTCTTCTATTTTTCATTAATAATAATTTTCATCTTGAGTTATATTAGGAATAAAAATTATGAGGATAGATCTATGGAGATTATCAAATAAACATTTGGTGTTTCAATACTATATACATGCTTCAACACTTTGGTGGTATAATTGGTTATAAGAATAGTGTTATTTTATTTTAATTACATATGATCTAGTTCCCCTAACTAAATCAATTGTTTGGATTCCTTCTCTTTTGTAGCTTTTCCACTCTTTTCTCTATTCTCAAGTCACAAGTCCACCATCACTCCTTCAATTTTTCAAATTTTTTTTCTTTTTTTTCTTCATGTTTTTGCTTTGTTTTGGTCAAAAAACCAAGCCTTATTTGTGGTTCAACCTTACTTACCACAATACTAGTGGTAATAGGTTATAAATATTAAATTTAATAAAAGTTCAATGACACACTTATCAATACTCGTTTTCATTTTTATAAGGTTGAAAGTAAATCATAATACAAGGAAAATTATGAACTTTTCTACTATAACCAATGATAAATTCTCACATCTTTCATGTTTTTATACACATCATCCCCTTCCCACCACGAAAAAACCCCTCCCCTGATTTTTTCATTATAAATCCTTCCAAAACACTAAGAGTAGAGTAGGAAAGATAAATAGGCTTGTAACTTAGATTCTCTATCATTGTCATTCATGGATTCTACAAGATTATAACAAATACCAAATGTAAATTTAGGTCTCAAATGTATAAAGGGGAAAACATGTCTTAATCATCTCAATGAAAGCTTATTGTTTTGTAGATTTGAAAAGTTATCGATGCAAGTTATGGTAGTATACATGCCCCATGAATCTTTAAATAAATAAGCTATAAAAAATAATCTGACAAAATGGTTTAGAACCCTCTTGAGAATGGGAAACAAAATATTAGACAATCACTCATGGAAAAGATAATAATAAAAAATCAACCTATAAAAACTTCATAAAATCAAAGCATAAAAATGTATAAGGAACTTTATCAATATAAGTCACCCAATCTTCCCAAATCACGATTCATCAAATAAATATTCTCATTCCTATCTCTAGTCATCCATCCCCAATATTAATCTTTCATTCTGACCCAAAATGATATTTAAAAAAAAGGCATGATGATATTCCTAATAAACTCTTTAATCCTAGATAAAAATATAATAAGAAATATGAAGAACTCAATAAATGATGATAAGTGTCAATTATTGGTAATTTAAATGGGAGAGAAAGGTGATAGGAAAAGGTATATTTAAGGATAATATGGATATGCCTATGAGAGTTCCTTAGGAGAGTAGTCCGAAAGTTAACACATTGAAATATAGGCATAATTCAGAATAAATTCTAGAATATACATAGTGAAGGTTTCCTGATGATTTAACTAGATAATAGAAAAGATGGTATCCAAATTTAATTAAGTAAAAAATATACATATGATGGTTATTGAGATGAGATTAAGTGTGAATATATGAAAATTGTTGAATGTTGATGAAATCACTACTGACTACATGTTCTTACTGGAGTTCATGAGAATCTATTATTGTGTGCATAAAGCATTGAAAAATTATATTGGAAGTAACTATAAAAGACTTTTTTTGGATGTTACATGTGGATCTGTAGTGGATTGTAATATAAAATATATCTATAAGATGAATTCACAAAAAATAGTATAAAAAACCATATTTTTAATGCGTATTAACTCAAGATTTATTATATAAAAATACACTTAATACAATCCTAAAATATCACGAGGCCTATTATCTTTGGGTAATTGGATACAAATAATAATAATTTGAAACATGTGTATAATAATTTTTTTAAAAACATTGAAATAAGCCTTTATATTCCTCCAATTATTCTAATACTATACGAGATAACCTATGGATGCACATAAGAAAGGGGTGAGATATAAATCCCAATAAGAGAATAATCAAATAACAACACAATAAAAGTAATACATGTGAGGCAAGAGGAATATCAAGGTGACATAAAAGTGTGGTAATCATAAATATGAACATTATAGCATGATATTAGATGATAACATCAAGGAAACATAGGAATGTGGAAACAATATAAAAAATGACATCATAAGAATAAGTTAAGGCTAATCATTGATACATTATAACATAATGTTCTTAGAATAACCTATTGTGCACCACATATGTTATCTCATGAGTTAAAAACATTACCCAATGCATTTGAGGACTATATAATTATGGCCCACCCATCACATTCATATTATGTACATGAATTTGTGTGTCACATAGTTCATAAAAAATAAGATCATATTTAATAATTTTTGATCCCATGGTTAAGGAGTGAAGGTCAAATGGAAGTAACCAATCAATGAAGTATAGGCATATCTAGGTGAATACCATTGAGTGAAAATGGGGATGAATATTCACTATACAAATGTTTGGCATGAAAAATCATAGGGTAATTTTGACAACATAATAGGTATACATAAAGATCCATAGAAGGGTTTAATGGGAGTGAAATGTGGTCTATAATTACTTGGAAAGAATAATTTCAGTAAAAGGGATGTGTAAAAACACATTCCAACATGAAAAGTTTTAAAACAAATGGCATAAAACAAGATAGTTCCTGAATAAAGAGGAGGATGAGAGAATCCATTACCTTGAGAGGGAACTTCTAAAATCTTGGTAGAAGCTTCTTAAGAGATTGGGAACACATTGGGAGGGATTAGAGAGGTATAGAAAGAATAAATTCATGCTTAATGGGTTTTTAATGAAGAGGACTGGGAGATTTTGTGGATATTTATTGCGAAAGAGAGGTGAATTATTTATTAATTTCTAAACTTAGGTTTTGGACTTTATATGATAAAATAATCAAAACCACAAACATTACCATGGTTTTTCCCATGGTTCCTACCAAATAAAATTTATTTTTAATATTTTATATGTCCAAGAACCAAACATATTAAAATAATATCATTGGTGATGTGGAAGTGAGTCATGTTCATATAAAATTTATTTTAAAACCTTAAACTATATTATAGGATTTGGAGGATTAATTAATGGTTTATAAAATTAATCAAATAAGTTTAAAAGAAAATTATTTTAAAGGGGAAATTTATATTTTTTCATAGATTCCTTTATAGGATTTATTATATCACTTTTCGTCCATTATGATGTCATAATACAGACTTTATATTTATACCATATTTAATTTTAACCCAAAAAATCATATGTCTCAGAAAATTACAAAATTTTCACTATTGAATAATTTAAATGTGATGATTTTAAAAATAATATTTATTTTATCAAAATAATTCTCTAAATATGAGAATTTACACATTTTAATAAAAATCATTATTTACTAGAAAATACTTGTTTTCACAACAATAATAATTTTATGACTCTTATAAAGATTACATTATAGTCCATTGAATTATATTATCATTTTTATATAAATAAAAAACTTTAATGATAATATTATATGAAATTAATATTTGATTAAAAATTCTTGAATTTATCAAAAATATTTTTAAAACCATATATTTTCTAAAAGTACAATTTGTTTTCTTTATATCAAAATCAAAATTTCATCATCTCATATATAATTGTATATATAAAGAAATAATGAAAAAGGAAATAAATAATAACTATTTTATTATGAAGAAAACATAAAAATTCATACTACCAAGGTCTAGATATATAACCCCTAATTACACAAGCATACACCCTAAGAGAAAGGTGTGTGATGGTATAACTTAGGGTGGTTTAGAGAATATGGTTTGGACTGTGATCTCAATAATTTTGAGCTTCTCCCATAAAAAGTTTCATTCATGTTCTAGTTATTTAATTTTATCTTGGGATTGGTTAAGGGAAAAGAACAGTGATTCCATATCCCTCAGAAGCTCTGATAATGAGATTTATGGGTATGATCATATTGTTCTAGGCCATCACTTCCTCCATCTTTATCAATTAGAATTTATCATAACCCTTAATATATAATAATATTAATGGTTACTATATGATGAATATATTTTCAATGGTTAATATGATTAACATAATTTTAAATTCAATGAACAATATTTTATAATGGTACAAAATAACCAAAGTAGTGCATGGGTTTTCTATAACTACATTACTTAACAAGTCATTTATTAATTTAAAATGGGACTTTCATTTATAAAGGTTTGGGCTATTACATTCTTCTCCCGTTCAAAAATTTATCCCTCAAAATTTCATTTCACACACTAAAATAGATGTGGGAACTTTTGTTTCATTTCACCTTCCAGTTCCTATGTTGCTTCCTCAAACTTGTGGTTCTACTACAACACTTTGACCAGGTGAGTTATCTTATTTTGTAGAACTTTGTCTCTATAATATAATATCTTCACTGAATGTTCCTAATATAAAATATCATTCTCTAAGGGTACCACTGCTTGATTTAGTAGATATGAGGGGTCTGGTATGTACTTTCTCAAGAGGGATACATGGAATTCATCATGTACTTGGGAAAGGTTATTTGGGAGTGCTAGTCAATAAACAACACCTCTTCTATGATAAATAATCTCAAAATGGATAATTTATCTTGGATTAATCTTTCCATTCTTCCCAACCCTCATGCATTTCTTCCATAGAGATATATAGAGGAATACTTTATCTCTGACCTCAAACTTCAAGTCTCATCAATGATTCTCTACATATATTTTTTTCAACATTGTGTGGATTTCATATGATATTTAATGGTTTTAACCTTATATATCATATCTTGGATAAGATCAGGTCCCATAATATTATTCTCTCTAACTTCATTTTGTATGTTGGAGTCTAACACCTCATCCCATACAAAGCCTTATAAGGTGGAATTTGAATTCTAAAATAGAAGTTGTTATTATATGGGAACTCCACTATGAAAAGTTACTATCCCAACATCCTTATAAATCTATTGAACACGATCTCAACATATCCTCTAGAGTTTTAATGGTTCTATTAGACTGACCATCTATCTGAGGGTGATAAGTAGTACTGAAACTCAGATATGTATCCAACTCTTGTTTAAGGCTTCTCCAAAACCTCGAGGTAAACCTTGGATATCGACTATATACAATGGAGAGTGGAATACCATATAATATTACCACTTTTATTTTGTATATATTGGTGAGTTGGTTATGAGATAAATCTTCCTTGATAGAAATGAAATGCCTTGACTTTATAAGGATATCAATACCACCCAAATGGAATTTTTGCCTTTATATTTACTGAGGAGTCCAATGATAAAATCTATAGTTATGTTTTCCCATTTACATATCGATATGGGAAATGATTTCATCATACCCTTATACCTTTTTCTTTTATCCTTGATTTGTTGGAATACTAATCATCGAGATACAAAATATGCAATCTCCCTCTTCATTTTATCCCACTATAAGTTTTTCTTCAAATATCTATACATATTAATGCTTCCTAGATGAACTAAGAAATATGAGTTATTCACATCGTATAGAAGTTCCCTCTTTATCTATCATGAACTAGGTCAGGCTGACATCTGACCCGACACTTGATCTGGCTCAAGAAAAGGTCTAATAGGCATTATCAGTCCTCTCAATCTGGTGACTGGCACCAAGAATGAAATATATCATAGTGGTAACAATTTAACACAATATAAACTGATGCAAATAAAACAAAATAGAGTATGCAACATAAAGCCACTTGATACAATAAATACCAAGAAAATCCAAATACAAAAAAATCTAAACAAAACTAGAAACTATAAAACAAAATTGGAACCAAATTAAAACTGACATGATCTTCATGTGACCTATTGGTCACCACCAACCATCAAAACAACCTCCTCCATAGGAGAACCTAAACAAAATCTGAACCTAAAAAATAACTCAGGTATACCGATTCCAAGTGGTATAAGTAGAGTGTGAGAGAAAATAACCCAATAGGTAAGAATCACACAATCCATAAATTTCCTTTCCCAAAATATCCCATTAATTCATCTTTGAAATACATTTAGAAAATAGGGTTTTTAATATTTTAAATAACTGAACATGTCTTTTCTTTTAAAATAAGTTTCTATTTAAAAATACCAATTTAGAATAAAGACCCCAAGAAGAAAAAAAACCCATGTGAAATACATAGAAAGAGGAAATATGAATAAATAGAGGAAGCATGAATCAAACTAGCGATAATAGAAATAAAGAAAATAGTTAAAGAAAATTTAAACAAAACAAGTAACCAAAGTTCTATAGAAATAAATAAGAACATACAAATAGTAATCATGGGAATTTCCTAAACATATCTAGAAGTAATATCTATATGTAATCAATTAAAACTCACCTTCTAATGTAAGGTGAAACTCTATAGTCAATAAACAACTGGCTTCTCTAAACTATCATCACCAATGGAAATGATCCTATGGCCTATCTACAAATTTAGGGGGTACTAATCCATACAATTAGGAATAGTCAGGAAACATCACTCGACCCTTTAGATGGAACCTAGGAATCCCTTGATAATAGTATAAAATAGAACGAGGAGGTCATATCATGCATCGAATTAACCATAAACCATATATGTGACCATGATTTCATATCATAAACTTTTACACAACCTATATGTAGACCCTCTCATTAGTAGGGTGATCATAGGGTTCCCATCACACAATGAACCATTCACAAGTGCCCACTAGGATAGAATTTCATATGAGTTTGAAAACCAATTTCCAGAATGCCACATGATACCAAATGGTTCTTTACACTTACAATCAAAGTATATTTTATAAAACCATTTCCAAATCCAAGATGAAAACACTATTTGGGTTTGAAAGGTTCTAAATAGTACTTTTGAGTCATTAATTACGAATTTACACTTCGAGGTTCCAAATGGGCTGAAAAATAAGAAACATATTTGAGAACCACATTTGATAACCAATGTTCCATTTGAGAAACATTAGGGTTTTTGAAGAACCATTTGAATGGAGGAGGAAAATGGAAGAATGAAAGGTGTTTCGAAACCAGGGTTTGAGGTGAAAATTTTTATACAAATACATTATCATTTGTCTTCCTATCCATATGTATGCCTCATAAACATATGGATATTCCCACACCCAATGTCATATCCAAGGTAAAACATATAAATTACCCAAAGATAAATGTAAAAATTCACCACTAGTATTTAACCAATTATAAAAACTCACACAAGAGAACCAACCCCCAACTAGGAATTACAACCACACATAAAACTAAATTCTCAATGAAAACCAATTTAAAAAAACCCTATCTAAATTGAATACAATAAAAATAACCCAATTTAATTTTTGAATTCCTATTGAAATTTATTCAAAAAAATTTCATACATACATATATATATATGTATAATTAAACAAACCCTTTGAAAACCCATTCTGTTAAAATTTACAACACAAAACACCGCAAAAATTAATACAACCACATTACAATTATGAAAAAAAATTTAATATAAACTAAGAAAACTAAAGAAACAATTGGAATGTTTTGGAAAGGAAATAGACAGAGACACCTACCTCAACGATGAGAGAATGCAACAAGACCCTCACATAAGAAAGAAAAAAGATTAAGAGATGGTTCACACACCCTAACACTAAATAAATTGACCAAAATCACATCTCTACCCCTAGGGTTCATCCAAGAGAGAACCTCACCAAGAAATACCAAGAAACAAGAAGGATAAAGAAGAATAATGGAGAAGAAGACTTACCTAAGGAGAAATACATTGAAAATTTGATTGAAAATCACCTATAATTCAAGGAAGTGGACAGGGGGAAGCCACCCCAGGCACCCAAGGGTCCGTATGAGAAAGAGGTAGAGGAGATGGGGGGATTTGGTTTTAAACATAAGAGGGAAAGAAGGGAAATTATAACTTTTTATGAACATTTATAGGTCACATAGTTTGTACACATGGTTTTGTTAAACCATGCACTAATTGGAGACATCCTAACTGAAAGAAGGGAAACATGCACGGGTTGTCCGCACAGTTTAGAAAACCATGCACCAACTGTGCAACTCAGATCTTTCATTTTTAAAGAGTGATCATACACTCATTCTGCAAGGGTTCCTCTAACCATTCTCAGGCCTCAAATATTTTCCCATACACTAAAATAAGTCTACATATTTTCTCCTTGGGCTTGCATGGTTTGGGAAAAACCATTCTCAAATAGTTCACATGGCTAAAAACCACCCAAAATCTCAAAAAATCAACAAATATCACTAAAAACTCAACTTAAACATCAATAAAAAGATCTAATGCTAAGAGAAGAATAAAATAAAATAATAATTGTTGTCGGGGTGTGACAATTCTCCCCACTATAAAAACTTTCTTCATATATAAATTCACCTAGCTAAACGGGAACCAAAACTCAAACACAAAACCTAATGAAGTGGAACGAGATCACAAACCTTTGTGTGACTATTTTAAATCCATAATTTACACTTGACCAGATCTAGGGAAAAACAAAAAAAGGGGAACCATAGGGAATATAAATGAAATGGGTTCTCCCCACTATAGTAACTTTCCTGCACAATGACATTGAATATGGAATTCCCAACATGATCCAACCTCGGAACTCCATGTATAAACCATCCCCTACCACAAGGGGACCCGAAAAAGGAAAATCCAAACCAAGTAGTGAAAATAACCACAATTAATCATTTACATAAGAAACAAGCATCTCCAAAATGAGTACAATGTAACACTAAAACTGATCAATAAAATACTAACCACACTTTCTTCACAACATAAGGGAGAACCACATGACTATAAGAAAATGAGGCCACAAATCCTTTTACAATAGAAAGGGAAACTACAAAAATAAATAAAAATACCAAGGGGAAATTAAAATTTACTTTCTCCAACATTAAATATGAAATTTGGACCAAGGTTCCCCACACCCAACAAAAATTACCGACTGCATGAAAAGATTCAATCCAAGGCCTATAATTGAAGACCTAGTGCCCCCGAAGTCAGGTAATGACAACATTCTACTAAGAATACCTCTTTTAAAAATGGTACATTAAAAACTTCTCCAAGTGACCCAAACAACCACATCATTGCCATAATTTTAGAGGAATATGACAAGATGAATTCCAATTCCTGAATTGGCCACACTGGAAGCATAAGAGAAAATGGTCTGATGAACAAGAAGCTATAAATGAAAAAAGGAGACTCCTCAAGAATGGGTTCCTCTGGTACACACTCACCAAACAGGGAACCTTCACAATCTCTAAGAGATACTGGATCACCAACTACTATGGAATATGCTCTGGAAACCAACTCGGCCATAAATGCCATATCCACAAGCTTCTTGAACTTAACTTCCCTAAAGAATAGAACTCATTCCTTTATCTCTTAAATAAGATTCCAAATGAAGAGATGATATTTCAACTTATCTTTAAATGTTATATTTGGAAATAATAAAACCAACTATTTAAAGTGGTCAATATAAGCCTTCACCATCTACTGACCTTACTGAATACCCAAGAGATATATCACTTTCCTCACCTTTACCTCCTCAGTTATTGACCATTAGATAAAAGTAGTTTTAAATACTTCCAAATACATAACAAATTAATATAATGGTGTGATCATAACCTTCCAATTATCCAAACCCAAACCCAAACCCTCAAACATATATATTGATTCAGGAGTCTTACTTATTACTTTTCCATACTTACAGATTTGAAAATCACAAAAACCTTTTAAAAAAAATGTTTACTAACATTTTATACCCAAAGTTTTTTAGTATTTTTTTATAGAAAACATTAATTTATCCCATTTATAGATTTTTTAATGTATTATACATATAAAATTTTATTATTCAATCTGATTCATCAGACTGAAGGTGCTTCCAATTAAACGGACTAACCCTTATTCTGGATAGTGGTTAGACTTATGTCTTGTCTATTATATTGAAAAAAGTAATGACCGTAATACTAACACTGGTAATGATACATCAGGATGAACCTCATCTAGCTTATCATATTGAAAATCAATAAGGGATTCCATTGTACTCTCCAAAGTTTATAATCAGAGTTTATAGATTTGTTTCTATCATATGAAATGAAAATTATCACTATAATGATGCTAAAAAAACAAAGTTGGGAATTAATTTATTTCTAGTCTATCAAGTGGAAGTTTTCCAAGTATATTGAAACTAACTCAGAAATATGACTATTAGAGATTTTCCTATAAATATAAGGTCATTTGAAGAGTTAGGAGAGAAGATACATTCGCAACTCAGTTTTTATAAAGTGTGCTATATGTGAAGTTCTTGTTCTTAGTCTTTGTGATACTTGAGAGAGTTTATGTTCTAAGGAATGCTGGTAAGGATTGTAATTACTTTCTAACTATTACTTTGTTAATTGCATGTTTGATTGAGGCTAGATTGATGGCTTCTAGGTATAGGAATATGGTGAATCTGATCCATCAAATCAAGGTCTTACAGGGATAAAAAGATAGATGCCGATCATTATATCAAGGGATTTATTAATCAAGAAAGATAGAGTTAAATCTGATCATCATATTGAGGGATTTATTAATCAATAAAGACAGATTTGAATCTGATCATCATATCAAGGTCTTCTAGGGTATTGGAAGATAGAGCTGATACTGATATATCAGATCAAGATCTTTTATGGAAAAGAAAAATAGACTTTACAATAATTATAAAACTTTAGATATCTTTAGTCAGGATTTTAAAACTACCTTAAATCTTATGGTTAAAGAGTAAAAACTTTTATATTCTTTTAAGCCATTCTTAATTATATAATATTTCATATTACTTGTATTTACCAGTTATGTTTTCCACAATTCATGTTAATATAAAGTTGTTTGTTTTCATTATTTATAAACATTTGTTTTATAAAATTAATTATGACACCAATAAACAGTACTAATTTAATTATATAGTTCCTGATTCTTATTTTGTTACTCTGATCATCAGACTATCTTTCTATCTAATCTTTTTATTATAGAGTATCGGTGTTTTGATTTAGTTTAAATTTTCTAAAATAAAATTCAACCCCCTCTTGTAAGAAATCGAGTAATCTTTCAATCTAACAATTGGTATCAGAGCAGGTTATACTGCTTTTACTTGTTTGGTTTTTTACTTCTTCTATCAACTTCATGTTTACTATGATTTGTTACAGACTAGTTGTTTATAAAAAAATGTTTATTCACTAACATTTTTATAGGAAAATAGTTTCTATTTTTTTAAATATGGTGATATTAAATGTTTAAACCCTTGAAAATATGAATCTAATTCTAACTACAATTTTTTATTATAATGATAATGATTATTGATGAGATAGAATAAAAAAATTTGTTATAAATATCAGAGTTGATAATTTTATTATGATTATGGGTGATTACAAGATACTAGAAAAATAATCCACTACATTTAGTCATCATTAAAAGTAAGAGTATCAATTTAATTAAAGAGCAAGCAATACTCTATTATTTTTAAAGAATAAGAATATATATAGTCATATTTCTTCCTGTTAAGATTTTAATAGCATTTAGAAAAAGTTTTAAGTCACACAATTTGGTACTTCTAAAGTTTTTGAGATTAGAAGTTCCAATATGAGATAATACTATCAAGCTTTTGATTTTATATCTGGAGAGTTAATAGTAAAAATGCACCAAAGATTTATGAAAATTGTTAATAGTCTTCATTCACTTGGATAAAAGGATCTTATAGATGGAATCTTGGTTAAAAAGATAGTTTAAATAATTCATAATGAGTGGGAATCCAAGAGGACAACCTTGTATGATACAAGGAAGATTAAAAATCTAACACTTGATGATCTTATTGAAAAAACATGAAATATGAAGGCATACATAAAACAGATGATGAAAAGACAAAAAAAATGGTGGTGTATATTTTTCAAATAATTCTACCATTCCTACAAAATTTTAGTCCACTAAGAAAGTTGTGAAGTATTCACAAAATAATAAATTGACCATTTAATATAATTCTAGTTCTTCATAAATGACTAGAAATGAATTATAAAAACTTTCTAGAATAATGAATAAAATCACGGGAAAAAATATTTTCAATACAGATTCAAAAGAGAAATAAGGATAAAAATTAAAATAATGACACTAATGAGGTCATTTGTTATGAATATAAGAAGTATAGACACATGTGACAAAATATCCTAAGATGAAAAATAAAAGAAAACAAAGAGAAAAATATAGATACAAATGAAAATAAATACTATAAATCAAAAGGAAATAATTTTTTGAATATTTCTAAAACATGGAGTGTAAGTGGAGGAGATAGGTCTTTAGAAAATTATTCATATAATATTAGTTTTGGATAGAGGAATATTGTTATTTTTTTTCAGAAATACCTAAGGTAAATAAATGTCTGTTAAGAAAGGGAAAAATAGGTGAATCCCTTACCAATGTCATTATGAATGAAAATTATCTTGATGATGAGAAAAATTAAAAATATTATAATGAATAATCTTCCTCATCCAATGAGGATATTATTTTTCCTAGTTATGAATAAGTTTCAAGGTTTTCTAAAGTTTTTGAAAACTATAATGATAAAGTAGGCGAAAACATGATAATGTAAAAAAAACTTGTTAAGGTGGATTAAATAATTTCTATTTCAACTAAATAAATATCATATCTTTATAAGGATCTTGATAAATCTAATTTATAAACATATTATCTTTCTAAATAGATTAAAAAATATACTTTTGAGAAATCTAATTTATAAAATAATCTTGTAAAGCATAGTTATAATACTATTACTATTGAGGATAAAGACATAGTTATAAAACTAAAATAAAAATGTATAGTTTTATGAAAATTCTATCTAAGTTTTCCTCTGGGAAACAAAACTTTGAAAATATATAAAATAAAATTATACCTCGTATTAATAATATTGGAATGTTTTTTACTAATCAAAAACCTATTTTTAAAAACAACGATTTTATTCATAAAAGTTCCCCATTTTTCAAAAAGTGTCAAAGTGTGGACATTGGAAAAATAAATTATCTCTTAATCAAGTTAAATCTTTAGTATTTCATAAGGGTTATTTTTCTAAGTAAATGACATTTGTTCAAAATAAGAATGTTGAAAAATTATGGTTACCAAAAATCTTATTTTTTGATAATACAAGACCAAAGAAGGTTTGGGTTTGGAAAAATTAATATTTTATTTTTAGAAAAAAAATATCAAACAAGAAAACATATTGTATATGGATAATGGATGTTCCAGATGCATGACTATAAACAAAGATTTCTTTACAAATATTATCAGGATTAATGGTGGAAAATTAACCTTTAGATATAATGCTCAAGGAGAAATCATTGGTATAGGTAACATTTTAATTCTTGGAAAAGATTTAATTTCAAATTTTGTTATTTGTTGTATGACTTAAGAACAACCTTATAAGCATAAGGAAATTATGCGATGAAGGTTATACTGTGAACTCTAGGAGTGATAAATGTACTATATATAGTTCTAAAGATTAATTTATTCTTTCTACCAATTGGCATGATAAAGTTTATAAAATAATCTTACAAGACCTTAGGAGCCAAGATCTAACTTGACTTATTGTAATGGAAGATCAGTATTTGTTATGGAATAAAAGGTTATAACACTACAAACTTAAAAACATAGCTAAGTTGAATAAGAAAGGACTTGTTAAGGATATACCAAAACTTATATTTGATACTTCTAAAGACCGTGACACTTGTCAATTTGGTAAGCAATGTAAGTCACGTTTTAAATCCATTAGTGAAGTCTTAAATTCTAATTCTTTATAGTTAGTGAACATAGACTTATTTGGTATTACATAGATTGGAAGTATTTTTGGAAAATGATTTCTATATGTATTAGGTTATGATTACACTTGATACACATGGGTCTATTTTCTATAAAGAAACTATGATGCTTTTATTTATTTTAAAATTTTTATAGCTAGAGTTAAAAATGACAAAAACCTCTCCTTGATAACTATTCATAGTGATCATGGTGGATATTTTTTAAATTATGAATTAGAAACTTTTTGCAGTAAAAAGGTATTATACAAAATATTTTGGCACCTAGAACTCCACAAAAATATGGTGTAGTTGAAACAAGATATATAATTCTTCAATATATTACTAGAACCATGCTGAGTGAATACTTAGTTGCTAAATTTATTTGGGTTGAAGTAATCATTACTACCTATTATACTATAAATTTATTTTTAATAAGAATTTTTATTAATAAAACTTCTTATGAGTTGCAGACATGAATAAAACAAATAATTCCCTATTTCAAAGTATTTGGATGAAAAGTATTCACACTAAATACTAAATATAACTTACATAATTTTCTCCAAATTCTGATGAAGGTGTATTTTTAGGTTATTCCACAACTATAAATGCTTATAGAGTTTTTAATAAAAATACAAGTAATTTTTAAGAAATGGTATATCTTAAGTTTGATGAAAGTAACCCTTTTGTTTTTAAACAAAACAAGGTTACATCCTCAAATGTTATTTCTAAAAATTATTATCAACCTATGTTAGAAAGTTCTTCTTATGAAAAACCAACTAACTAATATGTTTATAAAGTTATTCTTCATGAATATTTTAAACCATGGGTTTAAGAACAAACTTTTTAAAACCCAGTAAGTCAATTATTTCTTAGGAATCATCCTAGTGATAATATCATTGGTGATGTAGATAAACCTGTTAAGAATAAAAGTTCTTCATGAAATGAAATTTAACATCTAGCATTCATATCACAATTCGAACCTAATAATACTAATGAGGATTTAGGTTATGAAGATTATATTAAATAAATTCATGATGAACTCAATGAGTTTGAGAGGAATAAAGTTTGTACCATATCTGAACATCCTAAAGACACTTATATAATTTATTTAAAATGAGTCTTTTGAAAAAAATTTGATGAAAATGGAATAATAGTTATAAATAAATCTATAATTTTTTCTAAGGGTTATAATAAAAAATATGGAATAGATTATAAATAATCCTATCAATAGGTATCAATACTTGATTTTATTCATATAATTCTAGATTATGCATAATTCTTAAATTTCAAACTATTTCAAATGGATGTTAAGTGTGATTTAATTAATGGATATGTTTAGTAGGAAGTTTATATAGAACAAAACCTTGTTTTTGAAAACAAAAAATATACAGAACATGTTTATAAACTTACCAAATAATTTTATGGACTTAAACAACCTCCTAGAGATTTATATGATTGGTTATCTGAATTTCTGTTACAAAAATTTTTTGTTAAGGGAGCTAAGGATCGAAATATTTTTATAAAATAAGTTAATAAAAATATTATCATTTTAAAAAAATTTATGACATTATATTTGGTTCAAATCAACAATATTTAAAATATTACTTTGATGTTCTTCTGAAATATGAGTTTTAAATGAGTATGATGGGTGAGTTAACATATTTTATAGGTTTTCAAATTTCACAAAAACCATTAGGAAATTTTATATCTCAACATAAGTATATAAAACATCTACTTAAGAAATTTGGGCATGACAATAATAAAAGTATTAGGACAACTATTGAAAACTAAAAATAATTTAGATATTGATGAATTTGGGAAACTAGTTAATCAAAATTCTTTTATAGGTATGATTGGTATCATACTTTACATAACGACTAATCATCCATATTTATTTTTTTAGAATCATTATGTACTGGATATAAAGACATTATAAAATAATACCACCGTAAAGCTATAAAATTATTTTCATTATCTTAAGGGGACTATGGATTTAGACTTATTTTATTCTTCTGAAAATTATTCTGAACTAATTTTTTTTGAATGTTGACTTTGGTGGATATATAATTGATAGGAAAATTACATCCAAAAAATTCCATTTATTAGGAGAAAACTTACTTTCTTGGTTGTATAATAATCAAAATTCATTATCACTTTCTACTAATAAATCCATATATGTGGTAGCTGGAAGTTGTTGTGCTCAAGTGTTGTGGATGAAACACACACTCAAAAAATATGGCATGAGTTTTACTAAAACTCAAAATACTTTTTGATAACAAAAGTTCCATTTACCTAGGTAAAAAATCATCACATAACTCACATGCTAAGTACATAGATATAATACACCATTTCCTTTAGGATCACACACTTAAAGGAGATATAATTTTACAACTCATAATGAATGAACAACTTATTGATATTATTACTAAACACCCTAGTTATGATAGATTTTAATCCACTAAATAGAAGTCAAGAATGATAAATATCAATTGATTATTCATATATACTTCCTATTTACCTATCTCCTTACATTAATATACTCTTTTTAATAGGGAGACTACATATATTTTTACTTTTTTTATAACTCTCTGTTTTCCTAAAACTTTTTATTTTCTTAACAAAACTATTTGTAAAACTATTTTTAATGTTTTTTTAGTTTTCCAAAATTTTTAATCATAATAAGTCTTTTCAGACTCAAAATCCTTTATATAATTTTTTGGGCTTAATATCCTTTAAATATTTTTCAGAGTTAAAAATAATATTAAAAGTTTTCTTAATAAAATATTATTCCATACTAAATTTTTTTAAAAAATATTTACATACAATATTTTTGTTACAAAACTATCATAATAAGTTTTCATTAAAAAACTACCATAATCAATTTTGATTATAAAACTACCATAATCGATTTTTATTTTTAAAAATATCATAATAATTTTTCATTAAAAAAACCAATAATAATAGGTTACTCATACCGATGAAACTTCTCTACTCTAAAAGGTACCATTCTTTTAATTTTTTCACTAATTCATTAATTTAGTTATAATTTTTAATTTTTAATTATTATTTTAGTTTTAATATTTTCTTTTCAATCATAATTTTTTAAACATAAAAGTTTTCTAATAGGATTTCGATTCACTCTAATGAAATGTTTTCTTAATACATTAAGAGATTAAAGTTATCTTTAAATTATTTCTTCGATTAAATCTTGACTGTCAGATCAGATAAGGAAATCGAATCTGAGCTGTTGAAACTTTTGAAATATAAAGTTCTGTTTCTCACACCTATATAAGGTTGGGAAAACCCATTTAACACAACTATTTATAGAATAATCACTACCAAACCCCATCTCCTCTTAAAGTGTTTAGTCCAATTGTTTTGGCATTTGTTCGATTACTGGCACAAGTCCTGGTATAATGGCCACTAAGGAGGATTATGTGAAAGGAAAGTTTTCCTAGAATTACTTGTGGAGAGATCATGGTATAGTAAGTATGATTCTATTTTCAAAATTATTATTTCTTTAAAATGATGAGATAATGTTTTTGTAAAGAAACCTGATAATAATTTTGATTTGTATTACCCTAAAATCATTAGAGAATTTTATAGATTTATTTAGTTTTTTTCAAAATATGTTAAGGATGAAGTGTGTTTTTATTTTTTTATGAGTAAGTATATAATTTCATATAAATGAGTAGAAAATTTTGAAGGTGTTACTTCTTAAAGAGAGGAATATTTACCCTCACACAAACTACATGATAAGTTTGGATCATAAAAAAAGGCATAATATTCATTGTTTCCATGTTATGAGAAAGTCAGGAAAGTATCATGTCATTCATTAGATGCTAGAGTAGTAGTGTTGTGGATACAATGGTATCTTATACCAATTAAAGGTGATATAGACACCCTTAAGGTTTTTGATGTATTTGTTTTGGATTTATTGATTAACATGAGGCAAGTTAACTTAGAAAAGTTTGTCTTCATTACACTGGAAGAAATCAAGAATGAATCGATAAAGTCAAATAACATTATGTTTCCCTATACTATAAATAATTTTCTTGTGAAGTGTAAGTCACTCTTTAAGTTTAAAAATAAAAATTACCCAATGAGAGAAAGGATTTTGTTGATCAGTTAAGATATAATATCAAAAATGAAGTTGGTTTTTAATTCTAAGTCAAAGAAGTTTATTAATAAGGTTGTTGGATTGTTTATAAAGAAAAACCTTCTAAAAAAGAAGAGGATGATAAAAAGAAAAGAAATTCCATTTTTTCCCAACAAATAATAAAAATAAAGAAAAGAAAATTTTGGATGATGATTTTAAAGAGATGATATAACCTAAGGCTCAAAAGAAACCTGGGGACCTAGAGTTCAGGATTGATGTAGATGAGGCTCATGAATTAATGATTCAGACAATAAATGAATTAAAATAATCAAAGAAAAGCAAAAAATATATACGAGATTAATAGTATCCAAAGTAATTGAAAGTTTTTTAAAAGGTGTAAAGTGAGCATATGAAAATCTAATTATACTAGTTTCACACATCGATCAGATCATAAAATATTTCAAATTGGAATTGGTTGAAACCACTGATATTCCATGAGTAATTACATCCGTAGATGATATGGGAAAATGAAAATAAGTTCTTGAATAAGTTTCATTATCAGTCCCTAAAAAAGAATCAATCTTTAAATTTGTTGTAAAAGGTGTACTAATAATTTCTTATCAGTTAGATCATGTGTTGGAAGAAGAGAAAGAGGAAGAGAAAGAAGAAGATATAGAAGAGAAAGAATAAGAAGTAGAAGAATAATAAGAATAATAAGAGAAAGAAGAAAAGGATAAATAGGAAGAAGATTTTGATGATGAAAAAATTGAAACCAATGATGGTTGAAATGAAAATAAAACACCAGACTCATCATAATCCTGGACCCCATTACCTTTAAAGTCTGAAAAGGATTCAAACTTAGAAGGATATCAAGAAGAATATTCATCATCAGATAAAGAAACTTTTTCCTCAAAATAGGAATAAAAAATATCATCAAAGGAAGATGAAGAATAAGATCAACAATCACATACTAAAGTTTCATAAAAAGATGAATATGATAAGAATGTAGACATTATAGAAGTTTTAAAAGATAAAAATATTTATAAGAAAGGAAAATAAAAAGTAGAGAGAAAAAACCTGATACTGAATCTTCTAGATAGAAACCTCCTCAAGTTTCATTTGGATCATCATATTTAGAATCTATTGTTTCACATAAAAGTTTTTATTTTATTTACCAAATCATGATAAGGTTAAGTGATACAATTCCATATTTTCCTAATATTGATTCAAGGTGTAAACTTATTCAGATTAGTCTTAATGAGAAATCATAATCTCTGAATGTTCTCACTGAATCAGTTATTTGGATTGAGGTAGAATTGAAAAACTTCCAATAAAAGTCAAAAACTTAGAAGATATGATATAATCATATGGTAAATTTGTCATATCAAGTTGATAGTGAACTCAAGGATCATGATGATCAATTTGTTGAAGTAAAGAAACTTACACTATAAATGACATATTCCTTTGAAAATATATCAATAAATTTATCTAATCATGTTAATTTTGTAGAAGATTTCAGAGACACAAATGATGAATGGACTGAGGAAGTGGAAGTTCTTATTGAAAAGGTTCACAATTTGGAGTTGGAGAAAAACTGTATTAGAACCTATGAAGATTAATTGTTTATTATTAAGGATTAAAATAAGAATATTTTTGAGAAAATTGAGAGAATCAAGTCATAAGTTTTGAACTAGGCTATAATGAAATATCAAATCATGAAGCTTAAATCATCGGTTGAATAATCTCAAAAAGATCATGAAGAGTTAAAAAATATGAAGGAAATTATGAAGATTCTAATGAATAAATAATGAAAACTTTATCATTTTGAACTCTTGGTGTATATTTTCAAACATTTTAATGGTTGTTAAATTTGAATGACTTTTCATCCAATACTTTGTGTTTAAATGTTTTCCGATTACTATTATATGTATGTTATTTCATTTATTTCTTGAATTATTAGTTATTTCCCATAAAAATTATTTCATATGTTATTAATTACTAAAATTTTTGGTTATATACTTTACCTCTCCCTTTTGGAAATCAAAAAGGGGGATATGGTTTTGATAGATTTATAAAGGGGGATTTTTTATTTTAAGGGATTTGTTTAAGATGATAAATTATTGTATAAGATTTAGAAGATATGTTTAAAGGGGATAATTCTATAAGGGGGATAAATCCTTATTAAATACATTTATTAAGGGGGAGAACCAAAATATATAATAATTTTCATTATATCATTAAGTTGTTATAAAATCATGGGAGTTGTTATATAAAGTTTTTCTTCAAATTTTCTTGAAAGGAAAAAAGGATTTCAAGTATGTCAAATTTATTATTTTCATTTAAGTACTGTGTTTTGTTCTTTCAAAAAAGTAAAATATTGTTGAGTAAAACTATTACTTCTTATTTTTCCATTGATTTAGTTTTGAAAGTCAAAAACACCTTCTTAAAACTATATTTACTAACTTTTTATACCCCAAGTGTTTTAGTAAGTTTTTTAGAAAAAAATACTCTATACCATACATAGAAATATTTATAATGTATTATGAATATAAAATTTTATTATTCAATATAATTTACTGAATTGAAGGTGTATACAATTAATTGCATTGAACCTTTTTTAGAACTGTGGTTAGACTTATGTCATATCTATCAGACTAAAAAAAGTCCTGACTATCAGACTGACATAGGTACCAATACATCAGACTGACCCTCTTTCAGTTTATCAGGTAGATAATCAATAAAGAAGTCCATCAGACTGTCCAATGTTTATAATTTGAGTATATAGATTTTTTATCTATTATATGGAATATAAATTAGCAATATAATGGTGTTAAAAAATGACATTGTACATTTAGTTATTTCCAAGTTGTGAAGTGCAAGCTTTCTGAGGTCATTTCAACCAACATAGAAATATGACCATTGAAGCTTTGCCTATAAATAAAAGGTCATTTGAATATTTTGGGGAGATGATTCATTCTCAAATCAATTTTTCTAAACTTTTCTCTGTATGAACTTCTAAATATTATTCTTTTTAATAATTAAGAGATTTTATGTTTTATGGAATACTTATAAGGATTTTAATTCCTTTAAAACTATTACTTTTGTAATCATGTGTCTCATCGAGGATATATCAAGGGATTTTGGGGATAGGAATGTAGGTGAATCTGATCTATTAGATTGAGGTCTTCTAGGGCTAGGAATATAGACACTGATAATCATATTGATGTATTTCTTGACCAATAAAGACAAAAATGAATCAGATCATTGTATCGAGGTCTTCTAGGGGATATGAAGACAGATCTGAAACTGATCCATCAGATTAAGGGATTTCCTAGTAAGGATAGACAAAATTTATAGTTATTATAAAACTGTGTATATATTTAGTTAGGATTTTCTAACTACCTTAACTCTTAAGGTTAAAGAATATTTTTTAAAATTTTAAGTCATTATTACTTCTACAAGCTTTCATATTACTTTTATTTACAGGTTTTATTTTCCACTATGCATGTTATTAAAAAGTTTTATTGATTTTAATCTTCATAAACATTTGTTTTATCAGACTAACTATGATACCAAAAAACAATACTAATTTAATAAGATAGTTCATAATTATGATTTTATTACTTTTACTATCAGAAGATCTTTGTTTCTGATATTTTTATTAAAATAAGATTTTTTTGATTTATTTTAAATTTTTAAAACTATAATTCACCTCCTCCCCTCTTATAATGCATCAAACACTCTTTCTAACCAACAACACCCAAAACAACTCTCAATCTGATGGATTCAGGAGTTCCCAATGACCTGAAGACACATTCAAATTTCTCAAGCCACTTCATATCCTCTAATAGATCTCTATCACCATGGGAAATAGGCAATGAACAAGAATAACCTAGCTTCTCCACCCCACTGGGAGTCTAGGAAGGGTAAAAAACTAGGTGAAACTTACCAGAAACCTTTGGGACCTTTCTGGGTGGAATACACTAAACAAAAAAAGAACATAAATCTAAATATAAATCAATCCATAATTCAACTAAAATAACATATAAGATAAAAAACCACACCCAAACATCACAAAAAACTAGGATCCTATTTCAAAATCACTATTTCCATTCAAAATTCAATACCATTTTCCTCTAAGGCCAATTTACCAAAATACCAAAATTCATTTTCAAACCCAACTCAAACACCATATTCCACTTTTCAAATACTTAAATATGATTCCAAATCCAATCTAAACACCCAATACTACTTTAAAAATAAAACCATGTTCCCAAAAATCATTTTCTTCTCAAAAACATTTTCCCAAAAACCATTTTTATTTGAAATCCACTCACACCAACCAATATCAAGACAAATTATAACACACTCTGACTGAAACTGAACCAAAATACAACTCACACCTAAATCCTTGGATGGGGAACTAGTGACCGTGCACAACTTGATCACATGGTTTAGGAGACCATGCCTCGATCAAGCACTAATAATTTGAATCATCTTGAACCATGAACATGGAATCCACATGGGTCGCTGCTCTATTTAATTCCATTGTACAACAGAGAATCACTTTCATTGTCATCCCCCATACCAAAATCGCAAAAACTTCTAGATATGACCCAAATCCTAGACTACCCTTGGTATTTGAAGGTTTGGGATGAGTAAGAGTTCATGATGCTCTTCCCACACCTAACTCCCAAGTCCTGAAATTCATATATCCAATCTACCCAGAAACTCAGATAACAAAAACCTCCCCCTGATACCATTTTTTCATTAACCAATCCCGAATACCATCTAATCCAAGAAATGACCTAGATAGAGACATGGCCTGAGAGGCATTCTTGATCATCCTGTGCCACAAACTAGCACCAGGCCTCAAAGATATCACAATGGGAATGATTTATCCCAATATAAACCAATTCAAATTAAATACAATAGAGTACACAAAATAAAACCACTAGATACAATAAATACCAAGACGATCCAAATATAATTGTATTTGAAGAAAACTGGAAACTAAAAAATGAAACTGGAACCAAACCAGAACCGAAATGATCTCCATGTGACCTCTTGGTCACCACTAACCATCAAACTAGCCTGCTTCACAAGAAAACCTAAAAAAACATGACCTTTAAAAATAGATTAGGTCTACCAAAACTGAGTGGAACAAGTAGGGATGAGTAAAAATAGATCAATAGGTAATCACCACATAATCCATGCATATCCTTTACCTAAATAGTCTATAAACTCTAGTTTTAAATACATTTAGAAAATATGGTTTTTATTATTTTAAAGAATAGAAGACAACTTATCTTTTAAAACTAGTTTCCATTTCAAAATAATAATTGAGAATCCATACCCCAAGAAGAAAACTAACCTAGGTGAAATAAACCATAATAATAAATGTGACTAAATAGAGGAAACAATAATCAAGCTAGATATGCAAGAAATAAATAAAAATTGTAGGAAAAAGTAAACAAAACAAGTAACCAAAGTGCTCTAGAAATGAACACGAACATATAGACAGTAATCATGGAAATTTCATAAAAATATCTAGAATAAATCCCTAGAAATACTTAGTTTGGAATCATCTAATATCATATGGTGAAACTCCATAGTAAATAACCAACTGGATGCTCTAAACTAGCTTCACCAATTAGAGATCCCTTATAGAATATCTACAAATCAAGGGGTTCCAATTCGTCTAATAGGGACTTGTAAGAAACCATCACTCAACCATAAAGATTACACCCAAAAATCCCATTATAATTGTATAAAGGATAATGATGTGGTTATAAAATGTGTGGCATTAACCATAACCAATAGATACCACTATGATTGCCTTGCCAAAAATCTGACACATCCTATGTGAAGACCATGTCATCAGTAAGATGAACATATGGTACCCATCACATAATTAACCATTCACAAGTTCCAAATAAGATGACATGTGACATGAGTTTGAAAACGAATTTCCATAATTACATAGGATACCAACTGGGCCTTTAAGTTTACAATCAAAGTCCATTTTCCAAAACCGTTTCCAAATCCAAGATAAAAACACCATTTTTGTTTGAATGGTTCCAAATGGTCCTTTGAGTAATTAATTAACAATTTACACTTCAAGGTTTCACATGGGCCAAAATTCAATAAAAACATTTGAGAACCACATTTGAGAACCAATGAGAAATTTAAGAAATGTTAGGGTTTTTGAAGAACAATTTAAAGGGAGGTGGAAAATTGAAGAGGGAAAGGTGTTTTCAAACTAGGGTTTAAGGTGAAAATTCTTATACAAAAACATCTTCATTTGTATGCCTGTCTATATGTGCACCTCATGAACATATGTATATGACCCCATCTAATGAAATATCCGTGGTAAACCACAAAAATTACCCGAAAATTAATTTAAAAATTTAACACTAGAATTTTACCAATAACAACAACTCACACAAGAGAAACCATCCACGAGTAGGTATTACAACCACAGATAAAACTCAATTCGCAATGAATTTTTTTACCAAAACCCAATAAAAACTAAATACGATTCAAATAAAAAAAATAATTTTTTAAGTCCAATTTAAATTATTTCAAACACTTTGAATACATACACACACACATATATATAGAAATAATTAAATAAACCCTTTGAAAACCCATTATCTTTAAATTTACAACACAAAACACCACAAAAATTCATACAAACAAATCAAAAATATGAAAAAAAATTAAATATAAACTAAGAAAACTCAATATCAATTGGAATGTTCCAAAAATAAAATAGATGGAGATCCCTACCTCAACGATGATTGTACACAATGAGACCCTCAAAGAAGAAGGAAAAAATATTGAGAGATGATTCTCACACCCTAACACTGAAGGAATCGACCAACATCACCTCTCCACCCCAGGGTTCAGCCAAGAGAGAACCCCACTGATAAATACCAAGAAATAAAAAGGAGAAGGAAGAATAAGGGAGAAGAAGACTTACCCAGGGAAAAATACACCCAAAAATTTAAGGAGAAGCACATATAATCTAATAAGGAGAAGAGGGAGAATCTAACATAGGCTCCCAAGGGGCCACAAAAATGAGAGGGAGAGAATATTATAGGATTTAGGGTTAAAACATAAGAGGGGAATCAAGGTAATTTCAACTTTTTAAGAAAATAGAGAAGGTTTGGACACATGATTTTCTAAACTATGCACCAATCACTCACACCCAACTGGAATTAAGGGACACCTTCATGGTCTAACCACATGGTTTACGAAATTATGTTCCATCCGTGCAACTGAAATCTATCATTTTTATGGATCTATCCCACATGCTTACTGCATGGTTTCCTCTAACCAGGCATATGATGTGAACCTTGTCCCAGAAAACAAAAGAAGACCAAATAATTTCTCCCTATAATTTCATAGTTTGGAAAAAAATATGCCCATATTGTGCACAGGGGAAAAACAACCCAAAATTCCCAAAAGTAAAAAACACTCATCATGAAATCAACCCAGAACTTAATAAAAATATCCAATACCAAGAAAAGAATAAAATAAAATAAAAATCGTTGTTAGGTTTTTAGAATATCTGTTTTTTTGGGGAAAATATTTATGTTCCAAATATTATAACTCCATATTTATGAAATTTGAACTCTGAAATATTTTTTTACCTTTTTTTGTAGCTCCTCATTATCTTTTTGGTCCTCCTTGATCCTCTCGGGAATGGATGGTTACATAGTTATTTGATCAAGTTAGGATGAATTTAATTTTATGATTACCATGTTCATTATTTGAATTTCTATATAAGTTTGAATCCATTTAAATCCTCATCTTGAATGAGGTTTCAAGTTCCTTTCTACTTAGAGAATCTGCAACTTTGTTCACCTTCTCGGGATAATAATGGATTGAACAATTATAATAATTTATTAGATCTAACCAAATTTATTAGAATGTATTGATCTTTTTATTTTTGAATATATACTTGAGGAATTTATTATCCATATATATGTCACACTTCTCCCTATATAGATAATTTCACCAAATCTTCAACATGAATATCATTGTATCCAATTCTAGATCATGAGTTGGGTAGTTCTGATCATAGATTATTAGTGGGAGAGTGGAATAGGCCATCAATTTGTAATATTTCATGATTACACAACCTAATACTTTTTGGATGCATCCATCTAGATAAAAAATTCATCCATACTAGTGGGTAATCTGAGCATACGTTTTAACTATTTAAATATTTCCTCACATTCATCAGTCCACAAAAACATCACTCCCTTCGAGTTAGCTTGATTAGTGGGATTGAAAATTGTGATAGTTTTCTCACAAATAGATGATAGTAGATGGAAAATCCAAGGAAACTATATATCTTCATCCTAGATATTGGTATAAGATATTCATAAATCACCTATTTTTTGAAGGATCCACATATATCCCCTTTCTGGTGATAAAAAGCCCCGAAAATATTACTTTATCTATAAAAAACTCATATTTACTATAATTTGTGTATAAATTTTATTTTTTTAAGTTCTTCAGTATAAAATTAAAATTATCCTCATGTTACTCCTTAATTTTTGAGTAGGTAAGAATAACTTCTATAGATACTGCAACAAATTTCTTTGGGTAATCTCTAAAGACTATTTATTAAGTCTATGAAGATGTCTTGAGAATTAGTGAGTCAAAATGAAATCACTATGAACTGATAGTTCATGTACCTTGTATGAAAACCATTCTTGGGAATTATACTTGATAATATCATGACCAAATATTCACCTTAGAGAAGTATTGGGATCCATGTAGCTAGTGAAGCAAGTCATTAATTCATGAAATAGGATACTTATTCTTTATTATGATCTTGTTGAGCTCACGATAATCAATGCAAAGATGCATTGACCGATCGTTCTTCTTAACAAAGAGGAATGAAACACCCCATGGTAAAATAATAGGGTTTATAAAACCTATATCTATATTCTCATATAGTTTCTTCCTTTGATCTTCAAGTTTAATAGTGTCTATTCTATACAGAGTCTTATATGTGGAAAAAGATCTTGGTATATGATCGATTGATATCTCAACCTCATGTCTTGGAGGAAGGGAATAAAATTCTCCAGGAAACACATAAACATATTCCCTCACAATGTACAAGTCATCAAGGATTATCTTCCCCTTAGTCTCAATAATTTGATCTAAATACACTTTATTATAAGGCAATAATATCCATGCTCAAAATGATGATTACAATGAAGATTCATCCTAATATTTTCACATGTATAGAATCAGATAGTGATTTTCAATATAGAGGGTGATTTCCTTATCTTGACATTTTATATTGGCTATATATAAGAAAATCCAATCCATACCTATAATTTCATCGAATTCTGCTAAATGGAGTATCACAAGGTTCACTGGGGAGTTCATCTCAAAAATATGGACATGGGAGAAGTTATATATTAGGGATGAAATAATTTATCCATTTAACATTTTCATTAATAGACCACTTCGATGATTTTTGGTGTTATTTTAATAGTAATAATAAACTTGTGTGATATGAAAGAATGTATAGAACTAGAATCAAATAACAAATTTGCTATTATTGAATGAATAACTAGTGTACTTTTCACCACGTCATTGTCAAGATCCTCCTCAATAGTTGTGATGGAATAATATTTCCCTTCACCTCTAGGCCTTTGAATTTTTTGTCATTGGTTATCATCGAAAACCCTTGTCCTAGTTCATTGATTCAAATAGTGCCTCTATTAATTGTGGTTGAAACATTGGATAGCATCCCGAGGATTGTCTAGAGCATTTTTTATTCAATCACATTGGTGGGTTTCTCCCATTGGAATTTTCTATCTAGGTTCCCTACCTTCCCACATATAAATCAATTCCTTTTCCCCTTCAGGTAATTTATGGGATGAATCTATTGGTTCTAGGCACAAAGGAAGTGTTGCGGTGGAGGGCAATATAATAAAATTTCTTTTAATAATTGTTGATCAAAACCAAGAGAGAGGATCCTTCACATAAAATTTATAATTATTTTATTTATTTTTTCATGAAATAAATACTTGGGATTATGATATTTCTTTGTTGATGTTTTTTGATCATCCAAAAAGACCCTTCCGGATTACCTTGTTGCGCTTGTGAGGATCCGAGGATAGAATCCCTCTAGCGGTGATCCAAACGTGCTCCAATGGTCTCCAAGAAACACCCTTCATTATCCAAGTACTAGCATGGAGAATGGAATGTATTTAGTTATACATTCTTGATCACTCATTCTTTAGTCCTAAATAAATTCTCTCTTGGGTTTCTTATTCTTGAGAGGGAGAGAAGATAAGTTGAGAGATAATTTATTATGCGCAATAATTCTCTATTCCCAAACTTTTAATTGGTTTTGAATACTTTACATAATAAGCATAGTTTTATATTTATTGATTTGGAATTTTAGTTATAAATTTAATTTCATAATATCAAATAAATATAATTATAACCATTAATAAAATCCCATGCCACATAATAATAAAAATATTATTATTTTTTTGTGTACCAACTTACGTAAAATGGATAAATAATATTTACCATCTCATAAATAATTATTTTATAAAAAGATAAGGTCTTGGTCCGTTAGAACTCCACTTGAATTTTTTGACAACCCAAATAATTATTTTATTATATTAAATACATATTTTATTCATAAACTAGTAAATAAATATTTATTAAATATGCAATAAAATAAATAAATATATTTTATTCACAATCTAGTGAATAAAAATTTATTTAATTTATGTGATCAAGATAACTTGAATAAACTTATTCCTCACTCTTGACAATAATATTTATTCCATTAATTAAATTCAAATATAATTTAATCGAGACAAATAGAAACACTTACTGTGTGACCCTATGGGTTTCTTTCTCATTGTCATTAGGTGGGCTTGCCTAAAGTCTATGATTATTGTATAGCAATAGATAAAAGAACACAAGAGAAAGAAGTTAAAGTCATAATGATGATAACCACATATCAATGATCACTGTATAATATAATCCCTTTATCAAAATAGAACATCAAGAAGGTTTTATGATGGTATCATCAACCTATATGATCGATACATCATTCTTTGACTATCTGAAATAAACTCATTGTTACACCGTATCCATGAAATTTAGGGTGAAAGTTTTATTTCAATAAAAGTACTGAGATATCAAAATTTATAAGGATAAAAGAGACAAATCCTTCCTAGAGTTATCCATTAATAACATGTCATTCATTATACACCAAACAAACCCTACTTCCCACCAGCATATGTCGTGACAGTTTTTATCATCAAATCCAAGTGCACGAGTTGTGACATGCATTAATGATAATCTTAATGTCTAAGAACCATTACACACATGCACATATAAGAATATATAATAACACCAAAACATGAATAATTCCTACTAGTGGTTCTGTTCTCATAATCTCTCATCTTGAAGATTACCATGTGAAAAGTTCATGAGAAGAAGTATCATATGCTTATGAGTACTCACACTTGATGGTCTATATTCTATGTATCCCATCATAGTATATTATCATACCACAAAACTATATTAAGAATATTTTCGTAGCACTTCAAGGTTCTCATCATATTAAGGAACTATTATGAACTTGTCAATGCGACAAATACTCTAAGACATTATTATAGTAAAGTCATGTAGAAAAATGAAAAATATGTAATAAGATGTTTAATTTAATATTTAATAAATCAAATATTTGTGTAATAAAATTAAAAAAATTGGTTCTAGGACACCAACTATAACAAACTCCAACTTGGACTAGACCCAAATGCCTACGACTTTTAGTCTTCTAGACCACACATAATAATTATGTTTTTGTTGAGTCAAGTATTTAGTCAAGGGGTCTTCCATGTTGTCTTATGTGAAAATACTATACACCGTAACATCAAATCTATGAAAATAATTCCCTCAGGAGATGATTCTTCTAAATTATGTGCTTCTTCCACTGATGTGACCTTGGATCTTTTGAGAGAGCCACTACTACAGTATTATCACAATAGAGTGTGATAAGATCTTTACTACTGAGTAATACTTAAAAATATTGGATGAAATTTCACATACAATATGCTTCTTTAGCTGCCTTAGAAGCCATAATATACTCAGAATCTTCTTTATAATTTGCGACCACAACCTTATTTGAGCTCTTCCAACCCACATCACCTACATTCAAAGTAAAGATGTATCCCATTTGTGACTTCATGTCATATTGATTAGTTTGTAAACTAGAATATATATATATCCTTTAAAGACTAGTTTCTCATATCTTCCATAAACTATGAATATATCCTCAGTAAACCTTATATACTTAAGGATAGTATTTACTTCCATATAATGGAAGTCACCTGGATCATCTTGATATCTTCCTACCACACTTAACGTGTAGGCAACATCTAGCCTAGTACATAGCATAACATACATGTATGAACCAATTTCCGATGCGTATCAAATCCTTTCCATTCAATTTCATTCCTAATGGGGTTTAAGACACATTTTATTATAAATATTAATTCCATGTGATTATGGAAACAATAACTTGTTTTATTGTTCCATAATGTAAATCTTTAATATTTTGTCAAGGTATATACTTTCAATTAGGCTGAGAAACCTCTTGGATATATCATGATGGATCTTGATCCCAAGAATATATGTTGCCTCACCCAAGTATTGCTTAGAAAATTATTTATTCGACCACATCTTAACATATTGTAAGATTGGTATTTCATTTCCAATAAGTAATATGTCATCAAAATATACTATTAAGAAAACGACTTCACTCCCTCTAAACTATTTGTATACACAAGACTCACATTCATTATTTATAAAAACCAAATTCCATTATGGATTCATCAAAATTAATGTTCCATGACTTGGATTCTTTCTTTAATCCATAAAAGGATTTTTTTTCTACTTGTATATCTTATTGACATCCTTTGGAGTCACAAATCCTTTAGATTGTTTCATGTATAAATATTCCTAAAGGTTCCTATTAAGGAATTATATTTTAAAATACATTTTCTAAATATCATAGTAATGGTAAGCAGTAATGGAAAATAGAATTCTAATGGATTTCAGAATTGAAACTGGTGAAATGGTTTCTTTATATTCAATGAATCGACTCTGTTTAGACCCTTGTGAAACCAGTCACACATTATAGGTACTGAATTGTCCTTACATGTCTAGTTTTTTCTTGAATACACATTTGAAACTAGCATGATTCACATCCACTAGAGGATTTACCAAAATCCATATTTGGTTTTGGTACATGGAATCCATTTCAGAATTCATGGATTCTTTCCACTGGGAAATATTTGTTCCACTTACTACTTTCTTATAGGTAAGAGGATCATTATTATCAACTAATAATGGGTCTCCATCCTTGGTAACTAGAAAAACATACCATTTTAGTTCTCTAACCTCTATTGTACTATTACATTGTTCACATGTTTATGGAATAGTTTATTCTTCCATATGGATTTGTGGAATGAAATCATTTTCCAACTCTTGTGTTTCTTGTGCCTCAACTTCATCGAAGTTTATCTCACTCCCACTATCTATTTTGGACATGTCATCCCTCTGAAAAAATATGGTGTGTCCTTACTATATAAACTTTTTTTCTGAGGTTTTGTATAAGTAATATCTCCTTATTTCCTTTGGGTATCCTATAATGGTACACTTTTTGTCATAGGGTGAAATTTTTTTACCTAGAGAGGCCCTAACAAATTCTTCATTTACCCACACATGAAAATTCGATAACATAATTTTTATTCCAATCCAAAATTCATATGGAATACCATTTATTGATTTATTTGGTAGTTGGTTTAGTATGTGTGACATTATTTGTAATTAATATCCCTAAAAGGATAATAGAAGGCTCTTATGACTCATCATTGAGCTCACCTTGTCTAACAAGGTGCAACGTCTCCTTTCACTTACACCATTACACTGAAGTGTGTAATGATGAGTGAGTTGGGATAGGATCTCAAACTCTCCTATGTAATGAATTAAGTCTTGATTAATATATTCTCCACCACTATTTGAGTATATTTTCTTAATCTTTCTACCAAGATGGTTCTATAATTCATTATTGTATTCCTTGAAATTAACAAAAGAATATGAATTATACCTCATTAAGAAAATATATCCATATCTAATAAAATCATCAATAAAAGTTATGAAGTATAATTACCCACCAATTTCTTAAACAAGAAATGATCCACACACATTAGTATGAACTAATTAAATAAGATCTTTAACCCTATCACCTTTCCCACTAAATGGGGATTTGGTCATTTTTCCTTATAAATGTGTGTGACATACTCCAAGAGGTTTTAGTTCAAAAGAATATAAATATCCATATTGATGTAATTTTGTCAATAATTTTTTATTTACATGACCTAGTCGATGATGCTAAAGTTGGGTGTGGAATGAGTAATGTAAAGTAAATTTGTTATCAATTTCCATTACTTGGTTCATGTAATCCAACACATAAATACTGTTATATAGATGTGCCTTACCAAAAAATGCTATATTTACAAAAGAAGCAAAATTTATTTCCAAATTTGAAAATGAATCCATTCCTATCTAGTCTTGATATAGAAATAATGATTTTTTTAACTGAAGGAACATAATAACAATACTTTAAAACCAAGATCATTCCAGTAAAAAATGTGAGGTGGTAGTCTCTAATAGTTACAATGATAAGTTTAACTCTATTATATACTCATATATCAACCTCCCCTTGGTCAATTTTTATGAATTTTCATGGTTATTGTATTTGAATACATATCTGAGGACCGAAAGCTGTATCTAATTCCCAATTTTTATAAATAGATAAATTATACTTGATAAAAAATTCACTGGAATCATCCCCTTGATTATTTAGCTTGGTGTAGTTTTTCTTTCAGTATCCCTTCTTTCCACATAAGAAATAGACAACATCCTATTCCCGTGCTTCCCCTTTGATCTTATTTTTGTTAGAAGGGTGTAAAGAATATTTGGGATTAATGGTCTTTACTTTCCCTTTCTATTTTTTCACCATAAGAATAGAAGGATTTTCATGATTCATATCTTTATCTACTTGGAGAAGGAGGATAAGAAGATCTGGTAGAGACTTCTCAGTGTTTTTCATATTAAAATTCACACCAAAATTGGTGAAGATTTGGGGGAGTGATTCTAGAATGAGATCAGTGCACAATTTTTTAGGGAGTTTAAACCCTAGAACCTCTAAACACTCAGTTTAGCCAATGGTATTGACTATATGAGGCCCAACTAGGGAACCATCTCAAATATTACTCTAAAATAGAACCTTAGAAATATAAAATTTTTCATGTCTATCTCTCTCTTGGTAAGGACCACATCGGTGCTCAAGAATGCTATACACATCCATGTTTTCGTGAGAATTCATGAGTTCACTAGAAATAGATGAAATCATAAAACATTGAATGTAATCCACATCATTAATATGTTTTTCATGGACTAGAAACTCTTCATCACTTACCACTTGAGAAGATGGATCATGCATTGAGGATTATAGTACGTAAGATTTTTATTCATGGCATATAATAACTCAAAGGCATCTAAACCACTCATAGAAGTTACTAATAGTGAGAAGATTTGCTTTATCCAATATTGATCATAGGGATAGTGTGGATGATGAGCTTGTAATTTTATTATAAAATTAAAAATATCATATTATTAGTACTTTTATTGATTACAAATCTTGTGATAAATAATAAATTAATTGATTTTATTAAATATCCCACTATTTTATCAAGCCCAAATATCCCTCACCATTGAACTTAGAATGTCTAGTTTTTAGAAAATTCTAGTGAAAAGATCCATATTCCCCTTTTCATTACCCTAAAAATGTTTGTTCAAGCTATTTTGAAGGTATTTAGGTAGGAAATCCTTTTCAAACTATGCGTTTGTAGCTCCTTGATCTGTTGAACAGACTCCCCAATCCAAAAATCCTGACTTGGATTTCCTCAACACATGCTTCCAAATTACACCAAGTCTAGCAAGGGATACTCCTCTTGATGTAAAATGTTTAATTCATCTTGAAACCTTCATAATATCTCTCCTTATAAAATTAAGTGTCCTAACAAGGGTTGGTTAAACACATAGTTCTATTGAGTTTTGTTCATAATCAAGTAACAGAAGGATTAGTCTGACTTAATATTCGATTGAGAAATTTTATTTTATTATGCATAATTTTTTATCTTGTTTTATACTTTACATTGCATGTTAATATTTAAGTGGATGTTTAATTAATTAATTAACCATGTTTCAATAAAACATTTACGCATAATAAATTTTATTTAAATTATATATTTTTATATTAATTCATTTATTTGATTGCAGTATGGAATCAATAAATATAATTTTAATGCATTAGACAGAAAATAAATAAATAAATAAATGACCTGATCATGAGATTATCTAATGTTTAATTTAATGATCAGACATTAAATTAACCTATGACCTAGGGGAAATAACTTCTTATGCCATAGTTGGCATGAACTACAATATTCCACATGTCCACCTATGTATCACCGAGTTAGTTCCATTATGGTTCCATCTTGAAATGTCTCCACATTCCTTGAGATGATCCATTAATTACAAATAGTTATTACTCACAAGTAGGTGAGAGGAACTAAAGGATTGGTTAAAGGAAATTACATAAATATCATTGGACATGCAGGTCCTAAATAATAATGGAGGGAAAGGTGAATCACATGCCATCTTTTAATTTAATATTAAATAATTGAAAAATCATGCAATAAATTTAAATAAATAAATTCCAACACATACATAGGTCTTGGTTAAGCTAATGATCAGTCGTACAAGCAACGAATACATAAAAAGTAAAAAGTTAGCATTAATTTTTTTTGTTCTTTATTATTATGATGAACATACTTGTATTAATTAATTAATTAATTCTATTTCATCTTAATGATCATCCAAACATAATTGGTGATACACATAAATTTGTAATTAATGGAAAAAATGACATAACCATTAGTGACATATTTATTACAGTAAATTAAGTTAGCATTTTAAATTCTTTAAAACCATTATTAAATTTTTAAAGACAAAACAATGTTCCAATCAATAAAATAAGGTTTTAATGCTACATTTTTTCAAATTTTATGTAATTTTAATTTTTTCCATTAATGGGAGACTATATGGTGTGTACATCCAGATACATTACATGTACCTCAGTTTTTGAATATCCAAGTCACACACCTGGTACATCAGCGTGTTAACTCGGATAGACTACATGGTGTGTACATGCTAGCTACACACCCTGTATCTGCTTACTGCATGCCAGGTTGGCCCGGTCAAAATGCAGCGTGCAATAAAATTGTCATGTTTTTTTAATTTATCGGCTCATCTAGATACAATGCACATGGGTATACGATGTGTGCTTCAGCCGCACTCCGTGTAACCCAGCATTACTAGCCAATGATTTGAAACATCCTAATGGAATCTCCGATCATTCTTCATTTGTTCTTGAATATTTAATAAAATGAAACACTAAATGAACATGTTTAATATGTCGATAACATATTAATTCAAATTTTATTAAAGAATGAATAACATGAAATGAAAATATAACTATGATTGTGCATATATCAAAAATAAAATAAATAATTATAAATTTAAACGTGAACCCTCTGATACCACTTGTTGGTTCCAGGCACAGTGGAAGCATTGCAGTGGAGGGTGATATATTAAAATTTTATTTTAATAATCATTTCCCAAAACTAAAAGTGTGGATCCTTTATATAAAATTTATAATTAATTTATTTAATATCTGAAGAAATTAATACCTGGGATTAGGAAATTTATTTGTTGATGATTTTTGATCATCTAAAAAGGCCCTTATGGATTCCCTTTGTTGTGATTGTGAGGATACAAGGGTAGAATCTCTCTATTGGTGATCCACACATGCTCTAATGGTCTCCAAGCAATGCCACTTGTTCTCAGGGTGCTAGTGCAGAAAATCGAATGTCTTGTTTTGTTCATTCTTAATCTCTCTTTATTTAGTCTTGAAGAAATTATCTCTTGGATTTCTAATTATTGAGAGGGATGGATGAGGAGGATTCAATGGAGAATTCATTGTGTGTAACAATTCTCTATTCCTAAACTTTTAGGTATCGAATAATTTACACAATAAACATGGCTATCTATTTTTTGAGTTGAGATTTCAGTTTCAAAATTTAATTGCATAACAACCATTAAATATAATTATAAACATTAATGAAATCACATACCACAATAATAATAATAGTAATAATAGTAATAATAATAATAATTGTATTATTATTTTGTGGTGCGCGAACTTGTGAAAAATGGATAAATAATATTTACTGGCTCGTAAATAATTATTTTATCACCGGACATGGTTTTGGCCCATTCTAAATCCTATTGCATTTACTGAACACACAAATAAATATTTTATTCTCTTAAATAAATATTTTATTCAAAAAATAGTAAATACATATTTATTAAATATTAAATAAAATAAATAAATATTTTTTTTCACATTCCAATGAATAAATATTTATTTAATTTAAGTGATCAATGTAGCTTTAATAAAATTATTCCTCGGTCTTGAGAATAATAATTGTTCCATTAATTAAATTCAAATAAAATTTAATCGAGGCCAACAAAAACACTTAGTGTGTGACCCTCTAGGATTATTTATCATTTGAATTAGGTAGGTTTGCCTAAAGTATAAGATTACTATCTAGAAATGGGTCAAGGAACCCAAGAGAAAGAACTTAAAGTCACAACAATGAAAACCACATAAAAATTATCATTGGGTAACTTAATCCCTTTATCATAATATCTCATCAAGGAGGTTTCATGATGGTGTCATCAATCTATATTCTCGATACTTCATTGTTTGACTATCTAAAATAAAATTGTTGTTACACCATGACCATAGAATTTAGGGTGATGGTTATATTTCAATAAAAGGCCAAGATATCAACTTACATAAATATGGAAGAGAAAAATACTTCATTGACTTATCCATTAATAACACGTCATTCATGGCACACCCAATATAACCTACATCCTGCCAACATATAGTGTGATGGTTTTCATTATATTATCTAAGTGGACTTATCATGACATGAATTAATGATAATATTAAAGTCTAAGGATCATTACACATGCTCAAAAATTGGAATATCCAATGATATAAAAACATGAAAAATTCCTATTGGAGGGTCTGTTCTCATAATATCTCATAAAAGATATTACCAAGTGTGAAATTCATAATAAGAAGTATCATCTTTCTATGATTAGTCACACCTACTGGTCTATATACTATGTGTCCCGTCATAGTATGTTATCTAGCTCCATAACTATATTTAGAATATTTCCATAGAACTTCAAGGTTCTCATCATAGAGGGGAACTACTATGACCTTATCAATGTGAAAAATACTCTGGGACATTATTACAATAAAATGATACTGAATAATGAACAATATGTAATAATATGTTTAATTTAATATTTAATACATCAAATATTCATGTAATCAAATTACAACTAGTTGGTTCTAGGAGACCAAATCTAACAATTACTTCCCTCATTTTTAATAAGTGGGGTGTTTAACCATTTTTCCTCTGTGATATTTCTCCATCGCTCCCCCTCAATTCAATTCAATTATCTGCTTCCTATCTCTGATTTCATGAAATAATAGATTGAAAAACTAAAATTTATGAAAGTGTACTAAGATTAGTAAATATAGTATAATGTTTCGGTGAAGTGAAAAGAATAATTGATTAGCCATGTTTTTGTAGAAGATAGGTATAATAAAATATTTTATCTTGAAATTAATTCTCTAACAAATAAACTTCCCTTATTTCGTGGTCAATTACTTTGGTTTATTTAAGAGATATATTACCCAAAATAATATTTAAATATAATCACTCCAACACATATAATGTCCATACATGAATCAATGCAACTTGTAAGTGCATTACAAATCATGTCTCCCATCAACACATAATAGTCATCAATAAAGAAGTGGATAAGATAATAATTTGATTGAAAAACACATTATAGGATAATATAAAATATGAGAATTCATTAAAAAATACTCTTAGAAAACTTTGATTAACCTATAGGGTTTCGTTAGTTCTTACAAGTTATCAAGTTTAGAAAAAAAACCCGATTCATAAAACTAAGCTATAAAGGTGCATTATAGTCAAATCTAAGGTCAAACCCATAAACATTATTTTTAGGGAACTAATTATATCAATTAGAATGATTGAAACAAGAGATTAAAAAACTAAAATTGATGAAAGAATACAATGCTTAGAAAATATAGGATCATGTTTCAGTAAAGTGAAATGAATAATTGATTAGCAATGTTCCTCTCAGAGTTGGGTCTATGAAAATCATTTTTCTTAAAATTCACTCTTTAACTCATAAATAATAATTTTATCATGGTCACATACTATGTTTTATTTGAGAGATAACTATCCCAAAACAATATTTAAATATAATCAATCTAAGTCATACAATGTCATTCATAAATAAAAGTAATTAGTCAATTAATTACAAATCATATCTCCCATAATACACAATAGTGATTCATGTTGAAGGGGATAATATATAGAATAATAGAGTGAATGTAAAAATATAACATGGATAAATATAAAAGAATAAACATCACTAAAAACAATACCACTTCATTACATATCTTGGAAAAAAATAATTTCCACCTCATGATAGTCATGAGAGAGTGCATGGATAAAAACAAACCCTAGCCAAAATATTCAATGAACTCTTACTAGTGATGACGATCCAAGATGATATCCCAAGATAATATCCCATGATCTCAGCCATGGCCTTATTTTATAGACAATACCCCCCTTGATATATCTGTATATTATTATCTATCAATATATATATCTCACATAATTATCCCACACTTAAAGTCCAATTATAGCTCAAAAAATATACTTAAAAGTTAATCCAATTCACCCTTATGTATTCTTTAAAATACATTTTCAATAATACATAAGGATTAAAATATCTATAGTTTTTTTAATGTGTTTTTGAAATCATTATTTTTTAAATATGTCTAGGATATTTTTTTTTTAAATATGCTTGAATAGCGGCATGCGTGCTACCACATTTCAGTTTATGTCCAAAGGTGACAATGTGGATTCCACCTTCTCTCTCCCTAGCCCAAATTGATGACATGGAAAAGGAGGTAGGAGGGATTCCACCTTATTTATGTTAGGAAAATGGTAGTACCCCAGATGACACCTTTTCCTCAATGCCCTAAAAAAGGTCACCCACCTGCTTCTCCTCACTTATATTTCCCCTATCTCTCTTCATTCAACTGGTTCTATCTCTAAAAAAAGTCCTTTTCATGTGCGGTGGACTCGGTGGTCTAAAAGAAGTCCCGATTTTTTTTGAAAATCATCATTTAAAGGTATTTTTTATTTAATTTAATGTTATTTATTTATTTAATTGAATTATTTTTAGTTATAAATATGTCATTTCTAATTAATTTAGTTAGTTCTAAATACTTTTTTATTAAGTAGTTTATTTATTTATATATCATTTTAAATAAAATTTATTATTAATAATGATTAAGTATATATTTACTATAGAATAACTTAGGATTAAATGTTCTAAAATTTTGGTACCATAAAGATTATGTGGTTTTTTAAGAAATAAAATACCTATCTGGATACAAACAAGTGGATGTGTCACTAGCACAAATATACCTATGGGTAAAACTTGAAAACACCACTTTGAGCTAGACTTTAATGGGAAATGGTGCATAACAATGAGCCTTGTGGCACTCTTAATTTGACACTCTCAGGAGATATTCTTTAGATGATTCATATTTTCTTTATAAAATAACAAAATACGTAAGAAAATAAAAATAAAATTAGTATATTTATTAATGATAAAATGATAATTATGATGGTATAAAATGAAATTAACAAGGAAAAATACATTAAGTAATGAAATTTATTATTAGTAATTGAATTATTTTTTGTTAGTTTTAAATATGTTATTTTTTATGTAGTTTAATTAGTTATATATAGTTTAGAAATAATACTTATTATTAGTAATGATTAAGTGTAGATTAATTAATGAATAAATTAGGATTAAAAAATGAATACATATAATGATTAGCTAAAAATAATTAACTAATGAATATCATATGATTAATGATTAAATAAGGAATGATTATAGAGTCATTTAAGAATGATTAACTAATGAATAACTTAGTAATGATTAACGAGTGATTAAATAAGTAAAAAATTTACTAAGAAATATTAGTATCATAATTTAGGATATAAGATTTTTTAAAAAAAAATAGTATCATAAAGATTATATAGTTTAGAAATAATAGTTATTATTAGTAACAATTAATTATAGATTAATTATTGAATAACATAGGATTAAAAAATGAATACATACAATGATTAGATAATGATACTTATGATCATATAAAGTGAAATGGATATAAATAAACAAATTAAATAACACGTGAACTCTTTAAAACATAAAATAAATTCTATGAAATTTTTGAACATAATGTGGTTTGCATGAGATGAGCCTCAATTCCGACGTGAGGTAAAATCCAACTTATTTTCAATTGGTAACTTTATTATATATTCTAAAGGTATGTACTTAACTTCGTAATTCTGAAAATATTTCAACCTTCTAATAACATAAAAGATAACATATATGATATTTTATTAGAAGGTCAAAATATTTTCTAAATTCCAATGTTAAGTACATACCTTTAGAAAATGTTATTAAGATACCAAGTGAAAGTAAGATGGATTTTACCTCACATCTTAAGTGAGGCTCATCTCATCCAAACCATGTTCTATTAAAAAAATTCAAGGTTTTTTTGTATGTTGTAAAACATTCATGTGTCATTTAATGTATTTGTTCTTCTCTATTTCACTTTATATGGTCATAATTTTCATTTTATCAATGATAATTAAAATGATTTGATGTTTTATCTTCTTTTTACCTCAGTTTCCAAAACATTTTGTGACTTATATTCTAATAAAATTTTATATAATGAAACATTACTATCAAATGTTATGGTATAAAAAGGTATCCTAAAATTTGATTCTAATAAATATTATATATTCAACCATAATTATCAATATTAGTTACACTATCATAATCTTGATCAAAAAACATTTTTGACATAGAGAGTCATGTTTTCCTGTGTGTACTGCTATGGGGAGGTTATTCAAACTGAGAAAATATATTCTTACAGTATACAACCAACAACAGTGGTTAGTAAAAATGATTGTGTAACCCTAAGTGACCTTCAAGATAGAATTTTTGGTTCCTTAAATCTGGGAACCGATCCAGAGATCAAGTCTATGAGCTATATACATTTTAAATTCCCGACAACACTAAGGCATATAGCTTGTCCATTAGTTACTGATGTGTAGTGGGTCCAATCAATAAATTTATTTTCTCAATGGTCAGATGATACCATGATAAAGTTATATGTTTATGTTTCTACCATACAACATCAACATCTAGTTGTATAAAGATGTATACTTACAAGAGTGGATGAAGGTGGTCTGCCCATGAAATTGAGCCTATACTAAATGATACAGAAGAGGACAACCTAGATGATCTACCAGATATACATGTCAATCCAACATTCAATGAGGAGTTTGATAATTATGGAATAGATGGTGATAATAGTGATGATGATGAGGGAGAAATAGAAGTTGGGGAGTAAGTTTTTAGAAATATATAGTTGTACAACAACCTTGACCCACAATAAATCACCCACCACTCTTTGCATCTTGGTCAGAAGTAATGACACATGTTCCTGAATTTTACTGAAATTTTCTCACACCTACAATCGAGATTCCCAGAGTTATACCAGATAGGTTTAGTGAGCTGGAAAAAGCCTTATATGTTGGAAGGAATTTTCCAAGTAAAGATGCATTAAAAATAACGCTAAAGATATTTCACAATGAGAGGCACTAAAGATATATAGTTTAGGAATCAGTCCATAATAAATATCACATACGGTGCGAGAATTATGGGGATGATTGTATATTCCTCTTGAGGTAGATTCTGAACATTACATTTAGAGGTTATAGAATCTTGATAATTGAGGCATCTCATACTTGAATTCATCCAATCCTGACACAAAATCATACCTCATTGGATGCAGAATTTGTGTCATCCATTGTCTTTGATATGATTAGGAAATTCCAAGATGTTCCTATAGACCTTTTTCAAGAGAGGATACAACAAAAATTCGGTTATAATATTTCTTATAATAAAGCATGTATGGAGAAACAGAATGCAATTGTGAAGGTGTATGGTGATTTTCATAACTCATATCGGGTTTTTCAACAATTTATAGCCATAATGAGGCACCATAACCAAGTTTTCTTCCATATTGATACAAAATAACATGTTTCTAAAGATAACTAATTTGATCCATATTATGTTCAATTTAATCGATTTTTCTGGGCATTCCACCCCTATATATCTGAATTTCATTTCAGAAAAAAGTTCATTCATATTGATGGAATGTTTTTATATAGAAAATACAAGGGTGTATTGTTGATTACAACAACCCAATATGGAAACCGTTCAACTCTACCACTTTCCTTTTCCATTATAGAGAAGAAAATCTACGAATCATGGAATTTGTTTTTGGAATGTATCAGTAACCATTTAACCCACATTCAGTGTTTCTATTTGATATTTGGTCTTCATCGGGAAATCAATGTGGCAATAAATGTAGAACATGTCACATGGTGACCCATAAATTCATATCATTGGTTCTACATTAGACACATTTCTAGAAATGCGAGTAAAACATTCCACAATGAACCTATGAAGAAGGAAATCATGAGGGTAGGTATGAAATTTCATTGTTATTTTTTATTATTTAAACATAAAGATAAAAACAATTGATGTGAAATATGATCACTTTTGTGTACAATATGAGCCCGATAAATGAAGGTTTGAAGAACATTTCAAAAAAATACAAAAGTTTAATCAATAAGTGTATGATTATATGATTAGGATCCCAAAATAAAAAAATTACATTTAACATATGATGGGGGGAAGTGGTTCAAATACAAGAAAAAAATATTGTGTAGTGCATCAATAGTGTATTCAAGGGGATTAAAAAGTTACATATTGCTACCCTAGTTCAAGAGACATTATATTGTTGTGTGAAGTACTGTGTTGATAGACAAAAACTATCCTTAGACAAAATTCAGTAGGGGCTAAGGTATGGAAGTCACTTTCAATGAGAGATTTAAAAGAACATTTAAGAAGCTTCTGGTTATCATGTCATACTTTTCTACCAAGAAGACTCTCGATTTGAAGTTCAAGAGAATTTGGATTCCATAACAAATAGCATTGGTGAAAAAATGGTGGTATTACTGGAAGCGAGGCAATGTAAATGTGGAGAATTTCAGGCCTTATAGTTTCCATGCACACACGACATAGCAACATGTGCCTCTATGAATATATCATGGGAAGCATATTTTGATTCAGTGTAATAGATGGAAACCATTGATAACTATTATGTTGCACCATGGACACCTATTGGGGACTTTAGTTATTTCACAATGCATGAAGGATAGCTGATAGTGACACCTGACATCAACTGGTTGCATAACCACGGGAGACCAAAGGCCAGTATGATTTGGAATGAGATGGACTATCCCTAAGAATAAGGGAAAAGTTTATGTTGCACCACATGTCATCAAGAAGGTCATAATTGAAATCGATGCCCTAAAATTGTTTAGTTGACTTTACACTCTCATCCGTAATGATTTATTTTATCCATTGTGATATTCTAATATTATAAATTATATGGTGTTATTTCTTCTTTTTTACTTTGATTTCCAAACCATTATATGATTGATATTCTAATAAAATTTTATATAACAAAAAAATAGTATCATATATTAGGGTATAAAAGTAAGTTATAAAATTTAAGTATAATAAATATTATATGATCAACCATATTTTTCAATATTAGATACATTATCAGAATCATGATCCAAAAATATTTTCGACGTAGAGATTCATGTTTTGCCTATGTGTATTACTATGGGGAAGTTATTCAAACAAACCAAGGAGATTCTTATAGTACACAACCAACAATAGTGGTTAGTACTGATGATTTTATAACACTAAGTGAACTTCAAGAAAGAATTCATGGGAAATGAACCACGACCTCATAGCTTGTGCATTTGTGAATACGATTCTTCATTTTGTATAAATGTCTGACTTCGCCAAATAATTTTACTATCAAATAACAACAATCCTTTAATACTCAAATTAAAAGGAATATGAAAAGTGCACTTGAGGTGACATTAATGAATAATCAATCTATCCATGGTTGAACCATACAACATACATGTGAGAAAATAATCATAAAACATACCCTCATGTGGAAAATCATACATAAATTACAAATAACACCATTCTATAAAAAAAATCTACATAATGAAGATAAAATGTTTATGTATATAAATATATGAAACCATATCTTAAAAAATACCCTTTTTTGGTAAAATCATATCTTAAAAACACTTTAGTAATATGATTTGGAAAACATGAAGACATGCCCTTTTCTTTCGGTAAGAAATAACATCATAAAACAATGTTAATAAACATGGAATGTATTACATTATATAGGTAATTACATTATGCTAACCATAACATTATATTTACATTTTACACTAACAACTCATTCATTTGTTTATATACAGATGGAGGATACCATACTAGCCATTGGGTAGTATATGCAAGTTTCACAGGTGATGTTAGACGGTAGTGAGGTTCGACCGATCAGGGTGTGTCGAGTGCACCATTTTCAATGCATGAAGCCTCAGAAATGCATTGGACCATACTTGCACTATGTTGGATTCTACAGAATTAGTGTATCGGATTTCAGATTTTTTGACCATCACCTACTTGCTTCCCTCATAGAGAGGTGAAGACCTGAGAAACACACATTTGACATACCTCAGGGAGAGATGACCATCACCCTTGAGGATGTGGTCGTGCTTCTTGGACTTCCTATCTAGGGGAAACCATTGTTGGACCCACCTATCTATCTTGGCCTAATCTTTATAAAAAATTGATAGGTGTCTATATTATGGATGACTGTAGGGATACAGATGGCAGGTCGATATCTATGCCCTGGCTGGAGGAGAAGATTCAACATTTAACTGATGATGCTGATGACTAGACTATCATGCATTATGCCCTTGCATATATATTACGACTCTTTGGAGGGACCTTGTTTTTTGACCACTCATGGGTGAACATGAATATAATGTATCTATCCCTACTGTAGGACTTTGATCGAGCTGGGAAATACTCTTGGGGATCGGTCTTCTTGGAACACACATACTGAGTATTATGTAGGGTATCCCGTAATGACCGCATAGATCTCTGAGGATGTATCATCCTTCTTCAAATGTGGGAATGAGATCGCATCCCCTCATTTCTCCCTCATCTTTCTAGTCCGCTTCTCGTTGTGGAGGTGCTTCATGACGCTCCTTGTGGGTACAAGTATGATCACTCATCTCTATTGGTTTTTGATGCTACTATGAGTTATTGAATTTAATTTCTCATTATTTTTCACTTTTGATGTTATATTTTACATGTGGTGTCAGAGACACAATTTTGGCATGGTTCTGACACACCATTTGGGTGCATTTTTCCTCAAGTTGGACTATCTATTACCCGAACATGTATGTATATACAATATATTATTATCTAACAAATTTAATAATATCATCAATTTTGGTTTTTAGTAAGGATATTTTTTGAAAAAGGTCACATGTCATTTCAGATTAAATGGATTCCTTACTGGACTATACTGGACCAATTGACACCATATTTCACTGTTAGACTTGATGATTATATGGATATAGTTTCCCTTATTCACTTATATATTATTTATGGGAAGAATCATGATAGAATCATGCGCTAGTTTTCTATGCTTATCTGATTCTATTTCCTCCGAGATAGACAAAGGAACTCCATGGTGTGAAGATGGTAGGGAGGAAGGATGAGAAATGGCGCCGAGTACATACAGACTATCTCAACTGCTAGTGTAGATGTCTAGAGTTTCATATCTTGGGTGTACAGATAATGTGATTCTTTCTCTCAGATCAGGTCGATTATGATCCATGGTATAGATTGAAGACTATATTGTATCATACCTGACCTAACAGAGAGGTTCATAAGATTTTAAGTCAATAAATTTCCATTATTTTGTTTATTAAACAATTTTATAATTCATTTTGAATCTATTTATAGGGTACCCACTCAAAGAATCTTGTTTACATAAGTGATGGAGAGGAGGAGGGGGTCTTTATCTAGGAAGTGATCCATGTTGGAGCACTGGAGATGATGCCATCTTATCGTGTGCTTTCTGAGAGCATCTTCAAGATTCCATCCCAAAGAGAGGAGGTTCTTTCCCTAGAGAAACATCCTCCAATAGCAGCTATTGTTGAGGATCCATGACAAAGATGTATACAACAATGTGATGCATTTGAGGCCTCACTTATTCCATAGGCAGAGGTTGGCCCTCTAGTTGTCCAGCCTTAGCCAATTAAAGATGTGGTTTAGGTAGAATGAGATTCATCTTTCCTGGAATGATATTTGTATTCCTCTCCATCTTGGGGTCCAGATCCATTAAAACCTTGGGGTCCCGATCCATCACAACCTTGGTGTCCATATTCATCGCAAGATTGGTTCCCCACTACGATGATGGCAGGTCCTACTACCCTAGTGGGAGAAGGATCAGGAGTGTAGTACGACATGAAGTTGACACCTCCTCCCATTGAAACACATGTGAACCATGATATGATTGACGTTTTAGTTCCCTAGGATCAACCCTCTCCAGGTCATCAGACTCTACCTCAACACGGTGCTCGGCAATCTCGATACGGGCATCCCCTTCATAGACCACCATGTTGGAATAAATCTCCTTCTCATAGACATAGACATTTAGTGTACTTGTTCATGTTTATATTTTATGCCTATTGAAATGAAGATAATTTTATTACTATCAAACCTTTTTACATGTTTATCCATTGTATCTGTTTTCATTAATATTTTAGGGACAATTTATATTTTACAACTTTCAAAGTCGACTACATGAAACATATGAATAATTTATAAATTTCAAGTAACGAACTTTAAAAGATTATAAAATATATAGTATAAAAACAATCTAAATAAATTTTAAATTATAGAAAAAAATATAAAGAGTTTTTGAAAATAAAATGAGTTTTATAAATAAAATAAATAAATGAAAATGAAAGGAATGTAAAAAAAGATTATAAATACCATTGTAATGGTATAAAAGAATACTAAAATTTAATTTTTAATAAAATTTTGATGAAGTTGGAATGTTTTAAATTAAAACTAACCCTAGATATTGAACCCTACTAAATACCCATTTTATCTTTTATGACCATTTCTCTCTTAAATACCCATTTCACCCAATGGTATTTATATCAACATGAAGATCAACCAGAACCCATAACCAGTTCTTAAAAATGTCTCAAATTTGAGCGCCAAAAAGCTATTTCTTATAAAAATAACATTTTCACATTGATTCTCCTTGGTGACAACCAGTTTTGGATCTGATGAATACATGTCTAAGACTACACACTGAATATAGGAACTGAATCTCCATAAGAAATGTACACCGGGATGAGATCTCATTTAGTATGATGGATTGGTGAGAGTATTTCCGCTAGAAGTCATTGAGAAGTAGTTATGTGGATGAAAACCCAAGTTCTCCAATATCACTCTAGGGTTACTCAGAAGTGAGAGTGAAAGGAATTAATGTAGAGGAGGACGCAAAGAAAAATGATCGATTAATCTCATAAAAAATAAGGAGAATGACTGTGGAATGATCAATTCCCATGACAAGGTGGTAGTGGTTAAATTACCCAGAAGAACTACCAAATGCCACATGTCACAAATGAATAAACCAAGTGGTGAGAATGATCTAGATGGATGGATATGATGAAAATTTTTCATTGTATCCAATGCCTTATTGTTGTTTAAACACTTTAGTCACTATCATTTCATTATATTTATTCACATAATCTTCTATGAATATTTCTCTCTTAAAGACCCATTTTCACCCAATGGAATTTATATCAACTTGAAGATCAACCGGAACCCATAGTTCTTAAAAATGTCTCAAATTTGAGCACCAAAAAATCTATTTCTTAAAAAGATAACATTTTCACTTTCAAATGTTATTGAAATAATTATAAACAACATAAAACAAAAACAATATATATATCATAACAAACAAATCGATATATTTATAAATATAATAACATATATAACATATTAATATTTTTTAGTAGAAATGCGGTAGTATGCCTGCTTCCTTTAATACACATTTTCAAAAATATTTTTAACCTATATATTTTTTCAATTTTTTTTCTAAAAATATATTAAAAATAAACTCAAATATCAAACTATTATAAATTATATAGATATAAACCCACACTGTATGGGTATTTCTTACAACATAACCAGAATATTTCATATGTTTCCCATTTCAACTTCTACATGGCCATGACACAAAGTGTATTATCTTTATACTTATTCATACACAACTGGATTCTTCAACTTAATCTAATATGAGCTCAGTACCCCCAAAAATTTGATTTGGCTCCCAAGTCACTTGATCTCCCCTCATGTAGATTTTATCTTTAACTTACATGAGTAAACACAATTCCATTTATTTATACAAAATTCCAAGTTGATTCATATGTTATCATTGATTTATTTATATGTGAATCAGTTGATTCATATAAGACACTTTAATTCCCCTAGTTTTAATCATGTATGAAGTCTATGTTTTCCCCTTTACTTATGAAACTATCCATTATACACTTCATTCATTTTTTATCTAGCCTCTTCTCAAGTTCATCTTAAGAGAGAAGGCCTCCCCACAATTTAATCATATACAGAACTAGTCATTTTCCTTTTTATTTCTTTATTCCTCCAAAATTCAACAAAATCCACTGGCAATGTGAAATAATAAGTACACTAAAAAGTAAACAAAAATTACCAATTAATCAATAAATTATTTCAAAAAATATGTTAATGAAATATAATTATCACCTATACTACTGTGGAGTGGGTGATCCAAACTGACCCAAGGCATGGTTACTCTACCTATGGGGGTTGATATTCCACTAGAGTTAGGTTACTATTATACTACCCTTATGATTTGATAATCATCCTGAACTATATTTTTTTGTAAGTAGACTTAATTTATTTTTGAGTCATATAGATCTGGTCCTTTAAAGAGAGTAATGTAACCCCCTGAGATTTTATGAAAAATATTATTTTTAATTTTATTAATGTCTTGTGTTGTACGCTACACCAAAAAGAGCTTGCACAACACATATCCCTGACATGGCTTGCATTACACACAATCACGACCTTCCACGATAGCGTGTGTTGTACGCAATACCGAGTTTCGCTAAAAAACGATATGTTATATAAACTAGTCGTTATGAATAGTAATACCCACCTTTTGAAATTTTATAAATTTTATCTGTCAAAATGGACTTCATTTTTGGATCCATAATATCAAATTTAGCCTAGGGTGAATTTTTTGTAACGCCCCGACCTCAGCTACCCAGAGTCGGTGCATTACTTCGTAACATTGTCATGATCACAAGAAAGATCAAATCCCGAAAGACCGATTGGTTTAGTAGCCTTGGAAACACTAGATATAATCATAAAGTTTTACATTACATTTCAAAGTGAAAAACTACTACAACAGAAAAGTCTTCATATCCACACTATTAACCCCTCATAATATCCCTGCAAGTCATTCATAATTTACTTCTTCACTACCTGGGAAAAATAAAACATAGAAAAGGGGTGAGCTCAAATGCCCAGTAAGGATAACAATATAGAGGAAACTTTCATAAATAAAAATAAACATTTAAGGCAATGTATAACTAAAAAAAAAGCCTTTTAAACATGAACATTTAACATAGTATGGCATAAATAAAATGAAATAATGCCATTTACTTATTCACATGGATATTCTACTAATCGAATAATCACATGCAAAAATCAATAACCACTTTCATAATGTTGGAATGCATAATGCCAGACTATCATAACCGCATAGCCAAGGCCTCGTGCCAAGACTACAAATAAGATTTTGTCAAGGCCTTGTGCCAAGACACTAGTTTGTCTCAAGAGACCTACCGATGCATCGAGGAGCTATAGCGGGCTCCACCCGTCACTTATTAAGTCCAATGCATTCCCATATGAAAAGGTTTAAACATAACATAAACATTCGTATTAAAACTAGCATACGAAATGTCAATACTTTCACAATAAACTATGAATGGTATAAAAATAGCACATCCATAGTCAAACATATCACAAAACCTTCAATACAATATAGAAGTTTTGTATCATAATAAATCAACTTCAAATAATCTTAAAATCCATCAAAGGATGTTGACATAGATGAAATCAAAATTCTTTTTAAAGAAATATCTCCTTTTATTTTGAAATCATTTAAGATCCATATAAAATAAAACATTTTCTTTGAAAATATTCTTATAAGCTTGTAAGGAAAGCTTTGAAGATTTTATAACGGCGTAAAATAACCGCACCCGCCGTATAAGTTAAAAAAAACATTCTTACCTCAATTCTGTCGAAAAGGTTAAAAAGGACCTTGTTTTGAAAACGACGGAAAGATTCCTTTATAAACCTCTTATAAAAAGTCAAAAAAGGGTATAAATGACTTTAACCCATATTCTTGTAAATAGTAAAAATGTTTTGAAATACATTTTTAAGAAACATGGATGTGGATGATAAAGAGATCCCAGTAGATTATTACATATAAACAACCTCGGATAATGAAGAGATTGTGAAATAACCCTTACCTTGAACTTTTTCTTGGTTGGGGTAGGTTAACCTCTTGTATAATGGTTAAATAATTGTTATTAAATTGTACAAGAATCATATACATTAATATGATATCATATATGATCTTTTATCATTGCTTTATTAATAATATCTTAGTATTATCGTTGTTTCGGTGATAATCGATTCGTTCTTCTTAAATGTTTGGTTACGTAAGACATGTTTGTAATGGATAGATTATATCTTATTCATAATCAGAATGATATTAACATTATTTTTAACCCTAAAATGAGAATAATACTTGAATGGATATGATGGAGAACGAATCTTATCGCGTTCGTGGAGACGGTAGTCCGTACGTACGCACGAACGCTACTTCCATTTAATTTTTATTTTAAAAGAATCAAATCCAAATGATACATAGGTATATTACTATTCCAGTATAATATAATATTTTATATATGTTACTTAAGTTCATTAATATCCTTTATACGTTCCATGTGTGGTATGAACGAGTCATATCATTTTAAGGGGGCGGTAGTCCGCACTTCCTCAAATGAAATTATCGTATGTATATACAACATGAAACGAATAATGGAATGAAATAAAATGGAATTACAGAAGCTTATATATAAAATATATATCATTAATATCATATTTAATTACAGTGCCATCATAATGGCCACCATGAGAGGTGGTAAGATGTATTTGAACAATCATCGTTTCGTGAGGCGTTAGTTTGCCATCCACAGAAACATTATGTTCATCATCCATTAGATGGAGTTGTGTGTATGTGTAGTTTGAATCCTTCTTATAACAACATCCTAGTATATTTAGGATACTGGTGTTGTTACAAAAGAAAGGAAATAAAAAGATTTTGGGGGTTGGAGAAGCAAAATAAATGAAAATACTTTAAGAGAAATTGTTACCTTTAATTTAGGTAACTCACTTTGGTTGGAACCAAAAGACTTCTTGAAATGCTTTCTTCCTAAGGGGAAGCTTCAAGGAGGAGGAGAGGGATGTGGGGAGCTTAGTTGGGCAGAGTTTGGACGAGCCAAGTGGCTTGAGAGGTGTGAGGAAAAGAGAAGGAGGAGTGCCCTTTTATAAGAGGGGTGAGGGGCACCTTTGGAAAAGTTAGAAATATTAATTTATAATAAATTCATATTCGGTTTCTAATGGCTCCAAAGTTGACTATTCAAAGGTTAAGGTGGGGATAGGTCGAAAACCACTCAACCAAAATAATTTAGACAGGTTTGGGTACTTATATTAACCTTATCTTTAAGTATTAACTCTAAGTTAATTAGTTTCACCTTTACAATATCTCTTTGTATTTTTATATAATATGGTTAATAAACTTACTATATACATCCAAGATACCCCCAAGTGGTCCATTAATGATTAACCTATCATAATATAAGTCTCTTGGCCGAACCTTAGATTTTTAGGAATTTAATATCAATTAATAATATAATATTTGTTTTAAGAACTCTTTTATGTCAATTTTGACACTATTCAATAGTTGATTTTTGTGAAACTCATAACAGATTGATTACTTCGAAAAAAGTCAATTAAATCTATCCTAATATATCATATTATCCTAGAAAATTATTTTAATTCATTAAAAGTTTCATATTATATTTATTTGGGTATTTATAATATCAATTATGTTAATTTTTTACTATTTTAGTAATTACTGCATCATCATTGTGTCATAAATAAAAAAAATTATTTAATGTCTAAAAATTATAAATAAAACATCATTATGTAGGAAATCTTTTTAGCTTTCTAATGAATATTTATAATCGAAAATCCAACATGTATAACCCTATGTAAAAATTGTTCTTATAAACGATGTAAGCTTATGCCATTTTTATTTTTATTTTAACTTTATTAATATAATGTGTCCCTACCACATACAAGTGGCACCAAGGGGTCCCCAAATTGACCCAAGGATGCCCATGGTCGGGTATGTGTCCACCAATAAGGTTAGGACACGTTTTAGGGTAATTTTGTATTATTATAATATTATTTTTTAACCCTTATTTACCGGATTTACCCTTTAACCATGGTAAATAAAATATTTACCGCAGTAATTATTCAAAATGTCTAAAAATAAAAGTTACCTATTTACACAATTTGAACATCCTGATTCCAAATATGGAATCCATTTTTCTAAATTCAAAACACAGAAGTGGCAGAAATTAATTTAAAATTAATTCCCGCTGTCAAAACAAAAAGCGTGTTTTTAAGAGATAATAACTATCAAAAGATTGACACTTGTTTATGTTCGGTTTAATTGTAAAATTTTGTCTAATGACCAACATTATATTAAATTGTAAAAATATATTCTAAATATACTTTAAAACCACTCAAATTCATAATTTATCACTATTAATTATTTTGATTAAAAAAGTTGTTTTTAATTAAAATTTAGTAATTTTCACTATTCATCAAAATATGAAAGTTATCCGAAATGTACCAAAATTTCACCTTAGGCTAAATTCGATATTCCGAAACCAAAAATGAAGTCCATTTTAAAATATAAAATATATATATAATTTCAAAAAGTAGGTATTACTATTCATAACGGCTAGTTTGATTGGTTGTGGTGTGTGTTAAAACTCAAGGTTGCGTACAACACACGCTACTGTATTATTCAAAGAAAGTGTACCGTGGAAGCTTGGGATGTTTCATTTTAAATTTTTGATGTCCCCATTTAGTCAAAAAGTTTAAAATATTGTATTTAAAAAGGGTTCACTATTAAATTTGATAATACTGAAAATGAATTTGTTCTTGCATTATATCTAAGAAACTCATAATATGGATTCTAAAATTATAAGGATTATATAAACATTAAAATTTATCTAATACTATTCATAACCTCTTTTGAACGGCTTGTTTGGTAAGTCATGGTGTGCTTGAACTTGGTGTTGCATGTAGTGAAAGTTATTGAATTATTTTGAAGAACTAACACACTATGAAATCTTGGGGTGTTACATTCTCCCCTCCTTCAATAAATTGCGTCCTCGCAATTTGAAATTGTTCTTCGAAAATAAAAGGTTGATAATAGATAATATATTTGTGGGAAACCCCACATCGGAAATTGGGTTACTAAAATTTAGTCTTAATATGAGGAAAAGAGAAATGAAAGGGTCACCACCAAATTATGATCTCGATTAGGAGAACATTGGTGGCAATTTGAGACATATAATTGGAGGAAAAACGTAAATATTTATAGGGAGTGATTGAGGTCATCAATCACAAACAAGTATAAAATTGAGTTCCTTAAATTCATCAATCTATGATGAATTGAAATACCATCGGTTCAACAAAACATAGGGTATTAGGATAATACATTTTTGACGTTTCAAAATATCCTAGTTGAAATCCCACATCGAAAAATGAATTAATGAGGCCTCTATTTAAAATAAAGAGTCGAAAGTATGAAGATTACCGAAAATAACACATACTAGGGTTCCATGTAGGAAAATATGGATATGGAAGAAAAATATAACCATCAATTATCTGATGGAGAGTGGTAGAGAACATGGCTATAAAAAGGCCAACAATCCCAAAGCCATAAATTAGTGATGATTTAAGGTACCATCTAGGAAAACATTTTTGTTCAAAGTTTCTTTTCTTAATATTGAGGAATTTATTTATGAGATTGGATAAGATCATAAGGAGATATACTTACTTTATAATTAGAGTTTTATCCATTAATAAATTTCTACCACAAACTCATCTTTCACTCTAAAAGATAATAGAATGTAAAAAAAATTCTATTTACACTATTCGTATAGGGTTCCAAAATAAACGAATTTATAATTCATCTACATGATCTTTTAATAAAAACTACATTATTTAATCCAGGACATATCATGGTCCAGTGGTAGGTGATACACCCTTGTCGCCCTTCGGTTGCGGGTTCAAGTCTCGCAGCCTTGCCGGACGCGACGGGTTGCCGCCCGACCTCCGGGTTGTCCTTTTATGGCAATCCAAAATAATCCAAACTAGAACTATCCAAAATACTTCTGTCCAAACTCACAGTCTAACATTTATAAGGAAGGTAAACATAATATAGATCCTTTTTACCCCGTAATAGCATATGAATACCTTCATCATGTATTACCATATTCCTTATTGATTACATTCATGATCCCTTATTCCATATAGAATACTGGATATACTTCATCAATCCAAAAATGTTTTAAACCCCAAAAATGATGGAATATACAAATCATTAATCAGTTCCAAGGTAGTCAAGAATATCCAATATATTTTTTTCCAAAATAATCATGTATTATTCGAAAATCACTACCTCGGTATCAGAACTATATTATGGTTTATCATTCTCTCAACCATATATTTTCCAAAAATCTATCCTGCTAATGAGTCACTTTTCTTTGTTCCACACAATCTCAAGTCCTTAATGAAATAGTACTGCAGTACAATCCTTATATACTCCATAATTATTATAACAAGTACATTGTTGATACAACACTCAATTGACATAATCAACATAAGAACTCTAATCATTCCTCTTCATCTGTGGTAGTATCATAACTTGATTATTATCCAATAGCATCATTTGCGTCATAGACTGATGACTGGGACATAGGTTCGCGTAGTGTCCAAACTCCTTGCAAATGAAGCATTGTACATTTGAAACCATTTTCTTACCCTTGCAGTCACGTACTTTGTGCCCTTTTCCTCCACACTTATAACAAACTCTCATTCCTTTCAGGCAAGTTCCAGGGTGTTTCTTTCCACAGTTACCACATATGGGAAAATTCTTCTTTTCCCTCTTCCCTTTATCCATATTTCTCTCTTCCATCCTTTTCTTCTCTTGCTTCCCTTCAAAGCCATATGACTCAGTAAACTCTTTACTTATCTTATCAATACATGATATTATTTCTTCATACGATGATAATACATGGGAGACTATTTCTCTTATAAATTCTAGCTTAAGACCATGAAAGATATGATCCTTCCTTCTCTTTGGATCATGTGCATTTCTGGAGTTCTCATTCCTTCTACTGGGCGCCATTTCTAAACAATGGCATAAACTAGATCAGTTTATGAATCAAAATACATAATCCCATACTTATAAAACACCTAACATAAATTGAACTATTTATGGATATAATCCATAATCATAAGAATGTCTCCTTTGAGGATGTATATACACATAAACCCTTCATAATGATTTGTAAAGAAAATGAGAGTTATCTTAAGCATATCCCCCGGGAGTGTCGTAACCAAGAGTGCAGCAAGGCCCGTTGTCATGCACCAGTTCCCGTTCGAGTCTAGCTCAAAGCGGTGTTTTCGGGTTTTACCCCTAGGTACATCTGTGCCAGAGCCGCCTCTACCTGCTCGTATCCAGACAGGGATGTATTGCTCGGAAAACTCACAAAATCTCTACAATACCAAAATTCTAGGAAGTTCTTCTATACTAATCCTCAAAGTTCATCTTAGGTCTACGTGCTCTAATCAGAGTTTATCTAAATCTAGCTTCCAAGGTTTGTACTAAACCTCCCTCTGATACCAACTGTAACGCCCCGACCCCAGCTACCCAGAGTCGGTGCATTACTTCGTAACATTGGCATGATCACAAGAAAGATCAAATCCCGAAAGACCGATTGGTTTAGTAGCCTTGGAAACACTAGATATAATCATAAAGTTTTACATTACATTTCAAAGTGAAAAACTACTACAACAACAAAGTCTTCATATCCACACTATTAACCCCTCATAATATCCCTGCAAGTCATTCATAATTTACTTCTTCACTACCTGGGAAAAATAAAACATAAAAAAGGGGTGAGCTCAAATGCCCAGTAAGGATAACAATATAGAGGAAACTTTCATAAATAAAAATAAACATTTAAGGCAATGTATAACTAAAACAAAAGCCTTTTAAACATGAACATTTAACATAGTATGGCATAAATAAAATGAAATAATGCCATTTACTTATTCACATGGATATTCTACTAATCGAATAATCACATGCAAAAATCAATAACCACTTTCATAATGTTGGAATGCATAATGCCAGACTATCATAACCGCATAGCCAAGGCCTCGTGCCAAGACTACAAATACGATTTTGTCAAGGCCTTGTGCCAAGACACTAGTTTGTCTCATGAGACCTACCGATGCATCGAGGAGCTATAGAGGGCTCCACCCGTCACTTATTAAGTCCAATGCATTCCCATATGAAAAGGTTTAAACATAACATAAACATTCGTATTAAAAATAGCATACGAAATGTCAATACTTTCACAATAAACTATGAATGGTATAAAAATAGCACATCCATAGTCTAACATATCACAAAACCTTCAATACAATATAGAAGTTTTGTATCATAATAAATCAACTTCAAATAATCTTAAAATCCATCAAAGGATGTTGACATAGATGAAATCAAAATTCTTTTTAAAGAAATATCTCCTTTTATTTTGAAATCATTTAAGATCCATATAAAATAAAACATTTTCTTTGAAAATATTCTTATAAGCTTGTAAGGAAAGCTTTGAAGATTTTATAATGGCGTAAAATAACCGCACCCGCCGTATAAGTTAAAAAAAACATTCTTACCTCAATTCTGTCGAAAAGGTTAAAAAGGACCTTGTTTTGAAAACGACGGAAAGATTCCTTTATAAACCTCTTATAAAAAGTCAAAAAAGGGTATAAATGACTTTAACCCATATTCTTGTAAATAGTAAAAATGTTTTGAAATACATTTTTAAGAAACATGGATGTGGATGATAAAGAGATCCCAGTAGATTATTACATATAAACAACCTCGGATAATGAAGAGATTGTGAAATAACCCTTACCTTGAACTTTTTCTTGGTTGGGGTAGGTTAACCTCCTGTATAATGGTTAAATAATTGTTATTAAATTGTACAAGAATCATATACATTAATATGATATCATATATGATCTTTTAACATTGCTTTATTAATAATATCTTAGTATTATCGTTGTTTCGGTGATAATCGATTCGTTCTTCTTAAATGTTTGGTTACGTAAGACATGTTTGTAATGGATAGATTATATCTTATTCATAATCAGAATGATATTAACATTATTTTTAACCCTAAAATGAGAATAATACTTGAATGGATATGATGGAGAACGAATCTTATCGCGTTCGTGGAGACGGTAGTCCGTACGTACGCACGAACGCTACTTCCATTTAATTTTTATTTTAAAAGAATCAAATCCAAATGATACATAGGTATATTACTATTCCAGTATAATATAATATTTTATATATGTTACTTAAGTTCATTAACACCATCCTTTATACGTTCCATGTGTGGTATGAACGAGTCATATCATTTTAAGGGGGCGGTAGTCCGCACTTCCTCAAATGAAATTATCGTATGTATATACAACATGAAACGAATAATGGAATGAAATAAAATGGAATTACAGAAGCTTATATATAAAATATATATCATTAATATCATATTTAATTACAGTTCCATCATAATGGCCACCATGAGAGGTGGTAAGATGTATTTGAACAATCATCGTTTCGTGAGGCGTTAGTTTGCCATCCACAGAAACATTATGTTCATCATCCATTAGATGGAGTTGTGTGTATGTGTAGTTTTAATCCTTCTTATAACAACATCCTAGTATATTTAGGATACTGGTGTTGTTACAAAAGAAAGGAAATAAAAAGATTTTGGGGGTTGGAGAAGCAAAATAAATGAAAATACTTTAAGAGAAATTGTTACCTTTAATTTAGGTAACTCACTTTGGTTGGAACCAAATGACTTCTTGAAATGCTTTCTGCCTAAGGGGAAGCTTCAAGGAGGAGGAGAGGGATGTGGGGAGCTTAGTTGGGCAGAGTTTGGACGAGCCAAGTGGCTTGAGAGGTGTGAGGAAAAGAGAAGGAGGAGTGCCCTTTTATAAGAGGGGTGAGGGGCACCTTTGGAAAAGCTAGAAATATTAATTTATAATAAATTCATATTCGGTTTATAATGGCTCCAAAGTTGACTATTCAAAGGTTAAGGTGGGGATAGGTCGAAAACCACTCAACCAATATAATTTAGACAGGTTTGGGTACTTATATTAACCTTATCTTTAAGTATTAACTCTAAGTTAATTAGTTTCACCTTTACAATATCTCTTTGTATTTTTATATAATATGGTTAATAAACTTACTATATACATCCAAGAGACCCCCAAGTGGTCCATTAATGATTAACCTATCATAATATAAGTCTCTTGGCCGAACCTTAGATTTTTAGGAATTTAATATCAATTAATAATATAATATTTGTTTTAAGAACTCTTTTATGTCAATTTTGACACTATTCAATAGTTGATTTTTGTGAAACTCATAACAGATTGATTACTTCGAACAAAGTCAATTAAATCAATTCTAATATATCATATTATCCTATAAAATTAGTTTAATTCATTAAAAGTTTCATATTATATTTATTTGGGTATTTATAATATCAATTATGTTAATTTTTTACTATTTTAGTAATTACTGCATCATCATTGTGTCATAAATAAAATAAATTATTTAATGTCTAAAAATTATAAATAAAACATCATTATGTAGGAAATCTTTTTAGCTTTCTAATGAATATTTATAATCGAAAATCCAACATGTATAACCCTATGTAAAAATTGTTCTTATAAAAGATGTAAGCTTATGCCATTTTTATTTTTATTTTAACTTTATTAATATAATGTGTCCCTACCACATACAAGTGGCTCCAAGGGGTCCCCAAATTGACCCAAGGATGCCCATGGTCGGGTATGTGTCCACCAATAAGGTTAGGACACGTGTTAGGGTAATTTTGTATTATTATAATATTATGTTTTAACCCTTATTTACCGGATTTACCCTTTAACCATGGTAAATAAAATATTTACCGCAGTAATTATTCAAAATGTCTAAAAATAAAAGTTACCTATTTACACAATTTGAACATCCTGATTCCAAATATGGAATCCATTTTTCTAAATTCAAAACACAGAAGTGGCAGAAATTAATTTAAAATTAATTCCCGCTGTCAAAACAAAAAGCGTGTTTTTAAGAGATAATAACTATCAAAAGATTGACACTTGTTTATGTTGGGTTTAATTGTAAAATTTTGTCTAATGACAAAAATTATATTAAATTGTAAAAATATATTCTAAATATACTTTAAAACCACTCAAATTCATAATTTATCACTATTAATTATTTTGATTAAAAAAGTTGTTTTTAATTAAAATTTAGTAATTTTCACTATTCATCAAAATATGAAAGTTATCCGAAATGTACCAAAATTTCACCTTAGGCTAAATTCGATATTCCGAAACCAAATATGAAGTCCATTTTAAAATATAAAATATATATAATTTCAAAAAGTAGGTATTACTATTCATAACGGCTAGTTTGATTGGTTGTGGTGTGTGTTAAAACTCAAGGTTGCGTACAACACACGCTACTGTATTATTCAAAGAAAGTGTACCGTGGAAGCTTGGGATGTTTCATTTTAAATTTTTGATGTCCCCATTTAGTCAAAAAGTTTAAAATATTGTATTTAAAAAGGGTTCACTATTAAATTTGATAATACTGAAAATGAATTTGTTCTTGCATTATATCTAAGAAACTCATAATATGGATTCTAAAATTATAAGGATTATATAAACATTAAAATTTATCTAATACTATTCATAACCTCTTTTGAACGGCTTGTTTGGTAAGTCATGGTGTGCTTGAACTTGGTGTTGCATGTAGTGAAAGTTATTGAATTATTTTGAAGAACTAACACACTATGAAATCTTGGGGTGTTACATTTTTTGTATTTTTCTAAAAACTTTCAATTTTTGATGAATAGTGAAAACACTGGGTTACTATTCAAAAAACGAATTTTTATTTAAATAATTATTTGTTTTATTTAAATTTATTTTAGGTCAAAATTGATACATAATACCTATATAAGTTCAATTTAAGTCGTTGGAGTCATTTTATAATAATTTTAGATATATAAAAATTTTATTGAACTTTTCACCATCTTTTACCCACCTCCTAGGAGAATTTGCAAATTCACATAAAACACAATTTTACCACTTCTGTGAGTGGAATTTCAAAAATCCTAGAGACATGGTTAATAACAAGGACTAAAATTTGGTTCAATGGGATGAAAATAATTTTTTTGAATAGTAACTTTTTACTTTTTTTTTACCACGATTAAAAGTGAATAGGGTATTTAAGGGTAAAAATGATATTATTATTACCTTAAAACATGTCCTAATTCGATTAGATAAGTTTAATTCAATCAAAAAAAACCTTAGGAATAAAATATGACCATTTAGGCCCACTTGGATTAGATTAGGACATTTATTATTAATTTATTTAAAGAAGGGTTAAAATAGTTAAAATCAAAGTTTAATAACTAAATCATTTTTAATATAGTGTTATACATAAGATAAATACGACTATAAATATTCATTAGAAAGCTAAAAATATTTCCTACATAATGGTGTTTTATTTATAATTTTTAGACATTAAATAATTTAATTTATATATGACACAATGATGATGTAGTAATTATCTTATTAATGAAATATTGACATAATTGATGTTATAAATACCCAAATAAATGTAATTTAAGACTTTTTATGAATTCCGCTAATTTTCTAGGTGCCCCTCTCCTCCCTTATAAAAGGGAACCTCCTCCCTCTCTTCCTCACACCACTTTGAGAATTCAAGCTCGGCCAAACCCTGACAATTTCTCTTATCCACTTCCCTAGAAACATCCTAGAGGTTCTGGTCTTCTTCAAAGACCAATATTAGTGCCCTAAGAGGAGGTTTCAAAAAGGCGTGTCGAAAGAAGAGGTAATATCCATTACCGATTCTTTCAAATTTATTTCTTATTCTACTTCTTCTTATTTAGTTGTTTAATTTTGAAGTAATAACATCAGTATCAATCATAAACTGATATATTATTATAAGTATGAAACAACCCTATTTCACCATCTATCCATCCTAAGGAAAACGAAATCACTGCGCGTGCGTATGTACGGAATACCGTCTCCATGCCGTGGTGTAATCTGTTTTTGACCACCACCTTACTTGGATGGGTATAATGGTGTAAATATATAACTATATATGATTATTTAAACATGATATTTATTCTGAAATATTATACATACACTTCAATGCAATTCCACGATCATGGGAATGATATCATCGCTCGTGCGTACGTACGGACTACCGTCTCCACAACGCGATGAGATTCATTCTCCATGTTAACCATTCATGAGTGATTATAAAGTATATATAATAAGTAATCATGAAATATATGACATAATAATGATACTATATTTATGTGTGTATATATGTATGTCATCTACTTAATTTCATTCAATTCAATAAGGAAATGAAAATAGCGTTCATGCGTACGTACGGCCTACCGTCTCCATGAACGGTCTATTTCATTCCATTTAATCGATCTATCATATATATATGTATATACTGAATATATATTATATATAGATAATTTTTTACATTCTGGAATTAATTAAATCAGGATATAAGTAATAATATCAAGAACAAAAAGTCCAAACACGTACGATAAATAAAATGATTTAACCCAAAACGCTGCTTTAACATGGAACATACAAAAGAACGGGTAATATAAAGTCATAAGTGAACCATATATGATATCATAACAATGAATATTATTCTATAATAATTCAATGAAATTATTTAAATCATTATAAAGGAGGTTCGAAAATGTACGAAGCATATCAGATCTAAGGTAATGGATAATTTATCAATCACATTTTTATCCGATATTGTTTATTCGTAAGTATTTACTAAGGATATCTATATCATCCAAGCCCATTTTTTCTAAAAATGTTTTCATATATGTTTAAATTAATTTTTACCCATTTTTGACTTTTACTACATGGTATGTAAGGAATTTTTTTTTACCATATGAGGTACTTTTTGACTTTTCTGACAAAAATATGAGAAGAATGTTATTTTTAACTTATACGGCATGAACAGATTTTTACGGTTTCATAACGACTCATTTTCATGAAGCCTACTCTAAAAGGTTTTATGAATATTTTCAACAAAATACTTTTCTTTTAAAATTTCATCACATTTTGTGAAAAGAAAATGATTTTGAAGAAGAAAGGATATTTTCCACAAGAATTCATTTCAAGTGTTTTATCAAAACCATTTTTCCATCTAAGATGACATTATTTCATATGTTTATGTTTCAAGTATAATGTCTCTATGATATACATGGTTTCAATTTTCTTATTATGAAATGATATCCATTTCTTTTATATGGATTATGTGATTATAGAATGATTTTTATAAAACCCATTTTATTCTTTGGGTTATGATGAATGATTTATGTTTATGTTGTGGCAAAAGTAAGAATGATTTCATTATGAGATGGGTGGGACCTATATCTCCCTCTAATTCATTGGGTAAATATTTATATCTCATGAGATATACATGGCTGGAATGGTAAGTTAATCCGGTTCAGTGTTACAGGACTGAAATGAGGAGTGAACTCGATTCAGAAAGGGACTTTGTCCACTAAGATGGTCTTGGCATCAATGCCTTGGCTAATATGGAAATCATAACATGTGCTTAATGGTTGCCACAATTACATGTTTTATTCCCATTCTATTTTATCATTATTGATGTTCCCTTATGATATATGCCTTACGTACTTCCAAGATTCATGTCTTTGCTCAAGATTTCGATGTTTATATTTTATGTTCAAGTTTTTGAATTCAAATGTTTATGGATTGTTTTATGTTCTCTCTATTTACCCTTACTGGGAATTTGAGCTCACCCCTTTTATGTTTTCTTTTCCCCAGGATATAAAGAAAGGTTTTAGGTAAGAAAAAAAAGGGAATATCTATATGGGAGATGTTTAAGATCTTTCACCATGATTAGAAGATTATATTCCGAGTTTCCAAATACACTAAACAATTACGGTCCTTGTGTGTCTGTTTTTTTTATGTACTAAGTATTTTGCAAAAGTAATGTAATTTCCATGTATGTCAAGCTTTGGATCTCTAAAGTTGGTATTCGAGGAAAGGTTTAGTCAACCTTTGGAAACTAGGATGCGAGAACTTTAGTGTGATCCCTAGAGATATTTCGAAGGTATGTCTAGGGATGTCCCTAAGGTTAAGTATAAGTATAACTTATAGTCCTAGAATTACGGTAACGATCTTAGAATTCAACCTAAGATGTTAGATATTGAAGGTACTCCCCCTTTATTATGTTGTTTTCCCAAGTATGATTTTTGCCTCTCACAGTATTCTTTTTGGGTTTTAGACGATGGCTGGAACCCGAAGGAACCGTGTTGATAAATGTAATGGAAAATGCATTGATTCTACTCCTGAACAAACAAATGTTATGGGAGATGGAGTGAAAAATATTATTTCTATACTTACACATGCTATGAATCATTCTAGACTTCCAAATGAGTAGAGAAGGGAACAATATTCTATTGAGTCCTTCATGAGGAAATGTACACCTTCTTTCAGTGGGTCTTCTGATCCACTTGTTGCTGAACAATTGGTCAATACCACTGAAAAGATATTTTAAGTTCTTCAATGTTCTGAACATGATAAAGTCATCTTAACAGTATATCGTTAGGAAGGTGAAGTGGATCAATGGTGGAATCTTATCAAGAATACAAGGCCAAGAGATGAAATTGAGTCCATGGATTGGGACAAGTTTAAGAAATTATTTTTTAATAAATACTTCCCTCATATTCTTCGAACAAAGATGGAGAAAAAGTTTCTTGAACTAAAGAGAAAGGATGATGAATCTGTTGGTATATACGAAGCGAATTTTACAAGGATTTCAAGGTATGCATCTGGCTTTATCATCCAACCTGAAAGTAAAGTTGATCGATTATTCAGTGGATTAAAACCAAATCTTCGAAGGGAATTAGCTATAAGAGACTTTAGTAGCTATGAAGAAATTGTGCATTATGCTATCAAGGTAGAAATGGAAGTTGGTGTTACATATCCATCTCATGGTTTTGACAAGAAACAAAAGATGGAGTTCAAGGAGAAATCTCAGAATAATAGTGAAAAGAAGATGAATGTTTCCTTATTCTCAAAGTGTCGAAAGAAGCATGGTGGAGATTGTCTTAAAGGGAATAGAAAATGTTTTAAGTGTGGAAAAGAAGTTCATCGAGCATCTGAGTGTTGAAGTAATGGAAAAAGGGTTTTTAATGACGTGAATAAAGAAAAGACTGCAGAGAACGCACCACCAACACTTCAATGCTTCAAGTTCAATGAAATGGGGCATCATGCTAATCAATGACCTAATCCAAGGATTAATGATGATCGACATGAGTAACCACTTAAGTAAAAGGAAAAAGGTATGTCACATGCGATCACTATTGGTGATGTTTAATATGACAACGATGTGGTGGAATGATTAAGTGTTTATGTAATGGGATTCTAAAATAATGTTGTATATAGTATCGTGGAATACTGGAATATTTATGTATTGGTCTATTGTGATTTTCAATAATTTTATGGTACTGATAACCATGGAATGTGATTGAGATATTTTTTGAAATAAGATGATATGCGCATAATGAAGGGATAAGGAGAAAATGAAATGTTCGGCAGTATTCATGAACTCATGATTGATATAAGGAAATAGTTATATCATGGTTTGAGTATATAGAATTTTGGGGTTTTGATATGTGGAAAGAGTTAACTTTTGACAGCACTCATGTTTTCACTAAGATTCAATGGGTATTCATTTTTCAATAGAATACATGATTAAGGGCTTCTAATGTTTGGAATGTGACCAACAAGACATATCTTATGATATATGGGGATAAACGATGGTATTAACATGATTATTATATGAAATATCTGGTAATCGTTTTCACTATAATATGAGAATGGACTACAATATTATGGATAAGCCTAAATATTGGAATGTATTATGTTGGACATAAGTTAGTATTGTATTTTTAGAAGAAAAAAAAAGACAGCCTGCAGAACGAGCGACAACCCGTCACGTCGGACAAGGCTGTGGGAATCAAACCCACAACCGAAGTGCGACAAGCCTTTATTTCCTACCACTGGCCTATAGGAAGTCCCTGGTTAGTAGAAACTAGTTTTATTTTATTATATAGGATGATATATAAATTATAAGTCCATTTTGGAACCATATATGATTAATATCACCATAGATGGAATTATGTATATAACTTTTGCTAACTTATGTTTGAGATAGATGGAATGACCTATCATTCTATCACATGATCTGCTAAAACATCGCAAAAGACAAATTCAACTTCATTTCTTACAGAGATGAAGTGTAAATTGTTCAAGGAATAAACAACAGAGAGATTATACCAAAATAAAGTAAGTATTTATTCTAATTCAAATTCTTCAACTTTAGGGAAATGATCTTGAAAACCCAAAATGTTGTCCTAGTGCCCTTATATCTGATGAATCAGATGGTACCCTAGATCATCACAAATATATGGCTTTGTGATTGTTGGCTTTTTTATATCCATGTTCTCTACCACTCTCCATCAAAACATGACAGTTAGATTTCTCTTCCATATCCATATTTTCACTTATGTTCTCCTATGTGGAAACCCAGTGATTAGTTAATTTGGGTAACCGTTACATTTCAAAATTTAGTTTTTAATGCCATGTTTTGGTATTCCTTTTTACGATGTGGGTTTCTATTAAAGAAACTTTCGAGTAGTAAACCATTTATAACCCCAACGAATTTCTAGGTCGAAATTCATTTTAAGGGGGGTAGAATGTAACACCCCGAGATTTTATGAAAAATATTCTTTTTAATTTCATTATTGTCTTGTGTTGTACGCTACACCAAAATGATCTTGCAAAACACGCATCTCTGACTTGGTTTGCATTACACGGAATCGCGACCTTCCACGATAGCGTGTGTTGTACGCAATACCGAGTTTCGCTAAACAACGATATGTTATATAAACCAGCAGTTATGAATAGTAATACCCACTTTTTGAAATTTTATAAATTTTATCTTTCAAAATGGACTTCATTTTTAGATTCAGAATATCGAAATTATCCTAGGGTTAATTTTTGGTATTTTTCTGAAAACATTCAATTTTCGATGAATAGTGAAAACACTGGGTTACTATTCAAAAACCGACTTTTTATTTAAATAATTATTTATTTTATTTAAATTTATTTTCGGTCAAAATTGATACATAATACCTATATAAGTTCAATTTAAGTCATTGGAGTCATTTTATAATAATTTTAGATATATAAAAATTTTATTGAACTTTTCACCATTTTTTACCCACCTCCTAGGAGAATTTGCAAATTCACATAAAACTTAATTTTACCGCTTCTGTGAGTGGAATTTCAAAAATCCGAGAGACACGGTTAATATCAAGGACTAAAATGTGGTTCAATGGGATGAAAATAATTTTTTATGAATAGTAACTTTTTACTTTTTTTTACCACCGTTAAAAGTGAATAGGGTAATTAAGGGTAAAAATGATATTTTTATTACCCTAACACATTTACTAATTCTATTGGATAAGTGTAATTCGACCAAAAACAACCTTAGGAATAAAATATGACCATTTAGTCCCACTTGGATTAGATTAGGACATTTATTATTAATTTATTTAAAGAAGGGTTAAAATAGTTAAAATCAAAGTTTAATAACTAAATCATTTTTAATATAGGGTTATACATAAGATAAATTCGACTATAAATATTCATTAGAAAGATAAAAATATTTCCTACATAATGGTGTTTTATTTATAATTTTTAGACATTAAATAATTTAATTTATTTATGACTCAATGATGATGCAGTAACTATCTTATTAATGAAATATTGACATAATTGATGTTATAAATACCCAAATAAATGTAATTTGAGACTTTTTATGAATTCAACTAATTTTATAGGTTAATAGGACATTTTATTATGGATTTAGTTAACTTTTTTTGAACTAATCATTCTGTTATGAGTTTCACAAAAAATCAATTACCAAATAGTGTCAAAATTGACATAAAATAGTTTTTGAAACAAATATTATATTATTCATTGTTATTTTATTCCTAAAAATCTAAGGTTCGGAAAAATGACTTAGATAAGGTTATATATATTAATAATAAACATATTGGGGTTATTTTGGCTTGTTATAGTAAGTTTATTAACCGTATAGTGTAAGCAAACAAGAACACACGGTAAAAGAAAAATTATTTAACTTAAAGTTAAATCTAAATGGTAAGGTTAAAATAGAAACCTAAACTTGTCTAAATTCTATTGGATGAGAGGCTTTCTACCCATACCCACCTTAGCTTAGAAATTACTCAATTTGGAGCTATTAAAAACCGAATATGACTTTATAATAAAATAATATTTTTAGTTATTCCAAAGGTGCCCCTCTCCTCCCTTATAAAAGGGAACCTCCTCCCTCTCTTTCTCACACCACATTGAGAATTCAAGCTCGGCCAAACCCTGAAAATTTCTCTTATCCACTTCCCTAGAAACATCCTAGAGGTTCTGGTATTCTTCAAAGACCAATATTAGTGCCCTAAGAGGAGGTTTCAAAAAGGCGTGTCGAAAGAAGAGGTAATATCCATTACCGATTCTTTCAACTTTATTTCTTATTCTACTTCTTCTTATTTAGTTGTTTAATTATGAAGTAATAACATCAGTATCAATAATAAACTGATATATTATTATAAGTATGAAACAACCCTATTTAACCATCTATCCATCCTACGGAAAACGAAATCACTGCGCGTGCGTACGTACAGAATACCGTCTCCATGCCGTGGTGTAATCTGTTTTTGACCACCACCTTACTTGGATGGGTATAATGGTGTAAATATATAACTATATATGATTATTTAAAAGTGATATTTATTCTGAAATATTATACATACACTTCAATGCAATTCCACGATCATGGGAATGATATCATCGCTCGTGCGTACGTACGGACTACCGTCTCCACGACGCGATGAGATTCATTCTCCATGTTAACCATTCATGAGTGATTATAAAGTATATATAATAAGTAATCATTAAATATATGACATAATAATGATACTATATTTATGTGTGTATATATGTATGTCATCTACTTAATTTCATTCAATTCAATAAGGAAATGAAAATAGCATTCATGCGTACGTACGGCCTACCGTCTCCATGAACGGTGTATTTCATTCCATTTAATCGATCTATCATATATATATGTATATACTGAATATATATTATATATAGATAATTTTTTACATTCTGGAATTAATTAAATCAGGATATAAGTAATAATATCAAGAACAAAAATTCCAAACACGTACGATAAATAAAATGATTTAACCCAAAACGCTGCTTTAACATGGAACATACAAAAGAACGGGTAATATAAAGTCATAAGTGAACCATATATGATATCATAACAATGAATATTATTCTGTAATAAGTCAATTAAATTATTTAAATCATTATAAAGGAGGTTCGAAAATGTACTAAGCATATCAGATCTAAGGTAATGGATAATTTATCAATCACATTTTTATCTGATATTGTTTATTCGTAAGTATTTACTAAGGATATCTATATCATCCATGCCCATGTTTTCTAAAAATGTTTTCATATATTTTTAAATTAATTTTTACCCATTTTTGACTTTTACTACATGGTATGTAAGGAATTTTTTTTTGTTTACCATATGAGGTACTTTTTGACTTTTCTGACAAAAATACGAGAAGAATGTTATTTTTAACTTATACGGCATGAACAGATTTTTATGGTTTCATAACGCCTCATTTTCATGAAGCCTACTCTAAAAGGTTTTATGAATATTTTCAACAAAATACTTTTCTTTTAAAATTTCATCGTATTTTGTGAAAAGAAAATGATTTTGAAGAAGAAAGGATATTTTCCTCAAGAATTCATATCAAGTGTTTTATCAAAACCATTTTTCCATCTAAGATGACATTATTTCATATGTTTATGTTTCAAGTATAATGTCTCTATGATATACATGGTTTAAATTTTCTTATTATGAAATGATATCCATTTCTTTTATATGGATTATGTGATTATAGAATGATTTTTATAAAACCCATTTTATTCTTTGGGTTATGATGAATGATTTATGTTTATGTCGTGGCACAAGTAAGAATGATTTCATTATGAGATGGGTGGGACCTATATCTCCCTCTAATGCATTGGGTAAAGATTTATATCTCATGAGATATACATGGATGGAATGGTAAGTTAATCTGGTTCAGTGTTACAGGACTGAAATGAGGAGTGAACTCGATTCAGAAAGGGACTTTGTCCACTAAGATGGTCTTGGCATCAATGCCTTGGCTAATATGGAAATCATAACATGTGCTTAATGGTTGCCACAATTACATGTTTTATTCCCATTCTATTTTATCATTATTGATGTTCCCTTATGATATATGTCTTACGTACTTCCAAGATTCATGTCTTTGCTCAAGATTTTGATGTTTATATTTTATGTTCAAGTTTTTGAATTCAAATGTTTATGGATTGTTTTATGTTCTCTATGTTTACCCTTACTGGGAATTTGAGCTCACCCCTTTTATGTTTTCTTTTCCCCAGGATATAAAGAAAGGTTTTAGGTAAGAAAAAAAAGGGAATATCTATATGGGAGATGTTTAAGATCTTTCACCATGATTAGAAGATTATATTCCGAGTTTCCAAAGACACTAAACTATTACGGTCCTTGTGTGTCTGTTTTTTTATGTACTAAGTATTTTGCAAAAGTAATGTAATGTCCATGTACGTCAAGCTTTGGATCTCTAAAGTTGGTATTAGAGGAAAGGCTTAGTCAACCTTTGGAAACTAGGATGCGAGAACTTTAGTGTGATCCCTAGAGATATTTCAAAGGTATGTCTAGGGATGTCCCTAAGGTTAAGTATAAGTATAACTTATAGTCCTAGAATTACGGTAACGATCTTAGAATTCAACCTAAGATGTTAGATATTGAAGGTACTCCCCATTTATTATGTTTTTTTCCCTAGTATGATTTTTGCCTCTCACACTATTCGTTTTGGGTTTTAGACGATGGCTGGAACCCGAAGGAACCGTGTTGATAAATGTAATGGAAAATCCAATGATTGTACTCCTGAACAAACAAATGTTATGGGAGATGGAGTGAAACATATTATTTCTATACTTACACATGCTATGAATCATTCTAGACTTCCAAATGAGTAGAGAAGGGAACAATATTCTATTGAGTCCTTCATGAGGAAATGTACACCTTCTTTCAGTGGGTCTTCTGATCCACTTGTTGCTGAACAATTGATCAATACCACTGAAAAGATATTTTAAGTTCTTCAATGTTCTGAACATGATAAAGTCATCTTAACAGTATATCGTTTGGAAGGTGAAGTGGATCAATGGTGGAATCTTATCAAGAATACAAGGCCAAGAGATGAAATTGAGTCCATGGATTGGGACAAGTTTAAGAAATTATTTTTTAATAAATACTTCCCTCATATTCTTCGAACAAAGATGGAGAAAAAGTTTCTTGAACTAAAGAAAAAGGATGATGAATCTGTTGGTATATACGAAGCGAATTTTACAAGGATTTCAAGGTATGCATCTGGCTTTATCATCCAACCTGAAAGTAAAGTTGATCGATTATTCAGTGGATTAAAACCAAATCTTCGAAGGGCATTAGCTATAAGAGACTTTAGTTGCTATGAAGAAATTGTGCATTATGCTATCAAGGTAGAAATGGAAGTTGGTGTTACATATCCATCTCATGGTTTTGACAAGAAACAAAAGATGGAGTTCAAGAAGAAATCTCAGAATAATAGTGAAAAGAAGATGAATGTTTCCTTATTCTCAAAGTGTCGAAAGAAGCATGGTGGAGATTGTCTTAAAGGGAATAGACAATGTTTTAAGTGTGGAAAAGAAGTTCATCGAGCATCTGAGTGTCGAAGTAATGGAAAAAGGGTTTTTAATGATGTGAATAAAGAAAAGACTGCAGAGAACGCACCACCAACACTTCAATGCTTCAAGTGCAATGAAATGGGGCATCATGCTAATCAATGACCTAATCCAAGGGTTAATGATGATCGACATGAGTAACCACTTAAGTAAAAGGACAAAGGTATGTCACATGCGATCACTATTGGTGATGTTGAATATGACAACGATGTGGTGGAATGATTAAGTGTTTATGTAATGGGATTCTAAAATAATGTTGTATATAGTATCGTGGAATACTGGAATATTTATGTATTGGTCTATTGTGGTTTTCAATAATTTTATGGTACTGATAACCATGGAATGTGATTGAGATATTTTTTGAAATAAGATGATATGCGCATAATTAAGGGATAAGGAGAAAATGAAATGTTCGGCAGTATTCATGAACTCATGATTGACATAAGGAAATAGTTATATCATGGTTTGAGTATATAGAATTTTGGGGTTTTGATATGTGGAAAGAGTTAACTTTTGACAGCACTCATGTTTTCACTAAGATTCAATGGGTATTCATTTTTCAAGAGAATACATGATTAAGGGCTTCTAATGTTTGGAATGTGACCAACAAGACATATCTTATGAGATATGGGGATAAACGATGGTATTAACATGATTATTATATGAAATCTCTGGTAATCGTTTTCACTATAATATGAGAATGGACTACAATATTATGGATAAGCCTAAAGATTGGAATGTATTATGTTGGACATAAGTTAGTATTGTATTTTTAGAAAAAAAAAGACAGCCTGCAGAACGAGCGACAACCCGTCACGTCGGACAAGGCTGTGGGGATCAAACCCACAACCGAAGTGCGACAAGCCTTTATTTCCTACCACTGGCCTATAGGAAGTCCCTGGTTAGTAGAAACTAGTTTTATTTTATTATATAGGATGATAGATAATGTATAAGTCCATTTTGGAACCATATATGATTAATATCACCATAGATGGAATTATGTATATAACTTTTGCTAACTTATGTTTGAGATAGATGGAATGACCTATCATTCTATCACATGATCTGCTAAAACATCGCAAAAGACAAATTCAACTTCATTTCTTAAAGATATGAAGTGTAAATTGTCCAAGGCATAAACAACAGAGAGATTATACCAAAATAAAGTAAGTATTTATTCTAATTCAAATTCTTCAACTTTAGGGAAATGATCTTGAAAACCCAAAATGTTGTCCTAGTGCCCTTATATCTGATGAATCAGATGGTACCCTAGATCATCACAAATATATGGCTTTGTGATTGTTGGCTTTTTCATATCCATGTTCTCTACCACTCTCCATCAGAACATGACAGTTAGATTTCTCTTCCATATCCATATTTTCACCTATGTTCTCCTATGTGGAAACCCAGTGATTAGTTAATTTGGGTAACCGTTACATTTCAAAATTTAGTTTTTAAATCCATGTTTTGGTATTCCTTTTTACGATGTGGGTTTCTATTAAAGAAACTTTCGAGTAGTAAACCATTTATAACCCCAACGAATTTCTAGGTAGAAATTCATTTTAAGAGGGGTAGAATGTAACACACCGAGATATTATGAAAAATATTCTTTTTAATTTCATTATTGTCTTGTGTTGTACGCTACACCAAAATGATCTTGCAAAACACGCATCTCTGACTTGGTTTTCATTACACGGAATCACGACCTTCCACGATAGCGTGTGTTGTACGCAATACCGAGTTTCGCTAAACAACGATATGTTATATAAACCAGCAGTTATGAATAGTAATACCCACTTTTTGAAATTTTATAAATTTTATCTTTCAAAATGGACTTCATTTTTAGATTCAGAATATCGAAATTATCCTAGGGTTAATTTTTGGTATTTTTCTGAAAACATTCAATTTTTGATGAATAGTGAAAACACCGGGTTACTATTCAAAAACCGACTTTTTATTTAAATAATTATTTATTTTATTTAAATTTATTTTCGGTAAAAATTGATACATAATACCTATATAAGTTCAATTTAAGTCATTGGAGTCATTTTATAATAATTTTAGATATATAAAAATTTTATTGAACTTTTCACCATTTTTTACCCACCTCCTAGGAGAATTTACAAATTCACATAAAACTTAATTTTACCGCTTCTGTGAGTGGAATTTCAAAAATCCGAGAGACACGGTTAATATCAAGGACTAAAATGTGGTTCAATGGGATGAAAATAATTTTTTATGAATAGTAACGTTTTACTTTTTCTTACCACCGTTAAAAGTGAATAGGGTAATTAAGGGTAAAAATGATATTATTATTAACCTAAAACATGTAATAATTCTATTGGATAAGTGTAATTCGACCAAAAACAACCTTAGGAATAAAATATGACCATTTAGTCCCACTTGGATTAGATTAGGACATTTATTATTAATTTATTTAAAGAAGGGTTAAAATAGTTAAAATCAAAGTTTAATAACTAAATCATTTTTAATATAGGGTTATACATAAGATAAATTCGACTATAAATATTCATTATAAAGATAAAAATATTTCCTACATAATGGTGTTTTATTTATAATTTTTAGATATTAAATAATTTAATTTATTTATGACTCAATGATGATGCAGTAACTATCTTATTAATGAAATATTGACATAATTGATGTTATAAATACCCAAATAAATGTAATTTGAGACTTTTTATGAATTAAACTAATTTTATAGGTTAATAGGACATGTTATTATGTATTTAGTTAACTTTTTTTGAACTAATCATTCTGTTATGAGTTTCACAAAAAATCAATTACCAAATAGTGTCAAAATTGACATAAAATAGTTTTTGAAACAAATATTATATTATTCATTGTTATTTTATTCCTAAAAATCTAAGGTTCGGAAAAATGACTTAGATAAGGTTATATATATTAATAATAAATATATTGGGGTTATTTGGGCTTGTTATAGTAAGTTTATTAACTGTATAGTGTAAGCAAACAAGAACACACGGTAAAAGAAAAATTATTTAACTTAAAGTTAAATCTAAATGGTAAGGTTAAAATAGAAACATAAACTTGTCTAAATTCTATTGGATGAGAGGATTTCTACCCATACCCACCTTAGCTTAGAAATTACTCAATTTGGAGCTATTAAAAACCGAATATGACTTTATAATAAAATAATATTTTTAGTTATTCCAAAGGTGCCCCTCTCCTCCCTTATAAAAGGGAACCTCCTCCCTCTCTTCCTCACACCACTTTGAGAATTCAAGCTTGGCCAAACCCTGAAAATTTCTCTTATCCACTTCCCTAGAAACATCCTAGAGGTTCTGGTCTTCTTCAAAGACCAATATTTGTGCCCTAAGAGGAGGTTTCAAAAAGGCGTGTCGAAAGAAGAGGTAATATCCATTACCGATTCTTTCAACTTCATTTCTTATTCTACTTCTTCTTATTTAGTTGTTTAATTATGAAGTAATAACATCAGTATCAATAATAAACTGATATATTATTATAAGTATGAAACAACCCTATTTCACCATCTATCCATCCTACGGAAAACGAAATCACTGCGCGTGCGTACGTACGGAATACTGTCTCCATGCCGTGGTGTAATCTGTTTTTGACCAACACCTTACTTGGATGGGTATAATGGTGTAAATATATAACTATATATGATTATTTAAAAGTGATATTTATTCTGAAATATTATATATACACTTCAATGCAATTCCACGATCATGGGAATGATATCATCGCTCGTGCGTACGTACGGACTACCGTCTCCACGACGCGATGAGATTCATTCTCCATGTTAACCATTCATGAGTGATTATAAAGTATATATAATAATTAATAATGAAATATATGAAATAATAATGATACTATATTTATGTGTGTATATATGTATGTCATCTACTTAATTTCATTCAATTCAATAAGGAAATGAAAATAGTGTTCATGCGTACGTACGGCCTACCGTCTCCATGAACGGTGTATTTCATTCCATTTAATCAATCTATCATATATATATGTATATACGGAATATATATTATATATAGATAATTTTTTACATTCTGGAATTAATTAAATCAGGATATAAGTAATAATATCAAGAACAAAAAGTCCAAACACGTACGATAAATAAAATGATTTAACCCAAAACGCTGCTTTAACATGGAACATACAAAAGAACGGGTAATATAAAGTCATAAGTGAACCATATATGATATCATAACAATGAATATTATTCTGTAATAAGTCAATGAAATTATTTAAATCATTATAAAGGAGGTTCGAAAATGTACGAAGCATATCAGATCTAAGGTAATGGATAATTTATCAATCACATTTTTATCCGATATTGTTTATTCGTAAGTATTTACTAAGGATATCTATATCATCCAAGCCCATGTTTTCTAATTTTTTTTTCATATATGTTTAAATTAATTTTTACCCATTTTTGACTTTTACTACATGGTATGTAAGGAATTTTTTTTTGTTTACCATATGAGGTACTTTTTGACTTTTCTGAAAAAAATACGAGAAGAATGTTATTTTTAACTTATACGGCATGAACAGATTTTTACGGTTTCATAACGCCTCATTTTCATGAAGCCTACTCTAAAAGGTTTTATGAATATTTTCAACAAAATACTTTTCTTTTAAAATTTCATCGCATTTTTTGAAAAGAAAATGATTTTGAAGAAGAAAGGATATTTTCCTCAAGAATTCATTTCAAGTGTTTTATCAAAACCATTTTTCCATCTAAGATGACATTATTTCATATGTTTATGTTTCAAGTATAATGTCTCTATGATATACATGGTTTCAATTTTCTTATTATGAAATGATATCCATTTCTTTTATATGGATTATGTGATTATAGAATGATTTTTATAAAACCCATTTTATTCTTTGGGTTATGATGAATGATTTATGTTTATGTTGTGGAACAAGTAAGAATGATTTCATTATGAGATGGGTGTGACCTATATCTCCCTCTAATTCATTGGGTAAAGATTTATATCTCATGAGATATACATGGCTGGAATGGTAAGTTAATCTGGTTCAGTGTTACAGGACTGAAATGAGGAGTGAACTCGATTCAGAAAGGGACTTTGTCCACTAAGATGGTCTTGGCATCAATGCCTTGGCTAATATGGAAATCATAACATGTGCTTAATGGTTGCCACAATTACATGTTTTATTCCCATTCTATTTTATCATTATTGATGTTCCCTTATGATATATGCCTTACGTACTTCCAAGATTCATGTCTTTGCTCAAGATTTTGATGTTTATATTTTATGTTCTAGTTTTTGAATTCAAATGTTTATGGATTGTTTTATGTTCTCTATGTTTACCCTTACTGGAAATTTGAGCTCACCCCTTTTATGTTTTCTTTTCCCCAGGATATAAAGAAAGGTTTTAGGTAATAAAAAAAAGGAATATCTATATGGGAGATGTTTAAGATCTTTCACCATGATTAGAAGATTATATTCTGAGTTTCCAAAGACACTAAACTATTACGGTCCTTGTGTGTCTGTTTTTGTTATGTACTAAGTATTTTGCAAAAGTAATGTAATGTCCATGTACGTCAAGCTTTGGATCTCTAAAGTTGGTATTAGAGGAAAGGTTTAGTCAACCTTTGGAAACTAGGATGGGAGAACTTTAGTGTGATCCCTAGAGATATTTCTAAGGTATGTCTAGGGATGTCCCTAAGGTTAAGTATAAGTATAACTTATAGTCCTAGAATTATGGTAACGATCTTAGAATTCAACCTAAGATGTTAGATATTGAAGGTACTCTCCCTTTATTATGTTGTTTTCCCTAGTATGATTTTTTCCTCTCACACTATTCTTTTTGGGTTTTAGACGATGGCTGGAACCCGAAGGAACCGTATTGATAAATGTAATGGAAAATGCAATGATTGTACTCCTGAACAAACAAATGTTATGGGAGATGGAGTGAAAAATATTATTTCTATACTTACACATGCTATGAATCATTCTAGACTTCCAAATGAGTAGAGAAGGGAACAATATTCTATTGAGTCCTTCATGAGGAAATGTACACCTTCTTTCAGTGGGTCTTCTGATCCACTTGTTGCTGAACAATTGATCAATACCACTGAAAAGATATTTTAAGTTCTTCAATGTTCTGAACATGATAAAGTCATCTTAACAGTATATCGTTTGGAAGGTGAAGTGGATCAATGGTGGAATCTTATCAAGAATACAAGGCCAAGAGATGAAATTGAGTCCATGGATTGGGACAAGTTTAAGAAATTATTTTTTAATAAATACTTCCCTCATATTATTCAAACAAAGATGGAGAAAAATTTTCTTGAACTAAAGAAAAAGGATGATGAATCTGTTGGTATATACGAAGCGAATTTTACAAGGATTTCAAGGTATGCATCTGGCTTTATCATCCAACCTGAAAGTAAAGTTGATCGATTATTCAGTGGATTAAAACCAAATATTCGAAGGGAATTAGCTATAAGAGACTTTAGTAGCTATGAAGAAATTGTGCATTATGCCATCAAGGTAGAAATGGAAGTTGGTGTTACATATCCATCTCATGGTTTTGACAAGAAACAAAAGATGGAGTTCAAGGAGAAATCTCAGAATAATAGTGAAAAGAAGATGAATGTTTCCTTATTCTCAAAGTGTCGAAAGAAGCATGGTGGAGATTGTCTTAAAGGGAATAGAAAATGTTTTAAGTGTGTAAAAGAAGGTCATCGAGCATCTGAGTGTCGAAGTAATGGAAAAATGGTTTTTAATGATGTGAATAAAGAAAAGACTGCAGAGAACGCACCACCAACACTTCAATGCTTCAAGTGAAATGAAGTGGGGCATCATGCTAATCAATGACCTAATCCAACGGTTAATGATGATCGACATGAGTAACCACTTAAGTAAAAGTACAAAGGTATGTCACATGCGATCACTATTGGTGATGTTGAATATGACAACGATGTGGTGGAATGATTAAGTGTTTATGTAATGGGATTCTAAAATAATGTTGTATATAGTATCGTGGAATACTGGAATATTTATGTATTGGTCTATTGTGGTTTTCAATAATTTTATGGTACTGATAACCATTTAATGTGATTGAGATATTTTTTGAAATAAGATGATATGCGCATAATGAAGGGATAAGGAGAAAATGAAATGTTCGGCAGTATTCATGAAATCATGATTGATATAAGGAAATAGTTATATCATGGTTTGAGTATATAGAATTTTGGGGTTTTGATATGTGGAAAGAGTTAACTTTTGACAGCACTCATGTTTTCACTAAGATTCAATGGGTATTCATTTTTCAAGAGAATACATGATTAAGGGCTTCTAATGTTTGGAATGTGACCAACAGGACATATCTTATGATATATGGGGATAAACGATGGTATTAACATGATTATTATATGAAATCTCTGGTAATCGTTTTCACTATAATATGAGAATGGACTACAATATTATGGATAAGCCTAAAGATTGGAATGTATTATGTTGGACATAAGTTAGTATTGTATTTTTAGAAAAAAAAGACAGCCTGCAGAACGAGCGACAACCCGTCACGTCGGACAAGGCTGTGGGGATCAAACCCACAACCGAAGTGCGACAAGCCTTTATTTCCTACCACTGGCCTATAGGAAGTCCCTGGTTAGTAGAAACTGGTTTTATTTTATTATATAGGATGATAGATAAAGTATAAGTCCATTTTGGAACAATATATGATTAATATCACCATAGACGGAATTATGTATATAACTTTTGCTAACTTATGTTTGAGATAGATGGAATGACCTATCATTGTATCACATGATCTGCTAAAACATCGCAAAAGACAAAATCAACTTCATTTCTTAAAGAGATGAAGTGTAAATTGTTCACGGCATAAACAACAGAGAGATTATACCAAAATAAAGTAAGTATTTATTCTACTTCAAATTCTTCAACTTTAGGGAAATGATCTTGAAACCCCAAAATGTTGTCCTAGTGCCCTTATATTCAATGAATCAGATGGTACCCTAGATCATCACAAATATATGGATTTTTGATTGTTGGCTTTTTCATATCCATGTTCTCTACCACTCTCCATCAGAACATGACAGTTAGATTTATCTTCCATATCCATATTTTCACCTATGTTCTCCTATGTGGAAACCCAGTGATTAGTTAATTTGGGTAACCGTTACATTTCAAAATTTAGTTTTTAAAGCCATGTTTTGGTATTCCTTTTTACGATGTGGGTTTCTATTAAAGAAACTTTCGAGTAGTAAACCATTTATAACCCCAACGAATTTCTAGGTCAAAATTCATTTTAAGGGGGGTAGAATGTAACACCCCGATATTTTATGAAAAATATTCTTTTTAATTTCATTATTGTCTTGTGTTGTACGCTACACCAAAATGATCTTGCAAAACACGCATCTCTGACTTGGTTTGCATTACACGGAATCGCGACCTTCCACGATAGCGTGTGTTGTACGCAATACCGAGTTTCGCTAAACAACGATATGTTATATAAACCAGCAGTTATGAATAGTAATACCCACTTTTTGAAATTTTATAAATTTTATCTTTCAAAATGGACTTCATTTTTAGATTCAGAATATCGAAATTATCCTAGGGTTAATTTTTGGTATTTTTCTGAAAACATTCAATTTTCGATGAATAGTGAAAACACTGGGTTACTATTCAAAAACCGACTTTTTATTTAAATAATTATTTATTTTATTTAAATTTATTTTCGGTCAAAATTGATACATAATACCTATATAAGTTCAATTTAAGTCATTGGAGTCATTTTATAATAATTTTAGATATATAAAAATTTTATTGAACTTTTCACCATTTTTTACCCACCTCCTAGGAGAATTTACAAATTCACATAAAACTTAATTTTACCGCTTCTGTGAGTGGAATTTCAAAAATCCGAGAGACACGGTTAATATCAAGGACTAAAATGTGGTTCAATGGGATGAAAATAATTTTTTATGAATAGTAACTTTTTACTTTTTTTACCACCGTTAAAAGTGAATAGGGTAATTAAGGGTAAAAATGATATTATTATTACCCTAACACATGTACTAATTCTATTGGATAAGTGTAATTCGACCAAAAACAACCTTATGAATAAAATATTACCATTTAGTCCCACTTGGATTAGATTAGGACATTTATTATTAATTTATTTAAAGAAGGGTTAAAATAGTTAAAATCAAAGTTTAATAACTAAATCATTTTTAATATAGTGTTATACATAAGATAAATACGACTATAAATATTCATTAGAAATCTAAAAATATTTCCTACATAATGGTGTTTTATTTATAATTTTTAGACATTAAATAATTTAATTTATTTATGACACAATGATGATGCAGTAATTATCTTATTAATGAAATATTGACATAATTGATGTTATAAATACCCAAATAAATGTAATTTGAGACTTTTTATGAATTCCACTAATTTTATAGGTTAATATGAAATGTTAGTATTTATTTAGTTAACTTTTTTTGAACTAATCATTCTGTTATGATTTTCACAAAAAAATCAATTACCAAATAGTGTCAAAATTGACATAAAATAGTTTTTGAAACAAATATTATATTATTCATTGTTATTTTATTCCTAAAAATCTAAGGTTCGGAAAAATGACTTAGATAAGGTTATATATATTAATAATAAACATATTGGGGTTATTTTGGCTTGTTATAGTAAGTTTATTAACCGTATAGTGTAAGAAAACAAGAACACACGGTAAAAGAAAAATTATTTAACTTAAAGTTAAATCTAAATGGTAAGGTTAAAATATAAACCTAAACTTGTCTAAATTCTATTGGATGAGAGTATTTCTACCCATACCCACCTTAGATTATAAATTACTCAATTTGGAGCTATTAAAAACCGAATATGACTTTATAATAAAATAATATTTTTAGTTATTCCAAAGGTGCCCCTCTCCTCCCTTATAAAAGGGAACCTCCTCCCTCTCTTCCTCACACCACTTTGAGAATTCAAGCTCGTCCAAACCCTGAAAATTTCTCTTATCCACTTCCCTAGAAACATCCTAGAGGTTCTGGTCTTCTTCAAAGACCAATATTAGTGCCCTAAGAGGAGGTTTCAAAAAGGCGTGTCGAAAGAAGAGGTAATATCCATTACCGATTCTTTCAACTTTATTTCTTACTCTACTTATTCTTATTCAGTTGTTTAATTATGAAGTAATAACATCAGTATCAATCATAAACTGATATATTATTATAAGTATGAAACAACCCTATTTCACCATCTATCCATCCTACGGAAAACGAAATCACTGCGCGTGCGTACGTACGGAATACCGTCTCCATGCCGTGGTGTAATCTGTTTTTGACCACCACCTTACTTGGATGGGTATAATGGTGTAAATATATAACTATATATGATTATTTAAAAGTGATATTTATTCTGAAATATTATACATACACTTCAATTCAATTCCACGATCATGGGAATGATATCATCGCTCGTGCGTACGTACGGACTACCGTCTCCACGACGCGATGAGATTCATTCTCCATGTTAACCATTCATGAGTGATTATAAAGTATATATAATAAGTAATCATGAAATATATGACATAATAATGATACTATATTTATGTGTGTATATATGTATGTCATCTACTTAATTTCATTCAATTCAATAAGGAAATGAAAATAGCGTTCATGCGTACGTACGGCCTACCGTCTCCATGAACGGTGTATTTCATTCCATTTAATCGATCTATCATATATATATGTATATACTGAATATATATTATATATAGATAATTTTTTTAAATTCTGGAATTAATTAAATCAGGATATAAGTAATAATATCAAGAACAAAAAGTCCAAACACGTACGATAAATAAAATGATTTAACCCAAAACGCTGCTTTAACATGGAACATACAAAAGAACGGGTAATATAAAGTCATAAGTGAACCATATATGATATCATACCAATGAATATTATTCTATAATAAGTCAGTGAAATTATTTAAATCATTATAAAGGAGGTTCGAAAATGTACGAAGCATATCAGATCTAAGGTAATGGATAATTTATCAATCACATTTTTATCCGATATTGTTTATTCGTAAGTATTTACTAAGGATATCTATATCATCCAAGCCCATGTTTTCTAAAAATGTTTTCATATATGTTTAAATTAATTTTTACCCATTTTTGACTTTTACTACATGGTATGTAAGGAATTTTTTTTGTTTACCATATGAGGTACTTTTTGACTTTTCTGACAAAAATACAAGAAGAATGTTATTTTTAACTTATACGGCATGAACAGATTTTTACGGTTTCATAACGCCTCATTTTCATGAAGCCTACTCTAAAAGGTTTTATAAATATTTTCAACAAAATACTTTTCTTTTAAAATTTCATCGCATTTTGTGAAAAGAAAATGATTTTGAAGAAGAAAGGATATTTTCCTCAAGAATTCATTTCAAGTGTTTTATCAAAACCATTTTTCCATCTAAGATGACATTATTTCATATGTTTATGTTTCAAGTATAATGTCTCTATGATATAAATGGTTTCAATTTTCTTATTATGAAATGATATCCATTTCTTTTATATGGATTATGTGATTATAGAATGATTTTTATAAAACCCATTTTATTCTTTGGGTTATGATGAATGATTTATGTTTATGTTGTGGCACAAGTAAGAATGATTTCATTATGAGATGGGTGGGACCTATATCTCCCTCTAATGCATTGGGTAAAGATTTATATCTCATGAGATATACATGGCTGGAATGGTAAGCTAATCCGGTTCAGTGTTACAGGACTGAAATGAGGAGTGAACTCGATTCAGAAAGGGACTTTGTCCACTAAGATGGTTTTGGCATCAATGCCTTGGCTAATATGGAAATCATAACATGTGCTTAATGGTTGCCACAATTACATGTTTGATTCCCATTATATTTTATCATTATTGATGTTCCCTTATGATATATTCCTTACGTACTTCCAAGATTCATGTCTTTGCTCAAGATTTTGATGTTTATATTTTATGTTCAAGTTTTTGAATTCAAATGTTTATGGATTGTTTTATGTTCTCTATGTTTACCCTTACTGGGAATTTGAGCTCACCCCTTTTATGTTTTCTTTTCCCCAGGATATAAAGAAAGGTTTTAGGTAAGAAAAAAAAGGGAATATCTATATGGGAGATGTTTAAGATCTTTCACCATGATTAGAATATTATATTCCGAGTTTCCAAAGACACTAAACTATTACAGTCCTTGTGTGTCTGTTTTTGTTATGTACTAAGTATTTTGAAAAAGTAATGTAATGTCCATGTACGTCAAGCTTTGGATCTCTAAAGTTGGTATTAGAGGAAAGGTTTAGTCAACCTTTGGAAACTAGGATGCAAGAACTTTAGTGTGATCCCTAGAGATATTTCTAAGGTATGTCTAGGGATGTCCCTAAGGTTAAGTATAAGTATAACTTATAGTCCTAGAATTACGCTAACGATCTTAGAATTCAACCTAAGATGTTAGATATTGAAGGTACTCCCCCTTTATTATGTTGTTTTCCCTAGTATGATTTTTGCCTCTCACACTATTCTTTTTGGGTTTTAGACGATGGCTGGAACCCGAAGGAACTGTGTTGATAAATGTAATGGAAAATGCAATGATTGTACTCCTGAACAAACAAATGTTATGGGAGATTGAATGAAAAACATTATTTCTATACTTACACATGCTATGAATCATTCTAGACTTCCAAATGAGTAGAGAAGGGAACAATATTCTATTGAGTCCTTCATGAGGAAATGTACACCTTCTTTCAGTGGGTCTTCTGATCCACTTGTTGCTGAACAATTGATCAATACTATTGAAAAGATATTTTAAGTTCTTCAATGTTCTGAACATGATAAAGTCATCTTAACAGTATATCGTTTGGAAGGTGAAGTGGATCAATGGTGGAATCTTATCAAGAATACAATTCCAAGAGATGAAATTGAGTCCATGGATTGGGAAAAGTTTAAGAAATTATTTTTTAATAAATACTTCCCTCATATTCCTCGAACAAAGATGCAGAAAAAGTTTCTTGAACTAAAGCAAAAGGATGATGAATCTGTTGGTATATACGAAGCGAATTTTACAAGGATTTCAAGGTATGCATCTGGCTTTATCATCCAACCTGAAAGTAAAGTTGATCGATTATTCAGTGGATTAAAACCAAATCTTCGAAGGGCATTAGCTATAAGAGACTTTAGTAGCTATGAAGAAATTGTGCATTATGCTATCAAGGTAGAAATGGAAGTTGGTGTTACATATCCATATCATGGTTTTGACAAGAAACAAAAGATGGAGTTCAAGGAGAAATCTCAGAATAATAGTGAAAAGAAGATGAATGTTTCCTTATTCTCAAAGTGTCAAAAGAAGCATGGTGGAGATTGTCTTAAAGGGAATAGAAAATGTTTTAAGTGTGGAAAAGAAGGTCATCGAGCATCTGAGTGTCGAAGTAATGGAAAAAGGGTTTTTAATGATGTGAATAAAGAAAATACTGCAGAGAACGCACCACCAACACTTCAATTCTTCAAGTGCAATGAAATGGGGCATCATGCTAATCAATGCCCTAATACAAGGGTTAATGATGATCGACATGAGTAACCACTTAAGTAAAAGGACAAAGGTATGTCACATGCGATCACTATTGGTGATGTTGAATATGACAACGATGTGGTGGAATGATTAAGTGTTTATGTAATGGGATTCTAAAATAATGTTGTATATAGTATCGTGGAATACTGGAATATTTATGTATTGGTCTATTGTGGTTTTCAATAATTTTATGGTACTGATAACCATGGAATGTGATTGAGATATTTTTTGAAATAAGATGATATGCGCATAATGAAGGGATAAGGAGAAAATGAAATGTTCGGCAGTATTCTTGAACTCATGATTGATATAAGGAAATAGTTATATCATGGTTTGAGTATATAGAATTTTGGGGTTTTGATATGTGGAAAGAGTTAACTTTTGACAGCACTCATGTTTTCACTAAGATTCAATGGGTATTCATTTTTCAAGAGAATACATGATTAAGGGCATCTAATGTTTGGAATGTGACCAACAAGACATATCTTATGATATATGGGGATACATGATGGTATTAACATGATTATTATATGAAATATCTGGTAATCGTTTTCACTATAATATGAGAATGGACTACAATATTATGGATAAGCCTAAATATTGGAATGTATTATGTTGGACATAAGTTAGTATTGTATTTTTAGAAAAAAAAAAAGACAGCCTGCAGAACGAGCGACAACCCGTCACGTCGGACAAGGCTGTGGGAATCAAACCCACAACCGAAGTGCGACAAGCCTTTATTTCCTAACACTGGCCTATAGGAAGTCCCTGGTTAGTAGAAACTAGTTTTATTTTATTATATAGGATGATAGATAAAGTATAAGTCCATTTTGGAACCATATATGATTAATATCACCATAGATGGAATTATGTATATAACTTTTGCTAACTTATGTTTGAGATAGATGGAATGACCTATCATTCTATCACATGATCTGCTAAAACATCGCAAAAGACAAATTCAACTTCATTTCTTATAGAGATGAAGTGTAAATTGTTCAAGGCATAAACAACAGAGAGATTATACCAAAATAAAGTAAGTATTTATTCTAATTCAAATTCTTCAACTTTAGGGAAATGATCTTGAAAACCCAAAATGTTGTCCTAGTGCCCTTATATTCGATGAATCAGATGGTACCCTAGATCATCACAAATATATGGCTTTGTGATTGTTGTCTTTTTCATATCCATGTTCTCTACCACTCTCCATCAGAACATGACAGTTAGATTTCTCTTCCATATCCATATTTTCACCTATGTTCTCCTATGTGGAAACCCAGTGATTAGTTAATTTGGGTAACCGTTACATTTCAAAATTTAGTTTTTAAAGCCATGTTTTGGAATTCCTTTTTACGATGTGGGTTTCTATTAAAGAAACTTTCGAGTAGTAAACCATTTATAACCCCAACGAATTTCTAGGTCGAAATTCATTTTAAGGGGGGTAGAATGTAACACCCCGATATTTTATGAAAAATATTCTTTTAAATTTCATTATTGTCTTGTGTTGTACGCTACACCAAAATGATCTTGCAAAACACGCATCTCTGACTTGGTTTGCATTACACGGAATCACGACCGTCCACGATAGCGTGTGTTGTACGCAATACCGAGTTTCGCTAAACAACGATATGTGATATAAACCATCAGTTATGAATAGTAATACCCACTTTTTAAAATTTTATAAATTTTATCTTTAAAAATGGACTTCATTTTTAGATTCAGAATATCGAAATTATCCTAGGGTTAATTTTTGGTATTTTTCTGAAAACATTCAATTTTTGATGAATAGTGAAAACACTGGGTTACTATTCAAAAACCGACTTTTTATTTAAATAATTATTTATTTTATTTAAATTTATTTTCGGTCAAAATTGATACATAATACCTATATAAGTTCAATTTAAGTCATTGGAGTCATTTTATAATAATTTTAGATATATAAAAATTTTATTGAACTTTTCACCATTTTTTTCCCACCTCCTAGGAGAATTTACAAATTCACATAAAACTTAATTTTACCGCTTCTGTGAGTGGAATTTCGAAAATCCGAGAGACACGGTTAATATCAAGGACTAAAATGTGGTTCAATGGGATAAAAATAATTTTTTATGAATAGTAACTTTTTACTTTTTTTTACCACCGTTAAAAGTGAATAGGGTAATTAAGGGTAAAAATGATATTATTATTACCCTAACACATGTACTAATTCTATTGGATAAGTGTAATTCGACCAAAAACAACCTTAGGAATAAAATATGACCATTTAGTCCCACTTGGATTAGATTAGGACATTTATTATTAATTTATTTAAAGAAGGGTTAAAATAGTTAAAATCAAAGTTTAATAACTAAATCATTTTTAATATAGTGTTATACATAAGATAAATACGACTATAAATATTCATTAGAAAGCTACAAATATTTCCTACATAATGGTGTTTTATTTATAATTTTTAGACATTAAATAATTTAATTTATTTATGACACAATGATGATGCAGTAATTATCTTATTAATGAAATATTGACATAATTGATGTTATAAATACCCAAATAAATGTAATTTGAGACTTTTTATGAATTACACTAATTTTCTAGGATAATAGGAAATGTTATTATCTATTTAGTTAACTTTTTTTGAACTAATCATTCTGTTATGATTTTCACAAAAAAATCAATTACCAAATAGTGTCAAAATTAACATAAAATAGTTTTTGAAACAAATATTATATTATTCATTGTTATTTTATTCCTAAAAATCTAAGGTTTGGAGAAATGACTTAGATAAGGTTATATATATTAATAATAAACATATTGGGGTTATTTTGGCTTGTTATAGTAAGTTTATTAACCGTATAGTGTAAGCAAACAAGAACACACGGTAAAAGAAAAATTATTTAACTTAAAGTTAAATCTAAATGGTAAGGTTAAAATAGAAACCTAAACTTGTCTAAATTATATTGGATGAGAGGATTTCTACCCATACCCACCTTATCTTATAAATTACTCAATTTGGAGATATTAAAAACCGAATATGACTTTATAATAAAATAATATTTTTAGTTATTCCAAAGGTGACCCTCTCCTCCCTTATAAAAGGGAACCTCCTCCCTCTCTTCCTCACACCACTTTGAGAATTCAAGCTCGACCAAACCCTGACAATTTCTCTTATCCACTTCCCTAGAAACATCCTAGAGGTTCTGGTCTTCTTCAAAGACCAATATTAGTGCCCTAAGAGGAGGTTTCAAAAAGGCGTGTCGAAAGAAGAGGTAATATCCATTACCGATTCTTTCAACTTTATTTCTTATTATACTTATTCTTATTTAGTTGTTTAATTATGATGTAATAACATCAGTATCAATCATAAACTGATATATTATTATAAGTATGAAACAACCCTATTTCACCATCTATCCATACTACGGAAAACGAAATCACTACGCGTGCGTACGTACGGAATACCGTCTCCATGCCGTGGTGTAATCTGTTTTTGACCACCACCTTACTTGGATGGGTATAATGGTGTAAATATATAACTATATATGATTATTTAAAAGTGATATTTATTCTGAAATATTATACATACACTTCAATTCAATTCCACGATCTTGGGAAAGATATCATCGCTCGTGCGTACGTACGGACTACCGTCTCCACGACGCGATGAGATTCATTCTCCATGTTAACCATTCATGAGTGATTATAAAGTATATATAATAAGTAATCATGAAATATATGACATAATAATGATACTATATTTATGTGTGTATATATGTATGTCATCTACTTAATTTCATTCAATTCAATAAGGAAATGAAAATAGCGTTCATGCGTATGTACGGCCTACCGTCTCCATGAACAGTGTATTTCATTCCATTTAATCGATCTATCATATATATATGTATATACTGAATATATATTATATATAGATAATTTTTTACATTCTGGAATTAATTAAATCAGGATATAAGTAATAATATCAAGAACAAAAAGTCCAAACACGTACGATACATAAAATGATTTAACCCAAAACGCTGCTTTAACATGGAACATACAAAAGAACGGGTAATATAAAGTCATAAGTGAACCATATATGATATCATAACAATGAATATTATTCTGTAATAAGTCAATGAAATTATTTAAATCATTATAAAGGAGGTTAGAAAATGTACGAAGCATATCAGATATAAGGTAATGGATAATTTATCAATCACATTTTTATCCGATATTGTTTATTCGTAAGTATTTACTAAGGATATCTATATCATCCAATCCCATGTTTTCTAAAAATGTTTTCATATAGGTTTAAATTAATTTTTACCCATTTTTTACTTTTACTACATGGTATGTAAGGATTTTTTTTTTGTTTACCATATGAGGTACTTTTTGACTTTTCTGACAAAAATACAAGAAGAATGTTATTTTTAACTTATACGGCATGAACAGATTTTTACGGTTTTATAAAGCCTCATTTTCATGAAGCCTACTCTAAAAGGTTTTATGAATATTTTCAACAAAATACTTTTCTTTTAAAATTTCATCGCATTTTGTGAAAAGAAAATGATTTTGAAGAAGAAAGGATATTTTCCTCAAGAATTCATTTCAAGTGTTTTATCAAAACCATTTTTCCATCTAAGATGACATTATTTCATATGTTTATGTTTCAAGTATAATGTCTCTATGATATACATGGTTTCAATTTTCTTATTATGAAATGATATCCATTTCTTTTATATGGATTATGTGATTATAGAATGATTTTTATAAAACCCATTTTATTCTTTGGGTTATGATGAATGATTTATGTTTATGTTGTGGCACAAGTAAGAATGATTTCATTATGAGATGGGTGGGACCTATATATCCCTCTAATGCATTGGGTAAAGATTTATATCTCATGAGATATACATGGCTGGAATGGTAAGTTAATCCGGTTCAGTGTTACAGGACTGAAATGAGGAGTCAACTCGATTCAGAAAGGGACTTTGTCCACTAAGATGGTCTTGGCATCAATGCCTTGGCTAATATGGAAATCATAACATGTGCTTAATGGTTTCCACAATTACATGTTTTATTCCCATTCCATTTTATCATTATTGATGTTCCCTTATGATATATGCCTTACGTACTTCCAAGATTCATGTCTTTGCTCAAGATTTTGATGTTTATATTTTATGTTCAAGTTTTTGAATTCAAATGTTTATGGATTGTTTTATGTTCTCTATGTTTACCCTTACTGGGAATTTGAGCTCACCCCTTTTATGTTTTCTTTTCCCCAGGATATAAAGAAAGGTTTTAGGTAAGAAAAAAAAGGGAATATCTATATGGGAGATGTTTAAGATCTTTCACCATGATTAGAAGATTATATTCCGAGTTTCCAAAGACACTAAACTATTACGGTCCTTGTGTGTCTGTTTTTGTTATGTACTAAGTATTTTGCAAAAGTAATGTAATGTCCATGTACGTCAAGCTTTGGATCTCTAAAGTTGGTATTAGAGGAAAGGTTTAGTCAACCTTTGGAAACTAGGATGCGAGAACTTTAGTGTGATCCCTAGAGATATTTCTAAGGTATGTCTAGGGATGTCCCTAAGGTTAAGTATAAGTATAACTTATAGTCCTAGAATTACGGTAACGATATTAGAATTCAACCTAAGATGTTATATATTGAAGGTACTTCCCCTTTATTATGTTGTTTTCCCTAGTATGATTTTTTCCTCTCACACTATTATTTTTGGGTTTTAGACGATGGCTGGAACCCGAAGTAACTGTGTTGATAAATGTAATGGAAAATGCAATGATTGTACTCCTGAACAAACAAATGTTATGGGAGATGGAGTGAAAAATATTATTTCTATACTTACACATGCTATGAATCATTCTAGACTTCCAAATGAGTAGAGAAGGGAACAATATTCTATTGAGTCCTTCATGAGGAAATGTACACCTTCTTTCAGTGGGTCTTCTGATCCACTTGTTGCTGAACAATTGATCAATACCACTGAAAAGATATTTTAAGTTCTTCAATGTTCTGAACATGATAAAGTCATCTTAACAGTATATCATTTGGAAGGTGAAGTGAATCAATGGTGGAATATTATCAAGAATACAAGGCCAAGAGATGAAATTGAGTCCATGGATTGGGACAAGTTTAAGAAATTATTTTTTAATAAATACTTCCCTCATATTCTTCGAACAAAGATGGAGAAAAAGTTTCTTGAACTAAAGCAAAAGGATGATGAATCTATTGGTATATACGAAGCGAATTTTACAAGTATTTCAAGGTATGCATCTGTCTTTATCATCCAACCTGAAAGTAAATTTGATCGATTATTCAGTGGATTAAAACCAAATCTTCGAAGGGCATTAACTATAAGAGACTTTAGTAGCTATGAAGAAATTGTGCATTATGCTATCAAGGTAGAAATGGAAGTTGGTGTTACATATCCATCTCATGGTTTTGACAAGAAACAAAAGATGGAGTTCAAGGAGAAATCTCAGAATAATAGTGAAAAGAAGATGAATGTTTCCTTATTCTCAAAGTGTCGAAAGAAGCATGGTGGAGATTGTCTTAAAGGGAATAGAAAATGTTTTAAGTGTGGAAAAGAAGGTCATCGAGCATCTGAGTGTCGAAGTAATAGAAAAAGGGTTTTTAATGATGTGAATAAAGAAAATACTGCAGAGAACGCACCACCAACACTTCAATGCTTCAAGTGCAATGAAATGGGGCATCATGCTAATCAATGCCCTTATCCAAGGGTTAATGATGATCGACATGAGTAACCACTTAAGTAAAAGGACAAAGGTATGTCACATGCGATCACTATTGGTGATGTTGAATATGACAACGATGTGGTGGAATGATTAAGTGTTTATGTAATGGGATTCTAAAATAATGTTGTATATAGTATCGTGGAATACTGGAATATTTATGTATTGGTCTATTGTGGTTTTCAATAATTTTATGGTACTGATAACCATGGAATGTGATTGAGATATTTTTTGAAATAAGATTATATGCGCATAATGAAGGGATAAGGAGAAAATGAAATGTTCGGCAGTATTCATGAACTCATGATTGATACAAGGAAATAGTTATATCATGGTTTGAGTATATAGAATTTTGGGGTTTTGATATGTGGAAAGAGTTAACTTTTTACAGCACTCATGTTTTCACTAAGATTCAATGGGTATTCATTTTTCAAGAGAATACATGATTAAGGGCTTCTAATGTTTGGAATGTGACCAACAAGACATATCTTATGATATATGGGGATAAATGATGGTATTAACATGATTATTATATAAAATCTTTGGTAATAGTTTTCACTATAATATGAGAATGGACTACAATATTATGGATAAGCCTAAAGATTGGAATGTATTATGTTGGACATAAGTTAGTATTGTATTTTTAGAAAAAAAAGACAGCCTGCAGAACGAGCGACAACCCGTCACGTCGGACAAGGCTGTGGGAATCAAACCCACAACCGAAGTGCGACAAGCCTTTATTTCCTACCACTAGCCTATAGGAAGTCCCTGGTTAGTAGAAACTAGTTTTATTTTATTATATAGGATGATAGATGAAGTATAAGTCCATTTTGGAACCATATATGATTAATATCACCATAGATGGAATTATGTATATAACTTTTGCTAACTTATGTTTGAGATAGATGGAATGACCTATCATTCTATCACATGATCTGCTAAAACATCGAAAAAGACAAATTCAACTTCATTTCTTAAAGAGATGAAGTGTAAATTGTTCAAGGCATAAACAACAGAGAGATTATACCAAAATAAAGTAAGTATTTATTCTAATTCAAATTCTTCAACTTTAGGGAAATGATCTTGAAAACCCAAAATGTTGTCCTAGTGCCCTTATATCTGATGAATCAGATGGTACCCTAGATCATCACAAATATATGACTTTGTGATTGTTGGCTTTTTCATATCCATGTTCTCTACCACTCTCCATTAGAACATGACAGTTAGATTTCTCTTCCATATCCATATTTTCACCTATGTTCTCCTATGTGGAAACCCACTGATTAGTTAATTTGGGTAACCGTTACATTTCAAAATTTAGTTTTTAAAGCCATATTTTGGTATTCCTTTTTACGATGTGGGTTTCTATTAAATAATCTTTCGAGTAGTAAACCATTTATAACCCCAATGAATTTCTAGGTCGAAATTCATTTTAAGGGGGGTAGAATGTAACACCCCGAGATTTTATGAAAAATATTCTTTTTAATTTCATTATTGTCTTGTGTTGTACGCTACACCAAAATGATCTTGCAAAACACGCATATATGACTTGGTTTGCATTACACGTAATCGCGACCTTCCACGATAGCGTGTGTTGTACGCAATACCGAGTTTGGCTAAACAACGATATGTTATATAAACCAGCAGTTATGAATAGTAATACCCACTTTTTGAAATTTTATAAATTTTATCTTTCAAAATGGACTTCATTTTTAGATTCAGAATATCGAAATTATCCTAGGGTTAATTTTTGGTATTTTTCTGAAAACATTCAATTTTTGATGAATAGTGAAAACACTGGGTTACTATTCAAAAACCGACTTTTTATTTAAATAATTATTTATTTTATTGAAATTTATTTTCGGTCAAAATTGATACATAATACCTATATAAGTTAAATTTAAGTCATTGGAGTCATTTTATAATAATTTTAGATATATAAAAATTTTATTGAACTTTTCACCATTTTTTACCCACCTCCTAGGAGAATTTGCAAATTCACATAAAACTTAATTTTACCACTTCTGTGAGTGGAATTTCAAAAATCCGAGAGACACGGTTAATATCAAGGACTAAAATGTGGTTCAATGGGATGAAAATAATTTTTTATGAATAGTAACTTTTTACTTTTTTTTACCACCGTTAAAAGTGAATAGGGTAATTAAGGGTAAAAATGATATTATTATTACCCTAACACATGTACTAATTCTATTGGATAAGTGTAATTCGACCAAAAAAAACCTTAGGAATAAAATATGACCATTTAGTCCCACTTGGATTAGATTAGGACATTTATTATTAATTTATTTAAAGAAGGGTTAAAATAGTTAAAATCAAAGTTTAATAACTAAATCATTTTTAATATAGGGTTATACATAAGATAAATTCGACTATAAATATTCATTAGAAAGATAAAAATATTTCCTACATAATGGTGTTTTATTTATAATTTTTAGACATTAAATAATTTAATTTATTTATGACTCAATGATGATGCAGTAACTATCTTATTAATGAAATATTGACATAATTGATGTTATAAATACCCAAATAAATGTAATTTGAGACTTTTTATGAATTCAACTAATTTGATAGGTTAATAGGACATGTTATTATGTATTTAGTTAACTTTTTCTGAACTAATCATTCTGTTATGAGTTTCACAAAAAATCAATTACCAAATAGTGTCAAAATTGACATAAAATAGTTTTTAAAACAAATATAATATTATTAATTGTTATTTTATTCCAAAAAATCTAAGGTTCGGAAAACTGACTTATATAATGTTATATATATTAATAATAAACATCTTGGGGTTAGTTTTTCTTGTTATAGTATGTTTATTAACCTTATAGTGTAAGGAAACAAGAAGACACGGTAAAAGAAAAATTATTTAACTTAAAGTTAAATCTAAATGATAAGGTTAAAATAGAAACCTAAACTTGTCTAAATTATATTGGATGAGATTATTTAGACCCATACCCACCTTAGCTTCTAAATAACTCAATTTGGATCTATAAAAAACCGAATATGACTTTATAACAAAATAATATTTTTAGTTATTCCAAAGGTGCCCCTCTCCTCCCTTATAAAAGGGAACCTCCTCCCTCTCTTCCTCACACCACATTGAGCCTTCATGCTCGGCCAAACCCTGCCAATTTCTCTTCTCCACTTCCCTAGAAACATACTAGAGGTTCTGGTCTTCTTCAAAGACCAATCTTAGTGCCCTAAGAGGAGGTTTCAAAAAGGCGTGTTGAAAGAAGAGGTAATATCAATTACCGATTATTTCAACTTTATTTCTTCTTCTACTGCTTATTCTTTAGTTGTTTCATTATGAAGTAATAACATCAGTATCAATCATATACTGATATATTATTATAAGTATGAAACAACCCTATTTCACCATCTATCCATCCTACTTAAAATGAAATCACCGCGCGTGCGTACGTACGGAATACCGTCTCCACGCCGTGGTGTAATCTGTTTTCGACCACCACCTTACTTGGATGGGTATAATGGTGTAAATAAATAACTATATATGATCATTGCAAAGTGATATTGATTCTGAAATATTATATATACACTTAAATTCAATTCCACGATCATGGTAATGATATCATTGCTCGTGCGTACGTACGGACTACCGTCTCCACAACGCGATGAGATTCATTCTCCATGTTAACCATTCATGAATGGCTATAAAGTATATATAACAAGTAATCATGAAATATATAAAATAATAATGATACTGGATTTATGTGTATATATATGTATGTCATCTAATTAATTTCATTCAATTCAATAAGGAAACGAAAACAACGTTCATGCATATGTACGACCTACCGTCTCCATGAACGGTGTATTTCATTCCATTTAATCGATCTATCATATATATATGTATATAATAAATATATATTATATATAAATCATGTTTTAAATTCTTTAATTAAGTAAATCATGATATAATAATAATATCAAGAACAACAAGTCCAAACATGTACGATAAATAAAACGATTTAACCCAAAACGCTGCTTTAACATGGAACTTACAAAAGAACGGGTAATATAAAGTCATAAGTGAACCGTACATGATATCATAAAAATTAATATTATTCTGTAATGAGTCAATGAAATTATTTAAATCATTATACATGAGGTTCGAAAACATACGAATCATATCAGACCTAATGTAAGGGATAATTTATCAATCTCATTTTTATCCGAGATTGTTTATTCGTAAGTATTTACTGGGGATATCTTTATCATCCAGGCCCATGTTTTCTAAAAATGTTTTCATGTGTGTTTAAAGTCCTTTTTACCCATATTTTACTTTTACTACATGGTATGTAAGGAATTTTTTTGTTTAGCATACGAGACACTTTTTGACTTTTATGACAAAAGTATGAGAAGAATGTTATTTTTAACTTATACGGCATGAAAGGATTTTTACGGTTTAATAAAGACTCATTTTCATGAAGCCTACTGTACAATGTTTTATGAATATTTTCAACAAAATAATTTTCTTTTAAAATTTCATGGCATTTTGTGAAAAGAAAAAGATTTTGAAGAAGAAAGGATATTTTCCTCAAGAATTCATTTCAAGTGTTTTATCAAAACCATTTTTCCATCTAAGATGACATTATTTCATATGTGTATGTTTCAAGTATAATGTATCTATAATTTACATGGTTTCACTTTTATTATTATGAAATGATATCCATTTATTTTATATGGATTATGTGATGATAGAATGATGTTTATGAAACCCATTTTATTCTTTGGGTTGTGATGAATGATTTATGTTTATGTTGTGGAAAAAGTAAGAATTATTTCATTATGAGATGGGTGGGACCTATATATCCCTCCAATGCATTGGTTAAATATTTATATCTCATGAGATAGACATGGTTGGAACAGTAAGTTAATCTGGTTCAGTGTTACAGGACTGAAACGAGGAGTGAACTTGATTCAGAAAGGGAGTTTTTCCACTAAGATGGTCTCGTCACCAATGCCTTGGCTACTATAGAAATCATAACATGTGCTTAATGGTTTCCACAATTACATGTTTTATTCCCATGAGATTTTATCATTATTGATGTTCCCTTATGATATATGCCTTACTTACTTCCAAGATTCATGTCTTTGCTCAATATTTTGATATTTAGATTTTATGTACAAGTTTTTGCATTCAAATGTTTATGGATTGTTTTATGTTCTCTATGTTTACCCTTACTGGGCATTTGAGCTCACCCATTTTATGTTTTATTTTCCCCAGGATATAAAGAAAGGTTTTAGGTAAGAAAATAAAGGGGAAGATCTTTATGGGAGATGTTGAAGATCTTTCACCACGATTAGAATATTATATTCCGAGTTTCCAAAGACACCAAACTATTACGGTCCTTGTGTGTCTATTTTTGATATATACTAAGTATTCCACACAAGTAATGTAATGTCCTTTTACATCAAGCTTTGGGTCTCTAAAAGTAAAATTATAAATTTACCATGGTGGTTGTACTTAGAAAAAAATTTCTTCTGGTTCCATTATTAAATCCAAAATTCAGTATTTACCTTTGGGATAAATTTTGATGAAATTACTATCTATTTGAGTTCTAAGGGACACTTGATATTTATTAAATAAATAAATATTTATTCCCTGAGTGTGAACATTTTGTAAGTCCAAAACAGAGTTCCAAATCAAAATTCTAACACTACGGTCATGTATGAAATGGAGGTTTTCTCTGGGAAGTGGTATAATTTTTTGGGAATGTCTTTGAACCCCAGGAATGAGTTATTGTATTCTTTAAAATTTATAAAAATTAATTAATATTTTTTATTATGATGTTTTCAGTTATGTGGTGGTGACATTTCATGGTGACCTGATAATATTTTTTCACATGAAGATGATGTGAAATGCTAGATATTAGTTTGGGAAGAAATCTATTTTAGGGAGTTTACTTTTCATTAATGGGGGATTTAATTATTTATTTAATGAAGAGGTATTAATAGGTGAGTTATGATGAAAATAAATATAAGGAATAATTATTTCCCCTCACCTATCTAACTCTTTTAATCATTTGAATTATAGAGGAGAAATATCCCTCTCCCTCTCCTTTTTTGTTGGAATGAGCCTAATTCAGAGAATTCCACCAGTGTAAAAGAATGAAAAAGTTCTTTGATTTCTTTTTGTTCCTCATGGAGGTGGAAAAAATAATTATTAAGGAATGTGACATAATAATCAAGCATATAAAACAAACTATCAAGGTATGAATTCTTATTATTTTATTTGTCTCATTTATGCTATTTGATTTGACCCCTTCCTCATATGATTGAATCCCTTAAAATATATATTGTGACAAAATGTATTAAATCATGAGGGGTTTTAAACATGATTAATTATCAAATATTTGATGGTAATTCAATCAAGGATTAATTTTCAAGAAAAAACACATGAGTATTTTAATTGGTAAAAATCTGATTTATTATTTTTCTATGATAACAGTTTTTAGTAGTAGTTAAGGAAAATTATTTTCCGTATTAAAATTATTTGTTTCCAAAATCTTTTTTACTAAAATTAACATTTTTACATGAGATGGGGAATCATAATAAAAAAGTTATTAAAATAATAATAATCAAATAAACTATTATTTTTATCTCAAGGCATACACAACTAATAATTTCATCTTCTTGAAAATATATTTTTTGTGTGACTCTGACTATTTTGCAGTTTTATTGTATTAAAATAATGAGGTTTTTAATGGAAATAATATTAAATAATTTAGTTATATTATTTTATCAACACAATAAGAAAAAATATTTTAATTTGGATTATATTTTCCCTTATATCAAGCTAGTTTATTTGTTTAAATATTTTATTTCTCTCATGGGATGAATGTGGGTATGAAGTCTCAACATTGTCATGAATTTTTTATTTTAAGAATTTTCCTTGAATTATTTCTCTAAGATGGTTTTTTTATTGGTTAATAATACTCACAATAATTATATTTGATAAAATTATTTTCTACAAATTATTTCTTTGTGAAATAAAGCCTAAGAGAATATTCATAAACCAATGAAAAATTATTCTACTCATGTGTAGTGATTCTATTTTTTCTCATACTTCAATTCTTCAATGAACCCAAACATGATACCATCCTTAGGTAGTTGGGTATTCCTCTATCCCCCAACATCTTGGAAATTATTCTATCATTGTTCACACTTTAGTTTTATGGTGATTTAATGGTATTATAACAGAGGAAATACAAATAAATCTTGGGTTAAGGTGTATTACATCGACAACTCATTAAGTTTCAAGTACAATTATTTAAATGGTTGGACAATGATGGATTTTAAGGTGATGGTTGGCTAAAAATTAATCTGATGAGGTGTGTTGGAAGCTCTAGGGTTGACCATTTTGGTTGACTATGGATGCAAAAAAAAGTATTGGAAGTGATGGTGGTGTTTGTGGTGTGAAGACAATGTTTCTAGGTTTTTTGATATATTGTGGCTACACAATGTGCAGTCCCATGTCAATCACCATGTACTTCACCTCACACGTTTTCATGTAGATTTTAATTCCACACAACATGTAACCCCTTGAGAATCTCACAACATGAATCTAACTTAGTGGTGCTAGGGTTACACATGATTTTAAATATCATATACTATGTGACTTTGGGCTAGACACCATATAACTCAGAACCATTTTCTTTAACTTGAAACCATATACATGCCATTCCATAAAGTTGGACCTACACAATGTGAGTTTCCTTAACAATCACTATTTAAATTGGCTAGAGAGACTCAACATGTAAAAAATATACATGCCTAGTGGCTGCATAAGACTTACACACCATGTATGCCACATAGATGTTTTCATATAAAGTGAGGTGACTTGGAATTTATCTAAAGTACACACCTTTATGTCTAGTTATTCTATATGTCATGTTTTTATAGAGATTCCATTTATTCGTCATAGAAATAACTTATAGTTCATTCGGTGTACACTAGATTAAATCATGTACCCCATATTTATGAATGTAGTATACCCAATTGTACATTCCATGTATGTGGATTCACAAGAGTTGAGTTGTTTCCGTACAAGAACAACCTTTCCCAAGAACCCTATAAATCATGTATCCCACTAGACATTCCATATACTGGGCTAGTTATGTAATCCTATATGATTTCTCACCCAAATGATAGTTTTGGATATATGAGTACTTTATTCTTATTATATTCTCATATAGATAAAAAACATGACCCCCTTAGTCATTAAAGACTATTCACATTAAAATTAGGATGTTTTGAGGATATTAAATTAATTGGAGAGATGACAAGAGGTGGGTGATATGTTTTGAGTAGATATGGAGTAAGTAGTCCTCCATGGGCCGAGGAAAATTTCTCCTTGTATGGGGGTTTGGGTAATCTCCTAGAAATATGTACATGACAAAGAATGATATCACATATAAAGATGGAGTTTAGGTACACCCCCGTATGCTGGGGTAGGTTCCTCGATTAGTGGACTCAATACCCTTCATTTGTTGGGGTGCAATACTATGTCCATGGAGTTGGTAATCCCTTATATGTCAAGTCGGGATCCTTCACAGGGGTTAAGTACTCCATCAATTGATACAAACATACCTCATTGAGGCGTGGTCCCCCACTCTATTTTTAAATAGGTAGCATGAGGGTTATAAAAGTCTAATTTATTGAAAGTCACAATAATTTTTATGAATCTGAATGTGGATACCTTTGGGATATTAGATATATTTTCACCCTTTGTGGATGCCTTGTATTTATAGATTATAGTCAGAATATAGACTTTGGGTATTGCAATTCTTATGCTACCCTAGGTATCACTGGTTTCTTGAATGATACGATCCTTTATGGTGTTAAGCTACAAATATTAGTTTATTTCATTTCCCATGGTTGTATTGACATTAGAGAATTTTTTTTCCTTAGGTATACCTTTTATTATTCCATGGAGTTATACTTGAGATGAATTATTGATTTATATTTACTTTATATTTTTAGGACATCTTGTTGTTTATTTTTATACTCACCCTTTAATGGGACTCATGCTCATACATGTTGTGTTTGTATAGATGTCACAAAATTCTGGGGTGACATTGGTGGATGTAGAGCTAGTGGAGTTAGAGGATCTATTACATGGTTGGTGATGGTGGTTCTCGGTGGATATAGTCAAAATGGAGTTCATTCCAAGATACCCTATAGAGAGGAGGTATTTTCCAATACCTCGATCTAGTTGTGCCTGGTGGTTTTGGTCTTTTTCATATGTATTACCTCTCTCTGGATTTGTTCCTTTATGTCATTTTATTTGGGATTGATGTCGCTGGCTTATATTATATATAGTTCATTCATTATATATCTAACAGTTGGTGTTTTCGGATTTTATTATATATTGGTGATGCATTCATGTTTTAGTTTATTATATTTTAATTCCTACCATATATGGATATTCCTTCTTGGTGTTAGTCATCAATACTTGACCTATTGGAAGCAGGATTGGGGTGGAAAACATGGATTACCATCAGCCCAGGTGGGGTCATAGTGAGTTGAGTAATGTCAAAATGGTATCCGAGATGTTTATTGAAAAAAATACATTCAGGTGATGTTTCAACATTTTTGGGTTTTGTTTCTTAACAAATCATATTGAAAAAGTAGCTGGACTATAAAAACCTTGAACCTTTCATGAAGGAGTAGTTCTAGAATAACTTTAAAGTGTTTACAAATCTACAACACAAATCAGAGTAAAGGTAATATTTTTTAACAAAGTCATGTAGGGGATCACACAAGTGTATATTTGTGTGAATTTGGTGGCATGGAGGTATAAGTATTCTCAAACAAGGTATGAATACTTACAGAAGTGTATTTGTGCAAAAAAATATGCAAGAGGAGTTTTTTGAAGTTAGTATCAATAGAGGTGACATGTTTTGCTGGTGTAGATAAGTTGTGCAGTAGATTGGACACACCTAAAAATATGCTTCTAATTCATTATTAAATATTGATGAATATTAAGGAATGGTCTATGTAATATCCTAAATTTTTTAGATATAATAAAAACACTCTTTATTGATAATTTATAAGTTTTTATGTGAAAATATAGTTTTCCAATATAAATAACTTAATAAATGTTTTAAAGAATTTTTATATGAAAAAATTCCTAGTGAGCACCCTTAAATATTCTATAGAATAATTTTAGAGTTGAGTGTTGAGTTAGTATGAGATTTTGAGTCATGTAAAGAATCAATGCACATAGAATGAAAATATTAAATATATTATATTACACATATGTTATTTATCATAAAAAAATTATATTTCCGAAACGATACATCATATGAAAAATATGAGACTACCATTAGGTCTGGGGTGTGGTGTTTACCCTAGGATGGGTAAAATATTTATGAGCATCAGACATTTATCCAGGTCTCTTGCGATGATAAGTTATTTAATATTTTTATTATATTATTTTTTAAAATAATTTAATATCTCCCAAATGGTGCATCATATGAAAAATATGAGACCACCTGTAGGTCTGTAACATGGGGTTTAACCTAGGTGAGGTATAAATTTTATGCCCATTCGGTTTTTGGAAACATCACATGCAATAAAAATATTTTATTTTGAATTATTTATTTATTATATTTTTAAATAATAAATATTTAATATATCTCAAACGGTTCTTCATATGAGAAATATGAGACAACTATTAGGTCTGGGATGTTGGTTTTACCTTATTTAGAGAATAACTTTCGTACACATCAGGAATTTAGTTAGGCCACTCATTAAATTAATTTATTTAATAATTGTATTTAATAATAATTATTATTAATTTAATATAAAAAAATAATTAAGGTATTATTCCTCAAAAAAAGCACTAACACAATTGTTGACCCACCAAAGCTTTTAAAACCTTACAATTTTCAACTCTTTTGATCCATTTTAGTGGGGAACACCTTAATGAGGTAGAATTAATTACTTTGTCCTCAATTTTTGGTTAAATCGTGAATTTAATGGGGTTTTTTTATTAGGGGATTGAATTGTTGCAATTTTGAGTTTTAAAATAGTTGAACCATTTCATCTTTGGTATTGGATTATTCCATCGAGTCTGGACCACCCTGGATCTCCTCTATGCTTGATCGGTGAAGGTCAGATGATTAGTTCGTGATGTGTGGCTAAACTTCTTTCTCTCCACTCGCGTGACATGTGCATGGTATGGGGTTTATATTATTTGTTTCTTTTTCTTTCATAATTCATTCTATGTTTTGTGATGAAAAAATAATATTTATTAGAAAAATTCTAGAATTTAAATACAAATAATTTTAACCAAAATTATATAGGAATAATCCCAAAGAAATTATAAAAAATACATACTTTTTTATTTTAAGAAACGATAATCATCGAATGTTTAAGTATAATTTATTTAAATTATCAAGTGATTATTATTTTGGAATATGAAGGGTGATTTTTAAAAAAAATAATGAAATGATGTTTGGGTAAAATTATTAAATGATTATTGCAAATATTTATCAAAGGATAATTTTATAAAAGTTATCAATGGATAAAACATTGAATTATCAAGGGTAATCTATTAAAATTATAAAAATATAATTTCTAGATTATCAAATTATAATTTTAAGAATAAAAATTATCAAATTTTAATTGGATGGTTTCATCGATGAATAATTTATAGAATTTCTAGACAATAATTTCCTTAAATAGAAAAATAATATCTATTAAAAAAATTAAACAATAATCGAGAGTTTATCAAAAGATAATTTGTAAGAAATTATCAAAAGATAATTATAAAAGGGTAATTTATGAGAAATTATCAAAAGATAATTATAAAATCATAATTTATAATTAATTATCAAAAGATAATTATAAATTGAAATTTTATAATAAATGATCAAAATATAATTATAAGAGGAAAATTTACGAGAAATTATCAAAAGATAATTATAAAAGGATAATTTATTAGAAATTATAAAAAAATAATTATAAAAGGTTAATTTATAAGAAATTATCAAAAGATAATTATAAAAAGATAATTTATAAGAAATTATCAAAATATAATTATAAAAGGGTAATTTATAATTAATTATAAAAAGATAACTATGAAATTATTATTTATGAAAAATTACCAAAATATAATTATAAAATGATAATTTATGATAAATTATCGAAATATAATTATAAATGGACATTTTTTGACAAATTATCGAGAGATAATTATAAAATGATAAATTATGAGAATTTCTAAAAAAATAATTATAAAAGGATAATTTATGATGAATTATGAAAATATAATTATAAAAGGATAATTTATGATAAAATATCAAGAGTTAATTATAAAATTATAATTTATAATAAATTATTAATGGATATTTATAAAAAGATAATTCATAAGAAATTATCAAAATATAGTTATTTTTATTGGAAAATTATGATTGCATGCGTTGGCCTAAAACAATAATCCAGAATTTATCCATGAGAGAGAAAGTATCATCTTATGTGAAATTTTATTTCTTTTTTAAATGAAATAGTTGGTTTTGGTTCTAGAAACCATTGACGAACCTTGAATGTCAACATTTTGTTAATAAGGCAATGAAGTGGTGTTTTTGACTAGTTTATCCCTGCCTTTTTACATCGTCGACTTTTGAGGTTGGAAGTTCCTTACCTTTTTAGGATCATTTACACATGTTTCCTTAATATGATTATACATAGACATATTTTAATGGTTGTTCTATATTATGATCACATGTGAGTACTTTGTAGGTTATTATTCATGTTCAATGTTGATTACATGTAATGTGTGTTCTACCTAACTTATGATGATATTCTATGCTTGCTCGTGTATCCTACCATGCTATGTATGCATTTATGGTATTGATCATGGAGCCCAAGATAGGTGGAATATCTTTACATGTTAACCCTTATAGGAAGAGTATGCATGACTTGTGATAATGAAAACAATGGACCTTTGCATAGGTTAGAGATATGATGATTGCACGGGGATGTCTTGTGATGTACTCAGTGACTAGCGGATGCAAAGGGGTATGTTACTCAATGACTAGGGGATGTCGAGTAGCTCTAGATGCCTAGGTGATTCCAAGAAAATAACTGTCTCTATGATAAGTGATATCAAGTTTCACAATCCCATGATGCTGATTAGCACGATTCATTAGCCTTGTGACTAATCCTTGATTATTTTAACACCTTTATTATCCTTCCATCATGGAGCTGAAGTAGGTATGACTGGGGGTTGTGACAACTTGTTTAGTGCATGACCAATATCTGTTTCCCAGTATCAATGATCTTTTAAATCATCTATGGGGAGCCCAGTATTTCTACAAGATTTATCATCAAATTTTATTTCACCAATTGCAATTTTGAGAGGATATATTTCGAATATGGCATTTAGAAGTAGTTATAGACTGTATGAGTACTTTGTGATGTTATTCGGACTAACGAACACACAATAATTGTTCATGGACCCCATGAACATGATATTTTATCCATACAAGGAATCATTCACTGTATTTTTCATCGACGATATCCTCATCTACTCACTGACACCAGAGAAACATGATAAGAACCTAGAGATAGTCCTCCTTACACTTCGAGCATGAAGTATTTAAGTCAAGTTTCCAAAGTGTAACTTCTTGATTCGATAGGTGAATCTCATAGGACATGTAGTGTATGCGACCAGTATATCTATAGACCCATATAACGTTAAGGAAGTAATGTCATATTCTTGTTCCTAGAACGTGTTTAGATTAGAATCTTTCTGGGTTTAGAAAGATATTACCAATGGTTTATCTAGGAATTATCCTAACTATCAACATCTTTGATAGTGTTGAAAATGAAGGGAGGGAAATTATAGTTGTGAGACTAGTGTGAAGAGGCTTTCCCTAAGCTAAAGAGAATATTGAAAACAGATCCATTACTAACACTCCATGATCTTGGGATTGGTTATACAATGTACAATGCGGAATAAAGTATTAGCTTGGGAGTTTTGATGATGTAAAGAGAGTAGGTAGTAGCTTATGGTTCATGTAAACTATGATCCCATGAGTGGAAATATCCTACATGTGACATGGAGCCGACATCCGTGGTCTGTGTTATAAATTTTTGGTGACACTATTAATTTTGTGAGAGATTTTTTATTTCTACATATCATAAGAGCCTTCTCCATATCCTCACACAAGGGGACCTAAAATTGATACAAAAAATTTGTTTAAGTATCCATGGAAGTTAAACCTTGAGATGATGTATTCACCTATAAAAGGTAACACCATTTAATATACTCTTTGCCTTGAGACGAATACTGAGTAGGAGATTTGTGAGAGGCCTTTAGAGGAGTAGTGACACATGGTTAGATTATTGACCGACTGAGGGAGATAAGAAAGCTCTATATCTGAGAGATCGTATGACTTCATGGAGTTCCATTGAGAATTGTTTTAGATAGATAAATACATTTTATGCCATACTTTTGGTAGGGTTTTCATAAATACACAGGGAATCTACTGAGATTGAGTTTGGTGTACCATCCTCAGACTAACAGATTGTCCAAGTAAACTATATGCATATTAGATGATATGATTTCAGATTGTGTTCTAGATTTCATTAGAGTGTGGTATGATCACCTATCCTTTTTTGATTTCTCATTCAATAATAGTTACAAGACTTTGAGTCAGATGACACCTTACGATGATATTTATAGGAGACCATTTCAATCACGACTTGTTTATATGAGGTAGTTGAGGTGGTGTTTGTGGTCCAGGTTTGATTCAGAAGGCCTTCAAGGGAGTGCATCTGATTGTGAAGAGGTTGATCACCACTCAAGGAAGACAGAGATCTTATGTCAACCATATGATGAGACCCAGAGAGTTTTATGTGTGTGATCAGTCTTTTTAGTCAGTGATTCCTCACTTGGGGTTTATACATCTAGGAAATCATGGAAAGGTATCACCATGTTTTTTTACCCTTTGATATCATTGAAATGATATGGGTAGTGGTGTATCGTTTGGAACTCCCTTATCACTATTAGGGTATGCATGATATGTTTAATGTTTAATAGATTCAGAGGTACATACCCAAGTCTCTGCATGTTATAGATTGTGAGGATGTTGATATGGGGACCGACACATCTTATGGGGAGGATCTCATGCAAATAATATATTGATGTGAGAATTTGTTACGAAGAAATACCATATCACTATTCCGGATTCGGTGGTAGCATGGATGGATCTAGGAAGAGACATGGGAGAATGATTATGATGTTTAAGATCAATGGCGTGAGTTGTTCGAGAAAGACCACTAGAGATACTTCTCTAGGATGAAAAGTCAATAGAGGGTGACAATTTTAATATCCTATTATTTAAAGAAAATATAAACCCTCTTTATTGATAATTTATAATTATTTTTATGTAAAAATATATTTTTCCAGTAAAAATGACTTAATAAACGTTTCAAAGACTTTACGTAAGGGTAAAATCCTAGTTATCACCTTTTAATATTCTATAGAATAAGTTTGGAGTTAAAAACTGAGTTAGTGTGATATTCTATGGCCCATAAATCCTAGGGGAAAATAGAATAAAAATATTAAATATATTATATTATGCACACAAGATTTATCCAAAATAATTTTATATCTCCCAAACAGTGCATCATATGAGAAATATGAGACCACTATTATGTCTGGGACATATTTTTTTACCATAGGTGGGGTATAACATTTTTGATCATCAGATGTTTGGTTAGCTCTCTTGTGAGGATAACTTATTTAATATTTTTATTCTTTTATTTTTGAAAATAATTTAATATCACCCAAACAACAGATCATATAAGAAATCTAATACCACTGTTAGGTCCATAACAAGGGATTTACCCTAGGTAGGGTATAACTTTTATGCACATCAGGTGTTTGGAAACATCACATGTGAAAAAACCATTTTTATTTTTAATTGTTTATTTATTCCATTTCTTAAATAAAAAAAACTAATATCCATCAAATATTGCATTGTATGAGAAATATGATACCACAATTAGTTCTGGGATGTGAGGTTTACACTAGGCGGGGCATAACTTTAGTACACATTGGGTGTTTGGTCCGGTTTCTTGTTAAATTAAGTTATTTAATAATTACATTTAATAATAATTATTATAAATATAATATGAAAAATTATATGAGGTCTTATTCCCACAAAAAATTCACGAACACCATTTTTGACCCACCAAATATTTTAAAACCTTCAATTTTGAACTATTTTGATCCGTTTCAGTGGGAAATGCCTTAATGAGGTAGATTTAATGACTCTGTCATCAATTTTTGATGGAATCACAAATTTAATGGGTTGTTTTAATTGGGGGTTTGGATTGATGTATTTTTTAGGTTTAAAATAACCAAACCATTTTGGATTTGGTGTTGAATGATTCAATCAAGACTGAACCACCTGAGATCTCATCTAAGCTTGATTGGTGAAGGTCCCATGATCATTTCGTGACATGTGGCATGTTTTTATGCTCCTCCCTGACACAACCTATGCATGGTATGGGGTTTATATTACTTGTTTCCTTTTTTTTCATTATTCCTTCTAGGTTTTGAGAATCATAATAATAATAATAATAATTATAAAAATTCTTGAATTTTAATGATAATAATTTAAACCAAAATTCTGTAGGAATAACCCACAAGAAATCATCAAAAGATATTTTTTGTTTCAAGTCATGAAAATCATCGAATCTTGAAGGATATTTTTTTAAATTATCAAGTGATAATCATTTTTGATTATCAAGGGTAATTGTTAAATAAATTATGAATATATTTTTTTTTGTAAAATTTATAAAATATTATTATAATTATTTATAAAATGATAATTTATCAAAATTATCAAAGGTTAAAACATTTAATTTTCATGGGTAATCTATTAAGTATCAAAAAAAATTTGTGGATTATCAAATGATAATTTTTATAATAAAAATTATCAAAGGGTAATTGGATGGTTTCATCGATGAATAATTTATAGAATTGATAGATAATAATTATATTGAATTATCAAAGAATAATTATTAAAAAAATTATCAAATTATAATTGATAGTTTATCAAAAGATAATTTATGAGAAATTATCAAAAGATAATTATAAAAGGATAATTTATGAGTAATTATCAAAATAAAATTATCAAAAGATAATTTATAATTAATTGTCAAAATATAATTATAAAAGGACAATTTATAAAAAATTATTAAAATATAATTATAAAAATGTAATTTATGAGAAATTATTAAGAGATAATTATAAAGGGATAATTTATTAGAAATTATAGAAATATAATTATAAAAGGATAATTTATGAGAAATTATAAAAAGATAATTATAAAAGAAAAAATTATGAGAAATTATCAAAAGATAATTATAAAAAGGTTAATTTATAATTAATTATCAAAATATAATTATAAAAGAATAATTTATAAGAAATTACCGAAAATATAGTTATAAAATTATAATTTGTGAGAAATTATAAAGAGAAAATTATAAAATGATAATTTATGGAATATTATCAAACTATAATTATAAAAGAATAATTTATAACAAATTATCAAGAGATTATTATAAATGTATAATTTATGAGAAATTATCAGAATATAATAAAAAAAGAATAATTTATGACAAATTACCAAGATATAATTATAAAAGGATAATTTATGAGATATTATCAAGAGTTAATTATTAAAGGATAATTTACAAAAAATTATTAGTGGATAATTATAAAAGTATAATTTATAATAAATTATAATCAAATAATTATTCTTGAGTGGAATATTGTGATTGAATGTGTTGGCCTAAAATGATAATCTAGAATTTATCTTGAAGAGAGAAAGTATCATCGTAAGTAATTTTTTTTTGTTTTTGAAATAATTTTTTTTTTGGTTTTAGGAACCCTCGAAAAACCTCTAATGTTGACATTTTGATAATAAGGTTGCAAAGTGGTGTTATTGACTGGTTTTTTTCCGACCCTTTTACATCAAAAAATTTTTAGGTTGGAAGTTACTTTCATTTTTGTGCTCGTTTACACATTTTTCCTTAATAGGATTATGTGTAGACCTATTTTGATGATCATGAAAGATTATGATCTCATGTAGGTGTGTGTGTAGCCCAAAGAACCTTATGTTACACTTGTTTCCTTGGGTAGTTTGTAGCTTATTATTCATGTTCGATGCTGATTACATGTGTTGTATGCGCTACCTTACTTATGATGATATGTTATGCTTTCTTGTGTATCCTACCATGCTATGTATGATATTGTAGTATTTTTCTTAGAGCCCAAGACATGTGGTCCATTGTGACATGTTATCACTTAGAGTAGAAGTGCACATGATTTGCGATAATGATGAATAGGGACCTATTCACAAGGTAGAGATACGAAAATTCCTCAGGGATGTAATGTTATGAAATCAGTGACTAGAGGATTCCAATTGGAATTTTACTCGATGACTAGGGTATGTAGAGTATCTCTCGATGCCTAGGTGATGCCGATAACATGACCTTATTGATCAGAAGTGATACCAAGTTTCGTGATCACATGATTTTGAGTAACATGATTCATTATCCTCGTGGCTAATCCTTGATTCTTCTGACACCTTAATTATTCTTCCGATATGAATCTGAAGGAGTTATGGTCGGGGGTTGTAGCATCTTGTTTAGAGCATGACCTCTGGGTTTTGGAATTTGTGTTACTATTCCTATTACGCATTTATTATTATTATAGAATACACTTTTATACTTGAGAACATCAGGTTAAGGATGCATTGGTTGTGTCCTACCGAGTCTTGTACTCACACCCTACTTGGGAATTTTGATGTGCTTGTAGATTTCATGAGGGATATGTTATTTCTCATATTTTCATGTATTATTTATGGATATTATATAAATTATTTTCGAGACCAGGCATTGAGATGGTATGCGATTCTGAGGCCCACTGTGTCCAGAATAACAGTTTGAAATATTTTAAATATATTAAATAGTATGCACATTCACTTTTCCTATAAAAGTGGAATAACTCCCAAACATAGTCCCATATAAAAAATATGAGGGTATCGTTGAGTTCAGAATGCTGGTTTTACCCTAGGCATGACATAATCTTTTTTAGAACATTCCATTTGGGAAAAAGTCATCACGGGTGTAATTAAATGAAATAAATGAAATAATTAATTTAATTTGGTTAGTCTTGATGCATAGACTCATTTATCATTTAAGTATATGGTTATAGAAATTCCTCAGTGTTGTCTGCTCAAACCCTATAGATTTTAGACAAACTGTTGGAGATCTTTTCTTGGAGGATGATGAAGGATCAGGATAAAATCGTGGATCTTCACACCAACAGAGACTATGGTCTTTATCAATGACAGGAAAAAATCATTCTTCATCAATAATCAATCCAAACTCTAGGTAGGTTATTTTTTGTTTGGATTTATTCCCTATTCTTGATTTATATGACGAACACGAATCAATCAATGAACAGATTGATATGCAGTTCAGTTGTCTTATGGGATGGGTTAGATTTAATTGGTTTTGGGAGAAATATTTTAAATTTACTGATTTCTTCATTTTTTTAGTCTAATGGAAACTAATCTAGATTTACATGAACATTGATCAAGATCCTTTCCTCTATTTCTTCTTGTGGTTTTCTCCCCCTGTACTTCGTTCACCACTTTCATCCTTAGTTTGGACCAATGCTCAACATATCCTAATCAATCGATCATTGCAAACCCATTTATTATCACAATTATCCAAAATCATAGATATGGGATTGACATGGCATGATGGTGGTGAGATGATGGAAGCAGTGGCGAATGAGATAGTTTTGGATACCCAATTTCACATTCCTCAATGTTCTTCAGCACACAATGAAGAATGACCTGTCAATCCATTTTCTGAGTAGATTCAAGTCTGGTTTTCTAAAGATTTGTGTTGATAGGGATAAGAATAATTTCGATCTACAAGTTCTAGTGAGGGTGGTGAGTCTAGCGACATGCATGATAATGAATATGAGATATCGATGGATTTTGAAAATATTGAGCAACATGGCATGCAATTTGGGATTACATGCCATGTGGTCCCCCCAATTATGGTGCTAGGGTTTCGACCAGTGTTAAGGATCACACAACTTGTAACCCCTTCCACATGACTTGGTGTGTACATTGGAGAGTACACAGACATGGAAAAAAATACGTAGTTAGACGGAACGTTGTGTACTTATACATGGACATAGATTGCAATACATGGGTCTGTACATAGACATGGCCTTAGTAAATAGACACTACTAGGTGACATAGTCAGGATCCCATTTTTCTCTACACACTATGTGCTCCTTCTACATGTCGTGTATGTAGAGACTACATGTCGTGTGAGGCTCTTCCACATGAGAATTCTTGAGGATAGATGGAAATTCCATGTACCCTTCGTACACGCCGTGTACCCCCTTTAATAGGGCTTATGGATCTTCGTTTTCTTAATTTGGATGAGTATTGGTTGATTTTATTTCCCCTGGTCCTTTTCCTTGGGGTTAAAGTGTGAAATAAAATCCATATCACTAGATTTTGATCCCATCTAGAGGTTGAGTCTCACATAGAGTTGTGGTGTCCCTCAGTGGTACTGGAGTGCGATCCTCTATTAACCTTTGTTCCCTAGGTAGAGTTTGTGAAATCAGAGTGACCTACCTGAAAAGAGAGTTGATCCTCCATCTAGCAGGCCATATCAGTAGGGTTTGGGGAATAGTTGACATATAATCCCCTACACAACGGGTTGATACAGATTGGGTTTGTGGTGTCCCATAGTGGTTCTGGGCATGACCCCCAATTTTTGTATTAGAGACTTCTTTGAATAGGGAAACTTCATTAGGCTGGTCCCAATGAGATATTCCTATTTCTAATGTGTCTCTAATAATATCATGGCATGTGAAGTGTATTATCCCAAAATGAGCATTTCCTTGAGTAGAATCCTGTGGCTGAAAGTTGGTTATGATTTCCTGATGGTGTGGTATCTTTCCTAAGCATATATGGGTATTTCTATTATACATTGATTTTTATATCTTGTATTGGGTTGACTGTACTTGGTGCCTTGTGTTTAGTTTTTTTGGGGTGGCCTATTGATTATTGTCATGCTCACCATTACATGGAATCTTCTCACACGTTTCGTGTCTTATATATATGAAAACCCTTTTTAATGGTTCTTTGGGAGGACATAGAGTGGGTGGAGCATAGATGGATCTTATTAGAATAAGTTATTTTTCTAGGAGATTGCATTTGACTTAATACTCACCCTTAGAGCATGTTGTACTCTTTATAGTTTTTTGTTGGTCTTGTATTTGGCCTCCTTTTCATCTATCAGTGCTTTTACATTCGTACTATGTTTTTGGGATCTTATATATATGCATGTATTATGTTTATTTATTTTATATTTCATCATTTTGCAGTCCTGAAGATGTGTGTGTGTGTGTGTACATTAACTTTAGGCTAATGCCTCCCATTTGTGGCATATGCCTACTCGACACTTAGCTCCAGACCATTTCCTAATGGAGGTGGGCTTGGGGTATTCATAGGTTGGACCTTAGTGGGTCAGTTCATGAAAGATCTGATAAAGAGAAAGGGACCTGTGATGGATGAATGAGAAGGTGGATCATGGTGCTAGAGTGGAGTTGGAAAGACACTAAAGGACGCCACAATTTCTTTGTTTATTATCTTCTTCATTACTCTAGATAGATTATCACTTTAGGGTCTCTTATTTATATACCATGTATTCCATATTTCAGTTTTTTCATGTATTACTTTGATGATTTATTATGTTATCTTAGGTTTTTTATTGGTCCTATGACGTGATACTGAGGGTATAGTCTCCCAACTATTGGAATTAGACCCTCACTGGTAGTTGGAAGCCTCTTGCGTATGGGGAGACACACACAAGATCACATGGAATTCCAGATCGGACCCATTGGTTTGGTTCAGGATGTTAAAGTCCAAGTTCTCTATTCTCTCATAATAATTACACCAACATATTTCTTACATGAATACATTTTATGTGACCATTATTTTCATGCATAAAGGGTGTTTTCTTTTATGAACAAATTTTATGTGAATGTAAATAATGCGAACATCTTTTGTGAACAAGAAGGGAGTTACATGAACCTTAAAGAAGTTACCTGGTATTTCCATTGTAAAGTGGAATTCATCATTTGGATTAAAGAAAAGATTCAAGGGATACCAATTATAGTGTAATAAAAGTTGATTGATAAAAAAAGGAATATTATGATGGAATAGTGACTACACTTTAGTTAAGGTCATAGTGACTTCCCAACTTGTGAGAGAGCATCAAGTTCTTGAATTAAATGAATGTAATCAAGGAGGGGAAATGAGACCACTAAAAAAATATTAAACCAGTAAAATATTAACGGATTCTGGTACATTAACACATTATTATTGTATGATACTTGGACTAGATTAGTGTTGGTGAACCAAGTAAAACAAATTTATGCTCCTCTTTACTTGTTTGTCACTTCCTATCTAGTGAGAGAGAGGGAGAGAGGTGTTCCTACACATAATTCTACAATATTTTTGGTAATGAAATTTTAAATAATTCAAAATACCCTGATTTACCACCCCTCTCAGAGTACATACCTTAATTAGGGACAAAAAATATTATCAGATATAAAGTTTCAAGTCAGTGGAACTCTATGTTAAGTAGATGTAGTGGTATCAATAAATCATAAGGTACTACAATTTTCAATGGAAACAACTTTCATCTCCAGAGGGATCATATGCAACACAACTCCAGATCATTAGGCATGGGTATTTACACAACTAATATCCATGAGATCTTAGTTAGTATGGATAGTTGAGCCCTATAAAAAATAGATCATAAATAGTTGGATGTTGACGCTAAGGGAATCAATGTACTGGGGGATATTTGGCCAAAAAAATCTACCTGAAAGTGATGAAATTTAATTTCTCACATGCCATGTATGGAAAGTTTCCTAATATATATAAAGTATACATATAGGTAATAGATTCAAAATTATAGGTTCTTTGTAAGAAATACAAGAAATTGAGGATGCATTTGAATGAGTGTGTTGATACATTCTTTGATTGGGTAACCATGATTGTGGAGGACACGTGTGGTCTTGGACAAAACCTCGATGATGTAAATATCTTCAAGTGCAATATGTTAAGACCACCACCTTTGTTTAGCTTGAAATTATTTATGCTAGAGGATAAACATCTAAATAAGTTGACACTAGATAGTCTCTAAAACACTTTTGTTGTATATGAGATGATGCATGATGATGACAAGGCTATGGAAAAAGGGAAATATAAGGAGGTGGACTTCAAGGACTTGAATAATATCACCATGTAGGATGATTGAGAAGAAGATGAGTTCTATGAAGTCATTCCATTCCAATCCTCAAATATGAAAAGGGGAAAAGAAAAGTTCAAAGGGAAACTTTCACTCATGTGATTTTTATATGAAAAGGATGGAAACATTACAACAAAGTGTTTCAAGAATTTTTAGGAAAACCATTAGTATGATGAAGTTCCCATGAAGAAATCTTCAACTAATGTTAAAGGTAGGAAGCGTAATAAGAATAACTTCTTCAAAATGATGAAACTTCTTTCACAAGAGGAAAATATTTCAAAATAGATAGAAGTTGAAGAAATTAATGACTACAAATAACTCAAAAAAGATATTCTTATGGGAGTCATAGAAAACTCACATATAAAATAATATTGTGATGATTATGAAGAAGATGTATAAGGGGGAGTATAAATCAAAGTATACATAGAGGTTGAACTCAATGAAATATATATTTAGAGATACAAGATAAAGAAATTGTATGGAGTGGTTCATGATTATAAACTACATATTCAAAAATGGAAAGAATAGAATCCTATGTTGAAAGAATAAAATGAAATCCCAACATATGAAAATAAAAATTTCTTATAAAAGGTTATTGAATACAAGTTCCAATTTTAAGAGAAGACATGATTTATCGATGGTTTGAATATCACAGTGAAATAGTGAGTCAAACATATCATGGAGATTGAGGGATAAATCATCATCCTATGATGAAAAGTAGTCTATTATGAGAGAATCTTGATTCACAGTTTTACATTAGGAAATTAGATTGAACAAGTTGTGGAGAAGATGAAGGAGAAGTATGGAGGTCAAGAAAAATAGTTAGGTTTTTTTCTTCCAAAATCAAAGAAATGAGGCTAGTATGAGGTTTGATCAAAATAGAAGGTAGTGGGGGTCTATGATAATCCACAAGGACCCACTCTAAAACTAATGATTGATTTGGGTGTGTCTCAAAATTAGATAACTCAAATAATCCAAAAGGCCATCGATGTTGTAGAAATACCACATAAGAGTAAACAAAAAATAAATTGATACCATTGTGTAAATAGGGGACAATATCAATATGTGTGTTACATATCAAGTGGTATAAGAGGGTACAATAACAATGAAGGAATCTAAAAAATGTTTAACACTTCGAGTATGATTTTGACGGCCATTATTTTTAGTGCGGTGGATATGTACATATATCCATGTATTTATTATTAATGATGGAGGGGAACATGTTAATGAATACCCAAAGTTGATATAGCTAGTAAATCAAGAAATTATCATGAATTATAAAAATGAAAAATAAATTTTTAGCTTTTAAAGATGAAGTTATTCTATCATATTCTTAGGAAGATCCAGAACATCAATCAACACAGTTTATGAAGTGGAATAAGAGGGTCAAAAAGAAAATAGTTGTGAAAGAAGTGGTCATAGAGATTACCTTGAAGGAGATATATTGATCCAGAGGGTGGATTCTTAATAGAGGATGTACTTATCATATGATAAGAAATAATAATTTTATGATAGGCATAAAGTATAGAAATGAATGTGTCATAATATTTAGTAATGATGAAGTCTTAAACTTCCTTAGCTCAGGAAAAGGAAACTTGAGGAGTAAAGATATGAAATGTGAGGTTGTCTTGGTTATTGAAGGTCACTACTATAGAAAAGGATTTTATCAGAGCTATAATTAACTTTTATCAACAATAAAAAACACTGATATTTTAAGAAACCATAAAAGTCATTCACTTTTAACAATGCTAAAAAAATCACTGATAAAGACACATTTTATTAAGGATAATAAAAGTTTCCTTTATTAGCTTTTTCTAGAACCGATTAAAGATAATTTTATCAGATCCTTTTATCATTGATAAATTCCTATTTTATTATTATTTTTATCATTGATGAAAGAGTTTCATAATATTTTTTAAAAAAATTGGAAAAAATAATTTGACCAACCACACATATAACCCCACCCCCTCAGGACACACACACACGTGACCCAAGGAACCGTGCACACACATCCCCGCCACATTAATCCCACCACACTCATGACCCCATCCATTAAATCTTGAATTAATTATAAGTGGGTGTGATTCGATCCCCTACCCACTACATTCTCAATAATCACCCTTAATAATAGCCCATGGTATTTTACTTTTCATATATTGACATATATATATATATATATATATATATTTCAATAAATACTTATTTAAATATATATTTACATATATTTGAATATATAAATAAATAAATATATATATATTTATTTATTAAAATACACACCCACATTTATATTTATACATCATATATATATATGTATATATTTATATATTCTTGCATTTTAATAAGGTAAATAAAATAGAAATTTTTTTATTTCAAAAAAAATTTATAATTACTTTTTAATTATATATTGATTATATATTTAAAAATATATTATATATATAAATATGTTCAAAGACGTGTTTATATAATTAAAATTTTATATATAATAATATGCAAATATGTGTGTGTGTATATATATATATATATAATTATAAATGACACTACAACATGAAAAATGTAAAATTTTAACACTATAGTATCTTTATAAATGCATTTTCAATGAATAGATGTAGTCTCCACTATAAAACAATAAGACCCTCCTAAATAAAGCTGAAATTCCATAGAACATTCAAAGATTAGGGTATCCAAACACAAAACTCTATTGTAGAGGTTGTATGGGAATTTTTTACAGTAAAAAATGGGGTATAAGGTAAACCCAATACTAAAAGGTTGTAGATCTCTTCATAATCTTTGATTTAACAACTTGTGGATCCCAAATATATAGAAAAATCAAAATTTATATCTGTTTTAAGTTCATGTATTATTTTCAACTTATCTTAATATATTATTAATATTATTAATTTTTTTCCATCACCAAATTATTATTAAATATATATTACTTAATACTAATTAGATAAATTTTAATTAGTATTATTTTTTAGTTATTTAATAAACCATTTTACACTAAATCTATTAAATATTAATTGTAAATACATATTTTGTATTATATAATTCATATTTAATAAAATATATCATCTTTGTATCAATATAAATACATTTATATACTATAATATGATACCTAATATTATTGAAAGATTATTTTGAACTATACCTTTTATCAGCACTAAAATACAACTTTATTTCTGATAAAGGGCATCCACTTTTCATCACTAAACAAATAATTGATAAATGGGTACCTTTATCAGTGCTAAAAAAGTACTAAAAATGGGTACCCCCTTATCAATACATTTTTAACACTGATAAAAGTGACTTTATCAAAGATTTAATTTATTGATAATAAAAATACACACTTTATAAATTATTTTTTAATGGGTATCACTGAATAAAAATGTTTTCAATAGTAGTGGTTCTTGGTAATAACATGTTGAGTGCAAGTTAATTTTATTACTTAAGAAATGTAATTGATTTCATCAAGAAGAATTTATCATCAATGAAAAGGATGGTATAGTTATGATTTAAGGTATGTACAAAATGATTATACACTTAATCCAATAGTCCTTGGAAGATATGGTTAAGAATGATGGTGATCATAATATCATTAAAATTTCACATGATCATATAAAAGGTGAATATTTTTTTAAAGGGGGCGATTATTCAAGAGATTTATAAGTTGAAAGATCAAAGACCAGTAAGATTTCTTGATCCGGTGCATGTTGAAGTGAGTGGATAGGTATCACCAAGATATATTTATATAAAGAGGTACATTGTGCTATTAATTGATGATTATAATATTATTACTTGATTTATATTTTTCAATCACAAGTTTTATGTGTTTGGTTACATTACTCGGTATTAGTGGAATGCTTAAAAGATTACTGGGTGGAAACTTTTGATGTTTAGGACTGATAATGGAAGATAATTTACTGACATACATGTGGAGGATTATCTCATGAAGTATGGGATAATATATCAAGTTTCAAAAATGATAACTCCTTAATAAAATGGTGTTGTTGAGTGGAGAAACCAAATCATAAACAACATGGAAAGAAAATTTCTTATTAAGAAAGTCGTATCGGTGAATTTTTGGAAGGAATTAATCATGAAATTCATTTATATATCCAATATAGATTTGTTGTGTCTACAAGAATAGAAAACTACATACGATCCATGGTATAAAAATAATCCAACTTTGATATACTTTAAAATATTTGGTAGTAAGTTCTTTATTCACAATAGGGAGAAACAAAGAAAGTTTGAGTCTCATGGAAATGAAGAGACTTTACTTGGATACTATTGAAAGTGAAAGTCATATAAGTACTTCAATAAATAGTTTTTAAAGGTTATCAAAAGTAATTATATCACTATATTAAAAAATGAGTAGAATATTCAGTGAAAAAGTGAGTAGTTTTAAGAAGAAAGTGATATTTAATTTAGAAGAATAGGGGAAGTACATGGGGATAATTAAAATTATAAAGAAGTAATAAATGATGAGAAGAATGAACATATTTAATTATCTATACAAAATATAAAAATACGAGCTGAAATTCATGAGTAGAATATCATTGGTGATTAAATAACACTAATGAAAATGAGAAGAATTTAGTCTTTACAACAAACTTAACTCTTCACTTAGGTAGTGCCAAATTATTTTGAAGAAGAAACTAAATTTTATAATTAGGTTTAATAAATTCATAAAGAGCCTAAACAAATTAAGAAAAATTAAATGTGAGATATTGTTTTGAGGAAAGTAGATAAGAATATAATCAGGACCAAATGGTATTTCTGTAAGCAAATCAATAAGGTTATTAAGGTAAATCATAAAAAAAAATTACTACTATGAAAGGATAATTCCTAAATTTAATGAATTTATGTTGATGAGACATTTTACCCCATATCCCAACTAAAAATTATTGGACTATTCTTGGATATATCAGTGAAAAAAAGTTCAAGGTATACCAAATAGTTATTAAAATATTATTCCACAATGGATTCCTTAAGAAGGATGTGTACATTGAGAAACCAAATGGGTTCCGTAAAGATGAATGTGAGAATATGGTGTGATGGGTGGAGGATTTTTATGAGATAAATAAAACACCAAGGTCCTATAATTATGAACTTGATAAATACCTTATAAATCTTATATTCATGTGAGGTGGAGTTAATCATAATATCTACATCCAAATGGATAATGATCATAGTATATTAGTGCTCATATTTATCGACTACATAATTTTTATAGGATCAGATAAAATATATTGTATTTTATTTATAAAATATATGAGGTGCATGTTTGAAATATTCTTGTTTGGAGAATTGATGTTTTTACTTAGTTTACAGGTTACTCAAGTGAATCTTGGCTCATTAATTTCTCAATAAAGGTATGTAAAAGAGTCAAAAAAGAAATTTAGAAGATATTAATCTAATATGATGACAACATAAATAGATAACCAAATGATGTTTTCAAAGGATTATGGTGGAAAATAGGTTATCATCACAGAGTATAGACAGATTATTGGGAGCCTCTTATACTTAATAACAACATGACCCTACATTGTATTTTCCACATGTATAGCTGCACAGTACCAATTTTCTCACAAGGAATTCTACATGTTATTAGTGAAAAGATTACTTCGTTATATCAATAATATGATGGAATTTATGCTGTTCTATCATCAAGAATCATAGTATGAATTATTGGGCTATAAAGATGTGGATTGGGATAATTTATCATATGAAAAAAGTCAACATAATGTGGTGAATTCTATCTTGGAGTATTGTTCATTTCTTGTATTAACTAGAAAAAAGAATGTATTTCACTAATCACTACATAATCTAAATATATTTTGACCACACATGATTTCATAAAACTATTATGGAAGAATCAATAATCCAAATACAAGGGAGTTTAATTGAAGTCTCTAATTAGAATTGATTATGACAATTCAAGTGCTATAAATCTTAGAAAAGATCTCTTCAATCAATATAGGATGGATCACATTGAAATAAGTTATCAATTTATCAAGACGAAAGTTGATCATATGTTGGTTCAATTGGATTATGTTACTATTTAACTTTAATTCACATACATCATAAAAATGACCTTACCATAGGAAGCATTTGAGAGGCATCGACTGGATCTTGGATTCCAGTCAGCTCCCCACACATAATGAGTGTACATGGGGACCCCCACTCCCCTAGAATAGTATTTATTTCCCAATGTGATGATAATTATTCTTTTCCTCTTACTACCCATAAAGTAATGAACTTTGGGTTTTTTTAAAAAGGGATAGAGATATTTTCCATAAAAGGGGGAGAGATTTCTCAAAACCTTTGAGGGGATGAGTAAAGATAACGAAGAGGGAGAAATATTCTATGATAAATCCAGGGGATAAAATATATTGGGGGAGTATTTAACATGATGATAATGAAGTTTATATGGTATAGAATAAATTTTGGGATGAAAAATCATGATTTAATATAGTTGTGGACGAGGATCAGGTGGAGCTATGGTGTTGAACAAAGTGACTAATTGATGAGTTTTTCATTTTATTCTTATTTATAAAGACAGTATTAACTCATGTGAGATTATAGTTTGTTTTGGGTGAGTTTTTATTACTATATGAAGTTTTATAGAGTTTATGTTTTTGAAGTAGAAGGATTTTATGGGTTTTCAATAGAAGGGATAAGGTGCTTGACATGTTGTCAACAAATCCAAAGAGAGAGTTTGTTGATAAATTATTTCATGGTAATGTTTTAATGTTTTTAGGTTATTTTTTATTGATAATTTTTTTCAAAAAGTTCCAAAACCATGGTGAACATTCAATATTCATGAAAGAGTGATTTTGGAAGCGCTTGAAGGTATTTAGGAAGTTTTGTAGAAGATCATAGAAAAAGAAGGTTTTATATGAAAAGTCATGAAGGGGTTCACACAAGTGTGGAGTTATGTGAATTTGGGGACATAGATTCATCACATTTTGATTTATAGTGATTCTCATGCAAGAAATGAAGGCTCGTATAGGTGGAGTTTCATGAATATTCCAGGCATGTGGAGTTTTAAGAAGTTAGCTTCAATAAAGGTGATAGGTTTTTCTAGCATAGAGAAGTTATGTGATAGATAAAACACACCTATAAGTAAGCCACTAATACATAATTAAATACCAAGGAATGTTAAACAAAGGGATAAGTGGTATATTTTTAGGTAAAATTTTTGTGAATATATTTATTTTGTAAAGAAATTTTACATGACAATCTTTTGTGTGTAGAAAATAGGTTGGTTTTCATGAACAAGGGTTTGTGTAAACATAACTTAAGTAACAGTGTTTCATCAAGATAAAGTGAGTTACAAGAACCTTAATAACATTTCCTATAATCTCCATGTTAAAGTTGGATTCATCATTTAAATGAAATAATAGCTTCAATACACACTAATTATAGTGTAATAAAAGTTGATTACATACATCAAAGGAATATTATGAAGGAAAAATGAGTACCATTTAGTTGAGAAAGTAGTGAGTTCTAAAATCATGAGTTGGTAATGATTTCTCAAATTAAATGGTTTTAAAGTATGATGGATAGTGATTATAATATGAACATCATAAAAAACTAGGTTCTTAGTAGATTTTGTAACATCAGTACATCACAGTTGTATACTCCTTGCACTAGCCCAGTGCAGGTGAATGAAGTGAGAATTGATTATGTCCCTATTTAATTTATTTACCTCTTCATATCTACTATGAGGTATAGAATTTTTCTTATTTATATTGGTACAATATCATTAGTGATGTTCATTTAAAATAAATCAACATACCATGATTTATCCCCTCTTAGGGTACTTACCTTGCTTGAGCCCAACATAATTTTAGTCTTCAGGATGGGAGTATAGAGTTAGATTTATTATGATATTTGGTTTATGAATTAGTGAATTTATTCTAATGGGATATTGAATTAGATTATTATATCAAGGAGATTAGTGTGGGTTTAGTGGTCGAAAAATCTTTTTTTCAGGACTCTGATAACTTTTTAGTTGAATCATAACTCCAAAGAATTGTTTTTTGGGCTATAAGTAACACTAAGTGGGAAATAATTATGGTTAATATCCTTCCTATATTAGATTAACCAAATATACTATAATAACTATGGTTCCCCCCTTTTTATTAGAGAATTATAATCATGGATAATTGAATCTTATTCAAAGATATGATCATGAAGTGCATGTGCCAGTGTTTGAGTCTATAATAGTTGAGTGATGAGGAATTTATTCGAAGATAAATTGTGATTTATATTTTACCCTTGAGAAATGGGTGGATACTATATTGATTATTATTAGTTAATATAATCTTTTTAGAGTTTATGGTAGTTCTTACTATGATGAACAAGACTAACTATAGTATATTCATGCTATATGTACTCTAGTGATAGATACCTTACAAGATTTCAATGAAAAATTGATCTGTAGATTCTAGATTATTGGATAGAGTTTTAAATTTATGCTACCTATTTAGTTTTCACATCCATCGACTAGATAATGATTCTTTAATTTAATTTACCTTTTATGGCACATCGAATCATTGGTTAATGTTTATTTGAACCCACAATGGTACTATCCTACCATGATTGGGGTTTAAGATTCTAATCAGGGTTTATTGATAGAGTGATCAATGAGATGATTATAAATTGATTCATATGGAATTGAGATATTTTTCAGGACTATCGGTATGAGATTCAAATTGGGGTTTTAACTTTCCTATATCCTTCAACTATACTGGAGACCTGAGGTGACATTTTAATAAATTTTATTAGATGTTTCCCTATTGAAGGCTCTAAAATCTATCTAGGAGGAAGTTCCAGTGAGGATATGGTGATATATAAAAATATATAGTTGTACAATTCTTTAGGCTATCTTTATCTACCACCTTCAGGAAATCCTCGTTATACCTTGTGTGTTGAATGAAGATTATGGATGATTTCATGTGGAGGATGACTCAAATTATATAGTATCTTATATTATTGGATGTATGATTCATATAATATTTATATAAACTCATGCTCATTAATATCGAGTTATCAATTTACCCCTTCCATTGTTTTTGTTTGAGGGGTTAACGATTCCAATAGAGCTCATAGTTATACCTTTATGACCAGAAAATCCTAATGGTGGTGTAATTCCGTTATTTATGACTAGTAAAAGAGTGAATTTTATATCTAGTGAGGAAGATAATTTGTAATATTACTTCTAATCATCCATGATTTTTAAATCTTAACATATTGATCTATGTAATCTATAGTGGAGTGGAACTCGTAGTGTTTGTTGAACTCTAGAATGTTATCATGTATAATATCCCATGGTTTCTTTTATCAAGTTTGTAGTTCTTACATCATATTATTTTAGATATTATACCAATATTTCCTACTATTTATCATATTACCTAGATTACCTTAGGGAAATAATGTGTAATTAGTGGACCTATTGGCATAAGGTTTTTGATTGGATCTATGTGTCCTTCGCAACCAATGGTTTCTAGGGATTGATCTTAGTTCTAGTTGGTAGCATCTTTGGTTTTGAGAGAATGATTCTCTTTGAGAAATGTTCAAGGCATCGTTGGGATATAATACAAATCCTAATGATAATGTTAGAAGTAATGACTTCTATATAGTGAATGTAAGGCTTATGGATTGTTTTTAGTGGTCTTCATTGATGCCATCGTCATTTGAACTAAAATATAGAATGAGTATGTTAGGAATTTAGATGATGTTTTTGAATTATTTAAAGAACACCAATGATGTGGAAAACCTTTGTGGTGTAAGTTTTTATGTTTAATAAATCCATCATTATACCTGTGATATTTGAGATAATGATGTGGTGATTTATTTGTGTTAAGATCAAGGACATAACAGATTGGGTGGTCAGATTATTATAGTGGTGGGGTGGTAGATAATTCCCCTAACAAGAGTTTTTATGCTTAGGGGATGTTTGATAGATTTGAGTATCTTCCCTTAGTGTGGTTTGCTTCTATGAATGATATGTTCTTTGCGAAATGAAATGGTCCTCACAAATCTACAAATGCGGGACACCTTGTATGCCAACTTTGAGTTTTTCATCATATTGAATATGGTATTCACAGATAGTTCTCCTAACACATTCCATTAGAGGTGGAGACTATGCCATCTTACTTTAGGAATTGAATAATGATGTATTGTAAAGACTCATTTTGAGTGGTGATGAGTTGTTGAGAACTAAGGTTCCCAAGTAGGTATGGGATCTTGGTGGTATTAGAGCATTGGTTTCCATTGTGTATCCATTATATATTTTTAATTAAGGATGCTTCTCTCAGGGTTGTGATTATAATCAATCGATTTTGGTAGGTATTATTATAGGGTATATAACTAATACAGTATGATTTTTCTAAAGGATTGGGACCATTTTATTTTTATTTTAGTGGACTGGGTCACTGAAAAACTTTGAGTTTTTTATGGTGGTTTTAGGAAGTTGATGCTATGTCTTAGTGAACTATTTAGTTGCCTTATCATAGAGTGAATGTAACACAACCAGAAGGCCTTTAGTATTGGATGGTAGATTATGTTTTTTTTGAATTTATGACCAAATATGGGGAGTATAATGCGCTCCTTAATAGTAACCTTAATTATGAACCTTTATAAGGATGATATTTATGGTTTGTGGTTCGCTTTGTGCTATCTTGGTAGATGAACAATGGTTAGAAAGTTCAATGATGTGGAATCTTGGTAGAATTTTCATGATGCTAGATTAAGCTATTTTCTAATTAATTTTTGTAATAGGCTTGAGCTAGATGATTTCTATGTGGAGGTGTACGATGTTTTCCTATGTTGATGTGCCTTGGGTCTTCTTAGGTCCCAAAACTCTAAGGGTGGATTGCATATGTGTGGTGGTATGTTTTTTTCCATGTGAGGGATTTTAATGAGATTTTGGTTAATATATTGTTTTTTCCAAGGATAAATGTTTTTAACTATGGGTAGAGTGACCCAGATTTTTCATGGGCAAGACATAATTTATTTTTTATTATTATAGTATAGGTCCTTTAAAAAGGGTTGAAAAATAAATTTACTCCAGTATTTAACCTTGTAAAAAAATTTATAAGTGGTTCCATTGAACTTAAAATGTGATATTTAACCTTAGTCTAAATATTTTTTCTATTAAAAGCTAGTTGAGTTCTTATAAATATTTAATATTTATAGAATAAATAAATATTTATCCCATGAGTGAGACCATTTAAAAACTCTAATATAGATCCCCAAATTGAAATTTAAACACCATGTTCATGTTCAGAATGAGGTTTTTTCTAGGAGATGTATAAGTCTCATGGAGCATATTTGAACCCTAAGAAAAAATATTTATACAACTTAAAATTAAATAAAAATAAATTAGTATTTGTATTATGAAGTATATATTGAAGTTACCGTGAAATTTCAAGGTTACATGAAAATATTATGCCCCATGTAAATGATGTAGAATTATAGATATTTTGATGGGTGGAAATATATTATAGGGAGTTGACCTGTAAATAATGGGGGATTTAATTATTATTTTAATGAATATGAATTAATAGGTTATTTATGATGTAAATTAAGGGATTTAATTATTTTTTCCCTCACGTATCAAATTCTCCCAATCGTTAGAAAGATAGAGAATAAAAATTTCCCTCTGTCTCTTCTCTGTTAGTAAGAGCCCTATTGAGATAATTTTACCTTTTCACAATGAAGAAAATGTTATCTAAGTTATTCGTGGAACTAGTTAAAATTATGATCAATGTAACACCTTGATATTTGAAAAATAAAAAAATGTTCGATAGTGTTTGCGACATGTAACACCGAGCATAAATAAACCATGAAATGTTATTATTTAACCATGACCATTATAACCAATACATTAATTGGAGGGTATGAATAAGATTAAATGATTTATGAAATATATATAAAAATCCTAATCAATATATATTTATTAATAAATTATTAATAAATAAGAACTCAATTTTTAATAAAGACATTTTATTCTTCAAAAAATACATTTTTTCCAAAAATAATTTTATTACTTTTTGGGTGTGGGTAATATAATTAATTTATAACAATTTTAATAATGGTATTTTATAAAAAAAATGATACCATTTTTTAAATCATAATATCAAAATTAAATTAGGGTAAAATTTTGGTATTTTTTAGAAAATATTGATTTTTTAGTGAATAGTGAAAATACTAATTTTTTGTAAAATTGTCATTTATTTTCAATAAATTAAGTAATTTAAAAGTACCATCATAATTGAAATTTGATTTTAAAGTAACATAAGTATTATTTTGTTATATTTAATCTAATTAATTACATTTAAATAATCTTTATACTATATTTTAGTATAAGCTTATTTTTAGGCTTAAAACACATTTTTTCTGAAAACTATTTTAAAGTGCATAATGTGTCTCCATTTTAATTAATTAAAATAACACATAATGATGAATTATTAATATAAAATTTATAGACTATATATATATATTAATTTAAATTCATATAATTAAGAGTATTATTCATAAAGTTAATGTAAAATCATATTTTCCATGAAAAATGAATTTTCTTGAAAATCATTTTTTGACGCATTTTGCACACTTATTTTAATATATATATATTTTTACCAATTTTAGATTTTTTTTGAAAAAATTAATTTAAATTTTTTAATAAACATTTAAAAATTATGTTATAGTTATTTTATGATATTTTTTTGAAAAGATTAATTTTTTGATGAATAATGAAAAATACTGATTTTTACTGAAAGTTGCCTCTTAATTTAATGAATTTATAAAGTTAAATTTTGTTTTAAAATGGTTTAAAATTAAAATTAGTAAAATTATTATATTATTTTTATTATTCCAATTTACTTCATTTTAATCAATTTCATTTTGAATTTGATATCAAATCTTTTTATACTTATGTAATCATTTTCTTTGGAAAACAGCTTTTTTTGTCACGTCTATAGGTTAGTTTTAAATTAAATTCTAAGAATTATTTGAATTGAATTTGTTAAAATGGATTAAATATTTTTAATTATCTTAATTAATATTATTTAATGAGTTAAAAATATTTTTTATTCATAATGAATAAGATAAGTGGTAGAAAATAATTGTCAGGGTTAAGGTTAAAATGGGTTTACGTATGGTTAAAACAAAATATAAGGGTATTTTATCCAATTAAACTTTTCTAAATACTATTTTATATCCAAATTTAAACCATATAATATTAAAAATTCAAATCTATGTCCATTTTGAATCATTTTTCTTAGTAATTACCTTATCATTTTGTATTCTTTTAGGAAATTTTCAAGTGGGTTCCCTCCCCCAATTATAAAAGGACACCCATATACTCTCCTATCCACACTTAAAGGTCCTATTGGTTTGAAAAATACCTGAAAAATAACTTAATTACATCCTTAACCATGTTTTTTGGCCTTGTTTTGATCAGAAAACCAACCCAGGGAAGTTTTTGGTGTAAACGCCAAGAGGTTGTCCGAAGAGGAGGTAAAGTTCTTAATCAAGAATTTTTTTCTTACATATTACTCCCCATTAAAATATTATTAAACCATGATTATATAATAAAAATATTATATCACATATAATATTATTTTATTATGTTAATTTAATAACCTAAATATATCTCCTCATCTATAAAATTGGAAACAAAACCATTATTTGTCTTTACAGCGGACTACCACCTCCCAAACTCATATAATTATTTTTTAGTCATTGCATATAAAGTATGTGTATGATGATGGATTTAATATATATATATATATATTAATTAAATATTAATAATTCTTTAAAAGTAATATATCATATATTATCTTAACTTTCTATTCTTAGAAAAATAACAATGTTGCTCATGTGTACATGTAAATTACCACCTCTATAAAGCGATGCGATTCATTTTTCATTAAAAAATCACATTAATGATATATATAAATATATTAAAATAAATAAAATTATATTTAAGATATAATAATAATTATAGAAATATATAATGATACTCATCTTCTTTTTAACATGATAATTGAAAAATGGAAACATTACTCATGCATATGGATGACCTACCATCTCGATGACTGTAACATAGTTCATTTTTAATAACCATATATCATGTTTGGTTTTAAAATTATAATTATGTATAAAAATTATAATTATTAAATTATTATTATTATTTAAATTATGAAAAAATGTCCACTTTTACCATATTCAAATTACAGAAATCATTTTGGACATATGAACTGAATTTCATCAAAACATTCGACATGATCTTAATTGATTACATAATTAAATATAATTTGTTCACAAAATAAGAAATAATAAACATTAAAATGGTTTTTAATAAAGTTAATAATTGAAATAAATCTATTATTTAGGAATATAAAGTATATACACGATGATTCAAACTCGAGATAAGGAAATTTATAACTCAATTTCTTTTCATTGGGTTAAACTACTTCTTTATTGTCTTTAATATGATATGATTATGTGGGTAATGTAATTTGATAATTTTCGGTTATATTTAATCTTTTTTATGTGGATTTATATTTGAAATAAATAATAACTTCTTTTATTTATTTTCACTTCAATGACTTGATCTTTTTATGGGACTTTATTTTAAAAAATTCTTTTTTAATGTTTCCCATCCAAATTTTTTTCCTCTATGTCCATGTTCTTCTAAATGTTTCAAGAAAATTTTTATTCATCCTTCAATGAATGATAAAATTTATTTTTTAAAATATTTTAATTTCTTTACAAAGGTTTTAAAGATTAATATTTTTAAGGTTTTATATAATGGACACTTTAGGTTAAAAACATCATTTTAAATGTTTTAAAGATTTATTTTCTAAATCATTCTCTTATATGTTAATATTATTAAAATTATTATATTAATGTATTTATATAAACATAAATTAATTATAAATAAATTTATATTTCTCATTTTTATTTATTTAAAATGTTTTCATAAGGAATATTTTTACATTTTTTATTTAGAATCTTTTGAGTTTATTTACAAAATATAAAACAAATGTTTCATTATAATGTGTTCAGCATTAACGGATGTTCCCACCACCACAAAAATTATTTGATATTTGAATTCCTTTATAAGAATACTAATTTTTTCAATAAAAACACATTTTTTACTTTTGTTATAATTATTTTCAAAAAACAGTTTTAAATGTAATGTATATTTTGATATCTGGAAATGTATTTCTTATGGGCATAAGGGTTCTCTTTAAACTGCTATATTCTCTAAGATATGACAATTATCTCTCTAAATAAATTTATCCATATCTTTAAATTTATGTAATTATTATAAGTTCTGTATATATGAACCTCACATATATGCCTATCTTATTCTCCCTTCCATTGATGGGGTAATACATGCCTTATGTTAATTTCTCAAATGACTTAATTATGAAATTTATTTTGATTATGATATAAGGAAAGATTATGCAACCAATTTTATTTACATGGTTAATTTTTATGTTTATGAATTATGATTGATTTAATTTTTTTGGTACACCTAAATCATGAATATTTTTTGATGGGTGTGCCTAGATAGCGCTACAATGCATTGGGTAAAGCTTTAGTCTCTTGAGACGTTATGTATGAGATTAGGGAGTAAACCTAATCTGTTATGGGACTTTGTACACCATGTTATATTTTATATAAAGTTATCCTTGAATCTTTTTTATGTCATGTTATATGTTACTACCACATTTCCTATGTTTCTATGATCTTATGATACCATGATCTTCATGTTATGCTCCCATGTGATTAATCATGATCCTTTTCTTTTGTGAAACCATGTTATACTTTTAGATCACATGTTATATTTCTTTATCATGTTTATTAACTTACTAATATTTTTAGCACACCCCTTTACTTTATTTATTCTATAGTTTATTCAATGTAGTTTTAGGATCTCAAATGGATTTAGAAGCTCATTATGAAGAATAAAATAAGGTTGACATGTTTTAGATTCCTTTTGTTGTATTATGAAACAAGTCTTCCGAAGACACTAAGGCTATTTTTTATCATTATTTTTTATTAATGGATATTTATATTAAAAATCATAATATAATATTTGTAATAAGAACGAGTAACTATAATAAATAAATGTGATGTGATCACCAAGAATCATTAAAACATCATCAATGTAGGAATTCTTATTGTTTTGTTCACCAGATTTATTCAGTGTGATTTGATCCCCTTCCTCCCATGATTGAATCAATTAAAATATACATGTTAATGAAATGAATAAAAATCATGAAGTGTTTTAAACTTGATTAATTTCAAAATATTTAATGTAAATTTAATCAAAGATTTCTTTTTAAGGAAAAAATCATGAGTATTTTGAATGCGTGAGAATATGATTTGTTTTCTTTCTACAATAATGGTTTTTTGGTGGTGATTAATGAAAATTATTTTCTATTTTAAAATAATTTATTTCAAAAATAAATTTTCCTATAATAGATATGTTTATATGAGTTAAGGAATTATAATTAAAAATAGAGTATAAGAATAATAATTAAATAAATTATTCTTTTTTATCTTAAAGAATGAATAATTAATACTTTCATAATGCCCCAAATATATTTTTACATGATTTTGATCAATTAGGGTTTTTTATAGTATTAGAAGAATGATTTTTTCAATATAAATAATATTGAATAATTGAATTATATTATTTTTATAACTCATGAGGAAAATAATATTTTTACCTTGATTATAGTTCTCTTAAGATCATGCTAGTTTATAACTTTAGATGTTTTTATTTCTATCATGAGATGAACATGGGGATGAAGCCTCCTTGTATTTCAGAATTTTTTTGTTTCAATAATTTTCCTAGAATTATTTCTCTAACATTATTTTTCTTGGGGATTAATATATATAATAATTATCTTTCATAAAATTATTATTTGAAAAATTATTTCTTTATGAAATAAATCATAAATGAATATTCATAAACCATTCATAAATTATTCTACACATTTGTAGTGATTATATTATTGTCTCATACTAGTGTTAATTGATAAACATAAATGAGATCCCAATATTGAGTGGTTGGATATTCCCTTTACCACCACCATCTTTTAAATTGTTTTATAATTCCTAATTCTTGATTTCAATTGTGATTTCTTGTTGCTAAAATGTAATACAACTAAAGAATTTTTTGGTTCGAGTGCATAGAAGTGATGATGAAAAAAGTTTCGAGCATGGTTCAATAAATGATCGGAAAATGACATAATAGATAACAATATTTTTCCTAATATTAATATAGTGAGGTGTATTAGAAACTTTTCAGGTGATATTTTCACCCTGAAGTGGATTCACTAATAGTATTAGTGGTGATGACGAAGTTTGAAACACAAAGATGAAGATTCTAGTTTTGTAGATATTTTGTGAGTATATGACATGTAGTCTTAGGTCACATAGTAGATACTTCATCACCAATAGTTTCAAAATATATTTTAATACTATAAATAATGTAACCTATTTAATAATCTCTTAATGTTACTCAGACTTAGGGTAACACTCTGAAAATTCTAATTGAGTACCTTTTATTTGATAGCGTGTATGACAAGCAACACCAAACGTATAAAGGAATATAACAGATTAAGACTTAATGGTATATTTAATATTTTAAATAAATTTAATATATTATATATATTTACACTCACATAAAATTATTTATCTTCCATCACACATAATAATGACTTTCTTTGATGACTTGTGTTACACAAAATACCATGTTTTACTGAACAATAATATATTAATAAAACATTACTATTTAATATAATATGATATAATCTGGTCATTAAATTAGCAGTTATGAATAATATTAACTAACTTATAAAAATATGTGGTCTATAAATATATCGTATGAATTTACTAGTTACTTATTAATTAGAAATGAAAATATAAACCAGTTGAATATAATGAAAATATTTTTATTTTTATGCTCCCAAAGGAGTTCTGTCTTAATAAATTAAATTAATTTCAATTAGTGAATGAAATAAATGAAATATATATATATATTATATATTCAATAGAATATTTTTCATATTTATCCAATATATTTGATAGGCATTAGATAAGAATAAATTCAGTTTTACGCTTAAAAATTATATTTTTCTAAAGAGGCAATTTTTCTACCATTTAATGGTGCACCTACTTTAAATAAGAATTTTGAAACTTTTTATAATAGCCTATAGTTTAAATACATGGATATTACTTTAAAATTGAATAATATTAATTACAAAATATAAAAAATTGATGATATGATTTTATAGGTATAGTGTCTTTAGAAACTAGGAGCCATAACCAACTAGTTCATAAGACATCTACATTATCTCATACTTATTCATTCATAACTAGACCCTTTTTTGACATATCTTACTTAATACCCTTCTTCATGACCAAGGGAAAATAATAGTAATAAATGGTTATCCCAAATACTCAGTAAGGGTAAACAGGGAGATATCAATCATATCATAATCATAACACATAAGAACATAACATTTGAAAATCTTATCATGCATAAGAAAGATCGTTATATCATGCAATGGGACAAATCATAAAAGTTCATAAGAAAAAATGAACATAATACCAAAATTCAAAACATAAGATATGTAATTTTTGTTTCATACACATAAGTATATAAAACCATTCATATTAATCAAGGTTCATTTCCAGGATCGTCATAGCAGACAAAGTCCATTACTAAATCGAGCTCACTCCTTGTTCCAGCCCTGTATTACTGAACCGAGACCATTTCCCATTAAATACGTTTATATATAATGAGATATAAATCTTTACCCAATTAATTATAGGGAGATATATGTCCCACCCATCTAATAATGAAATCATTCTTATGTGTTCCAAAAAAACACAAATCATTCATCATAGCATAACCCAAGGAATAAAATGGGTTTCTTAAACATCATTTCATCATAACATAATCCATGTAAAAAATGTATTTAATAAATAAAATTTAAAAAAAACATTATAAAACCATAATAATAATAGGGATATTATACTTGAAAAATAACCCTATTAAATATTTCCATCTCAGATGGAAAATAATTTTGATTGAACACTTGAAATCAATTATTAAGGAAAATATTCTTTCTTCTCAAAAAACATCTTATTTTCTAAAAATGACAAAAAAATTTAAAAGAAAATAATTACTCTAAAAATAATCTTGAAATCTTGTAAAGTAAGATTCATGGAAATATGGTGTTATGAAAATGTAAAAATCCATCATGTCGTATAAGTTAAAAAATATTCTTCTCGTACTTTTGTCGGATAAGTCAAAAAGTACCCTGTATCGAAAAATGATAAATTATTCCATTCATAAAATTTAATAAAAATTAACCAATTGGGTAAAATTGAATTTAAAAAATTGTGTAAGGATATAATGAACATTTTGGAATACATATTTAGGAAACATGGACATGGATGATAAATATACCCTAGTATATACTTATATATAAATAGTCTCGGATAATAATGGGATTGTGAAATTATCCCTTAACATCGGTATGATATCCTTTTTAAATATCCAAAACTCATGTATAATTATTTTAATAATTTAATTTAATTATTAAATAATAATTGCCATTTTTATCAAATATGATCATATTATCATCCATTTGTTAGTAACATGATTACTCATCCATCATGTATTAACTTCTTTATTTTCTTACGCATGTTTTTTCAGATAAGTTATTGTTCCTATTATTAGGTTATAGTTATATAATTTTAAAATGATATTAGTATAATATATATCATATTTATTCGTTCAATTCATTTATATAATTATGCTTTAATAAAGATCATGTATAATGAATCACATCGCATCATGGATACGGTAGTCGTACCTACACATGAGTGACAATATCATTCCCATAATTGTTGAATGGTATTAAAGTGGATGGTGTATAATATTTCAGAATCAATATCAGGTTATTATAATCATATATATCTATTATTTACATTAGTATACCCATCCAAGTATGGTGGTGGTGAAAATAATATTACACCACGGCGTGGAGACGGTAAGCCGTATGTACGCACATGTAGTGATTTCATTTTTAGTATGATGGATAGAGAGTGGAATATGGTTGTTTAATAATCATAATATCATATTATTATATAATTTATATTGGATTTACTAATTTATAATTAGACAAATAATGAAGAGTAAGTATAATAAGAAATAAGTTTGAATGAATCGGTAGAGGAGATTACCTCTTCTTCGACGCGCTCCCTCAAAATCTCCTCTAAAAATACTAGAGTTAGTCTTTGGAGAAGACCAGAAAAACTCTAATGTTACTATGGAATATTATAATGGAAAATTTCTGGGGATATATTAGCTTTAAGGATTAATTAGTTGTGAATAAAATATAGCGGAGTTTCTCTTTTATAATTGAGGTGAGGGGCACTTTTGGAAACTCCAAGAAATATTAATTTATAATAAAATAAAAATGCATTTAGAAACCTCCAATATGTCCCCATTTATAATATTATAAGATATAGAGTTGTAATATCCTCAACCAATAAATTATAGACAAATTTTTTCTATCAATTTAAACCTTATCATTTTAAATTAACACTTAGTTATTCTATTTATTTTTTAACTAGGGTAACAAATATTTCAATATTAAAATGGTGAAATATTTACTTATTTTATATAAATTAGACCATATATAAATACCTTTGTAAATTTTCTAACACATCATAATTATTAGATATTTTTTAAAAAATTATTATTTTTAAATATTTAAATAAAACATTATCTTGATAAAGAATCAAGAGTGTCAATTTTGACACAATTCAATTCATTGATTTTAAAAAATATTAAGATAACAAATAAACTTCAAAAAACTATTTTATTATATTTCTATGAGGTCAATTCAATAGATAAAATTAATCTAACATATTAATTGTAACGCCCCGACCCCAGTTACCTAGAGTCGGTGCATTATTACATAACATTGGTATGATCACAAGAAAGATCAAATCTCGAAAGACCGATTGGTTTAGTATCCCTGGAAACACAAGATATATTTATAATGTTTTACATTACATCATAAAGTCAAAAAATACTACAAAAATATATTGTCTCCATATTACACATTCATATCCCCACATAATATCCCTGCAGGTCATTCATAATTTACTTCTTCACTTCCTGGGAAAAATAAAACATAGAACAAGGGTGAGCTCAAATGTCCGGTAAGGATAACAATATAGCGGAAACTTTCATAAATAAGAATAAATATATAAGGCAATGTATAAACAAAACAAAAGCCTTTTAAACTTGAACTTCAACATAGTATGTCAAAAGTGAAATGAAATAATGCCATTTACTTATTCACATGGATATTCTACTAATCGAATAATCACATGCAATATCAATAACCACTTTCATAATGATGGAATGCATAATGCCAGACTATCATAACCACATAGCCAAGGCCTCATGCCAAGACTACAAATAAGATTTTTTCAAGGCCTTGTGCCAAGACACTAGTTTCTCTCATGAGACCTACCGATGCATCGAGGAGCTATAGCGGCCTCCACCCGTTACATATTAAGTCCAATGCATTCCCATATGAAAAGGTTTAAACATAACATAAACATTCGTATTAAAACTAGCATAAGAAATGTCAATACTTTCACCATAAACCATGAATGGTATAAAAACAGCACATCCAAAGTCAAACATATCACAAAACCTTCAATACAATATAGAAGTTTTGTATCATAATAAATCAACTTAAAATAAGCGTAAAATCCATCAAAGGATGTTGACATAGATGACATCAAAACTCTTTTTAGAGAAATATCTCTTTCTATTTTGAAATCATTTAAGAGTCATATATTTATAAAATAAAACATTTTCTTTGAAAATATTCTTATAAGCTTGTAAGGGAAGATTCGACGATTTTATAACGGAGGAAAATAGCCGCACCCGCCGTATAAGTTAAAAAAACATTTTTACCTTAATTTTGTCGAAAAGGTTAAAAAGCACCTTGTTTGGAAAATGACGGAAATATTCCTTTATAAACCTCTTATAAAAATTCAAACAAGGGTATAAATGACTTTAACCCATATTCTTTTAAATATTAAATTTTTTTTGAAATACATTTTAAGAAACATTGATGTGGATGATAAAGAGATCCCAGTAGATTATTACGTATAAACAACCTCGGATAATGAAGAGATTGTGAAATAACCCTTACCTTGTACTTTTCCTTGGTTGGGGTAGGTTAACCTCCTGTATAATGGTGAAATAATTGTTATTAAATTATAAAAGAATCATATACATTCATATGATATCATATATGATCTTTTAACATTGCTTTGTTAATAATATCTTAGTATTATCGTCGTTTCGGGTGTTAACTTACTCATTTTCTTTTATATGTTTTGTTACATAAGTGATGTTTGTCATGGATAGGTTGTATATTATTAATATACATAATTATATCAAGTCCTTAAACATAATTTTTAAATCATCAAATGATAATTACACTTGAATGGATACGAAGGAGAATGAATGTCATCGTGTTCGTGGAGACGGTAGTCCGTACGTACGCACGAGCGACAATATCATTATTTTGATATTAAAATAATATATAAATGGATGGTATATCATATATAAAGAATCATTAAAATGTTATATTTATTATTTACATGAGTTACACATCATTATTATACCCATCCAAATAATAAAATATTGAATAACAATTACACCACGACGTGGAGACGGTAAGTCGTAGGTACGCACGTATAGTGACATGTTATTCAAAGGGTGGATAGAATACTGAATATGGTTGTGACATATTTATCATAACATCACAGTATATATAAGATATCGGAGTTATTATTTTAGAATGGTAACAACAAATGAAGAAGAAGTGGAAGAAGAAAGGAACTTGAAAAGGGGTGGTGAAAACATTACCTCTTCTTCGGGTTCTTCCTTTTGATTTGATCAAAAGGGATCATTAAGTTGGATTTATGATCAAACTAAGGCCTCTAGGTTGTAGTTAGGGAAGTTGGTAGGGTATGTGGGTAGATTTTGGCCGAACCAAAAGGCTTTGAAGGTGTGAAGAAATGAGAAGGAGGAGTTCCCTCTTATAAGAGGGGTGAGGGGCACCTTTGGAAAAGCTAGAAATATTAATTTATAATAAATTCATATTCGGTTTCTAATGGCTCCAAAGTTAATTATTTAAATGTTAAGGTGGGTATAAGTCGAAAACCACTCAACCAATAGAATTTAGACAGGTTTGGGTCATTATATTAACCTTATCATTAAGTATTAACTCTAAGTTAATTAGTTTCACTTTTACAATGTCTCTTTGTATTTTTATATTATATGGTTATGAAACTTACCATATACATCCAAGAGACCCCCAATTGGTCCATTAATGATGAACCTATAATCATATAAGTATCTTTTCCGAAACCTAGATTTTTAGGAATTTAATATAAATTAATAATATAATATTTGTTTTAAAAAAACTTTTATGTCAATTTTGACACTATTCAATAATTGATTTTTTTAAAAATCATAACAGAATTATTACTTAGAAAAAAGTTAATTTAATCAATCCTAACATGTCATATTAACCTAGAAAATTAGTGTAATTCCTAAAAAGGCTCAAATTATATTTATTTGTGTATTTATAATATCAATTATTTTAATTTTCCACTATTACGGTAATTAATGCATCATCATTGTGTCATAAGTAAATTAAATTATTTAAAGTCTAAAAATTATAAATAAAATATCCTTATGTATGAAATAGTTTTAGATTTCTAATGAATATTTACAATCGAATTTATCTTATGTATAACTCTATATTAAAAATTATTTTAGTAAATAAACATTGATTTTAACTCTTTTAACTCTTCTTTGAATTAAATAATAATAAATGTCCTAATCTAATCCAAGTGGACCTAAATGATAATATTTTATTCCTAAGGTTGTTTTTGGTCGAGATACACTTGTCCAATAGAATTAGGACATGTGTTAGAGTAATATTAATATCATTTTTACCCTCAATTTCCCTATTTTACTTTTAACCGTGGTAAATAAAAGTAAAAAGTTACTATTCAACAAAAATTATTTTCATCTCATTGAACCACATTTTACTTCTTGATATTAACCATGTCTCTCAGATTTTCGAAATTCCATTCACAGAAGTGGTAAAATTAAGTTTTATGAAAAATTCAGTTTTTTAACTACCACTTAGTAGTTTCACTATTCATCAAAAATTGAAGTTTTTCAGAACAATGCCAAAATTTCACCCTAAGCTATAATTGATATTCAGAATTCAAAAATGATATCTATTTTACAAAATTCCAAACATATAAGTTTCATTAATTAATTTTATAATTAATTCCTGCTGTCACAACAAATAGCGTGTTTTTAAGAAACAATATATATCAAAAGATTGATAATTGTTTATGTCCAATTTCAAAGTGAAATTAATTCTAATGAACACCATTGGATAAAATGGAAAAAATATATTATAATTATGCTTTAAAACCACTCAATAATATAATTTATCACTATAAATTATTTTGATTAAAAAAGTTGTTTTTAATTATTTTTCACTATTCATAAAAATTGGAAGTTCTCAGAAAAATACAAAAAATTCAACTTAGGATAATTTCGATATTCTGAATCAAAAAATGAAGTCCATTTTGAAATATAAAATATATATAATTTCAAAAATTAGGTATTACTATTCATAATGGCTAGTTTGATTGGTTGTGGTGTGTTAGAACTCGACGTTGCGTACACCACATGCTATCACATTATTCAAAGAGAAGCGTATCGTAGAAGCTTGGGGTGTTACATTCTCCCCTCCTTCAAATAATTTCATCCTCAAAATTTCTATAATAGTTATCACATGAAAAGACTCGGGTCGTTCTTCATCATAAGTTCCTTGGGTTCCCACATTGCCTCTTCCATCTTATGGTTTCTCCACAAAACTTTTACCAGACGCGTCGTCCGGTTTCTCAGTACTTGTTCTCTTGTATCAAGAATCCTGACGGGCTCTTCACAATAGGACAGATCGGGTTCCAGTTCTAATTCCTCAAAGGTGAGTACATGCATTGGGTCAGGCATGTATTTCCTCAACAGAGATACATGGAACACATCGTGAACTTTGGAGAGACTTGGCGGCATTGCCAATCGGTAAGCCACAGCCTCAATTCGTTCTAGAATTTAGAAGGGTCCGATGTACCTGGGACTCAATTTACCTTTCTTACCAAAACGTATGACTCCCTTCCATGGAGATACCTTCAGGAAAACATGATCACCGACTTGAAATTCCAAATCCTTCCTTCGATTATCGGCATAGCTCTTCTGCCTACATTGAGCTGCTTTGATGTGATTTTGGATTACCTTCACCTTTTCCACCGTTTCCTCCTCCAGTTCTAGGCCTACAAGTTTTCTTTCACCAACGTCATCCCAACAGGTTGGTGTACGATATCTCTTTCCGTATAACGCTTCATATGGTGCCATCTGAATACTCGAATGGAAGCTATTGTTATTGGAAAATTCTACCAGAGGTAAATATTGATCCCACATACCCTGAAAGTCAAGTGAGCAAGATCTCAACATGTCTTCTAAGGTTTGAAAAGTCCGTTCTGATTTTCCATCTGTCTGAGGGTGGTAAGCAGTGCTCAAATGAAGTTCAGTATCCAGGGATTTCTGAAGACTTTTCCAGAATCTTGAAGTAAAACGGGGATCACGATCAGAAACAATCGATAGGGGTACTCCATGAAGTCTCACAAATTCATTAATATATAGTCTTGCTAGATGTTCCAGGGGTAGATATTCTCTTATAGCAAGAAAATGTGCTGACTTGGTAAGACGATCAACAATAACCCATATTGCATCGTTCCTTCTAGGTGTCTTTGGTAGCCCCATGACAAAGTCCATCGTAATATTGTCCCATTTCCACTCCGGTATGGGAAGAGGTTGCATGACTCCTCCAGGTTGTTGCCTTCCATCTTTCACTTGTTGACAAACCATACATCTTGACACAAAATCAGCAATCTCCCTCTTCATGTTATCCCACCAAAAATGTTCCTTCAAATCTCTATACATTTTGGTGCTCCCAGGGTGTATAGAGAAATTGGAACTATGAGCATCATCCAGAAATTCCCCTTTTAGATCAGGTATATCGGGAACACAAAGTCTCTTCCCAAATTTCAAAATTCCATCTTCAAACACAAAGTCTCTCAGTCTCCCATCATTCACAGCTTTAATCTTCTTTTTAAATTCTTCATTATCGGTCTGAGAACTCTTAATCCTTTCTAGTAAAGATGGTTTGGCAACCATTTGAAAAAGCATTGATGTTTCACCTTCCCTGGTTATTCCCATGTCCATCTTCACTAGATCCATAAAAATTGGATCCCTTTCAATTCTCATCACGTTCAAAACTCCATGGTCTTTTCTGCTCAAAGCATCTTCCACCTTATTTGCTTTCCCCGGGTGGTAGTGTATCGTACAATCATAATCCTTGAGTAATTCAAGCCATCTCCTTTGCCTCATGTTGAGTTCTTTTTGTGAGAAAAATATACTTCAAACTCTTGTGATCAGTATAAATCTCACATTTTTCACCATAGAGCTAGTGCCTCCATATCTTCAAAGCAAAGATCACAGCTGCTAACTCGAGATCATGAGTAGGATAGTTTTGTTCATGAATTTTCAACTGTCGTGATGCATAGGCAATAAATCTATTATTCTGCATAAGGACACAACCAAGTCCTTTCTTCGATGTGTCACTATAAATAACGAACCCATCATTCCCTGATGGTAGAGTCAATATAGGAGCATTGATTATTCTTATCTTCAGTTCTTCGAAACACTCTTCACACTCTTTTTTCCAAACAAATTTAACCCCTTTACATGTGAGCTTCATTAATGGGTTAGCCAATCAGGCAAAATTCTGGACGAAACGTCGATAATAACCTGCCAAACCAATAAAACTACGTACCTCAGTTATACTCGTAGGTTCTGGCCATTCTTGGATCACCTTGGTCATTGAAGGATCAACAGAGATTCCATCTTTAGAGACAATATGGCCAAGAAAAGAAATCTCATGAAGCCAGAATTCACACTTGCTAAACCTCCCATATAATTCATGTCTTCTCAGAGTCTTCAAGATAATGTGCAAGTGATTTTCATGATCTTCGTAGCTATTGGAGTATACCAAGATATCATCAATAAATACCACCACAAATTCATCAAGATACTCCTTGAAAACTCTATTCATCAGATCCATGAATACAGAGGGTGCATTAGTCAATCCAAAAGGCATTACAGTAAACTCGTAATGCCCGTACCTGGTTCGAAATGTTGTCTTCGGAATGTCTTCCTTCCTCACACACAACTGATGGTATCCAGATCGAAGGTCAATATTTGAAAATTATTGAGCTCCATGCAGTTGGTCAAATAAATCATCAATGTGTGGTAGGGGATACTTGTTCTTTATTGTTATAGCATTGATCTTCCTGTAGTTGATACATAACCTCATAGATCCGTCTTTCTTTTTAACAAAAAGAACAGGGGCTCCCCGTGGAGAAACACTAGGGCGAATAAATCCCTTATTACTCAATTCCTCTAATTGTTTCTTTAGTTAAACTAATTCTACAATGGCCATTCTATAAGGGTTCTTTGATATAGGCCTTGATCCAGGAATTAAATCAATGGATAACTCAACTTCTCGTTCTGGAGGATGTCCAGGTAAATCTTCCGGAAATACATCTACAAATTCTTTCACAACAGGTACATCCTCTATTTGAATATTCCTTTCCTCACCCACAGTTATTTCATTCTCTTCCTCCCCAATAATTGAATTTAGTTGAGCCACTGGGGGTGGATCTAAATAAGAATTAGGTGGTGACGATTCTGCTCTAAAGATAAGGTGTTCCTTATCATCATCATCAAGATTCGTAACCTCTTTCTTCTTAAAATAAATCTTTGCATCATAGTCCGAAAGCCAGTCCATACCGAGGATTATATCAAACTCAATCATAGGTATGGAGACGAGATTAGCAGATAAAGAACATTTATGTGCTCTAATGGGGACTGATTCACAAAAATTTGTTGCAATGATACTTCCCTTAGGAGTTTTAACTGACAACTCCCTTGTTAAATCAAATTGGAAATATCTAATTTCCTTAGAAAACTAGGAAGATATGAAACAATGCGATGATCCAGAATCAAATAATGCATTTGCTAAACTTGAGGAAACCATTAAATTACCTGCCGCTACATCTTTCAGAGCTTCTACCTCAACAATAGTGATATCATAAGCCTGGCCTTGATCCCTTGGCCTTTTCTGAGGTAAGTTCTCCTGATGCTTAGGACATTCATTTGAATAATGCCCCATCTCCCTGCAATTGTAGCACTGAACATTGGTAGCTTCCTTCTTCCCTTTGCAATCACGAGCTTGGTGGCCTTTTTCACCACATTTGTAATAGACGCACATTCCCTTCAAGCAAGTATCGGGGTGTTTCTTCCCACATTTACCACAGAATGGATATTAAAACTTTCCTTTCTTCCCATTATTTCCATTCCTAGATTGATCAGCATGCCTCTTCTTCTCTTGCTTTTCTTTAAAGTCATAATACTTAGAGAATTCCTTTTCGGTCTTGATAGCACATGAGACAATGTCTTCGTATGACGAGAAGGATTGTGAGACTAATGCTCAATGGAGAAATGGTTTTAACCCATCAAAGAAATGATCAATATTACATCTTGGGTTACGTATATAATCACCAGCATACCTTGCTAACCTTGGAAAGTTATCCTCATACTTTGTGACATTCTCATCCTCCTTCTATCTCAGACTTAGAAATTTCCTTTCCATATCTGCTCGATGGTCACGAGGAAAGTATTTTTCTAAAAATAGATCTTTGAACTCCCTCCATTCCATATTTGATACTTCATCATCTTCCTTCGTATTTTGAATCAATGACCACCATTGATCAGCATCTCTAGTGAGGTGGTAAACTGCCATGATAACTTTTTCCCTTTCACTACTCCCCAAGGCCTGAAATATTTTCTCTAGGGAAAATATCCATTGCTCAGCTACTAAGGGATTTTTACTCCCACTGAACATTGGTGGTTGTTGCCTCATGAATCGATCTAACATTGATCCTCCACGCTGCGGATCAGGGTGCTCCATACGGGTAAGGTTATTATTCATAACCTGAGTGATTTGTCCTAGTATGGTGATTAGCTAATCGGCACCAGTTGCATCACCAGCTCCACTATAATTATCTTGAGCAGGAGGGCAATCCCTACATGGAGTGCGTGCATTGATACGGTTTCCATTTCTTCCACTAGGCTCCATTTCTAAACAATGGAATAAACTAGATCAGTTTATGAATCAAAATACATAATCCCATACTTATAAATCACTTAACATAAATTGAACTATTTATGGATATAATCCATAATCATAAAAATATTTTCTTTGAGGAAGTATATACTCATAAACCCTTCATAATTATTTGTAAATAAAATGAGAGTTATCCTAAGCATATCCCCCGGGAGTGTCGTAACCAAGAGTGCAGCAAGGCCCGTTGTCGTGCACTAGTTCCCGTTCGAGTCTAGCTCAAAACGGTGTTTTCGGGTTTTACCCCTAGGTACATCTGTGCTAGAGCCGCCTCTACCTGCTCGTATCCGGACAGGGATTTATTTCTTGGAAAACTCACAAAATCTCTACAATACCAAAATTCTAGGAAGTTCTTCTCTACTAATCCTCAAAGTTCATCTTAGGTCTACGTGCTCTAATCAGAGTTTATCTAAATCTAGCTTCCAAGGATTGTACTAAACTTCCTCTGATACCAACTGTAACACCCCGACCCCAGTTACCTAGAGTCGGTGCATTATTACATAACATTGGTATGATCACAAGAAAGATCAAATCTCGAAAGACCGATTGGTTTAGTAGCTTTAGAAACACTAGATATATTCATAAAGTTTTACATTACATCATAAAGTGAAAAACTACTACAACAATATATTGTCTCCATATTCCACATTCATATCCTCACATAATATCCCTGCAGGTCATTCATAATTTACTTCTTCACTTCCTGGGAAAAATAAAACATAGAACAGGGGTGAGCTCAAATGCACAGTAAGGATAATAATATAGCAGAAAATTTCATAAATAAGAATAAATATTTAAGTTAATGTATAACTAAAACAAAAGCCTTTTAAACTTGAACTTAAAAATAGTATGTCAAAAGTGAAATGAAATAATGTCATTTACTTATTCACATGGACATTCTACTAATCGAATAATCACATGCAATATCAATAACCACTTTCATAATGATGGAATGCATAATGCCAGACTATCATAACCACATAGCCAAGGCCTCGTGCCAAGACTACAAATAAGATTTTGTCAAGGCCTTGTTCAAAGACACTAGTTTGTCTCATGAGACCTACCGATGCATTAAGGAGCTATAGCGGGCTCCACCCATCACATATTATGTCCAATGCATTCCCATATGAAAAGGTCTAAACATAACATAAACATTCGTATTAAAACTAGCATACGAAATGTCAATACTTTCACCATAAAACATGAATGGTATAAAAATAGAACATCCACAGTCAAAAATATCACAAAACCTTCAATACAATATAGAAGTTTTGTATCATAATAAATCAACTTCAAATAAGCGTAAAATCCATCAAACGATGTTGACATAGATGACATCAAAACTCTTTTTAGAGAAATATCTCTTTCTATTTTGAAATAATTTAAGAGTCATATATTTATAAAATAAAACATTTTCTTTGAAAATATTATTATAAGCTTATAAGGAAAGCTTCTATGATTTTATAACGGTGGAAAATAGCCACACCCGCCGTATAAGTTAAAAAAACATTTTTACTTTAATTTTGTCGAAAAGGTTAAAAAGCACCTTGTTTGGAAAACAACGAAAAGATTCCTTTATAAACCTCTTATAAAAATTAAAACAAGGGTATACATGACATTAACCCATATTCTTGTAAATAGTATAAATGTTTTGAAATACATTTTAAGAAACATGGATGTGGATGATAAAGAGATCCCAGTAGATTATTACGTATAAACAACCTCGGATAATGAAGAGATTGTGAAATAACCCTTACCTTGTACTTTTCCTTGGTTGGGGTAGGTTAACCTCCTGTATAATGGTGAAATAATTGTTATTAAATTATACAAGAATCATATACATTCATATGATATCATATATGATCTTTTATCATTGCTTTGTTAATAATATCTTAGTATTATCGTCGTTTCGGGTGTTAACTTACTCATTTTCTTTTATATGTTTTGTTACATAAGCCATGTTTTTCATGGATAGGTTGTATATTATTCATATAAAGAATGATATCAAGTCATTAAACATCATTTTTAAATCATCAAATGATAATTACACTTGAATGGATACGATGGAGAATGAATCTCATCGCGTTCGTGGAGACGGTAGTCTGTACGTACGCACGAGCGACAATATCATTATTTTGATATTAAAATAATATATAAATGGATGGTATATCATATATACAGAATCATTAACATGTTATATTTATTATTTATATGAGTTACACATCATTATTATACCCATCCAAATAATAAAATATTGAATAACAATTACACCACGACGTGGAGACGGTAAGCCGTACGTACGCACGTATGGTGACATGTTATTCAAAGGGTGGATAGAATAATGAATATGGTTGTAACATATTTATAATAACATCACAGTATATATATGATACTGGAGTTATTATTTTAGAATGGTAACAACAAAGGAAGAAGAAGTGGAAGAAGAAAGGAACTTGAAAAGGGGTGGTGAAAACATTACCTCTTCTTCGGGTTCTTCCTTTTGATTTGATCAAAAGGGATCCTTAAGTTGGATTTAGGATCAAAATAAGGCCTATAGGTTGTAGTGAGGGAAGTTGGGAGTGTATTTGGGAAGATTTTGGCTGAACCAAAAGGCTTTGAAGGTGTGAAGAAATGAGAAGGAGTTCCCTCTTATAAGAGGGGTGAGGGGCACCTTTGGAAAAGCTAGAAATATTAATTTATAATAAATTCATATTCGGTTTATAATGGCTCCAAAGTTGATTATTTAAATTTTAAGGTGGGGATAGGTCGAAAACCACTCAACCAATAGAATTTAGACAGGTTTGGGTCATTATATTAACCTTATCTTTAAGTATTAACTCTAAGTTAATTAGTTTCACTTTTACAATGTCTCTTTGTATTTTTATATTATATGGTTAATAAACTTACCATATACATCCAAGAGACACCCAAGTGGTCCATTAATGATGAACCTATCGTCATATAAGTCTCTTGGACGAAACTCAGATTTTTAGAAATTTAATATCAATTAATAATATAATATTTGTTTTAAAAACTCTTTTACGTCAATTTTGACACTATTCAATAATTGATTTTTGTAAAAATCATAACAGAATTATTACTTCGAACAAAGTTAATTGAATCAATCCTAACATGTCATATTAACCTATAAAATTAGTGTAATTCCTAAAAAGTCTCAAATTATATTTATTTGTGTATTTATAATATCAATTATTTTAATTTTCCACTATTATGGTAATTACTGCATCATCATTGTGTCATAAGTAAATTACATTATTTAAAGTCTAAAAGTTATAAATAAAATATCCTTATGTAGGAAATCATTTTAGCTTTCTAATGAATATTTACAATCGAATTTATCTTATGTATAACCCTATATTAAAAATGTTTTAGTAAATAAACTTTGATTTTAACTCTTTTAACTCTTCTTTGAATTAAATAATAATAAATGTCCTAATCTAATCCAAGTGGACCTAAATGATAATATTTTATTCCTAAGATTGTTTTTGGTAGAGATATACTTGTCCAATAGAATTATGACATGTGTTAGGATAATATTAATATCATTTTTACCCTTAATTGCCCTATTTTACTTTTAACCGTGGTAAATAAAAGAAAAAAGTTACTATTCACCAAAAATTATTTTCATCTCATTTAACCACATTTTACTTCTTGATATTAACCGTGTCTCTCGGATTTTCGAAATTCCATTCACAGAAGCGGTAAAATTAAGTTTTATGAAAAATTCAGTTTTTTAACTACCACTTAGTAGTTTCACTATTCATCAAAAATTGAAGTTTTTTAGAACAATGCCAAAATTTTACCCTAATCTATAATTGATATTCCGAATTCAAAAATGATGTCTATTTTAAAAAATTACAAACATATAAGTTGCATTAATTAATTTTATAATTAATTCCTGTTGTCACAACAAATAGCGTGTTTTTAAGAAACAATGTATATCAAAAGATTGATAATTGTTTAAGTCCAATTTCAAAGTGAAATTAATTATAATGAACACCATTGGATAAAATGGTAAAAATATATTCTAATTATGCTTTAAAACCACTCAATAATATAATTTATCACTATAAATTATTTTGATTAAAAAAGTTGTTTTTAAGTATTTTTCACTATTCATAAAAATTGGACGTTCTCAGAAAAATACAAAAAATTTAACTTAGGATAATTTCGATATTCCGAATCCAAAAATGAAGTCCATTTTGAAATATAAAATATATATAATTTCAAAAAGTAGGTATTACTATTCATAACGGCTAGTTTGATTGGTTGTGCTGTGTTAGAACTCGACGTTGCGTACAACACACGCTATCACATTATTCAAAGAGAAGCATACCGTAGAATCTTGGTGTGTTACATTAATTAGCCCAAATTATATTTATTTTAGTATTTTTTATAAAATTTATTTGATATTTACCTTAATAAAATAACAACTACAATAATTTTGTGTAATTATTTAATATGATTATTTGTTGAATAAAAATAAAAAGTAAAATACTATGAAAAATATAAATCCTCTAAATTTCATAATAATAATTATAATCTAATATTGATTCTATATAATCTAACCTTAAAAATGTTATATTAATTAGAACTTGAATATGAAAAGTTTATCATCACTTTAAATAAAATAATATAAGTGTCATAATCTCTTCTATAAGACTAAAAATGGTCAATAACTTGACCATTTGGTGATTATAGTAGAGATATAACCTAACAATAATATTTTTCAAGTTTTTTAATATTTTATTGGTTGTTATAATTTTAATAATAATTATATTTTTGATTTCTCAACAATTAAAAATTTTCTGCATCATTAAAGTATAACTCTTTAAGGTAATTATTTATTTTCTAAAAAGTACAAATAAATTATCATGATAAAGAAAAAAATTTATATTTAAAATGAGTATTTATAATAAAATTTATCTTCTATATAACCATATATTTAAAATTATATAGTTATTAAAATTTTAGTGAGACATATTTAACCTTTCTTGAAATAAAGTAAATTAAGTGTACAGATCTCATCCAAGTGGATTAAAAAGGATACTATTTCGACCAAAGGATGATTTAGTTCAAAAAAACTCATTCATTTATATTTTTACATGTTTTAGGGTAATTTTATAATATTATTATTACCCTTAATTACCTGATTTACCCTTTTATCAAATTAATAAAAATTACCAAAGTTACTATCCATATTATCCAAAAATAAAATAAAGATATTTACATAATTTGGACCCACTAATTCCAAATATGAAATCAATTATTAAAAATTCAAAACACATAAGTTTTAGTAATTAATTTAAAATTATCCCCATTTTCAGAAATAGAGAACGAGTTTTAAAAGTTAGAACATTGCAAAATATTGGAATGTTTTTAAATCTGAATTCAATGTAAAATTAATGATAATGAACTAATTTATATTAAATGATAAAAATAAATTCTATTTATAAATTGAAACTATTAAATAATATAATTTAACCATATAAATAATTTTTATGAAAAATATTTTTTTCAATTAAAATTTATTATATTTTAACTATTCATAAAAACTTAAAAGTTATCAGAAAAATATAAAAAATTCATCCAAAGTAAATTATTATATCTCTCTTCCAAAGAAGAGGTTTATTTTTTCATATAAAAATTATTAATGTGTCAAAATTTTAATTTAAAAAGGGTTCTCCATTAAAATGTTGTATAATTACTATATTGAAAAATATAGGTATTTATAAATAAAATAGGGGTTATTCATACCCTATGACTAAAATATATATTGGATGATTATTAAAAATACTTTAATAATTATATAAAATATAAATTTCATTATTTTAAATTACTAATAGTAATTCACTTAATTTATTCATACAAAAAAACAAATATATAATTGATTTATATTTTTCATAAATAATTGGTAGCCCATGAATTCACCATACATTTTAATAAGTTAGTTATATTTATTCCCAATAGCCTAAAATCTAGGTTATAATGGTCATTTTATATTAAGGACATCTCGTGTTTCATTTAAACTGATGATTGTGTGCAATGTAACCTATTTAAGAATTAAAATTATTTAAATAAAATATTCAATAAAAACATCAGGGTGGTATATTCTACCCCCTTAAACTAAATTTATCCCCTTGAATTCTTCACTTGGATTCAAACATATGAGAATACCTCTTACTCATCACATCCTCAAGTTCCCACATAGCTTCCTCAAATTGGTTGTTCCACCATAAAACTTTAACCAAGCGAGTGATCTTGTTTAGTAGAGATTTTTCGCTCTGATACAAAATCTCTATCAGTTTTTCTTCACAAGAAAGATCTTTCTCCAATGGTACGACCTCTAAGATTAGTACATGTAATGGATTAGGTATGTACTTTCTCAAGAGTGATACATGGAACACATCATGAACTTGAGAGATATTTGGTGGAAGCTCTAATCGGTAAGCTACCTTCCTGATATGATCCATAATTTCAAAAGGACTAATATACCTAGGGCTTAGTTTTCCCTTATTTTAAAATATCATTACTCTCTTCTAGTGATATATTCATAGAAAAACCTTGTCACCCACTTCAAACTCTAGTTCTTTTCATATATTGACATCATAATTTTTTTTGACTCTGAGATTCTATAATGTGTTGTTGATTATATATAACCTTTTCTACCATTTAATCAATAATAAAAGGTTCTAATACCTTTTCCCCCCAACATCATCCAAATAAATTGGAGTTCTACACTTATTTCTATAGAGGTCTTCATAAGGAGCCATCTGAATACTGGAATGAAATATATTGTTGTTAAGAAATTCCAAAAAAGTTAGGTGTTGATCCAAACCACCATTTAAATCCACCGGGAAAGATCTCAACATTTCTTCTAGAGTTTAAGTTGTCCTCTCAAATTAACCATTTGTCTAAGAATGACAAGTAGTACAGAAACATAACTTTGTATCTAGATCATGCCAAATACTTTTCCAGAACTTTGAGGTAAGCCTCAGATCCCGATCAGATATACTGGAAAGTGGTACTCGATGAAATCTTACCACTTCCCTTACGTATATCCTAGCAAGCTGATCAAGATAAAAATTATATCTAATAGTAATGAAGTATGCTGAATTCATAAGGTGATCAACTATAACCCATATAGCATTATGGCCTTTAGATGTTTTGGGAATTCTATTAACAAAGTCCATAGTGATGTTTTCTTATATCCATTATGGAATGGTTAATGGTTTTAATATCCCCTTAGACTTATGTCTCTTAATCACAACTTATTGAAAAACCAAGCACTAAGAGACATATTCAGAAACATCTCTTTTCATGTCATCCCACCAGAAATACTCTTTCTGGTCCCTGTACATATTTTCGCTTCCATGATGAATAATAATGAGGAAAATTGATCCTCATACAATATAACCTTATTTAATTATGGTATGGTAGGAATATAAACCCGATTCCTGAACCTTATTATTCCATCAAAATCAATGTTGAATTTAGGAACATTTCTCAAATTATTTTGTAGATCCACATAGTCCTTCTGTACCTTGATAAATATTCACTTATATAGATGGTTGAAAATTCATTTGAAAATATTTATCCCCTTACTTTAAAATTTTATGATCTATCCTTTTCAAATCCATAGATATTGGATCTTTTGTGATCCTCATCATGAATAATATAACATAATACTTTCGACTCAAATCATATGACACCTTGTTTTCTTTCCTAGGGTGGTAATATTTTGAAATGTAGCAATTTTTAATCAACTCAAACCATCTTTTTTGGAAAATCCTTTTGTATGAAAATATAATTTAATCTTTTATGATCAGTATAAATATCACACCTTTCACCATAAAGATAATGCCTCCATATCTTTAATACAAAGATTACCGCATCTAACTCTAAATCATGATTTGGATAATTGTGCTCATAGATTTTCAACTGTAACAATGCATAAACTATCACTATACCATTTTACATGAGAACACATCACATACCCATCTTGGATGAATCACTATAGATCACAAACCATTCTCGACTACAAGTCAATGTGAGAATAGGTGCACTAGCTAATTTTCTTTTTAGATCTTTGAAATTCTATTCACATTCCTCCATCCATGTGAACTTAAATCCATTCTGAGTCAACTTGGTGAGTGGATTAGATAATCATGAAATTTATTTCACAAAAAAATTAATAATATGAAAACCAAGAAAAATTTGGATCTCAGTTACCATTGTTGGTCTTGCACAACTTTCAATAACTTCTATTTTTTCTGGAACCATAGATATCCCCTATATTGAGATTATGTGACCCAAAAATGAAACTTTTTGAAGCCAAAATTCACAATTTTGAATTTTTTTCATAAAGCTTATCCTTTATTAGGGTCTTTAGTAAACTTATAAAGTTATCTTCATGTTCTTATTTCTCTTATAATAGATAAGAATATCGTCTATAAAGACTACCAAAAACTATTCAAGATAGTTTTTAAAGACTCTATTCATTTAAACCATAAAGATAGTGATGGAATTAGTAAGATCAAAAGGAATTACTATAAATTCATAGTGTACATACCTTTTACGGAATTCCGTATTCGGTATACCCTCCTTATTAACCCTTAATTAATGATATCCTGAATGAAGATCAACCTTGGAAAAGTATTGAGCTCCATGTAGTTGGTCGAATAAGTCATCAATATGGGGAAGAGGATATTTTTTCTTAATATTGATATTTTTAAGTTCTAAATAATCAATGAAAAATCTCATTGATCCATATTTCTTGTTAACAAATAGAACAAGTGCTCCCCAAGGTGATGCACTAGAGCATATAAATCCCTTGTCAGGATTCTCTTGGAGTTGCTTCTTCAATTCATGAAACTCAATTGGGGATATTCTATAAGGGGTATTTAAAATATGCATATCTTCTGGTATGAGTTTTTTTGAAAACTCAACCTCTTTATTTAGTAGAATACCTACCAATTCTTCCAGAAAGACATCAATAAATTCTCATATAATGGGTGTATTCTTAATTGTGATTTTCTACCCAACCATTTCAGATAGATAACCTTCATTTATTGGAATCGAGGACCATAATATGGAATAAATTTCTACTAGAAGGTCAAATTAATCATTTCATCAATATATGATCATATATTGATCAGGAATATAAAATGTGACGTCCCTTACTTGGAAATTGATATGAGCTTCATCTAGATAAATAAAATACATTCTAAGAATCACATAAAATTTCACTTTGGGAAGGATCACAAGATTTTCAGGAAGAACATTCCCACAAACTTCAACCAAAGAAGAATTATAAACTATTGATGCAGCCATTGTGCAATTAGAAGTTGTCATAGCTAAATAAACATCTAATTGTTGAGGTATTATGGGTATACCCATATAAAATTATTTAAAAATAAAATATTGAGTGGATCTATAATCAAATAAAACATTTTTTACTTTATATTGGATGGTAAGAGTACCTTTCGTCACTTCATTATCATACTCTACATCGCCGATAGTGATCACATGTGACTTTTGTTTATATTTTTTCTTAAGAGTTTTCTAACATCGATCATCATCAATAACCCATGGATTAGGGAATTTATTGAAATAATTATCTATTTACTTAAATTTATAACATTAAAGTATTGGAGGTTCATTCTGTGTAGCCTTTTCTCTATTTGCATCATTAGACATATTTTTCCCATCACTTTGGAATTCAACTGATCGATGAATTTTTCTCCCACACTTAAAACATTTTATATTCCATTTAAGACAATTTCCTCTAGGTTTGTTTCCATACTTTGAGCATAAGGGAAAACTCATCTTCTTTTCATTGTGGTCTTTAGATTTTCCATTAAATTCCATTTTTCTCTTCTTATTAAAATAAAGGACGGATGGGTTACTCCAATCTCCATCTCAACCTTGAGATCACATAAAACAATTTCCACCTAGATATTAAAGTCTGTTATGGCTAAATCCCTTTAGAGATTTAGTTTTAATCCACTAAATAATCAATCAGTTTTACTCTTAGTTTGGATAATAATTCTCGAATATTACCTTGAAATTCTTGTAAAATTTGATTCATAGGTACCAACAGATTCATCATACTTTATATTAAGTCCAAGGAACACCTTATACATCTTTGTTTAAAGAATATAAGGAAAGTACATATTGAAAAATATGTTCTTGAACTCATCCTATTACATGGATTTAATTTCATATATTTGAATCTTATTCTTTATAAGACTCCACTATTGATCAGTTTCACCTTCCAAATTATAGAATGCCAAGATGAATTTATCATGTTTTGAACATTAGAGAACTAAAAATATCTCTTTAGAAGTAATAATCCATTGTTCATCCATTAGTGGATCAGAAGAACCACTTAAAGAAGGTGGATGCTGCCTCATGAAAGAATCAATAGAATTTTGTTCCCCCTTTTGTTCATTTAGAAGTCCTACATGATTAATATATTGGGAAAGTTGTGTGGAAATAGCAACAAGGTTTTTCATTCTAGCTCCCATAACATTCAGTTTCTTAGAAGTAAAATCATTTCATTTCCCACCATATTCAGCATTAAAACGGTTCCTTCTAGGTTCCGTCCATTGACTAAAACTAAGAAGCATGGTATGAGAAACACTAACCATAATGAGAAACCCACATAATAAAAAATAAAATTTCAATTTAGTAAATTTTAGGTTTTATCCTAGGTTATTAATGGTCATTTATAAAGAACTATAATTATAACCTATACTTTAGCATGTCCTTAGGATTCTTCCTATGGTTTTCTCATCCAATTTTCCAAAGGTTAATTATACCATTCCTCTAATACCAACTATAAAAGCCCATACTTTACATACATAGATATTAATTCAAAATTTAAGAATATTAATTACAAAATATAACAAATTCATGATAGGACTGTATAGGTATAGTTTCTTTAGAAACAAGGAAACATAAATAACTGGTTCATAAGACATCTACATTGTCTTCCACTTATTCCTTAATAACTAGAGCCCTTTTGACATAACTTACTTAATAATGTTCTTCATTACCTGGGGAAAAAAAAAATAAGAAAGAGAGAGCTCATATGCTTAGTAAGGGTAAATAGTGAGATATCAATCAAATCAAAATCATAACACATAAGACATAACATTTGAAAATATTATCATGTACATGAAAGATCATGATATCATGTCATGGGATAAATCATAAAAGTTCATAAGAATAAATAAATGTAATCCCAAAAGACATAACATATGATATGAAGTTTTGTGTCATAAACATAATCATATAAAATCATTTCATATTAGTCAAGGCCCATTTCCAAGACCATAAGAGAGGACAAATTCCATTACTGAACTGAGCTCACTCCTCGTTCCAACCCTATTTTATTGAACCAAGATCATTTCCCATTCCAGACATGTCTATATCAAGAGATATAAATCTTTACCCAATGTTTTGGTGGGAGATATAGTTCCCACAAATCTCATAATTAAATCATTATTACATGTTATATAAAAGCATAAATAATTCATCATAGAATAACTCAAGGAATAAAATGGGTTTCTTAGACACTATTCCACCATAATATAATCCTTGTAAAAAATGGATTTCATAAATATAATTCCATAAAAAAATAATAAAAAAATAATAATTATAGGGATTATATATTTTAAACACAACCTTATTAAATAATTCCATCTTAGATGGAAAAAATTTGATTGAATAGTTGAAATTAATTCTTGAGGAAAGTAACATTTCTTCTTCAAAAACATTTTATTTTCTCAAAATGCCACATGATTTTAAAATAAAATAATTTCTATGAAAATAAACTTGAAATATTGTAAAGTAATATTAATGGAAATATGGTGTTATGAAAACATAAAATCCCATCATTATCATTATGTATAAGTTAAAAAAATATTCTTCTCATACTTTTTTAGGAAAAGTCAAAAAGTAACTCACATCAAAAAACAAATTAAATATTCCCTTCATAACGTTTAATAAAAATTCATCAATTGGGTAAAAATTAATTTAAAAAATTTGAGAATGATAGAAAGAATATTTTGGAATACATATTTTGGAAACATGGACATGGATGATAAATGTACCCAAGTATATACTTACATATAAACAATATCGGATAATAAGGATATTGCAAAATTATCCCTTACCTTAGGTATGATATCCTTTGTATATATCCAAACCTCATGTATAATGATTTAAATAATTTCATTGACTTATTCCATAATCATATTCATTTTTATTATATATGATCATATTATTATCCATTTGTTAGTAACATTATTACTCATCTATCGGGTACTAACTTCTTTATTTTATTACACATGTTTTGTCAGATAAGTTATTATTTCTCTTCTTAGGTTTTATTTATATCATTTTAAAAATTATATTATTATAATATATATCATATTTATTCATTAAATTAATTTATATAATCTATCCTTAATGAATATCATGTATAATGAATCACATCGCATCATGTAGATGATAGGTCATATGTACGCACAAGCGACAATATCATTCCCATAATTGGTGAATGGTATTGAAATGGATAGTGTATAATATTTAATAATAAACATCATGTTATTATAATAATATATAGTTATTATTTACATCATTATACCCATCCAAGTAAGGTGGTGTTGAAGAACAGATTACACCACGGCGTGCAGACAGTAAGTCGTACGTACGCACGTGTGGTGATTTTGTTTTTTGTAGGATGGATATAGGGTAGTATATGGTTGTTTTATAATAATAATAAAATATCACTTTATAATTTATTCTAGAGTTATTACTTTATAATGAAACAAATCATGAATAGGAAGTATAAGAATAAATAAGTTTAAAATAATTGGTAGAGGAGATTACATCTTCTTCGACGTGCTCACTCTAAATAACCTCTTAAAGCACTAGAGTTGGTATTTATAGAAGAATAGAAAATCTATAATGTTATGATGGAATATGATACTGGAAAATTCATGGGATATATGAGGTTTAAGTCTCAATGATTTGGGAAGAAATGGGGGAGGAGGTTCCCTTTTATAATTGAGGTGAGGGGTACTTTTGGAAACTCCAAGAAATATTAATTTATAATAAAATGAAACCACATAAAAAAACACCAAAATGTCCCAATTTAGAATATAAGAAGATATGGGGTAGTAATATAATCAACCAATAAATTTTATACATGTTGTTTCTATAAATTTATACCTTATCATTTTAATTAACACATAGTTATTCAATTTTTTTTAATTTGGGTAACAAATATCTCAATATTAAAAGGGTGAAATATTAAATTATTTGATATCACTTATACCATAAATAAATATATTTGAACATTTTGAACATATAGTAATTATTATATATTTTTAAAAATGTTTTATGATTTTTAAATAATTTAATAAAACATTATTTTGATAAATAATCAATAGTTCAATTTTGATAATGTTCAATTCATTGATTTTTAAAAATATTAAGATAACATGTTAACATAGAAGAAAACTATTTTATTGTATTTATAAGAGGTCAATGTAATCAATAAAATTAATTGGACATATTAATTATCACAAATTATATTTATTTTAACATTTTAAATAACATTTATGTGATATTTCCCTTAATAAAATAACTACTAAAACAATTTTGTGTAGTTTTTTAATATGATTTTTTGTTGAATAAAAATTAAAAGTAAAATACTATGAAAAAGATAAATCATATATATTCTATATGAATACTTATAATCAAATACATCTTCTATAAAATTCTAAATAATTTTTTTATATTAATTAAAATATGAATGTAACAAGTTTATCATCACTTTAAATAAAATAAATAGGTGTCAAAATATATTATATAAGTCTCTAAATGGTAAATAACACTACCCATGGATGATTATGGTGTATATATACTTGAAAAATAATATTTTTTCAAGTTTTTGGTTCTTTTAATGGTTATTATCATTTTAATAAATTTTTATTTCTCATCAAATAAATAATTTCTGCATCATTAAAGTATAAGTGTTTAAGGTAATTATTTATTTCTGAAAAATTAAAAATAAATAATCATGATGAATAAAAACATTTTATATTTAAAATTAGGATTAATAATAGAATTTATGTTTTATATAACCATATATTAAAAATGATATAGTTATTAAAATTTGAGTGAGACATATTTAACTTTTCTTCATATAAAATAAATTAAGTGTCATAATCTCATCCAAGTGGATTTAAAAGGATACCATTTCGACCCAAGGATGATTTAGGTCTAGAAACACTAATCCAATGATATTAGGGAAAGTTTTTTTGAAATTTTATAATATTATTCTTACCTTTAATTACTATTTTACCCTTTTACTAAATTAAAAAAAATTACAAAAGTCACTATTCATAATGCCCAAAAAAATATTTACATAATTTTTACCTACTGATTTTAAATATGGAATAAATTTTTCAAAATTAAAAACATATAATAATAGTAATTAATTTAAAATTAAACCCATTATTGAAAAGAGAGAATGTGTTTTAAAAGATAAAACATTGCAAAATATTGAAATATTTTTACATCTAAATTCAATGTAAAATTAATTATAATGACTTAATTATATTAAATGATAAAAATATATTCTATTTATACTTTAAAACCATTAAATAATATAATTTAACCATATAAATTATTTCGATGAAAAAATTTGTTTTCAATTAAAATTTAGTATATTGTTTACTATTCATCTAAACTTGAAAGTTATCATAAAAATATCCAAAATTCATCCAAAGTAAATTTTTATATTCTAATTTCAAATAAGAGGTTTATTTTTTCATATAAAAATTATTAATGTGTCAAAATTTTAATTTAAACAGGGTTCTCTATTAAAAGGCTGTAAAATTACTATTTTGAAAAATATTGGTTTTTATACATAAAATAGGGTTTATTCATACCCTATGACTAAAATATCTATTCGATGAATATAATTTTTTATTAATTATATAAAATATATATTTAATTAATTTTATTTACTAATAGTAATTCACTCAATTTATTCATACATAAAATACAAATATATAATTGATTTATATTTTTTATAAATAACTGGTAGACAATGAATTCACCATACATTTTCATAAGTTAGTTATATTTATTCCTGCTAAACAATGGTATAGTTTATAATGGTCATTTCATATTAAGGGTGTCGCAGGATTCATTTAAACTCATGATTGCGTGCAATGTAATCTATTGAAGAATTTAAATTATTTAAAGAAAATATTTCATAAAAATATCCGGGTATTACATTTTTATTAATTTAATATGAAAAAATAAAATTTATTTTTGAAATATAAATGTCAAAATTAGGTTAGGGTGAATTTTTTTGTATTTTTCTTTGAATTTTTATTTATTGATGAATAGTGAAAAATACTGAACTTTAAATCAAAATTTCTTTTTTGTATAATTTATTTATAATGATATATTATATTTTTATTGGTTTCAAAGTTTAATTATATAAATTATAAATCAATTAATCCAATTTATTTTATTGAAATAAATTTTACATTAAAACTTTATATAAGAAAATTTCAAACTTCACATCATTTTTACTCTAAAAACCTACTTTATCATCCCATCTATGGGATTAATTTTTAGTTAATTTCTCCCAATTATATTATTAGAATTTGAGAAAAATGATTTTATTATTTTGAATCAGAAAAATTTATAATGTCTAATAAGTTCAACTTTAATTTTTACAAAAAATATCAGTGATAGTAATTCAAATTAACTACAGTGATTAAGCGAAATATTAGCTTAAGAAGGGACTAAACATTAATGTTATGTTCCAAAATTACCTCGAAACTTATCCGAAATCCATTATATGGACATATTTATACTATATACTAAATTTCATCTAATTTATTTCATTATGGGTGCCACCTAAAATGGAAAAAATGTTGGTGGAATTCCCTTTTAAAATATTTACAAGAATTCCACTCCCCTCTACTATAAAAAGAAACTCACCCATCCCACTTATTCACACCTCTAAAGACCTTTGTATAATCCTAACTCTTCCCAAATAAGATCCAAAAATCACCCCCATAATCCTAGAATCCTAAATTTGAAAATAAAGAAAACCAAGAAAGTCTTTTGGTATAAACCAAAATGAGATACCCGAAAATGAGGTAACATTCTTCAACGATCACTATTGTAACTCCACAGTTCCGAAAGCCACCCAGAGGTAACCCGTACCAAGTTGGTCACATTGCCTCAAGCGCATTTCCCCAAATGCCAGAGGCTGCCGACTAGTAGCGAGGGCCCTGGGTGTGATAGTGGGGAAACTATGCCCTCATTGGCAGAGTACACAGTGGAAAAGAGAAATAATAAACAATAACTGAAGCAGTAAACAATCCATACACAAGTGAACAACGAAATACTAAATATGATAAACAACAAGAGCACATATATATTGAAATTCATGATATAGATATGTCTAGGATATCCGGAAAACAAGTCACGATGCTGAACACAGTACTAAACCAAAGTACAAAAGAAAAATAGATAAGACAACTCCTCATCATCGCAAGCCTTGGCTTGGTCCCATGCTCTCCAGCTCTAGTGAAATCAAGAACCTGAAGTAGAAGGGCGCTTTCCCTTATCTGTACCTACAACAATATAATCTGTTTGGGCCTAAAATCATGACCCAAATAGGGTGTGAGACAATGTCCCAGTAGGAAACCACCCAAAGATCAGTGACTAACAGTCAGTGAATATATTACAGGTAAAAATGTCGTAAATAGTAATAGTAACAGGTTGTACTCAGCATCAAACAATCCACAGTTCTCGCATATAATTTACAAACAAGAAAGCATTCACTCAAGCAAGTAGAAAAAATAGGTAACCTCGGGGTAGTTCTCACAGCCCAACCCCTATGGTTCAACCTACAAGTATTAGCAACCATCTGGGAGGCACACACAGTCTCAACCCTCTGGTTCAGGTAAGAAGAATAGACTCTCTGGGGAAGCACTCACCGTCAATTCCCACTATAGTCTTGTATCGTACTAAAGGCACTTTGGGGAAGCAATCAACGTCTCATTCCCCCTGTGGCCCACGTCGAGGAACTACAGACACTTTGAGGAAGCACTCAATGTCAATTCTCCATGTGGTCTCACATCGTAAAATAAAGACACTCTAGAGAAGCCCTTACGTCCATTATCCCTATGGTCTGCTACACTAGGTTCTCACAGCCCTATTTAAAGTCAGCAAGTATCGCATCACGTAACATCCAAAGTATCCTCAACAACTACATGGCTATCATTCTACAGAATCTCTGCATGGAAGAACAGTCACACCATCCTGCAGACCAGGCACGAAACATGAAAGATCCTCACAGGAAAAACTAGACCAAACGGTCATAAAAAAGAAAAAAATGCATGGGAAAAACATCCAAAGCACAGTAAAATTACCCTATTCATAAGAAAAGTCCTCTACACAAGCATATAAGCAAAGAAGGAAAATAACAAGGGCAAAACAGGAAACACGCAATACCCCATTCAAGAGTATTGGTGGAATTTTCACAAAATACTCAAAGACTTTCTAAAGAAAGGCACAAACCACCTACCTCGACATTAGGAGATCGATATACTCAAACCTCAAAGATTGAATCTCTTTGAAACATTGTAGATCTAATAAAACATCCAAAACTCTCAACCCACAATAACTTGACAAAGAGGAGGAATTGGAAAACGAAGATCTAGGAGAAGGAAGAGCTTATAACTGTGGTCCCAACGCAATCGATGGAGATTGATTTGGAGAGCAGATGGAGGTTTGGGGGATTAGAGAAGATTTGTGGCCGTATGAGACGCTCTCAGTCGAAGAAGCTGGAGAAGAAGACTGTTCTGAAAATTAGACACGACCCCAGTCCATTTAATAAAAAAAGTACACGGTGTGTACTTTTGGAGTACACAAACTGTACTAGGTTTTTCCATACTCCAGTTTAGGTAGCCTCCATGTCACCCCCACATGAACTTATGTGTGGCCATAACATAGCCAGCACACGACCTCGAGTAGCATCAAAGAACACGGCGTGTACTTATAAAGTACACGGTGTGTACTACAAAGATTTCCAGAAACTCCTCTTTTCTCAAAAACTCCAAAAAAAGAGAAAAACCTGAATGGAAGGTCCGTGTACTTACAAACTTAGCCCCTTAAAGAAATTAATCCCTGGATTTCCCTAGAGTGGTGTAAAAGAAGAAACCTCAAACAATTATAGCCACTGCGATCGTATATCAGCCTCCCTCTACCAATTCTCTTCTTGTACTCACCCGTGATGTCGCTGAAAGACTGGTGACTGACCAGCATGGCCTCGACCTCCATCTCGGCCTGAACAACCAGAAGAACTCCAGTTCCCAGATTGGTGAGAAACTAGTGTCGCTAATCCTGAATGAGGAGTCATGGATGAACCTTTGCCACTAGCTGCTGGTGAGAAAACCTGATAGAAGTGCTATAGGTGACCCATATTGCCACAAGATAGGCACACCACGAGGTCTCTATGGCACTGCATCCTCATATACCCATCTCTTCCACCCTGGTAGCATACCACCTGGCTACCTGAAGATGTGTCTCGCTGCCTCAGATCACCGTGCGTAGACTCCCTACGGCGCTTCCTGCTGTCAGCTAGTGAAGCACTAACTCTGGAAGTGGAACCACCCTGACTCTCAACTCTAGAATATCTCACATTGCGCTCTACAACCAGTGCCTGGTTGACGATGGAAGCAATAGAAGTCAGCCTGAAGATATTCACCTGTGAGCAGATCTCCCATATGAGACCATCATCAATCTTTCTTGCCAAGAAAAACCCATCTGCGCTCTGGAGGGGTGTGAAACACTAAAGCTCAGTGAAACGAGAGTAATACTACTTGACAGAAAGAATACCCTGCTCTAGACTCATGAACTCCCAGGCTTGGTCGGCCCTCAGGGTCTCCAGATAGAAGTAGGCACAAAAGACGTGCTGAAACTTCTCCCATGCCATAGTCTACTGATGACCCGCCTATGAGATCATGTCCCACCACCTCTTGGTGGAGTCTTGTAGCATATAGGTATCGAGCTTGACCCGCCTCTCTGGAGGAGTCTCCAGATGCTCAAATATCTTAAAAATGGATTCTAGCCATGACTCTGTAGCTTGCGATCCTCCTTCCCCTAAGAAGGTGTGAGGATGCTACTGTTGGAAAACCCACGTCATGTCTACCATAGTTGAGGCTGGAGGCAGATCTCCCTAGAAGGTCTACATCATCCTCATAAATCCTTCCCTAAAATGTGCATCGACACCTGCAACTGGTATAACTGCTGGTGCCAAGGCTGGAACATCAGGAAGAACTACAGGAGGTCCTTGATCAGCCATATCTGGCGTCTGATCACTGCACTGTAACTGAAGGAAAACCGGAGGACGTCTCAGTGCCATAACTTTGAAAGGTCAAAAGCACACCTTAGATTCAGGATTAACAAAGACTAAAAAACTGAAGGCACAATAAGGAATAGGGAAAAGAAGGCATTCAAGTTATGAAAAACATTACTACACAGCGTGTTCTTTCCCTACACGGTGTGTACCCTTAGTTCATTCACATGGGCGTGTACTTCTACCTAAACTGGCCGTGTAACACCCCAAATACATGGTGTATTGTCCTAACACACAATGTGTACTTGAATCCTCTTCCATGCCTGAGTCCTTCTACATGGTTAATCCACACGACTCCTCTAAGACAAAACTACACGGTGTGTTCAAGGAAGATACGGTGTGTACTAGACATTCCTTACCTGGCCCGTGTTGTTAAAGACACGGCCTGACACATGGCCGACACTACACGGCATGTTCCAGACAGACATAGCGTGTACAAGAAAGGGTAACACCGACCCATGTTGTTCGTGACAAGGCTGGATACCAAGATTAGACAACACGGGGTGTAAAATTCAGACACAACTTGTAAGTGAAAAGATAACACGGCCCATGTTGTTCGTGACACGACCGGGGTACCTATTTCATACTACATGACGTGCTAAACTAGTACACGGCGTGTTCCTACAAGATTTTTCACAACCCAGTGTCCCTGTTCGCACAGTCAGTGACACGGCTATAGACTACACAGTGTGTATTAATAAAGTACATGCCATGTATTCTGGGTTTTTCCATACAGTAGCGTCAGAAAATGCTTCGGAGCCCAAAAAACACTGAAAACCAGCGATAAGGTGCCAAATTATAAACTGTGAGGGCCCATACTCCACGCTAATCAAAGCTTATCATCTTATACATATTACAAACAAAGTAAACGAGCAAATGATCCACCAAATTCTGGTCTATGAGGGCCTATAACACCTCAAGAACCAAAATATGGCGTTCATTCAGGTAAAACCTTACACAATAAATGCTCTAACAAGAAGCACATATTTTTATCAAATCATCTATCACAACAACATGCATATTCTACACAACATCTATCACAACAACATGCAATTGCTAATGCATCCTAGATGGCATGGAAATAATGCATGACATGTGATTTCTAAAAAGTGCCTATATGATGCATGAGATGGAATAACCTCATATGATCGGGTTGCAACAGAAATAGAACTTCAATAACAATAATGGTAACAACACAAATCATGTGAATCACCCAATGGTGAAATAAATCAACTGTAAAATTTTCAAACCAGTAAAATTGCAATAAACAAGGTAGTTTGGATTTTCCCTGTACACGGGTTAGCTACTCCCGAGCAAAAATTATTACCATGTACCTATTCCATCCTATCCCTAGCTATAGGCTCCAAACAATAAGTCAAGCGAAAAGAAATCCTCTGATACCACTTTGTAACGCCCCGATTCCGGAATCCACCTAGAGGCGCCCCATACCCGGTTGGTCACATGGCCTCAAGCGCATTTCCCTAAACTCCAGAAGATACCAACTAGCAGCGAGGGCCTTGGGTGTGATAGTGGGGAAACTATGCCCTCATTGGTAGAGTATATAGTGAAAAATAGAAATAATAAACAATAACGGATGTAGTAAACAATCCATACACAAGTGAACAACGGAAGACTAAATATGATAAACAGCAGGGTCACATATATATAGAAATGATGCATGACACATATATTTCTAGGAAAGCCTCCAAACAAGTCACGATGCTAAATAAAGTACTAAAACAAATTACAAAAGAAAAATAGATAAGACAACTCCTCAGCATCGCAAGCCTCGGCTTGGTCCCATGCTCTCCAGCTCCAGTGCAATCAATAACCTGAAGTAGAAGGGAGATTTCCCTTATCTATACCTGCAATAATATAATCTGTTTGGGCCCAAAATCATGACCCAAATAGGGTGTGAGACAAAGTCCCAGTAGGAAACCACCCAAAGATCTGTGCGTAACAGTCAGTGAATATATGAAAGGTAAAAATGCAGTAAACAGTAATAGTAACAGGAAGTACTCAGCATCAAACAATCCATAGTTCTAGCATATAATTTACAAACAAGAAAGCAGCCACTCAAGAAAGTAGAACAAACATCTAACCTCTAGGTAGTTCTCATAACCTAACCCCTATAGTTCAACCTACAAGTACTAGAAACCCTCTGGGAGGCACACACAGTCTCACCCCTCTGGTTCAGCTAAGAAGAATAGACTCTCTGGGGAAGCACTCATCACCAATTCCCCCTATAATCTGGTATCATACTAAAGGTGCTCCGGGGAAGCACTCAACGTCTCATTCCCCCTATAGACCACGTCGAGGAACTATAGACACTCTGAGGAAGAACTCAATGTTAATTCCCCCTGTGGTCTCACATCGTAAAATAAAGGCACTCTTTAGAAGCCCTTACATCCATTCTCCCAATGTTCTGGTACACTAGGTTCTCACAGCCCTGTGTAATGTCAGTAAGTATCGCATCGCGTAATGGCCAAAGTATCCTCAAGAACTACTTGGCTAGAATTCTATAGCATCTCAGCTTGGAAGAACAGTCACACCATCCTATAGACTAGGCATAGAACTGGCAAAATCCTAGAAGGAAAAACTAGACCAAAAGGACATAAACAGGAAAAAAATGCATGGGAAAAACATCCAAAGCACATTAAAATTACCCTATTCACAAGAAAAGACCTCTACACATGCATATAAGCAAAGCAGGAAAACAAAAAGGGCAAAACAGGAAACATGCAATACCCTGTTTAAGGGTATTGGTAGAATTTGCACAAAATAATCAAAGACTTTCTACAGAAAGTCACAAACCACCTACCCCGATGTTAAGAGATCGATATACTCGAACCTTGAAGCTTGAATATCCTTTTAAGGTCATAGATATAAGAAAACATCCAAAAAGATCAACCCATGATAACTTGATAAAGAGGAGGAATTGGAAAACGAAGATCTAGGAGAAGGAAGAGCTTACCATTGTAGTTCCAACGCAATCGACGACGGCCGATTTGGAGAACTGATGGAGGATCAGGGGATTGGAGGAGATTCGCAGCTATATGGGATGCTCTTGGTTGAAGAAGCTAGAGAAGAGGACCGTTATGGCGATTATACATGACCCCGGTCCGTTTAATGAAAAAAAGAAAGTACACGACATGTACTTTTGGAGTACACGACGTGTACTAGGATTTTCCGTACTTCACTTTAGGTGACCTCTATGTCACCCCTACATGGCCGTGTGTGTGTCCATGACACGTCCAGCACACGACCTCAAGCGGCATCAAAGTACACAGTGTGTACTTCAAAACTTTCTAGAAACTCCTCTTTGCTCAAAAACTCCAAAAAAAGGAAAAACATACCTGAAAGGAAGGTCCAGGTTCTTACAACTGTCATTTTATTTATTTCTCAATAATTCAATTATTCTTATTAAATTATTATATAATAACATAATTATACTAAATTTACTTATATATTTTTATGTTAAGGGTTATACCCATACATAAACACACTTCCATAAAATGGGTAACAAACTTACCATTCATGTATGGCGAACTCTCACCAGATGAAATGATGTCGTTTTTTTCCTTTACCACCTTTCATTATTGGAAATTATGATGGATACATTGTTTATATATGGTATATATGATATTTATTATTTATTTATTATTTTGTAATTTTTTATATAAAACATACCTTCATTATTTTAATTTTGTGGGAATACGACAACATAGTTTGTGAAAGTGTGGACTACCACCTCTTGAAAGTGATATGATTCATTCATGCTAAACATGGAATGTATAAAAGATGGTTTGAAAAAATCCTACGTGACAAACATGAAATAAATATGATAATAGAATTATAATAGTCAAATATATATATACATCATTTAAATTTCTTTATTTTAAATACAATAAGGAAATGAAATTAGTGTTCATGTGTTTGTATGACCTACCATCACCATAAATGGTGTATTTCATTTTCTATCTCCAAAATTTTATGGTTTTTTATAAATACATTTATAATGAATATATATAATATTTATATCATGTGTAATATTCTGGATATGATGGAATCATGATATAATTAATAAGAACAACAAGTAATAAGTCAAAACATACTAAAAAACTAGGAAATTAACACATGAAATAGTGAAAAAATGAAATATTATTAACAAACGAGTAACAATATATTATAGAAAGATAATATATGATTTTATAAAAATGATTCTGGTTCTTTAATAAGTTATTATCATTTTTTAAACCACTATACATGATGTTAAATGATGATCACCCAAAAGAAAATACAAGGTAATAGATTGTTGTCTCACTTCTCTTTTTGGGAGGCATACACCATTTTTACCATGTAATTAATTTGTGCGTTGTGTATACTAAACCTATTTTATTTTATACCATGAATTATTTTATCTTAATGGTATTTAGAGTTTCATTTGAAATTATTTCTTTCAGGGGGATTATAATTTAAAAAGTTACCATATAGTAAGGGTTTTCATCTCAATTTACATTCCATTGAGACTCATTTATTATTTATGGACCAATTTACTTCTATGAGTTGTATATTCTATCCCTTTGAAATTTAATATCATGATTAATTCATTTTTCATGGTATTTTAACTTTTTATTTGAATTACCTCACCCAATAGGTTTATCTTGAAAATTACCAAGTAGTAAAAGTTATCTTTGAAATCTCACTTTTCTTTGTGATTGTTGACTTTATCTTGAAAAAATAACTTTATTTTAATCATTTTTCATTGTAAATTTACTCAAGTATCCATGTTATTGGGTGTTTCATATTATTATTTCCTAAAACATATAGTATTTTTACATATGATGGTTACATTAATTGTTATTTGATTATCTGGGGAAATATTGACAAATTCGTATTCTCTATTCAATACAGATATTTGATAAGAAATATTATTAAATATATTAATTGATATGAGGAATTATTTGGACATGTAGTGACAGGTGGGGAATATAATTTATATAGCCCCTTGATGCATCGATATGTTCTCATTATCCAAACTTTTTGTGCAAATTAATAGGTTTCTACCCATGGTTTTAAACTATATGGAGGATAGATCTTGACGGTATATGTTTTCATGTTCTCGAGACATGATGAAAATAATTAAGCATTTCCGTAATTTTTATTCAGTATTTATTATACATCATATTTTCACCATGAAAAAGTCTATGGATTCATTTAATTCTATGTTTATTGATTAAATGGAATGTGTTACCAGTTTCTTACCTTCTCATATTGATTATGCCTTATCTGGTTATTTAAATGGAATGTGTTTTAAATTATTTAACTTGAAATATTTTTATACACTTCCTTATCTTTTTATTGATTACATGGAATGTGTGATCTGTTATTTACCATTACCTAATTATTATTCTCATAGATTCATTACTAATTTCGTTGTAATTACCCTTACCAAACATTTTAACTCGCCCTTATTTTATTTCCCTTCCCTGGGATTCCCTAAAGTGTACTAAGAAAGATATTAAGTGATACACTAGATAGAATAAGGTTATTATCCTCTAAATAAAAAACATATTGTAATTAGAGTATTATTTTTAATACAAGACTCATGTATGTATTTGGTTTACCAAGACTACTAAACTCTTCAGTATTTTGGGGTTTGATTCCTTATAATCATGCTAATGTAATGGTATTAGAAACCAGATCTGAGCTATTGGGGTCAGTTCTCTACACTTGGTGCTGCTATGATTGTGAATGATTATAAATATCACACACCACGTAAATTATAATCATTCACTTCAACATGTAACTACATTCATTCCATGTTATAAATATTGAACCAAACAATATGTGTTTTCCTTCAGACATTCCATGTTTATAGGCTAGAGCAGCTCGAAGTGTATAGGCAGTACATGGTCTGTGGTTTTATAAGAGTTACATGCTATGTATCCCTTGAAAACACCATATACCTGACAAGGTGAGTCATTGTGTATCTAGATTACATGCCTTTATCCTGAGAAGTTCTACACATCATGTTTTTATAGAGATTTTGTGTAGATTTTATAGGAATAACATGGGTTTCCTTCAGTATATGTCAATTTAAATCATGTAACCCTTATCCATACACTTCATGTACCCCATTATAAATTTCATTTTTGTATAATTCACATGAGTTAAGATATGAAAATACATAAACATCCATTCTTGATAACCCTACACACTGTGTACCCCACTGGACACACTATGTATTAGAATAGTTATGGTATTCATCTTGATTTATTTCCCAGATGATAGTTTTGGATTCATGAGTAGTATATTCTAAGTATCTTCTTTTGTAGAGAATAACAATACAATCCCATTAGTATTTAAAGACTGTTTATATTATAGTTTGAAAATTTTAAGGATCTTATCTCTACTGAAGATCCAATATAAGGAAAGTGGAATGTTTGGATTAGACATATATTAGATAATTCCTTATGTTTTAAGGTGTGGTCCTATAAATATGGTGTTTTTTGTAACACCCTTGAAATATATATATATATATATATATATATATATATATGGAAAGGAATGATCTACCATATAGAAATGAAGTTCATGTACTCCCCCATATGTTAGGGATTAGTGGAGTTAGCACTCAACCATTTTCAAGGTTTGGTCCTTGATCCCTAGAGTTGGTTCTCGCCTGTATATCTGGGCATGGTCCTCCACTGGTGTTAGCTAATCCCTTGATTGATATGTACTTACATTGATAAAAAGTATTCTCCCACTGTAGGTTTATATAGGCAACATGGAAGTTATTAAAGTGTACTATATCATAACCCATGAGACTTATGACATATCAATATATGGATGCCTTTGGGATTTTAGTGGTCTATTGATTCTTTTTATACACCTTCTATTTACATCATATAATCATATTTTCAACTTCATGTATTTTGGGTCTTATAATAACCTAAGTATCACATGTTTCTTTTGTGATTTGATCCTTTATGGATCTAACCTATAAGGATTATTTTATTTCCTTACCCTTGTTTGTATTTACATTATAATATATCTAGTTCCTTTAGGATACCTTCTATTATTCCCTATATTTTTGTTTAATATGCCTTCTTAATTTATCATCACTTTTTATTTTCAGGACATCCTACTAGGTATGCTTGTACACACCCCTGCATGGAGGAAGTGGAGTTAAAGGACTTGTTACATGGTAGATGATGGTGGCTTATAGTAGATATATTTGTAGGTGTATTACATTACAGAAGACATTTTAGATAGGAGGAATCACCCAATACCTATATCCATTTATACTCAGAGGTTGTGGTGTTCTTCATATAATTTTTTCCTTTATTAAATTTTCACTTGTAAAATTGTACTTGAAATTGATGTCTCGTTCTCAAATTGTAAATAGGCTAGTTTTTATATATCTATCTACTTGTGTTGTTAGATTTTATTTTATAATAGTTATGTATTCATGTGGAAGGTTGTTATGGTATAAGGGCTCCCTTATATGGATATTTATTATTGGTGCTAGTCACTAGCCTCTGGCATATTAGAGGTGGGATTGAGGAGGCACACTCAACTTACTGCTAACCTGAGTGGGGTATCAGTGGGTTGGGTCATGTCACCCTGACCATTTTATGCACACCAACAAGGAATATTTCCTCCATTGAAAAATAATAATAGTTATGAGATTATCACGATAGTTGGTCAACATAGGTAGTTATGATGATTTGGAACATGCAATGCACTAGGTTCCCCGACCTCACTTTGTATTTTATTCATGTGGAGAAGAGATGTGTTGACGGGGACACATCCCATTCTTTTTCAAGTTCCCACTTAAATCATATATAAGTTTTTCCTATTGATCTAGCTTGATATTTCATTTTTATTTTATGTTTTTAGGTTGTTGTACTGGGTATATTATAATCACCCATTAATGATATTTATGTTCACATGTGTTGTGTATATATAGATAGTACACAGATCAAGGGTGACCTTGGAGGGTGTGGAGATGGTAGAGCTGATACATAGAGGAGTTTGGTGGTGTTTGGTATAACATTATTATGATTTGGATTCCCTTTATTCTATTCATTTGATATTGGTTATTATAATAGGTTGTTTGGATTTTTACTATACTTGTTTGCTATCTGTTGGGTTTATATATACTTTTAGGATATTTATCAAGGTCACATGCCTACCACAATTGTTTTATTTTATGTATGGGTTTCTTGATTTATATATTATCCTCGGGAGGTGCAGGAGATTTTATATTTATAGTATAAGGCCTCCCATTTTCGAGATACACCTTCTTAGAGATTGCTGACATCCCCTAGCTAATTGGATGTGAGATTTTGGTGGCACCCTTGGATTACCACTGACCCAGGTGGGAACCTGGTTAGTGGGTCATATCAAATTAGTATCAGATACTTTGATTCATAATATTGAAGTTTGGTGATGGTGGTTTTTCAGTATTTTTTTTAGAAAACTCAGGGAAGATGTGTTAATGGATTTTTAGTTCTATTAACATACCATAGAACCTAAAGTGGAAGAGAGAAACCGGCATATCCTTTCTCTAGGACTCTAACAACATTTAAGTTATTTTATAGCCCCAAGTAATTGTTTTTAGGATATAATAGGACTATTCATATTTTATATAGCATGTTTGTTCCAATTTTTATTTGATTTTTTGAGTTATCTCTACTAGATATGATTTAACGATCATGGGAATATATTTTCAAATGAAAGAAAACACTTCATAAATAGCCATCCCGAGTGCATATATAGGTTCTTAATGTTCTTATTCTAGTACTGAATCCTTTATTGATCAATTAGTTAAGTGAAAAGGATTTTATTCCAGGACCCATTCATAAGATATCCTCTCTAAGTGAGTAGGGAGTGGTTCCTTCACCCATGGTCTAGAATAAAGGAGCAACACCCATGGTATATAATATTTATCCCTAAACTATAGAGTTTTTTATGGTTCACGTTAGTAAAGTTGAGGATTAACATAGTTTGATCGCACTCCCTGAGTTTCATTATGAGAGGACTCAAAAGTTTTGAATGAGCTTGATCCTGAAGCTATAGAGGATTGGATTTATATGGTTACTTAGGTGTTATGCTTGTAATAAACACCCACTAATCATATTTTGGTCTTGACTGAGTAGTCTTATTTACAGTTCATTGATTCACTGGTGGGCCTTGATAACTCAAATCCATGATGAGGCTTCTCTCCCATGGGTAAATTTTGAGCACTTTTTCCATGGGGATTATAATCCATCCATGTTGAGGGTAGTGCGAGTCTAAGAGTTTTTAGACTTATGGTAGGGTAGATTTTCTGTTATGGAGTATGTATTGAGGATCACTAACCTCATAAGGTACTCTCTCAATATGATTCATGATGAATTATTTCGAGTATGTAAGTTTGATCATGGACTTCATAGAGATATTTTTTATGGGTTAATGTGTCTGTGAATTATTATGTACATTGGAGTTATAGAGATGGATCTTTTAATTGAGAGATTCTCAAAGGAGTTACATTATGCATCTGGTGTTGGTATCAGTTTTTCAGGATCAGATTCATCAATATTGGTTGGTTTATGATTAGAATGAGGTTCATGATGCCAGAGTCATACACACGTGTGATCCTAGTCATGGGATCTATGGTAGGGGAGTTTCATAAGAAACCCATCTAGGAGGTGAATATTTCATTCTACAGTTGTAGATTATGAGGTCATATGGATTTGAAATGGTCAGCCCATCATGCTGCTAAGGGTAGTCTGGGGGTGTAGTGGGTGAACCTCCTCATCAGAGGTAACAACATGATCAACGACCTACATGTGGTGTTCATGGTGGCCCTCCAAGAGGTGGATATGGTAGAGGAGTAGGTGGTACATGAGTTAAAAAACGTGAAGGGAGTTTTGATCAATTTATTCCACCACCACCTCTCAATGGTCAATGTTCGGTGCACAATGTGGGTGGTCAAGATCATGGTCAGTTGAATGTGATGAAGGGATATAGTCATACAGTGGACAACATGGTTTGAGGTATGATACTTTTTATCTACATTGTAACTTTTAATTATTGATAATTATATATGTCATTATTTTCTTTCAATGTCATTCATTTTAGAAATAGAGAACCAAACCGAGTCCCTCGACTGACTTATTTTTCTAGAGACTTCCACTAGTTGTGATCATCCTATAACCTAAATCTTTTATTAGTGTGAGAATACTCTAGGAAAGTATATATTTTTATAAGACCTCATCATATAAGATATGTTACCTTAATATGTTATTCATGGTATAGACTAGTTGTCCACAGTCTAGACATGATTAGATTGCTATCATTGTATGATTATATCCCACCAAGTGGAGGGGTTTATATTTCTATTATATAGAAACCGAAAATTTTCATATATGGATATTACATCTTAATAGGCAAATATTCATTACATAACATTTTTGTCCATTCCATAATCATTTATGTATGGTTTCTTTGGAAACTTTGAAACATAAATAACTGGTTCATAAATATCTACATCATCTCCCACTTATTTATTCATAACTAGAACCCTTCTTTTCCATATCATACTTATTACCTTTATTCATAACATGGGTAAAGTAAACATAAGAAAATGGTGTGATTATATGATTAGTAATGGTTAAAAAGGGATATATCAATGATCACATAAGCATAACATGAGTATAAGGGTGTTAGAACATGATCTTATTTTTTGAAAACCATACCCTGCATAACAAAGATCATAATCTTAAGTCATGAGTTCATAATACATGAATCATAAAGGAATAAAATAACATGAACCATGAGTTCACAATGTAGGCATAAGACATGGAATTGTGGAATACATATAATAATAGACAATTATTTCCTTAGTAGCCAATTCTCATTTCCAAGGCTATCATAGTGGAATGGGTTCCCTCCTAAACCATCATAGTAGTCAAGGTTCACTCCCAATACTATCATAGTGGACAGAGTCTCATACTGAACTAGGTTCACTTCCCATTTTATTACTATTTATCTCATTAAATATCAATATATAACCAATGAATTATAGGTAGATATAGGTACCAAACATCACATAATGAAAATAATACATATGTGTCCCAAAAGATCATAAATTATTCATCATATTAGAACCTGTAAAAAGAAATGGGTTTCATAAACATTTTATATTTTCACCATAAACCTAAACCATATAGAGAAAAAATAAATATGATATCCTTGGATCAATCCCTTGTAAAACATAAGTAACACCAAAGACATTCATCTTAGATGAAAAATGATTTTGAAAGATCATTTGAAATATTTCTTGAAGAAAATAATTTTTCCATTTTGAAGTCATTTCTTTTTAAAAAGATGCATAATTATAAAAAAAATTATTTGAAAAGAAATGTGTAAAATTGTAAAGGAAGTTTTATAGAAAAATTTAGTCAATATGGTGGTAAATTTTTTCATTCTATATTTTTGGGAATGTATTCTCTCAACAATAATTTATAAATATTATTGAGTTTGATGCTCACAAATACCCTTGTTTGTTTTACTAATTATTTTATTTTAAGTATATTTTATTGAATTAATTTTATTTATAATTCTTGTTTTGGAATGATATTCAACTATTTATTTCATGAGAAATATTCTTCAAAGTGTTCAGAATTATCTCAAAATGTATTCTAGAAACACTATTCACTGTTTTTCATTTTCTGGAATCACTGTTCATTCCCTACGCAGAAGAACGCAACGTAAGGAACATACCCTACGTTTGTATTAAAGATTATGATAAAGGATCATCACGTATGGTTAATCAACTTTACATTGGAAGACACATACGGATAAAGAACATTAGATTTGAATGAAAACTTTTATTTTTTAAAGAGAAAAGTATGGTTAAAGAACACTATGTAAGTATGAAATCCTACATTTGAGAAGTAGACGTATGGATCATCAAACTTACTTTTGTGATCAACCTTACGTTATCAACCCTACATTTGGAAAATATAAAAGTATGGATAATCAATGATATGTTCATAATTTTATGCCTATAAGGATGAAGGTATGGATCATCATGCATACGTTATGTAGTTGAACCCTACGTTTGGGTTTTTTTTGTTTTATGAAGGAACCTTAAGTTTTCCAGTTCAACGATGGATATTTGAATTTACTGTTTTTGTCAAAGTTTTCTACAATAGTCTTTGTGGAATATCAGGGTGATTTAAATCTTGATTTTTTCCAATTCAAAGCTCATTATAATTATTTTAAAGGATCATATTAAATGGATATTTTCTTTCATATTCTTAAGGGAAGTTATGACTACTATGAGCTGTATTTTTGAATTTGAATTCTCTCGGTTTATCTGGAATATTTCATAAATCTAAAATATTTCTGCAAGATAGATCATTATATCTTTCTACGCTGGATGTGTGGATCCATGTCATCTATGTTAATAATTTCTAATCTTCAATTTTTCTTGTAAAAATTAATTTACAGTGCTACAACGATCGAGCATCTCAAAAATGAGGACTAATTTTTGGAGATATACATGTTGAATCCTGAAACTGGGATGCTCTATTTTTGTTACTATTATTAAAATCAAAGATATTTTGTGCAATAGGATATCTTCATACATATTTTAAATATCATTATTCTTCTGAAGTCAAAGATCATTCTTCTGTTAGTTGCGTTCTACCGCATTTGTGATGTTTACACTGTTTTATCAAATTAATCATTATTGATTATTTTGAGTATCAGTTTCTCGGTTTCAGTCATGTTGGAGTGTCATATTCTCGTGCTAAGTTGTGGATATTTTAGTTTCCTATAAAATAAACAGAAGGATTTATTTTTATTCCTTATTTGTAAGGGTGACAACTTTCTACACTCAATTGTGGATCGGTCTTATGATACAAGGAACTTACTTGTGAAATTCACTAAGACTATAGAGGCGGTGATTGGTCGAGTAGACTAGGGATATTCTTTCCTTGAACCACTATAAATAGCCATGTTCTATTTCTATGCTTTTATCCGCTACTTATTCTTTCATATAGGAAAACCGCTCTATCGTATCTTACTATTAGGTGAAATAATTTTGAAAATTTTAAAAGACACAATTCACCCCCTCTTATGTCATCATCATATCCATTCCAGCCTAACATTTGGTATCAGAGGAAGAAATTTTCTATATATCTATAAGAAGCTAAAAGTATAAGATTTATACAAAGATGGAAATGACTGGTCCAACGGAAAGAATGTCAATGGTTCGTGCTCCACATTTCAACAGAGGAAATAATGGGTGAGGGAAATCAAGGATGATTATTTATCTAAAAAATCTTAGATACAAAGTTTATTAAAAAAATCATATCTCCCTATAAGATTCCTGAGAAACCATAAACTTGGGATGCTGCAACTAAATTTTAATATGATATAAAGTTATTAATTCTATCATCTTTGGTCTTGTACCAGAAGAATTTAATCTTGTATCACAATTTCTAACAACTTATGAAATGTGGTAGACAATTGCAGTTGCCTATGAGGGTATGGAAAATGTAAGACAAATGAGATATGAAACAAAACAATTAAAGTTCGATACATTCAAAATGTTTGATGTAGAAAGAATCACTCAAATTAATGGAAGTCTTATAGAAATTTTTAACAACATTACATATTTGGGTGAGACTATCAATCAATCAGATCATGATTTGAAAGTACTGAGAGTACTCCTTACAAAATGGAATGGTATACTAGCTTCTATTCAACAATCATATCCTATAGAGAATAGGACAATGAATGAACTCATTGGGACATTGATGATGTATGGAGATGAAATGAAAGAAGAATCTTAAGATCATAGAGTTATTGTGAAAAAAGAAAATACTTATTTAAAGGTTACATCTTAAAATAAAAACAAAAAAATGAAACAAGAAGTCAGAGAAGAAAGGAATTCAGACTCATCTGACTCATAAGTAGAGCTGGTTCAATTAGCAAAAAATTTTAGCATGTTTTACAAGAAGAAAAGAGGATGTATAAAACCCTTCAAAAAGGATGATAAAAAATCAAGGGAAGTTAGATTGTATGAGTGAAAAAAATTGGGTCATATAAGAACCGATTTTCCTCAACTAAAAGGTGGGAAGAGAAGGAAAGAGAAGAAGTATCAGAAAAATGACAATTATTAAAATAAAGACAAAAGAGAAATGAAGGCTACTTGGAGTGATTTTTAAGACTCAAGAAGCTCGTCTATTTCTAATTTAGAGAAGGAACTGTCAAATCTGAAAGAAAATATGTGCTTCATGGCTGAAGAAGATATTGTACAAACCTACTATTCATATAATTATGATTCTAGTTATTAGAATGATGAAATGGATTTCTATTACACTATGATGGAAGAAATATATGAATCCTTATTAAAGAAACACAAAAATTTAAAGAATATTCATAATTCTATTTTATGAGAAAGGGATACTTTACTTAAATAGCATCAAGAGTTAGTTGAGAAATTTAGCTCATCTACTACAAAATGTACTGATCTTGAAAATAGGATTAAAATACTACAGGATAAGTAAAAACTTATAAAAGTGATGCTCTTATTTTCAAAAAAGGAAAATTTATGATGAATTAAATTCTTGGAAAAAATGTCATTAAAAATGAAAGATTTAGTACAGGTAGTAAGGGTGAAAAATCCAAATTATATAAGAAATATTTTGTTCCCAATTCAAAAAACATTACTCATCACTTTTGTAGAATAGAAGGACATATAACAAAAACAATTATTTGAGAAAACATTAAATAAGTGGGATTAAAAGATATTTTATTTCAAAGAGTTTATCTAAAGTAAATGACATAAGTCATGGAAAAATAAAGCAGATTTGAATTCCTAAATTTTTGTTAGCCAATACTACTGGACCCAAAAAGATAAGGGTACCAAAAAAACTTTTGTTTGAATTGTCTTTGTAAGTAATAGGTCACAGAAAAGAAAAATCTATATGGTACATGGATAGTGGCTACTCTAGACATATGAGTGGAAATCCATCAATCTTCAACACACTACCTCAAATAAATGGAGGCCTAGTCAAATTTGGTGATAATGGAAAAGGAAAGATAATTGGTCTCAGAACAGTTGGAGATCCAAAGACTATCTCCATTAACAAAGTACTGTATATACAAGGATTGAATCATAATCTGATAAGCATCTCCCAACTCTAGGAAGATGAATATTGTGTTCATTTTTCTAACAATTCATGTTCTGTTTTCAGAGATAGATTTCTTAAATTTAGAGCACCCAGAAGAGATATTGTTTATACTCTAGATTTAAATTCCTTATATAAACAGAAAGTTAATTTTTTAACTTATATGATAAATGAGTCATGGATTTGGCATATACGACTTGGCCAATGCAATATTTATGATTTACATATTTTAACTAAGAAACAGTTAGTTTCTGACTTACCTAGTCTTAAATTTGAAAGTGATAGATTCTATGATGCATGTCAAATTGGAAAGAAACACAAATCCTCCTTCAAATCTATTAAAAAGATGGATACATAAAAGCCCCTAGAACATAAAAATATAGATCTATTCAGACCATGAAGAGTAGAAAGTTTGGCTATAAAATTATATGTATATTTTTTAGTTGATGATTATTCAAGATTTACATGTGTCTATTTTCTAAAAATCAAAAACGATGATTTTCCTATTTTTGAAAGTTTTTGTAAAAGTGTTAAAAATGAAAAAGTTTTTAAGATAATATCATTAAGAATTGATCATGGTGGAGAATTTGAGAATCAAGAATTTAATTCCTTTTTCTCAAATACGAGTATTAAAAACACCTTATATGAAATAAGAACACCTAAAAAAATAGAATTATTGACAGAAGAAACATAACTGTTCAAGAAATGGCTAAGACTATGCTAAATTAATACAACCATCCAACCTACTTGTGGGAAAATAATATAAGCACAAACTTATATATTATAAATATATTTTTAATTCATCTTATTTTTAGGAAGAAACCTTACAAACTTTGGAATAACAAAAAGCCTAAGGTAAAATACTTTAATGTTTTTAGATGTAAAGTGTATATCCTGAACACCCAGGATAATCTTGGTAAGTTCGATCCAAAAGCTAATGAAGGAATATTTTTTAGATATTCTACAAATTCTAAATCTCATAGAGTATTTAATAAAAATTCAATTATTGTTGAAGAATCAATTCATATGAATTTTGATAAAACTGACCCTTTTATTAAAGATAAAGATCAAACTAATGAAACTACTAACTCCTCTAACAACATGAGACTAGAAAAACTGAAAAATTATTTTGAAAATATAAATAAAATTCAGACTAGTTCAGAAGAACATGACACTTAAGAACTTGAAAATGTTTTACCTAGACAGTCTAGAATCCTGAAAGATCATCCTTTAGAAACTGTTTTAGGAAACCCAGATACAAGCATTAAAATAAGAAGAAGTGTAAGAAACCTAGTTGAATTCTTTGCATTTCTATCACAATTAGAACCTAAATCATTTGAAGAAGATTTAGAAGATAAGAGTTGTAGGTTATCAATGAAAGAATAGTTAAAAGCATTTATAAGGAATAAGGTTTGGGAATTAGTTGAAAGACCAAAAACTTATCCAGTCATCAGAACAAAATGGGTCTTTAGAAATAAACAAGATGATCTAGGGATTACAACTAAAAATAAATCTAGGTTAGTAGCCAAAGGATATAATCAAGAAGAATCTATATATTATAATGATACCTTTTCCACTATATCTAGACTAGAAGAAATTAGAATTATTTTAGCCTATGCATCTCATATGAACTTTAAATTATATCATATGGACGTTAAATCTTATTTTTAAATATTTATTTAAAGGATGAAGTTTATGTTGATCAACCTCCTAGTTTTGAAAATTCTCAAAAACCAAATTCTATTTCCAAACATACTAAAGCTCTATATGGTCTTAAACAAGAACCTAGAGCTTGATATAAAATTTTAAGTTATTTTCTTTTAAAAAATGGATTTACTATTGGTTTTGAAGATCCAAACCTTTTAAAGAAAATAGTTTGTTCTAATTTTCTATTAGTAAAAATATATGCTGATGATGTTATTTTTGGTTCAAAAAATAAAAAACTTTGTAATGATTTTTCAAAACTCATGAAAAAATAATTAGAAATGAGCATGATGGGAGAATTAAATTTCTATTTAGGACTTAAAATTTATCAAAAAGATTATAGAAATGTATTAAACCAAAGTAAATATTTTATTGATTTATTGAAAAAATTTGGTCTTGAAAACAACAAGACATATATAACTCCCATGGGTACCAATATAAAACATGATTTGGATGAAGCTAGAAAACCAATGGATAATAAGTTATATAGAGGTATGATTGTTTGTTTATTATATCTTACTACTAGCAGACCTGATATTATATTTTCAATACATTTTTGTGTTAGATTTCAAACAAATCCTAAATAATCTCATATTATTACTTTAAAAAGGATTTTTAGATATTTTAAAGGAACTGTTTTTCAATATATTATTCATCCAAAAAGTTATAATTTTAATTTAATATTATATTCAGATGATGATTTTGGATATTGTAGACTGGATAAAAAAAGTACCTTAGGAACCCATCACTTTTTAGGAAAATTATTAGTATCTTGGTCGAGTAAGACGCAACACTCAGTTGACTTATCAACAGCCGAAGAAGAATATGTATCCACAGACAGTTGTTGTGTACAAGTGATGTTGATAAAAAAACACTGATGGACTTTGGACTAAATTTTAATAATACACCTATTTTATGTGATAATACAAGTACTATAAATATTTTAAAATATCCCAGAAGTCATTCTAGAACCAAACATATTGACATTAGACATTATTTTCTTAGATATTATGTTTATAAAAAGGATATATCTTTAGAATTTGTTAACACTAAATATCAATTAGCTGATATTTTCATTAAACCACTTCGAACTATAAATTTTAATTTTATTAAGGTGGGGTTAGGTTTATTTAATTTTTAAAATGATAATCTTATTAATATTTATAATTTTAAATATTTATTTTATTTATTTATTTTAGTTTATTTATGTTAAAATTATTTACTAATTACATTAAATCTAAACTTATTTTATTATTTTATTTTCTCTATATATTTTAGTTAATTTATTTTAATTTAAAATTTATTCTTACCATGTAATTTTTAAAATCTTAATGATTATCTTACGTAATGACACATGAAATGAGGATATAATTTGTATGTTATAAACCTTTAAACTACCAAACCCTCCGTTTACCAAATCCTTTCGCCTTTCCTGAAACCTTCTTCCTTCTACATAACCCCAGAAGACAAAAAATCTCAAACGTTCAGATTTTCAGAAATAGGGAAAACCAAACGAGTCGAAGAGGGTGAAGCTAGCGAACCGAAGCGAAATTTTTTTTTGGATGAATTATTATTCAAGGAAAATTAGTTGATTTATAATGGTTATACCATAAGAATTTACTTTTGAAACATGCATTATCTTTTCAAGTGCTGGAGACTGCTTTAAATTAAATTCCAAATTTCTTTATGAGGTAGAGATAAACACTTTTTATAAAAGTGTACAATTTAGTTTTGGTGATTATGAATATATGATTTCCAAAATTATAAAAGATAAAGAATTTTTTATTTCTTCCACTAAAGTTTCACAAATTGTGAACTTCCCACATGAAGAAGTCTTCCATTTTGATCTTTGATCTATTGGAGATAAGAATCATTCTTCAAAATACATTATATCTTTTCTATTTAATACATCTAAAATAAGGAAAATGTTTTTTAAGGATCTGGAGGAAGATAATAAAATTTTGGTTAAGTTTATTTAGACCGGAATTCCACCAAGGATGAGAGGGAAAATATTTTGTACCCAGACATGTACATCATTTTTTTTTATTTTTGAGTGATATCAAGATGAACTTCCCTTGATATTTGTTTCTATATCTTCGGTACTACTATCAACTAGATGCTAGGATGAATTTCTATCATTATGTAAGGATAATTTACCAAATCTTATCTAAAAAGGATATGATTCAGTTAGTTGATTCAAGATTTAAGTGCCATCACAGTTACGTGATTAATTCTAAAACTCTAATAAAGCTAGGATTTTTATGGAGTACCATCAAAGGGAAAATTTTACCTGTTGGTGCATAAGAAGAATAGAGCTTAGGATATTTTTCTCAGGGGGATTAAAGAGGTTTAAGAAAGGAGGGTGTAGCTGAATCTAGAACTGATGGAGTTTCTTAGCCGACTCAGAGGAGGCTTCAATATGATACAGAAGTAGAAATAGAGGATGGAAAAGGTTAGGATGGAGTTGATTTCAAACCTTGGACTAGACCAATTCAACAAATTGAAGAACCAGGATTGGGTTCCGGAGAGGAAACATGTTCAGTTCATCTTGAGGAATCAATTCTTGGAGAGGATACTCAGGAAATTAGTCAAGATAGAGATATTCCTATTATACCTCTGGTCAGTGATCAAGTACATGTGAATATTCATGAGGAAGTGAATATTTAAGAATAAAATATTTAGAAACAAGCTGATTAAGAATAAATATTTGTACAGAAATAATTAACTGAAGTTACAGATGTAGTTGTGAATCAAAATGTGAAACAATCAGGTCATGTTTCTAGAGGAAAGACTAAAGTTCTTAATAATCAATATTATTCATCTGAAAAATCTATGGAGAGATCAATGGAAAATCCTTTTCCTCTTGTTGTTGTTAATCATACATCAAATAAAAAATAATTAACATCTTATTATTTATCTCATCACGTGGAACATATTATTTTTAAGTTTAATAAATCTCAGTAAGAAAATGCTAATATGAAAAAAGAGATTGAAAGTGCAAGGAACAAGATCAAAGAACTTCATAAGACTACTGTTTCAAGCAAGGATTTTGATTCTTTTAAGCAGGATATGTTAAATTAGACTGGTAGACTATCAAGTATAAACCTATTTCTAAGTTATATTTTCTAGATCTCAAGTTTTATTTGGGAAGTCAGTTTGAATCAATCAAAAGAAATGTAGGTCAGACTAATACATAAACTTCTACTATTCATACCATTCCAAATTTGATTAGAATATGCCAGGCCATTACATATGTTATGGTAGACATGAATTCTTATCTAGAGAACCTGCAATAAAATAGTTCTCCTCTTTTAGTTCTTTTGGAGAATAAAAAATATCTTGTTGATCAGTTGAATAAAGGAGAACCTAGTATCAGATTGATACTTAACCAGTTTATAGATAATTTGGAACAATTTATGAAGAGAGAAGAAAGTATGCATGACTTTTTGAAAGTCAATATTGTTGAGAATGTGCATGTTAGTCATGACTCTAGGCTTTTGGTTATTCTACTGGGTGATAGTTTGATAAAGAAGTTACGGGTGCAAATGGCTAATTTGAAGGATATGTTTCAAGCCATTCATAATTCCAACTTATCTAATCCCTAACCTTTTTCTACCTTAACCGTGGAAGTAACTATCTTGTTTCCCAGTCACAAGATCTATTAGATTTATTCAATTGTTGATAAATGAAAGTTTCTTTGTCTATATGTTTCGATTCATTATTTATTTTTTTAAAGTCAAAAATACATTAATATTTATCCATTTTAGTTTATTATAATATTACCTTACTAATATGTCTGAAATTAAATGTGTTTTAATCTATTTATTTATTTTATTTTTGATCTCACAGAATGGGGATAAATTTATATAAACACAACATTAATTTTTATCAAAATAATTTTTTCAAATCAAATTTATTTCACTTTATGTATGAAAAAAAAATCTAATTTATAAGTTTTAATTTATGGTTTTGTGATCATAAAAAAGGTGGATATTATTGGGCATGTATTGTCTCAACAATAATCTATAAATATTATTGATTTTGATGATAACAAATAGTCTTGTTTATTTTAATAATGACTGTAATTTAATTATATTTCAAGGAATTAATTTTATTTATAATTCTTGTTCTGGAATGATATTTAAGTATTTATTTCGTGAGAAATATTCATCAATGTGTTTAGAATGCTCTAAAAATTTATTCTGGAAACACTGTTCATTGTTTTTCATTTTCTAGAATCAATATTCATTACCTATGCTGAATAATGTGACATAAAGAACATACCCTACATTTGTATTAAAGATTATGTTAAAGGATCAACACATATGGTTAATCGAACTTATGTTGGAAGAAACTAATAGATAAATAAAATTATGTTTGAATGAAACCTTAAATTTTTTAAAGAGAAAAACTATGGTTAAAGAACACTACATAAGTATGGAACCCTACATTTGAGAAGAAAATGTACGGATCATAAACCTTACATTATCAACCCTAGGTTTAGAAAAGATGGACGTATAGATAATTAATGATACATTCGGAATTTTATACTGACAATGATGAATGTATGTATCATCATCCCTACATTACATAGTTGAACCCTATGTTTTTGGTTTTTTATTTATGAAGAAACCTTACATTTTTCCTGTTCAATGCTGGAAATTTGAATTTACCATTTTATCATAGTTTTCTACAAGAGTACATATAGAATATCAGAGCGATTTAATGCTCAATTTCAACCAATTCAAATCTTGTTATAATTATTTTAAAGGATCATATTCAAAGAAGATTTTCTATCCTGTTACTAAGGAAGGTTATGAATACTCTGAGTTGTATTTTTTAATTTGAATTATCTCGATTTATCAGGAATATTTCACATATATAAACTATTGCTGCAAGATATATCGTTATATATATTTCTATTTCATATGTGTGGCTCTCTCTCAGTTATGTTGATAATTTCTATTCTTTGAGTTTTCTTGTGAAAATTAATATACAGTTCTATAATGATCAATCATCTCAAAAATGAAGACTACATTTTAGAGATATATATGATAAATCCTAAAAGTGTGATTCTCTGTTTTTGTTTCTATTCTTAAAATTGAATATATTTTTTGCAACTATATATCTTCAGACATATTTCTAAGATTATTATTCTTCTGAAGTCAAATATCCATCTTCTGTCAGTTGTGTGTTGCTGTAACTATGAAGTTTAAACAGTTTTATCAAATCAATATCTATTGATTCTTTTGAGTATCAGCTACTTGGTTTCAGTCATGGTGGAGTGTCAGCTTCTCATGATAAGTTGTTGATATTTTGGTTCCCTATAAAAGAACCAAAAGGATCTATTTTTAATATTTATTGGTTAGGGTGACAATTGCCTACAATTAGTTGTGGATCTATCTTATAATATAAAGACATTACTAGTGAAATTCACCAAGCTTGTAGAGAAGGTGATTAGTGGAGTGGACTAGGGGATATTCATTCCCCAAACCACTAAAAACAACTGTGTTCTGTTTCTCTACTTTTATCCACTGCTTATTCCTTCATAGAGAAACACCGCTCTATCATCTCTTAATATTAAGAGACATAATTTTGAAAATTTTAAAAGGAAGAAATTATCCCCCCTCTTATTCCATCATCATATCCATTACGACCTAACACTTATAAGTTAAAAAAACACTCCTTTCATATTTTTGTTTAAAAAGTCACAAAGTACCCCATTTGGAAAATGACAAAAAGATCCCTCTCAAACCATTTTTGTAAAAAGACAAACATGGGTAAAAGTTAAATTAAAAATCATAGAATAATGTTAAAAAAAATTGAAACCATTTTTATAAAACATGGATATGGAAGGGAAATATTCCCTAGCAGATACTTAAACATAAACAATCTCAGATAATGATGATATTATAAAATAAATCTTTACTTTGAGTATATATTACTAAGAAAGAACTCTAAAAAAATTTATATTAAGTTTAAATGTATTATTATTATATAAAAAATTCATTTTAATACTTATAATATTATATATGATCCATTTATAACATTTTAACACCCCTTTTATCTATAATTCCTTATTAAAATCACTATTCTTGTTGTTAACTGTTTCATTTATCAGGAGTATTTCAGTTCAGTTGTTCTAGTCCTGATATATTTATCCTGGTTAAATCACCTATAAAATATAAATAATAATAAAAATATCATATATATTAATTATATACATATTTATAGTCATACATAAAAGTTATATATAGAGAAATGAATTACACCATTCATGGAGACGGTAGGCCGTACGTATGCATGAATGTTGTTTTCATTTTTTGAAAGATGGAACAAAATAAATTTAAATGTTAATAAACCATTATAGAATCATTATTATATCATATTTTTATATATATTCATCAAATAATACCTCATTACTATCCAAGTACAATATTAACGACAAACCAATCACTTCGCTTCGTAGAGGTGGTAGTCCACACGTATGCACGAACGACATTTTCGTTTCCCCAAGGATTGGATGGGAAGTAGGTATATGTTATATTATTATTATAGAAGTAAAATTATTTCATAAATAACATATATAAACATTAAACCCATCATAATAATCATCCTTAAAACATGGTTGTGAAAAACGAATTGTATTGCTATATAGAGATCGTAATCCCTATGTACACCCAAGCGATACTTTCACTTCTCATTTGATAAGAAAGAGGGTGTATAATGGTTTTTTAATAATTATAATAAAAATTAATAATATTTTTTCAACTTAATTTATTATTTTATGAGAAATTACATATATTTAGAGGAGGTAAAGAAGAGAATAAATGAAAGTGATCGGTAAGGGTGATTACCACTTGTAACTACTCCTTTAGATCTCATGTAAGGGCTCTAGGGTTAGTATTTTGGGAAGAAAAAAACCTCTAGTATGTGAATAAGTAATTTTATTAGAGAAATTATTAGTTTTTATTTAATCAATATGGCTCAATTTATTTTAAATAAGTGAGGGTGGAGGTTTCCTTTTATAATTGAGGTGAGGGGCACTTTTGGAATTTCCAAAAATATTAAATTATAATAAATTAATTCTCAATAAAAATGCCTCCGAATGGATAGGGATTAGAATATAAGGTATTATAGGGTTTTAATACTATCAACCAATATAATTAATAAATGTTTTTGGGTAATTTTAATCCTTGTAATTTTTATTAACCCTTAGTTAACCAATTTTAATTTTTACTATGATAACATTTTTTTATAATAATGGTTTTAATTTTTTACTTATAAGGTTAAAATTGGAAAATAAATGGAAAATTTATAACATTTTAGACCTTATAATTACCAAAATTTATTATTTCAATGTGTTTATGACTTTTAAATAATTTAATAAAATATCCTTTTGATAAAATATCATTATTATCAATTTTGACACTATTCATATAATTTAACTTTAAAGACATCAATAAAAAGGATGAATTAGAATATAATGATTTAAAAAAAATCCATAATAAGTCATATATATCTATAAAAGTAGAGGTTCATGTTAACTCATTAAAATTATATCACTTTTATTATTTTCAAATTCATTTATTATATATTTTTATTAAATGAATAAATATTGCATCATTGTTTCATAAGAAATTAATGCAATTATATAATTATTAGAAAATTAAAATAATTTTATATAATTAAAATTATTTTATTAATATAAAAATAAAAAACCTATATTCATTCATAACTTAATTTTTTCCCTACATGGACACGTAGTACAAATTCAAAACAAAGAGAGTGACATTTTGTATCTTTCTTTGATTTAAATAATATATAAATCATTTTCATGGAAAAGTGTCCATTGAAAAACTCAATTTAGAACATCATGTATTAATGGTTAAATTAAAATTATACAATAAGAATTATAATGAATAATTATGGCCTCATTAATTATTTTTAACCTAGATTAACCTTGTTTACCCTTTACTGAGGTGATAAATTTTACAAGTGTTTCTATTAATATTGACCAAAAATAAAAGGGGCCTATTTACCGAATTTGAACCTCTAGATTATAAATATGTAATTAATTTTATATAATTCAATACCTATAAACAGAATAAATTAATTTTATATAATTGAATAAAATATGACAAAAAGTACTTCTTTTAGAAAAAAATACATTTTATGTATAAAAATGGATTTATTCTTATCATATTCCTAGAAAAATATTTATTGATTTTTTAAAAAATTTGATCAATTTAATAATATACAAATTTCATTAAAATAAATCAAAAATAGATATTAATGTAATTTATTAATATAAAAATAATTTACACATATAAAAACTATTTTTCAAAAAACATTGTTTCAAATGATTTTTATTTTAATTTATAATAAATTGATAACCAATGAATTAAATTTATACCTATATAAAAATAATTTTTTAATAATTTATTTAGTCCGGTTAATACCTTCTTCTCATGACCCGTCCTCGGGGCCCGTGCCGTAACTACCCCAAGCCCGCCTTCCATAGGCCAGGGGCTGGCGACTAGCACCAAAGTCGTAAATCCTGATAAAAGGGAAGGCATTGCCTTTATATAAGAAAACAAACACCACAGAGTACACAAGCTGAAGTAAACACTAAGAAAACTAAGTACAAAACTAAGTGCTGGAAAGTAAATGGGCCAGTATACAATCCCAACTGAAAGTACAGTACAACTGAGAAAAGAAAGTACAACAGCTAAAAAGTAGATCAGCAACCACCAAGACGTCCTCCAGAACTCCCACCAGATGGGTGAGTACAGATAGTCTCATCTGCTCCTCGAGTCTGGCCGTCCACCCCATGTACGTCCCGCCTGATATTCCACCTCCGGGTACCATCCCAATCCACAAGCCTCAACGATGATCAACGTTGTCCGTCGTCTGCAACCAACACAACGTAGTGTGGGCATAGCCCATGCAGGGGTGAGCATACGATACTCAATAGGGACCCCGAGACTCTTGAATGTCTCCCCAACTCCATGAAGGATAAACCACAAAGGAAAGATACAATCACGAAGTATCAACCAACTCTACTTAGGTATATTCTCATACATATACCTAAGTCGTCAATTCCAGTTATTCTCTAACTCACGAGCCCAAGTTCAACTCTGTCCACACAGGAAAGTACAACCCAATCCACACAGTAAAGCAAAACCCAATCCACACAGGATATCAAGTCAATCATATCGAAGATAATGATTGAGAGTCAAGACTCAGCTCACACAGGTATACTACTCATGAAAAGTGGTGGAGATGATAGATGTAACCTCTGAATCATCTCCCCTGCCGAACCCATGTAGGATCCAAGTACAGAAGCCGTCGCTGCCTAACCCACGTAGGATCCAAGTACAGTAACCCTCACTGTCGAACCCACGTAGGATCCAAGCACAGTCGTCATCGCTGCCGAACCCACGGAGGATCCAAGTACAGTCGTCCTCGCTGCCAAACCCACGTAGGATCCTAGTACAGTCGTCATCGTCGTTGCAGTCGCAGCTAGCTCTAGGGTTCCCGCACACAGTACGCTCGATTCCAGGAAGGTCCACTCCATGAGCCAAGGGGTCAATAAAAAAACTGTCACTAATTACAAAGTTGATGTATCACAAAGTTCCATCTCGTTAATAGGAACTCAATGCGACAGACAGTGTGTCAATCGAACGCCCGATCTGAGATTTATTGGCGTTTTCATCCCAGGGGCCCGGTTGGTTTTTAAGTTAAAACCAACCCGACCATACTCCAGTTGTTTCCAAACCTCAAGAGGATTAATCCAAAATAACTGTCTCACTATGAGGAAAACAACATGATCGATGACATGTCATTCGGACGTCCGGTCGTTAAGTTATAGGTGTTTCCGCTCCAAGGGCCCGGTTGGTTTCTGGTTCGAACCAACCCGGTCATACCCAAAATTTACCGAAATCTTGAGTGAAATATACCGAAACGACCGTCTCAATACAAGGATCCCAACGCAACTGACAGTGTGTCTATCGGAGGTCCATAACCCAAGATATCAGCATTTGAACGAATATATCTGAGAATAGGGGGTTCGGGCCCGGTCCGACCTGGCTCGATACCCCCTGGGTCGGCCCGAACCGGGTCGACCCGACTCGGGTCCAAGTCCGGCCCAATTGGGCACAGCCAGGCCCGGCTGGGTGCGGCGCGGCCCGCGGCCAGGCGTGGCCTGCGGCCCGCAGCCTGCGGCCCGGATCGAAGGCCGGTCGTAGCCCGGCTCGCGGCCGAGCAGGGTGCGAAGGGGGGGGGGGAGCGCCGCCCCCTGTTTTCGAAACAACTGGCCATTAAGGCCAACCTTTTGTAATCGCGAGACCCAAGGGGGTCCTGCCTCTAGGTGGCATCGGCAGCCGGCTCTATCGGCCGCCCCTTTGCAGAACCGCCGCGACTCCTGTCCAACTGGCACAGTGCGACGGTGTCGCGCCCCTCTGCCGCGGCCCACTCCTAGTCGCGGCCTCCTTCAGCCTCACCGGCACTGCCCACCATCACCGTGGCCCTCTTCAGCCGTGGCCCTTTTCGTTTCCGCACGGTGAAACATCACCGCACTGCCTTCACCTCAAATTTCAACGAGGAACAACAAATAAAAAGGGAGGAGGATCAGTCATGTTTGTGCGGTCCAATATCCTCCCATTATGTTGATAACAATCGGCCAAATTAATTAACGAATAACGTTAAATTAATCACGAACATAAATAACCCCTACCTCAACAAAAGTTGTCAAACGAAGGGCATCATGGAAAATGGCATCGCGGTATGAGGTTCTGTAGACGTCGACGGTGAGCGTCCAAGGAGGAAGCAGAATCTTCCCTTTTTGTTGTGGAGAAAAGGAAAGAGGGTGCTTCGTCGTCCTTCGGGGATTTGGAATTCTTCAATGAAAGGCGTCGTTCTTCGCGGGAGGATAATGTTCTTCCAAGAGAAAAGAAAATCTCTCCTCTAAAACTTAACACAACAAGCCAACCAACCCCCAAAAAAATAAGGTTCATCATTATTTTATTAACTCATTCCATGAATTTAAAAAATAAAAAATTCAAATCCTCTTCATTAATTAGATGTTGAGTAGCTTAATTTAATTAAGAGGTAGGTTGTTAAATTAAAGAGAAGAGAGGGAAAGAGTTACAAAATTAAAAACAAGAGGGGGTTTAATGGGGAGTTTTAAGGGTTTATGGGGAATGTGAAAAGATGGGGGCTCGTGTGGGACCCACTTCCCTCATAACCACACATGGAAAGTTGGGTGGTTGTGGGCCCCACCAGCAACTTCCCATGAGAAAATTAAACTTCCAAGGATAAAATAAAATTGTACACAATTTTATTTACTTCTCACTTAAACCCCAAAATTTAACTTCTTCTCCCGAGCAAGAGCATCAACGGTAAAAGTCATCTTAAGCAAATACCAGTGCTGTGGTTCCATCAGTGCCCTTAGATTTTAATTCCGAGCAACGGTTCAAAAGATAGAAAAACCCGCTCATTCATTTACTGAACGTACCTGAGCTAAGCTTCAGAAATTGATTCTGGGCACACCGGGCCTCGGAATCAGGTGCCGTCATGAACTGCATACTCATAAAATCCAAAATAATTTAAGAAAAAAATTTCCTTGAAATTTACGTGTCTATACATTACTCCCACCTCAGGGATTTACATCCCCGTAAAGATATATCACAAAACAGGGGAACAAATGAGGGTACTGGGCACGCATCTGAGCCTCCCGCTCCCATGTGCTCTCCTGGAGGTTCTCGTACTGCCACCAGATGCGCACTAGAGGAATCAACCATCCATGTAGGACCCACTCCTGTCGATCCTCAATCTCCACTAGGAAATCCAAAAAAGTTTCCCTGTCATCGATGTCCAGCTCCCCATGATCGATGATATGCGTCGGGTCGTGCATGTATCTTCTGAACGTAGAGGCATCCCAAGATCTCCACTGAGCCCTGCTCTCTGATGGGTAAGAAGTGGGCCGACTTAGTAAGTTGGTCTACAATCAGCCAGATGGAGTCGTGTCCTCTGGAAGTACGTGGAAGCCCCGTCCCGAAATCCATAGATATCCCATCCCACTTCCACTCTGGGACCTCCAAGGGATGAACCAAGCATACTGGTACTTGGTGCTCCGCCTTCACCTGTTGCTAGGTGAGGAATCATGAAATGAACTCTTCCCCAGCCTTCTTCATACCCAGGCACCAGTTCTATCATCTGAGATCCTGGTACATCTTCGCCACTCCTAGATGTACTGCTAAATGGGAAGTGTGAAACTCCCTCAGAACCTCCTCCTGTAATGCAGCTGGTACCATGGTACGTCCTCGGAAATGGATGATGTGCTCTCCTCATATAGAAAATCCATCAGGTGCATGTCCTGTGGATATCTGTGCATGTCACATCTCACAGTCAACGTCCTCACGCTGTGCCTCTCTGACCCGCTAAAGTAGTGGAGGAGTGACTATGAGCGACTGTAGAAAGACTTCCCCATCTCTATCCATGAAGGATATCTGCAACGCGGATAGCTGCTCCGTCGCCTCTCCAAGTAGCTGGATGCCCAACCTCCTAATGAGAGCATCAACTACTATGTTTTCCTTCCCAGGAGTATATACTATCTCAAATTCATAGTCTTGGAGGAACTTGAGCAATCGTTGTTGACTCAGGTTCAGGTCCTTCTATGAGAAGATGTACCTGACACTTTGGTGGTCAGAATAGACTATAAAGCATTCACCCATTAGATAGTGTCGCCACATCTTCAGGGCGAAGACCACTGCTGGTAACTCCAGGTCATGGGTAGAATAGTTCTTCTCATTTTTCCTCAACTATCGTGATCCATAGGTGATCACTTCCCGCTCCTGCATCAGGACACACCTGAGTCCAGTCCCGGATGCATCGCAGTAAACTACGTACCCTATACCCTCCTCCGGTAGCCTCAAGATGGGTGCACTGGTCAATCTCTATCTCATCTCCTGGAAGCTCTGCTGAAATCTATCCGACCACACGAAGGGTTTCCCCTTCTTCATCAAATCTGAGAGTGGTGCGGAAACTCTGGAGAAGTCTGGAACAAATCTTCGATAGTACCCCGCCCAACCTAGGAAACTCCGCACCTCTGTCATGCTCTTGTATGGTTCCCAAGCTAGCATTGCCTCGATCTTTACAGGATCCACCAAAACGCCTCCCTCAGAGATGACGTGTCCCAAGAAGTGGACCTCTCAAATCCATAACTGACACTTCAAGAGCTTACCATATAGCTGGTGCTCTCGGAGTGTTTCCAGTACAACTCACAAGTGGTAGGCATGCTCCTCCTTAGTATTCAAGTAAATCAATATGTCGTCGATGAAGACTACGAAAAATTGAGCGAGGTAAGGCTGGAATATCCTATTCATGAGACTAATGAACACTTCTAGAGCATTGGTTATGCCGAAAGGCATAACCAAGAACTCATAGTGGCCATACCGACACCTGAAGGTCGTCTTCTGCACATCCTCGTCTCGAACTCTGAGCTGATGATAGCCTGACCTGAGGACTATCTTCGAGAACCATAGTGATCCCTTGAGCTGATAGAAGAGGTCGTCAATCCTCGTAAGTGGATAATTTTTCTTCATGGTCACCTAGTTCAGGTGACGGTAGTCGACACACAGTCGCAAGCTCCCACCCCACTTCTTGGCGAACAAGATTGGGGAAGCCCAGGGTGAAACACTGGGTCGGATGAATCCCTTGCCCTGCAAGTCCTCCAGCTGCACCCGTAGCTCTCGAAGCTCAGCGAGAGCCATCCGATATGCTGGAGTAGATATTGGGGCTGTTCCGGGGTACAAGTCAATATATAAGTCTACCTCTCTGCGAGGAGGTAGTCCTGGAAGGTCATCAAGAAAAACGTCTGCATACTCATCCACCACAACATGAAAACTCAGACTCCATACATCAACTGCTCCTAGGATGAGCCTACCAAATGATGAGTGATCGGCTGTCCTCTCCTCTGTGTGAGTCCATCCTACACTAAAAAGGCTCCCTTATCTCCGGTGAAGGTGAACCTGCTCCCATCGGTGCAGAAACATCACACCTTGCGCATAATATAGTCAATCTGAGCATGGACCGTAGATTACCAATCCACGCCCAAGATGACGTCGGAAGGCCTCGACGCCGCTATGAGAAGATCCCAGCCGAAGCTCTCGCCTCCTAGAGTAATCTCACACTATTGGCACCAGTGCGTAATCATCGAGTCTACTCTCGTAGGAGTATCTAGCCGTAAGGATCGAGCCAACGGCTCTGTCGGAATCTCTGAGCTCCGAACAAGGGCAGTGACAATAAAATAATGACTTTCTCCTGTGTCTATAAGAACTGTAGCAAGGGTGGAGTAGACACAGACAGTACCTTGAATCATTTGAGGTGCGTCGTGGTCGTAGGCCTCCACTACCTGAAGGTGAGCATGTCTCTGTCCTCCAGCTCCCTGTGGTCGGGGTGTACCTCCTGGTGGTGGTGGTGGTAGAGCCTCAAAGCATCGCCCACCACCTGCTGCTCGGCCATCTCCTCTACCCCATCCTCATGCTCCATACAGACCACCATGGTCGAACCTCTACCTCTGTCTGGGTGGTCCCTCGACCGTCTGCTGCTCCTCGGCATGGCGGCTTGGGCAGTCACGAGCCATGTGGCCCTGCCTTCCGCATGCATAGCACTGTCTGCCTCTCGAATGACTGGCTCTGCTGCGTGTTCCTTGCACCTCCGAACCAGTATCCTGAGGTCGACCACTGGATGAGATGGTCCTCTTGGACCTCTACGACATCTGTCTACTGCCGACTGCAGAAGACTCTACTACGTGCCGCCCTACGGTAGGTCTTGCTGCTGGTGAAGGCTCAGCTAGAAATCTCCCCACAAGAAGGGCTCACTCCAGTACTCCTGCCTGTGTCAGAATACCGAGGGAGATCATCAATTCCCTGATCTCATGCCTCAATCCCTGTTAGAAGGTTTGTGCCCGGAAATATGGGTCTCGTACCATGTCCGTGGAGTAGCGCGAGAGATCAGTAAATCTCGCTGAGTACTGGGCTACTATCATGCTGCCCTGCCGTAGTTGTAGCAACTCCTGAATGCGCACCGCGCAGAGGGTGGCAGGAGCTTACTCCAAGCGAAAAAGGCTCTCGAAGTCCGACCAAAGGATAAATGCCTCGTTGTGAACCTGGAGCATCAGCCTCCACCATCTACCTGCTTCTGCGTGTAGGAGACTCGCCAAAAGGATCACCATAAGATCTGCTGGTGTCCCTAACAACCTGAAGACTCGAACGACAGCCTCCATCCAATCCTCAGCTGCCTGAGGGTCCATCTCCCCACAAAACCTAGGCGGTCTCTGATACTGAAACTCATGCAGTGCACTCAGGTGACGTGAACCCTCACCTGCTGGGGCTGGTGGCATCGGTGGCTCGGCGGGTAGAGGTACCACCGGTGCCTCCGCTGTAATGGGGCCCTACACCGAGGCCTCATCACTCGGTGGGCTGCCGTCTCGCACAAAGCTCAAAACCCTAGATGGATACCATTGTGGGGCTATCCTGAAAAGAAACAGGTGCTCCACGGTTAATACATTATACCTGTGTGAGCTGACACAAAGTAATCACAAAGAAAATTTTTGAAACACACATGCAATCAATGTTTTCGTGCATTGAGTCAGAAATCAAAAGTCAGGGTCCTGGTGTATGGATACATTGGCCATCGCACCAACACTAGACTCCCTGGATTGATAACCACACTTAAAACCCTAAACACTATTACTTCACATAGAATAAATTATTAGAGTCATGATTTCTGCGGTAGAACCGACTCCTCTGATACCAATTTCTCACGACCCGTCCTCGGGGCCCATGTCGTGACTACCCCAAGCCCACCTTCCATAGGACAGGGGCTGGCGACTAGCACCAAAGGCGTAAATCCCAATAAAAGGGAAGGAATTTCCTTTATATAAGAAAAAAAAACACCATAGAGTAAACAAGCTGAAGTAAACACTAAGTAAACTGAGTACAAAAGTAAGTGTTGGAAAGTAAATGGGCCAGTATAAAATCCCAACTGAAAGTAATGTACAACTGAGAAAAGAAAGTACAACAGCTGAAAAGTAGAGTAGCAACCACCAAGACGTCCTCCAGAACTCCCACCTGAAGGGTGAGTACAGATAGTCTCGTCGGCTATTTGAGTCCGGCCATCCACCCCGTGCACGTCCCTCCTGATAGTCCACCTCCGGGTACCGTCCACTCCACAAGCCTCAACCACGATCAGCACTGTCCATCTACAGCAACCAACAGAACGTAGTGCGGGCATAACCCATGCAGGGGTGAGTATACGATACTTAGTAGAGATCCTGAGACTCCCAAAGGTCTCCTAGAATCTACGAAGGATAAACCACAAAGGAAAGATACAATCACAGAGTATCAACCAACTCTACTTATGTATATGCCCATACATATACCTAAGTCATCAATTCCAGTTCTACTCCAACTCACGAGCCCAAGTTTAACCCAGTCCACACAGGAAAGTACAACCCAATCCACATAAGAAAGCACAACCCAATCCACACAGGATAGCAAGTCAATCATATTGAAGATAATGATTGAGAGTCAAGACTCAGCTCACACAAGTATACTACTCACGAAGAGGGTTGGAGATGATAGATGTAATCTCTGAATCATCTCCCCTGCCGAACCCACGTAGGATCCAAGTACAGAAGTCATCGCTGCCGAACCCACATAGGATCCAAGTACAGTAACCATCACTGCCGAAACCACATAGGATCCAAGTACAGTCGTCATTGCTGCCGAATGCAGGGAGGATCCAAGTACAGTCGTCCTCGCTGCCGAACCCACGTAGGATCCTAGTACATTCGTCATCGTCGTCGCAGTCGCAGCCAGCTCTAGGGTTCCTGCACACAACACGCTCGATTCCGAGAGGGTCCGCTCCATGAGCCAAGGGGTCGATACATAAACTATCACGAATTCCAATTTTGATGTATCACAAAGTTCTGTATCGTCAATAGGAACTCAATGCAATAGACGGTGCATCAATCAGACGCCCAGTCTGAGAGTTATTGCCCTTTTCGTCCCAGGGACCCGGTTGGTTTTTAAGTTAAAACCAAACCGACCGTACTCTAGCTGTGTGAAAACCTCAAGTGTAGTAAGCCAAAAGAATCTTCTCACTAAGAGGAAAACAATGTGATCGAAGACACGTCATTCGGATGTCCGGTCGTTAAGTTATAGGCATTTCCTCTCCAAGGGCCCGGTTGGTTTTGGGTTCGAACCAACCCGGCCATACCCAAACATTACTGAATGCTTGATTTTAATATACCGAAACGACCCTCTCAATCCAAGGATCCCAACACAACTGATTGTGCGTCGATTGGAGGTCTATAGCCCAAGATATGGGCGTTTGAACGAATCTGTCCGAGAATAGGCTGTTCGGGCCCGGTCCGACCCAGCCCGATACCACCTGGGTCGGCTCGAACCGGGCCGAACCGAACCGGGTCTGGGTCCGGCCCAATTGGGAATGTCCCGGAGGGGTGCAGCCCAGTCCACGACTGGGCATGGCCCAGCCCGCGGCTAGGCACGGCTTGCGGCCCGGCTCGAAGGCCGGTCGCGCCTTGGCTTGCGGCTGAGCGGGGTGCAAAGGGGGGGGGGCGCCCCTTATTTCCAAAATGGCCAGCCATTAAGGTTGGACTTTTTTAACTGCGGGACCCAAGGGGGTCCCTCCTTTAGGTGGCGCCGGCAGCCGGCTCTGCTGACCGCCCCTTTGCAGAACCGCCGGGGCCAAAGGCCGCGGCTCTTGTCTGACCGGCGTGGCGTGACGGAGCGGCGCCCCTCCACCGCGGCCACCTTTGGATCTTCGGCATGGAGCGCCAACGCCGCGCCCCTCTGTCACGGAATGCTCCTAGCTGCGGCCTCCTTCGGCCTCACCGGCGCGGCGCGACGGCGCCGCACACCTTCCCCGCGGCCTGCTGTAGTCACGACCCTTTTCGTTTCCACGCGGTGCAACAGCACCGCGTCGCCTTCGCCACAAAGTTCAACGATGAACAAAAAATAAAAGGGGAGGACGATCAGCCATGTTTGTCCGGTCCGATATCCTCCCGTTATGTTGATAACAATCAGCCAAATTAAATAATGAACAACGTTAAATGAATCATGAACGTAAATAATCCCTACCTCAACAAAAGTTGTCGAATGACGAGCGTTGCGGAAAACGGTGTCACGGGATGAGGTTCCGTAGACGTCGACAGAGAGCATCCAAGGATAAAGTAGCGTCTTCCCTTTTTGTCACAGAGAAAAGGAAAGAGGGTGCGTCGTCGTCCTTCGGGGATTTGGCATTCTTCAACGAAAGGTGTCGTTCTTCGCGGGAGGACAAAGTTATTCCAAGAGAAAAGAAAATCTCTCCTCCAAAACATTACACAACAAGCCAACCAACCCCAAAATAAAATAAGGTTCATCCTTATTTTATTAACTCATTCCATGAATTAAAAAATTAAAAAATTAAAATTCTCTTAATTAATTAGATGTTGAGTAGCTTAATTTAATTAAGAGGTAGTTTGGTAAATTAAAGAGGAGAGAGGGAAAGAGTTACAAAATTAAAAGCAAGAGGGGGTTTAATGGGGATTTTTGAGGGGTTAAGGGGAATGTGAAAAGATGGGGGCTCATGTGGGTCCCACCTCCCTCGTAACCACACATGGAAATTTGGGTGTTTGTGGGCCCCACCAACAAATTTTCATGAGAGAATTAAACTTCCAAGGATAAAATAAAATTGTACACAATTTTATTTACTTCTCAGTTAAACCCAAAAATTTAACTTCTTCTCCCGAGAAAACACATCAATGGTAAAAGTCATATTAAGAAAATACCAACGCTACGGTTCCATAGGTGCCCTCATATTTCAATTCTGAGCACTGATTCCAAAGATAGAAAAACCCACTCGTTTGTTTACTAAACGTACCCGAGATAAACTTCAGAAATTGATTCCGGGAACACCGCGCCTCGGAATCAGGTGTCGTCAAAAACTGCATACTCATAAAATCCCAAAGAATTTAAGAAAAAAAATTCCTTGAAGTTTACGGGTCTTTAAATTACAATCCAATTTCTAGGCTATAACTATAATTTGAAATAATAATATTTTATTAATATATCACTATTTATTTAAACTCAGTGTTGCGTGTAACACATGGTATCAAATAAATCAGATTATTTAAATGGTAATGTTTTATAAAAAGCTTTTGGAATTAAATTATACCCCACTTAAAATAAATTTCCCCTTTAAAATTCATCACTCTGATATAAATAGATGCTGATACCTATGCCTCATCACATCCTTTGGTTCCCACATAGCTTCCTCAAACTGTTGGTTTTGCAACAAAAACTTCACCAGGTGAGTGGTCTTATTTTATTGAACTTCATCTCTATGAACCAGAATCTCTTCCGGTTTCTCTTCATAAAAAATCTATTTCTCCAGTGGTATAACATCTGAGTTTAGTACATGTGAAGGATCATGTATGAACTTCTTCAAGATAGATACACAAAACACATCATGAAATTGAGAGAGATTCAGTGGAAGCACCAATCGATAAGCTACCAATATGATAGAATCAATAATTTAAAAAGGACCAATATAACTATGGATTTACTTTAACTTATTTCCAAATATCATCACCCTTTTCTAGGGATATATTTTCTAGAATACCTTATCACCAACTTCAAACTTCAAATTTTTCCAACAGTTGTCAGCATAACTTTTTTAAACTTTGAGATATTCTTATATGCTATTGAATAGATTAAACCTTATTTTACATTTCCTAATATAGATCATATTATAAAATATTTATTTCTATAACTTAATTCCATAATATTATATTTATTCAGTTCTTACCATAGAGGGATTCAAAAGGATCCATTTGAATGCTAGAGTGAAATCTACTGTTGTAAGAAATTTCACCAAAGGAAGGTGTTGATCTCATCCACATTCTAAATCCATAGAGAAATATATCAATATGTCTTATATAGTTTGCATGGTCATATCAGACTAACCATTTATCTGAGGATGATAGGTAGTATTGGAACTTAATTCAGTATTTAGAGCCTATTGAAGATGTCTCCAAAGCTTTGATGTAAACCTCAGATCCTGATCAGATACAATTGATAGTGGTACACCATGAAATATTACTACTTAATGTATAACCATGTAAGTTTATCAATATAGATATATTATAAAATTAAAATGAAGTGTTATGACTTCATAAGGAAATCATTTATAACCCATATAACATTATTCCCTTGAGTTGTTTTGGGAAGTATAATGACGAAATTCATGGTGAAGTTTTGTTAATTCAATTCTGGCATGGGTAATGGTTGTAACAAACTCTTATACTATTATATCTCATCTTTAACCTTTTCATATACCAAGAACAATATCTCCCATCACTTCATCCCATCATAAATACTCTTTCAAACCTTCATACATCTTCATACTTCCAGTAGGGATACAGAATTAAGAACTATTGTAACGACCCAAAGTTTTTCAATAAAAATTCCCTTCTTATAATAATGTCATAAAATCACATGAAAACACAACATAATGAACTAATAAGTTATAAGTGACCTTTAAACATAAGTTTTTCACTTCTGTGTTTGGAATTTTGAAAATCTGACATACACGGTTGTGTTCAAGATGTTTTTTTGAGTCTAATAAAACAAAAATAATGTTTGGTGAATAGTAACCTAACCTTATGAATAGTATCATAACCTTATGAATATTTATATACCATAATTAATAGTATCCTTACCTATGATAATATAAAAATAATATTCATGTGAAAGTATGATGTACCTATATTTTAGAATAAGTTAATGAATGTTTTAAAACTGGTTTTGATAATAAATTATTATTTTAATTTTAAATTAAATTAATCATATTTAGAAAATTATTTTTTAAAAATGGAAATAATTTATGGATTCTACACGTCGAAATATGGTTAGGGTTAATTTTTGGGATTTTTATGAAATACATGAATTTTTTATGAATAGTAGAATCCGATAATTCACAATAAATGCTAAATAATGGATTAATTGAGTCATCAATGATATTAGGCTGATGTAAGTACACTTGTTTTGGGATAACATGATAAAATAACTATTCTTGGTCATGGAATACTTACTATTCCTTGTCTTGGGAAGAAATAATAAATTAATGATTATAATATCATGAAATCCCTTCTCTCCTCCACTATAAAGACCCTCCTTCACTCCCTCATCTCTCCACTCCTCTCAAGCCTTATTCCTTGAAATTATTCTTCCCAAATCTCTCCCCAATGTCCTCCCCCACGTCAAAAATCTCTAATCCTCCTCAAAATACAGAAACCTCTCCCCTTAAGAGGTTCTCAATGGAGGAAGTCTCAAGAGGTAAATTCCTCTTCCCAATTTCTTCTTTTCTTTTAAGTTCTTTTCTCTTTTATTTATTTCCTCACCTCCATTCACCATAATAGTAGGATAAATACAGTAAAATACATGTACTGGAATGTCTTCATTCTAGCGGTATATTTTATTATCTTCTCTCTTTTCCCCACCCTTTTATTTGAAAGAAATGAAAGCACTGTTTAAGATGTGCTAATTTAGCACATTCAAGGACAACAATTAATCAATTTCTATTATTATCTTTAATTCAGGTCATGAAACCATTTGTGTTATTGTTGAACTAGATTATTTTATATTTAATATATCCTATTTTTTGTTCTTTAATCCTTTGGTAAAAATGGAATTAAGTTATAAAGCAAAACACATTCTTTGTAATCAAATCCCCCGATTAACAAAAATGGTTGTCACTATGCTTATATATATAATAATTCGACTTCACTCTAAGTAACCTAATTAATATTAAAATGATTTAATCTTCTAGATATTAAATAAAGAATATAACTTCAATTCTGGACAACCACTTTCATCTTTTAAATAATCCAAACTTCAATATAAGTGAACTGATCTTTTAAATCCAAGTAAACAAACGAGCCCGAACAATTAAATTCAAACTTGTAACTAATCAAAAGGGATTTGAATGAACTAAAAAGGGTTATAATAAATAATTTTAATATATAAGAGTTTCTGGAATTATTAATTAATAATCATAATTTGTTTATTCAGGTCGTTAATAACAAGTGGAGAACACCAACGGATTTAAGGTAAGGGATCCTCCCCTTTTCACTCTTAATCAAGATTGTTCTCTATGATATGCCTTTTTTGTGTAATAACAAGTGATGGGGTATGTTTATACACCATCCCCATACTTACCTAATGTTTTATAAGTGATGATAAACCTATTATATCTATCATAAAGCCAAGTTACACCCGAAACCATGCCGATAAACCATAATAGATTCTACCCGAACATCCTTTATTCCTTCGGGTTGCTCTATCTTTCTTTTTACCAAAATGCAGTTGTCTTCTATTTTTATGTATAACTTCAAAATACTGTTTATATTCTCCAAAATCATGTTCCAAGATCCATATATCATTCTCTTTCAGGGATATACATGATTTTAAGTGAATCTCTCCTCGATACTTCCCAATAAGCACACTCGTTTTAAAGGAACTTCCCGAACTTTTACCCAATTTCATGTGCACTATATCTTATATTTTAAGACACCATTGTCTTTGTAAATTCATTATTCTTATTCTGAAAACCATCATGGTTCAATTCTTGTTTTATTGCTAATGTCTCTAAAATACATTTCTTATGTGATGTCACTTCTATTTGTTACCACCTACCATGTTATATACCAATAATACCTTATGAATGTCCATGTATGTTCTAATCCTTTTCTTTCATGTACACTTTCATGATACGCCCATTGGTTATGAATTATGTCATGATTGTGGTACCCAATTCTTTCCATGGGTACCCTTATGTTTATGTATGGTTGATTATGTATGATTGTATATGTGGTAAGAATATTTATGTGGAAATAATATTCATGAAAATTTTGATATGGGTGCGCCTAGATAGTGCTATAATGCATTGTGTAAGGATATTTCTCATGATATGCAATGTGAAACGGGATTGGCGGTTAGCCTTGACACGTACTGAAATGGGAAACATGATTGGCGGTTAGCCTTGACCCATACTAAAGAAATTTTTTATGATTCTGATAGATTTATATGATTCCATGTTTATATGATCACATGATTATATTAAATGATTTTATAAGTTTCATGCTTTGGATATAATTATTTCATGCCTCTTAACTCATGTGCTTGAGATGTATCCTTATGTTTATTCCCTTACTCGGATTTTTAGATCATCCCTTTGTTCATGTGTTCCCCAGGGTACCCTATACAAATGTAAGGGCTCAAAGGAAGTTAGAAGCTCTTTATGGATATTAAATAAAGTAGTTTTTTAGCCCCATGTTTTATGTTATATGTACCTAGTCTTCCAAGACACTAGACTTAACGATCCTTGGCTTATACTCTGATAATTATTTATTCTTAAAATCATGAAATTTTTTATGTAAAAGGCTCAGGTGGCTATAGTTGGTATCAGAGGATGGTCTAGTTATTTTTGGAGATTAGTAATAGAGCACCTTAGTGAGAACCTTAAGGATGCAACTAAGTATAAGAAAACAGTCCTAAATTTTTTTGAGTATAGAGTACGTGGTTTATCAAGAAAACACATCCCTATCTGGATACGAGCAGGTAGAGGCAGCTCTGGAATAGATGTATCTAGGGGTAAAACCCAAAAACACCGCTTTGAGCTAGATATGAATGGGAACTAGTGCATGATAATGGGCCTTTCTCCACTCTTGGTTACAACACTCCCAGAGGATATGCTTCAGTTGATTCATGAGCTTAGTAAAAACCATTATTAAGGGACAAAAAGAATCCCATAAGAATATAAGTTAAGAAATAGATCAAGGATAACTTAGATATAAACCTAAGGAATCACAAGTTAGGATATACTTCTTCTTTATAGGTTCATACTTTTATGTTCAAAGTTTCTTTTTATGCTCAATAGCTAAGTATTCAAGACCTCTAATTATACGTTATTTTTCTTAGTTAATGGCGGGAAATATAATAACATGTTCCAAAAACCAATGTGATATGCAATGTGATGATTGCCCTAATGACATTCCTAATGTGACGAAAGCGGGTGCTCAAAACTTCATGGAAATACTTGCTCAGCTGGCTCGAGTTATGAATAATAACTTGAATCCGGTGGAACATCCTCCTCCTCCAAGTAAAGAGAAAGTTGTTGTAGAATCCTTCTTACAGAAAAGGCCTCCCATGTTTAGCGGGTCTTCTGATCCCCTCCTCACAGAACAATGGATTAACTCCATTGAAAATATTTTCTCTGTCCTCCAGTGCTTGGAAGAAGAGAAATTTGTACTGGCATTTTATCATTTTGATAGGGAAGCTGATCAGTGGTGGACACTGATCAAGAATACAATGTCCCAAGAGGATATTGATTCCATATAATGAGAGGAATTTAAGAGGATTTTTTTCAACAAATGTTTTCCTCGAACCCTCCCTCTCAAGATGGAAAGAGAGTTCCTTGGACTAAATTAGAAGAAAGATGAGTCCATTGGGGCATATGAAGTGAACTTTACAAGGCTTGCAAGGTACGCCTCTAGATTTGTCATGAACACCGAAAGAAAGGTGGATCGCTTCTTTAGCGGACTAAAGCCGAGTCTACGAAAAGTGTTGGCGATTCGAGATTTCGACAATTATGAGGAGATTGTTTGTTGTTCCCTCAAGGTTGAAATGGATATTGGAGAATCTCAATGGTCTCATGGGCCTAGTGACAAGAAGCGGAAAATGGAGAACAACATGGGTGGTTCATCAAACAAATCCCATGATGGAAAGAAGCCTCACTTTCCCATTTTTGAAAATTTTGGGAAGAAGCATCTTGGTGACTGTCTCAAGGGAACCAAGAATTGCTTCAAATGTGGAAAGTTTGGTCATCTGGCCAAGAACTGTCGAAGGGATACGAAAAATCCCGCTAATGTTGAAGAAGAAAGGAAGGTTCAGATAAACACTCAGCCTGCAGTGCAGTGTTATAACTGCATGGAGCTTGGGCATTATGTGAACAATTTCCCTAAGCTGAGGGTTGTCGAAGGCAATAAACAACAACCTCCAAGGAAACAAGGAAGGTCGTATTCTATCACTAATGCTGAGGTGGAGCCAAAAAAAGATGTGGTGATAGGTATTCTTTTTATTCATTTAATAATATCAAACATACTATTTGATTATAGTTCTACACATTCTTTTATATCTTTCAAGTTTAGTAGAACTATTCAAACACCACCTCAAGATTTGGAGGAAAAGTTATATGTGAGAACAGATAATGAGGAAATTGTTGTATCCAAGGTTTATAACTCCTTCTTAGTTAATTTTTGTGAACTGAACCTCCGAGAAAATCTTTTCATACTTCCTTTAGTGGAGTTCGACACTATTTTGGGCATTGATTGGCTATCTTTGTACAAGGCCAACATCAATTTTCTGGAAAGGGAGATCACTTTTCACATCTTGAAGAATCCTCTGATTCTTTACAAGTGTAAGGAGGAAGATGAGTCTCCTTTAGAATCTTCATATCATGTTTGGATATTGATTCCTTGTGAGAAAGCATATCTAGGTCAAATGATTGGGACAAAGGATAGAATCCTTCTTGAAGACATGCCCATCATGTGGGATTACACTGATGTATTCCCCGAAGAGTTGCCTGGTCTTCCTTCTGACCGAGAGGTTGAGTTCTCAATTGAACTTATCCCTAGAGCTCTTCCAATCTCAAAGACACCTTAAAGAATGGCCACTATAGAGCTCGGAGAGATGAAGAAACAGTTACATGAGAATATGGAGAAGGTTTTTATACACCTGAGTGCTTCATCGTGGGGTGCTCCAGTCCTATTCGTCAAGAATAAGGATGGATCAATGCACCTCTGCATTGATTATCGTGAGCTCATTAAAATCATTATAAGGAAAATGTATCCCCTTCCACGGATAGATAACTTGTTCAATCAGTTTTGTGGGCCCAGTTATTTCTCTAAGGTGGACCTTCGGTTGGGATATCACCAACTAAAGGTGAGGAAGGATGATATTCCCAATACTACCTTTCTAATGAGGTATGGACACTATGAGTTCATAGTGTTTCCCTTCAGACTCACTAATGCTCCAGAAATTTTCATGGATTTAATGAATAGAGTCTTTAGAGATTAACTTGAAAAATTTGTGGTGGTCTTTATTGATGATATTCTGATATACTATAAGAGCAAGGAGGAACATAAAAAGCATTTGGAAACTATGTTAAAGACTTTGTGAAGGGAGAATTTGTATGCAGAGTACAATAAATGTTAATTATAGATAGAGTAAGTATCATTCTTAGGTAGTTTTATCACCAGGAAAGGGATATCTGTGGACCCTTCCAAGACGAAGGCAATTGAAGAGTGGCCGAGGCCGACTTCTGTAAGAGAGATCCGTAGATTGTTTGGTCTAACTGGTTATTATCGATAATTCATGAAGAAATTTTCATGATTGTCAAACCCAATGACCAAGCTGACACAGAAGGGAGTAAAGTTTTTCTAGACACAAGAATGTGAAGACTGTTTCAAGGAGTTGAAAAAGAGGCTTATCATTGCGCCGATACTCACACTCCCTTCAAGTGGATAACTCTTTGTGGTGTATAGTGACGATTCTAAGAAAGGATTTGGCTGTGTACAAATGCAAAATAATAAATTGATATCCTATGCCTCAAGGAAACTAAAAATCCATGAGCAAAACTACCCCACACATGATCTGGAGTTGGCGGCTGTGATCTTTGCATTGAAAATATGGCGGCATTATCTCTATGGGAAAAATGTAAGATATATACTGACCACAAGAGTCTCAAATATATATTTACAAAGAAAGAGATTAATATGCACAAGAGAATATGGATAGATCTCATCAATGATTATGACTTCTCAATCCACTACCATCTCGATAAGGCAAACAAGGTGGCAGATGCTCTAAGTAGAAAGGATCATGCATCTTTATCAATCATGATAATTGGAAAGGATCCGATATTCTTAGATTTTCAAAGGATGGAAATGGGAATCATTAAGGGAGGAACATCATCAATCCTTTCTCAATTGATTGCTCAACCATCCCTCTTAGAGAAAATGAAGGATTCTCAAAGAAAGGATGTGAAAGTTCAGAAAAGTATGGAAGCTGTTAAAAATAGGAAATCCTCCGATTTAAAAATTGATGAGGAAGGAGTTGTAAGATTTGGGAAACAAGTATGTGTATCATCTGATCCAGAGATAAAGAAGGATCTATTGAATGATGAACATAGCTCGACCTTCTATATCCATCCTGGGAGTACCAAAATGTACCATGATCTTCGAGAACACTTTTGGTGGGATAACATGAAGAAGGAGATTGCAGAATATATACCAAGGTTCTTGGTATGTGAGAATGTTAAAGATGAGTGAAAAAGTCCAAAGGTATGATACAACCATTTCTTATACCCATGGTGAAATGGGAAAATGTTACTATGGACTTTTTCACGGGTCTTCTGAATACTTCGATGGGAAATAATGCGATATGGGTTGTGGTTGACTGACTCACCAAGACATCCCATTTCATCGCTATTCGGGAAGATCTCTCTCTTGAACAACTTGAAACGATATATGTGAAGGAAGTGGTGAGACTACACGGTGTTCCACTCTCAATTGTCTATGACTGTGATCCAAGGTTCACATCTAAATTCTGAAGGACACATCAACATTTATTGAGTACTGAATTACATTTCAGCATGACCTATCACCCCCAAACTGATGGCCAGTCTGAAAGAACTATTTAGACACTTTAAGATATACTTAAAGCCTGCTCTCTAGAATTCAAAGGTGGATGTGATCAACATCTCCAATTGGTTGATTTCTCATATAACATTAGCTTCCACTCGAGTATTCAGATGGCTCCATATGAAGCTCTGTATGGAAAGCGATGTAGAACTCCAACCTGTTGGGATGAAGTTGGAGAAACAAAGCTACTTGGACCTGATCTTATTCAAGAGATGACAGAGAAGGTTCAAGTCATCTAGAAACACATCAAACCTGCTCAAATTCAGAAAAAGAGATATGCTAACAACCATCGAAGGGACTTGGAGTTTGACGTTGGAGATAAAGTCTTCCTTCGAATATCTCCATGGAAGAGAGTCATGCGATTCAGGAAGAAAGAGAAGCTAAGCCCAAGGTATATTGAACCCTTTGAGATCCTTGACCGCATAGGATCCTTGGCCTATTAGCTTTCACTTCCACCAAATATGGATCGCGTTCATGATGTCTTCCATGTATTACTCTTGATGAAGTACTTACCTGATCCCTCACATGTACTAAACTCAGAGGTGGTTCAGTTGGAAGATGATCTCTCCTATGAGGAGCAGCCAGTAAAGATTTTAGATCGGAGAGATAAGGTTCTACACAATAGACAACCCATCTTGTCAAAGTTTTGTGGAGGAACCATAAGTTTGAGGAAGCAACTTAGGAACCATAAGAGGAAATGAAGGATAAACACCCTCACCTATTTGTGTAAAGTGAAATTTCAGGGGTGAAATTTCTTAAGGGGGGAAGAATGTAACGACCCAAAGTTTTTCAATAGAAATTCCCTTCTTATAATTATGTCATAAAATCACATGAAAACACAACATAATGAACTACTAAGTGATAAGTGACCTTTAAACATAAGTTTGTCACTTCTGTGATTGGAATTTTGAAAATCTGACATACACGGTTGTATTCAAGACGTTTTTTAGAGTCTAATAAAACAAAAATAATTTTTGGTCAATAGTAACCTACCCTTATGAATAGTAACACACCCTTATGAATAGTGATATACCCTAATTAATAGTAAACTTACCAATGATATTATAAAAATAATATTCAAATGAAAGTATGATGTACCTATATTTTAGAATAAGTTAATGAATGTTTTAAAACTGGTTTTGATAATAAATTATTATTTTAATTAAATATTAAATTAATATTATTTATAAAATTATTTTTGAAAAATGGACTTCATTTTTGGATTATACACATTGAAAAATGGTTAGAGTGAATTTTTGGGATTTTTCTGAAATACCTGAATTTTTGATAAATAGTAGAATCCAATAATTCACAATAAATGCTAAATAATGGATTAATTGAGTCATCAATAATGTTATGCTAATATAAGCCAACTTGGTTAGGTATCACATGATAAAATCACTATTCTTGGCCATGGAATACTTACTATTCCTTTTCTTGGTAAGAAATAATAAATTAATGTTTATAATATTATGAAATCTCTCATCTCCTCCACTATAAACCCCCCCCCCCTTCACTCCCTCTTCTCTCCACTCCTCTCAAGCCTTGTGCCTTGCCATTATTCTGACCAAATATCTCCCCAATGTCCTCCCCCATGTTAAAAAGCTCTCATCCTCCTCAAAATACCAAAACCTATCCCCTTAAGAGGTTCTCAAAGGAGGAAGTCTGAAGAGGTAAATTCCTCCTCCCAATTTCTTCTTTTCTTTTAAGTTCTTTTCTTTTTTATTTCTTTCCTCACCTCCATTCAACATAATAGTATGATAAATCCAGTAACATAAATGTACTGTAATGTCTTCATTCTAGTGGTATATTTCATTATCTTCTCTCTTTTCCCCACCCTTTTATTCGAAAGAAATGAAAGCACTGTTTGAGATGTGCTAATTTAGCACATTCAGGGGCAACAGTTTATCAATTTCTATTTTTATCATTAATTATGGTCATGAAACCATTTGTGTTATGGTTCAAACAGATTATTATATATTTAATATATCCTATTCTTGGTTGTGTAATCCTTTGGTACAAATGGAATTAAGTTATAAAGAAAAACACATTCTTTGTAATCAAATCCACCAATTAACAAAAACGGTTGTCACTATGGTTATATATATAATAATTTGACTTCACTCTAAGTAAACTAATTAAAATTAAAACCATGTAATCTCCTGGATATGAACTAAAGAATATAAATTCAATTCTGTACAACCACTTTCATCTTGCATATAATCTAAACTTGAATATAAGTGAACCGATCTTTTAAAGCCAAGTAAACAAACGAGCCCGAACAATTAAATTCAACCTTGTAACTAATCAAAAAGGATTTGAATGAACTAAAAAAGGTTATAATAAATAAATTGAATATATAAGAGTTTTTTAAAATTATTAATTAGTAAGCCTAATTTTTTTATTCAGGTCATTAATAACAAGTGGAGAACACCAATGGATTTATGGTAAGGGATCCTCCCCTTTTCACTCTTAATCAAGATTGTTCTCTATGCTATGCCTTTTTTTTGCAATACCAAGTGATCGGATATGATTATACACCTTACAAAATCATTCCTAATGTTTTATAAGTGATTAGAAACCACTTATCTCTCTCATCAAACCCTCTTATTTACACCCAAAACCATGCCGATAAACCATAATGGATTCTACCCGAACTTCCTTTATTCCTTCGGGTTGCTCTATCTTTATTTTTACCAAAATGTAGTTGTATTTTAGTTTTATTTAGAACTTCAAAATTCTATTTATATTATTAATACTAATGTTCCATGATCCATCTTTAATTCTCTTTTGTGGATATACATGATTTTAAGTAAATCTCTTCTCGATACTTCCCAATAAGCACACTCGTTTTAAAGGAACTTCCCGAACTTTTACCCAATTTCAAGTGCACTCTATTTTCTGTTTTAAGAAAACATTGTCTTTGTAAATTCAGTATTTTTATTCTGAAAACCTTAATGGTTCAATTCTGGTTTTATATAAAATAATGTATTCTTTACTATTTTAATATCCCTATAGTGTTTTCCTTAAAACCGCACAAAAAATGTTTTAATGCTAATGTCTCTCAAATACATTTCTTAGGTGATGTCACATATATTTGTTACCACCTACCAGGTTATATGCCTATAATACCATATGAACGTCCATGTATGTTCTAATCCTTTTCTTTCATGGACACTTTCATGATACGCCCATTGGTTATGATTTATGTCATGATTGTGGTACCCAATTATTTCCATGGGTACCCTTATGTTTATGTATGGTTCATTATGTATGATTGTATATGTGGTAAGAATATTTATGTGGCAAGAATATTCATGAAAATTTTGTGACGGGTGCACCTATATAGCGCTCCAATTCATTGGGTAAGGATAAATCTCATGAGATGCGATGTTAAGTGGGATTGGCAGTTAGCCTTGACCCGTAGTGAATTGGGAAACGGGATTGGAAGTTAGCCTTGACCCGTACTAAAGAAATTTTTTAATATTATGCCACATTTATATGATTCCATTTTTATATGATCCCATGCTTATATTAAATTATTTTATAAGTTTCATGCTTTAGATATCATTATGTCATGCCTCCTAACTCATGTGCTTGAGATGTATCCTTATGTTCATTCCCTTACTGGGCTTTTTAGCTCTTCCTTTTTTTCATGTGTTCCCCAGGGTGCCCTATGCAGATGTAAGGGCTCAAAGGAAGTTATAAGATCTTTATGGAGATTAAATAAAGAATTTTTTCTTATCCCCATGTTTTATGTTGTATGTACCTAGTTTTCCAAGACACTAGACTTAACGATCCTTAGCTTGTACTCTGATGATTAATTATGATTAAAATCATGAAATGTTTTATGTAAAAGGATCGGGTCTCCATAACTATGAGCTTTATACATCAGCTCCTTTTTTCAAATTTGGTACAAAATAGAAAATACATGGTCCCTAAACCTTATTATTCCATCCCAATCAATTTTGATCTTAGTAAAGAATTTCATGTTCTTTTGTATCTCTACATCTTCTTTATTCTCCTCTTTAATCATCACTTGAATAGATGGATGAAAACTCATTTGATATAGATAATATTTATCCCCTTCCTTAAATATTTCAATATACATCCATTTAAATTCTAAAATATAAGATTTTTTTTGATCCTATTCGTATATAATCTAGTATGATCCTTTAGACTCAGATCATTTTCCACCTTGTTTTCTTTCCTAGGGTGGTAATGTGTCGAGAAATCATAATCATTAATCAATTACACAAATCTTCTATGGTGAATATTTAACTCTTTTTTATGTGAATATATAATTTAATATTTTGTGATTAGTATATATTTGAAACCTTTCTCCATAGGGATAATTCCAGTATATCTTTAATGCAAAAACTACCACAGCTAACTCCTAATCATGATTTGGGTAATTTTTCTCATGGACTTTCCATTTTTGTGTGGTATAATACATAAACGTATCATTTTTCATGATTAAACATCATGGTACCTTATTTTATGAATCACTATAGATTAAATAACCTTCTCTACTATAGGGAAGTGTAAGAACTAGTGTATTGATTGGACTTCTATTCAGTTCCTTAAAACATTCCTCACATCTATCCATCCAAAGGTACTTGGATCCCTTTTGAGCTAACATAGTGATTGAATTCGATAGCCCTGAAAATTTATCTAAAAATAATTTCTAAAATCCATCTAAACTAAGAAAACTATGAATATCAGTCATAATGGTTAGTCTGGGCCAATGTTCAATAACTTCTATCTTGGAAGGTTTTATTAATATACCTTCACATGAGATTATATGACCCAAGAATGAAACATTCAAAAACCAAAAGTGAGTAAATTCTTCATAATGCTTATCCTTCCTCAGGTTATTCTATATAATTCTCAAATGATCGTCATGATATTACTTTATCTTTTAATAAATAAGAATATCATCTACAAAGACTACCACAAGCATATCAAGGTAATATCTAATGAATATATTCATTAAATCCATAAATATTCTGGGGGATTTAGTAAGAACAAATTGAATCACTATAAATTCATGGTGTCCATGCATTATATAGAATGTTGTCTTGGGTATATCATCCTTCTTAACAATAAATTGATGATATCTGGAAAAGTGATTATTTTTATAAAAGTATTGAGCTCCACACAGTTGATCAAATAATTCATCAATATGGGTTAGAGGATACTTGTTATTGACAGTGATCCTATTATGTTCTCGATAATCAACATAGAGTCACATTGATCCATCTTTTTTCTTAATAAATAGAATAGGTGCTTCCCATGGTGACACACATGGATGAAAGAATACATTGTAAATATTATCCTAGATTTTATTCTTCAATTCCTGTGACTCAATTGGGGATATTCTATATTGATTCTTTGAAATAGGTTTAGTACCAGGTATCAGTTCTATTCAGAACTCAACTAAAATATTTTGCAGAATACTAGGAAACTCTTCTAGAAATAAATAAATAAAATCCCACACAATAGTCATACCTTTGATTTTGAGTTTCTCCCCAACCATATGAGATAAACACCCTTTTTAAATAGGAATCATGACCTATAAAATGGATACAATTTCCAATGGAATTTTTTTTCATTACACTAATAGGCAATCATAAGTTTATTTGGAATATCAAACACAACTTCCCTTCCTCAATAATTGATGTGGGATTTATATAAAGAAAGTAAATCCATACCAAAAATAACAATGAATTCAGATAGAGGAATAATGATATGATTTGCAGGAAACTAATTGCCACAAACTTCAACCAGAGAAGAATCATAAACTTGGGATTCAATCATCGCACCATTAAAGATTTTTATTTCCAACTTAGTATCTAATTTTTGAGGTTGTACTGTGATACCCTTGGAAAATTATTTAGATATAAAATAGTTGATAGAACCCAAATCAAATAAGACATTAATGGTTTTAGAGTGGATGGTAAGTGTACCTTTCACCACATCATTATTGTAACCCTCATCTAAAATTGGGATCACATGAGATTCCCCTTTTCCTTTAGTCTTAAGAGTTTTTAACATCAATTATCATCAGTAACCTTAAAATTTGGGAACTGATTTCCATAATCCCCATTCTTCTTTCATTTAAAACACGAGAGTGTGGGAGGTGCATTCTATGGAGATTTATCTTTATTTTCACTATTAGAGAACTTTTTCCCATCATTTCATCATTCAATTTCCTAATGACCTTTCTTTTAACACATGAAACATTTAACAGTACCCTTAAGATAATTTCCACCATTTTTTCTTCCACACTTCAATATAAAGGAATGATAATATTATTTTCTCTATGGTTTTTTGAATTGGATTTGAATTCTATTTTTTATTTCCATATCAAAACCATGAGATTGATGGGTAATTCCAATTTACATATCAACCTTGTGAGAATACCAAATAAATTCTTCATATCTATTGAAGTCCCTTATGGAAAACTACCAACAGAGACTCAATTTTAATCTATAGAATAATTGATCAAATTTTCTTTTAGGTTGGATGATAATACCAGAAGGGTACCTCATAACTCTTGTGAAATTTTTCTCATAAGTAAAAAAAGATTCATCGTCCTTCTTGTTTAACTCAATGAATTATTTATTAGGGAAGTAATTATTGAAAAATAATCATTTAAATTCATCCCACTCTATAAATTCGACTTTTTATTGTTCTATTGTGTTCTTAATAAGATTATACCACTAATATTATTTTCCTTTATAATGATAAACAACCAGTTGAACTTTATAATGTCTTGAACAATAAATAAAGGAAAATTTATTTTCAATGAAGCTAATCCATTACTCAATGAATAGTGGATTAGTAGACCCACTGAAATAAGGTAGATGTTACATCATGAAAGAATAAATAGAATATTTTTATATCCTTTTCATGTTTGAAATATTAGTGTGATTCATAGCCTGATAATGTTGTGTGAGTATAGAAACAATATTTTTAATCCATATCACATAACATTCAGTTTCTCAAGAAGAAAATCATTTCATTTTCTGTCACATTCAACATTATCTTGATTCCTTCAGGTTCCATCCATTGAATAAAAACAAAAATCATAATGTGAGAAATAATAATCATGGTTTGATACCATATAATCTGGAAAACTCATTTATAGGATGTCTAAATTATGAAACCTTATTTAATTAAATCATAGGTTTAACCTAGTTCATTCATGGTCATTGCTAAAACATTAAATTTTTTTACTTTACATAGAATTTCCCTATGGTTATCACTAAAATCTTCTCATCCTAGTTTATAAAGGTTAACTAAACCATTCTCTAGTACCAATTATAGAAACCCAGACTTTTCATACATAGATATTACATCTTAATATATGAATATTAATTACATAACATTTTGATCTATTCTAGAATCATTTAGGTCTAATGTATTTGGAAAATTATAAACATAAAAACTAGTTCATAAAATATCTACATAATCTACAACTTATTTCTTCACAACTAGAACCATTATTAGATATATCATACTCAATACCTTTTTTCATAACCTATTGAAACGAAACATAATAAAAGGGTGATATCAGATGCTCACTAAGGATAAACAAGGGAAATATCAACAATCACATACTCATAAAATGATAATAAGGGTAAAATAACTTGATCTTAACATTTGAAAACCATAGCCTATATATTAAAGATCATAATATTAAGTCATTCCATAAATCTTAGAAGTTCATAAGACATGAATCATAAAGTAATAAAATAAAATGGACCATAATATCATAATATAAACATAAGATATGGAATCCTGGAATTCAAATAATTATATAAAATCATTTCCTTGGTAGTAAAGGCTCATTTACAAGGATATCATAGTGTAATGGGTTCACTTCATAAACCATCATAGTAGTCAATATTCACTCACAAGACTATCATAGTTGACAGAGTCCCCTAATATATTTGGTTGAATCCCCATTCTAATTATATTTATCTCATGATATATAAATATTTAACCAATAAATTGGAGGAAGATTAAGGTTCCACCCATCACATAATGAAAATAATTCATATGTGTGCCACAAGATCTTAGAGCATTCATCATATTAGAACTCATGAAAAGAAATGGGTTTCAAAAACATTTTATATTTTTATCATAAATATAAACCATATAGAGAAAAAATAAAGATGGTATCATTGGATCATATCCCTAGTAAAGAATAATTAACATCAAATAATTTCATCTTATATGGAAAATGATTCTGAAATATTTCTTAGAATAATTCTTGAGGAAAATAACCTTTCTATTTCAAAATTATTCCTCTTAAAAAAGATGAGAAATTATAAAGTAAATAATTTTATTTGAAAATAACATTGAAAAATTGTAAAGGAAGAGTATTCATGATGGTGGAAAAATCAATTAATTCCATATAATTTTAAAAACATTCCTTACATATTTTTGTCGAAAAATTCATAAAGTACCTCATTTGGAAAATAAAAAAAATATTCCTTTCAAACGATTTTGTAAAAAGTAAAACATGAGAAAAATGAATTTTAAAAATAAAAATATAGTGGTAAATTTTTTTAAAACATTTTAACAAATTTATATATGGTATAGAAATATTCCCCATCGGAGATAGAAACACAAATAATCTTGAATATTAATGAGATTGTGAAATAAATCTTTGCATTTAGTTTGTCTTGCTTCAAAAGAACTCTAAAATCATGTATAATAAATTTAAATTTATTATAATTAAATAATATATTCATTTTAGAACTTATAAAATCTTATATGATCCCTTTATGAAATTTCAACACCCCCTTTTATCGATAATTACTTATTTAAAGTGTTTTTTTTGTGTTAATTGTTCTGTTTATCATAAGTATTTCAGTACAGTAGTTTAGATCATTAAAAATATATCTTGGTTACAATATCTCCAGAATATAAATAATGATATAAATATCATATATGTTCATTATATACATATTTAGAGTCATAAATAAATTTTTGAGATAGAAGAATGGATTGCACTATTCCTGGAGACGATAGGTTGTACATAACATGAACGCTATTTTAATTTTTTGATGGATTGAATGAAATAAATTTAAATATTAATTTACCTTTATATGATAATTATTACATCGTATATATCATATATATTCATAAAATCCTTCCTCCTTACCATCCAAGTAAAATACAAATTAAAATGAATCATATCACTTCCTAGAGGTGGTAGTCCACACGTACGGACATATGACATTATCATTTCCCCAAGGATTGGATTGTAAGAAGATAGATGTTAAATTATAATTATATAACCACAATTATTTCATAAATACAATATATTTTCATAATTCTTATCCATAAAATATGGTGGTGAAAAATGAATTGTATCGCTCTGTGGAGATGGTAAGTCGTATGCACGCATGAGTGATACTTTCACTTCTTATTTGATGGGAAAGAGGGTGTATAATGATGTTTTAATAATAATAATAACAACACTTAATAAAATTCAGTATACTTAATTTATAATTTTTTAATAAATAACATAGACTTAGTGGAGGTCAAGAAGAGTATAAAATAAAGTGACCAGTAAGGGTGATTACCTCTTCTTTGGAATGAATCCTTTAAATCTACACTAAAGTGCTCTATGGTTGGTATTTTGGGAATAAAAAACCTATATTATGTGGATATAAAATTTTTGAAGATAAATTTTTATATTTTGGTCGATATAGAGGCTTAATGTGGTGTAATGAAGTGATGGAGGAGGATTCCTTTAATAATTGAGGTGAGTGGTACTTTTGGAATTTCGCAAAAGATTAAATTATAATAAATTTAATCTCAATATAAATGAATAATAATGGACATGGATTAAAAGATAAGTTAGGATAGGTTTTTAATCCCAAGAACCAATATAATTTAGATAAGTTTTGGTGTAATTTTAAACCTTATAATTTTGATTAACCCTTTGTTAATCTATTTTAATTTTAACAATGATAACAAATTTATTAATAATAAAGGTTTTAATTTTTACTTATAAGGTTAAAATTGGAAAATAAATGAAAATTTTATGGAATTTCAGACCATATAATAACAAACTTGTATTTTTCAATATTTTTATGATTTTTATAAAATTTAATAAAATATTGTTTTGATAAATTATCATTATTGTCAATTTTAAAACTATTCATTTAATTTTACTTTATATACATCAAGAAAATTAAATAATTTAAATATAATGATTTAAAAATTCAATAGTATGTCATATAGATCTATAAAATCCTGTTTTGACATTAAATCACTCAAATGATATCAATTTTAATATTTTTAAAATCATTTATTATATATTTTTATTAAATGGAGAAATATTCCATCAATGTTTCATAAGAAATTAAAGTAATTATATGATTACTAAAAATTTAAAATAAATTTTTAACTTAAAATAGATTAATTAAGATCCAAATAAATTATTACATTCATTCATAATAGACTTTCTAACTATTTGGACACATAATACTTATTAAAAACAAAGAGAGTGACATTTTGTAAATTTATTTGATTTAAATAATATGTAAGTCATTTTCATAGAAACATTTCCATTAAAAAAGTCAATTTTAAACCTAAGCTATTAAGGGTATAATTAAATTTATCCAATAATTATTATTATGAGTAATTATGGAATTATGAATTATTTTTAACCCAGATTATCCTGATTTACCCTTTACTGAGGTGATGAATTTTAACATGGTTACTATTCATATTGACAAAAAATAAAAGGGGCCGATTTAAAAATTTCGAACATACAGATTATAAATATTTAATTAATTTTGTCTAATTAAATACTTATAAATGTAATATATTAATTTCAAATTAAGTGCTAAAAATGTGACAAAACTGTTTTTTAGAAAAAAAAATACATTTTAATCATATAATTGGATTTATTCTTATACTATGTCTAGATTTTTTTTTGATTATTTAAAAAATTTGATCAATTAAATAATATATAAATTTAATTTAAATCATTAAACAGTAGGGATTAATTTAATTTATTAGGATAAAAATACGTTACTCGCATAAAAACTGTGCTTCAGAAAAACATTTCTTTTTCTTTCAAATGATTTTTATTTTCATTTATAACCAATTGATTACAAATGAATTAATTTAATACATGTATAGCCATAAATTTTTCATAATTTATTAATTCATATTCATACCCACCAATCCAATAGCTATACGACAACTGTCATTTTAAATAATAATATGTTAATATTATATTGTAGTTCATGTAAAATCACTATTGCGATGATGCAATTTTCACACGGGTCTCTCTATCTCAATTTTATCTCATATTTATAGGATTTTTCCTCATGGAGATAGTGAGGGTACATTTGGGATCTGGTTTTTTCTTCAAAAATTTTCAATGATGCTACTTCTCCCTTCATCTTCTTTCAATTTTGTTGTCTGCTTGGGCTCCCTCACCCCTACCTTTTCATATCACTTATCAGATGTGTGATTCATTACTTATAGCTTTCTGATATGGAGGTATCTTGTATCACCTATCTTTGATTTACTTGTTTTACTTCATGTTTATATATTAATTCCTTGGTGGAAGATATCATTCCAAGTTATCTCAGGATCATCCTCGGGGGTCCTCTCGAGACATGGTAGTGGTCCTTCCTACCCAAAGTGGTGCTAGAATTATTCCCTTGTTCGGTGGGTATCAGATGTTTTAAATTATGTGAACTATAGTGTAAAGGGAATCATATATCTTATGTGGTTAATTTCATTCATGTTTTATTTGGTTCTTTATTTTTTATGATTCCATCGGATTCAAGTCTGCCCTTTTCAGTTCGCATCGATGTTGCAGTTTGAAGGTGTTTCAAAATTGGGTGGTGTTTGTGTTTTGTGGATTTCATATTCAAAGATTTTGTTTTTTGTTCATTTTTTGTTTTATAGTGTAGGATGTTCCATTTTTGGATTATTATTTGGTATGTTTTGTATTAATTTTGGTTATTGGTTCATCGACGTTGTCCAAAGGTGGTCAGGATGACAATCTTGTGTTAGTTGGTGACAACTGGTTTGATTTTGAGGTACTTTTTTGTTAGCATCAATGTCAACATTCTATCCTCCAGAAGTTTTAGTGGTTTTTCTAGAGAGTTGATTCGATATATTTTTCTACTGTGATGTTTAGGGATGGTGTTTCTAGTGATGATGATGACAATGAAGTTGACCATTTGGTGTTTTAGTTATAGTTGAAATCAGTGGCGAGTTTTCATTATACAGGGTGTAACCTCAAGCATAGTAGGTGCAAGGCTTGATGTCTCAGTAGAGTCATGTCCTCGGGTTTTAGTTATTCTTGTTCCATCATTTTTAATTTTTAATTTTGAACTCGCTTTCTGGTGTATATGGTTTTATTTGGGATACCTTCCATATTTCTTTATTTTTAAATTTGAATTTAGAATTTGAATGTTGTGCGGTATACATTAAAACTCAAAAAGTGTTATTTGAAAATATATAAAAAAAGGTTTGTAATGTGTTTAAACTTGGTGTTTCATGTAACCCAAGCTTTCAAATATATCAAATTATTTAAAGAGAAATATGTCATAAAAATATCAGGGTGTTATATCTTCACTAGTGAATGGAACCCTCAGATAGGGTGAACAGGTATGATCCTCAAGAAGCTAAGGTCGATTACCCATTATATATAATTCCTAACTCTTTTTTCCATGGATGAATAAGAATAGTATTTACCTAAAGTGGTAGATAAGTATAAGGATGTTCCCCAAAGGAAATTGCTGGGTTACCCCCTTATTGGGAGATTGATTTTTGTATTGACTTGCAACTTAGGACTACATCGATATCCTCATCTGTATATCAAAAATCATTGACTAATTTGAGGTATATTAAGGTTATATTGGAGGACCTTATGGATAAAGGTTTTATTAGGACCATGTATCTCCCTAGGAAACTCATGTTTTTTTCACTGAAAAGGTGGTTGAGAATTTGAGGTTTTGTGTTGACTATCATCATCCAAATTAAGTGAGTCATGAAAAAAATACCCCTGTTGAGAATATATGATATCTTTGAATAACTAAAGGGCATGTGGTAGTTCTCAAATATTGATATTAGGTTAGGGTATCATTAACTCCATGTTCAAAAATATGATACCTAAATATAGTATTAAAATGTTGTCATAGTCACTATGAGTTCTTATTGATTTTATTATGCATGAAGAATGATCCATTTGTGTTCATGGGACTCAAGAAAAAGATTATCCATTAATTTTTAGACAAGTTCAGGGTGGTCTCTATTAATGACAGCCTCATATATTCACAGATAGAGGATGAGCATATTGAAAATCTAAGGACTGTTCTAGACTTACTCCATGAGTATGAGTTGTAAGAATAACTCTATAAGTACCAGTTCAATATTTAAGAAGAGTATTTATTGGGGAATGTCATCTTAGAGGGTTGAATCATAGTTTATCCCATGAAGGTTGAGGTTTTTATGGCTTGGGAGTCCCCCAAGTTAGTTTTTGAGGTGCATAATTTCTTTATGATAATATGTTTATACTAATGATTAGTGGTGTACTTATCTAGGATAAAAACACTTGTAACCATTCTTACCCAAATAGGATAGACTTTCATACGGTCTTACTACTTCTAGAGTGCTTTTGAGGAGCTGAAGTGAAGGTTGGCTAGTGATCCAATTATATGATTTCCAGAGGATGGAGACCAATATTAAGTGTTCTAAAAAACATCTAGGGTCTATCTTTTCTATGTCTTAATTTAGTAGCGATTCATGACTTTTTATGTGTCCAGTTAGCTAAGACCTCATGAAAAAAATTATTTTAACCATTACTTAGAGATTGCAGTTATAGTGTTTTTCTTGAAGATACTGATGCATTATCTTCTTAGGGAGTGATTTATTGTCTATATGGGCCACAATAGTCTTATATATATATATAATCCTAGAGATATATCAACCTAATAAAGAGGTGATATATGTAGTTCTCAAAGGATTATGACTTTGAGATATTATACACTCCTAGGAAGGGAAATGTGGGGGTTGATTTCTTTAAGAGGAAGATTTATTCTTAATTGATTGGAGATTCATCCAAGTAGTTAAATTCAATGTAGTTGGTTTTGGTGGAAGAGGTAGATGAAACCTACATTCAGTTAACAATGCTGGCCCACGCACTTCTTCACCAATTGAGGGATTCCCATCTAGAAGACATCGATTTTGATGTCTTTCATGACCAGTTATACTCATGGGATGCACCTAATGAATTCCTTAAAGGTGAAGATCATGGAACCCTCTTCTAAGGATGTAAAGTGGTTACAATTTTATTTCATGAGTATGTGTTTCTGTAATTCCACACCACACCATTGGAAGTCCAACCATTCATAATAAAGTTTTATCAGGATCTTTAGCACTAGTTTTGATGCCCTAGCATGTAGTGGAGTGTGGATGAGTTCATATTTCATTGACTCATATATCATTAGTTTAAAGATAACTACTAGTTTTCCATTGGTTTTAGCCATCCTAATAATGTTATAAATTATATGTGGCATAGTTTATCAATGTACCCCACTACTATACCTCTATGACCAATTAAGGGTCATGATAGTGTATGGGTGATCATCTAGTAGCTAACTAAATTGAAACACTTTCTACCCATATGAGAGAAAAGTTTAGTAAGGATTTTGGGATAACTATATATTGAGGATATTATATGGTTTCATGGGGTTCCCTTGATGATAGTATCTGACCAGGATGCTTGGTTCATATCTAAGTTATGGAGGATATTTTAAGAGGAATTCAGGACCCACCTACATTTGAGTATGGTGTTAAACCCCTAGATAAATGTCCATACATAGAGAACCATATAGATTATCGAGGATATTTTATGGGCTCGTGTGTTATATTTTGGTAGTATTTAGGATGATCACCCACCCTTACTTGAGTTTTCATACAAAAATATCTACTAATCCACTATCAACATGACACTATTCTAGACCATGTATGGGAGACCCTACAAGTAACCCCTTTTTAGATGAATATCATTGATTAATCACTAATGGACCATATCCTAGTTTGATTTATGATAGAGAAGCAGGTGACCCTATCCTATGGTGATTGAGGATTGTTAGGAGAATATCATATGGGGGTAGATGATTCTTTTTGTGGGTTCCTTATGGAATCACATGAATCTCTATCAGAGATCATGAGAGCATAATAATTAGATGAAAGATTATTACCCTCAAATAATTGAGTGAGTCATGATTCATTGGGTGAAATGCATTGAAGGCATGGAGTATGAAGATGTTTATATTTTCTATGAAATGCCTTTGAGTATTTTAAATAATATTTTTGAGGATGTTCACATAGTCTATTTATTTCTTTTATTGTTGTGGGAGTCCTAATAGATTAATAACATCAAATAAATATTACTTTTAGATCATTAATGTATGAGTTATTATATCTCATGGAATATCCCCATATTGGAATTATAATGATATGGTTGTGTTTGAAACGTGAGGTTTTTCTAGGAGAGGTATCACTTTACTGTTCATGTTTTGGGCCCAGGGTTGAGTTTTGGGTGTTTTTTAAACAATAAAATATTTTAATTTTAATTATATATGTATATATATTATTTTTTTATTAAGGAGATACATCATTGGAAAATTATTCCCCCCTTCAGCCTTTGAAATATTATAGGATGATATCATATTTACTAATGATGAAAAAATCATCAAATCAAGGAGGCATGATCGATGATTCAACGTTAAAGACTTGAGGTAGGACACATTATTTTAATTCTTTCTTCTTCAAATTTTTTTCATGAATAAGGAATTAAATTTCAATACTATAATTTTTATTATTTCGTTTAATTTTTGAATTAGTTGATTTATTAAATTCAAGCATCTAAAAATCATTATATATTATTAATTCTTCCTCATCATCTTAAATTACTTTGATTAATTTGAGTATTATTTCACTATTTATTAATTAATCATGAGATCGACATATGGGATTGGTAAATGTTTACCGATAATTATTCCCTCACCCTCATGTTCTTCATTTTTTGATGAATGTCCATCACTGACCATCGAAATGGGTGATACTTCTTTGATGGAAGCATAAAATGATGACAGATTGGTGAAGAACAATGATTGAGTCATTAGAGAAGATGGAATTGTGTTCAAATGGGGTTATGGTGACTAAGTGTATAGTTTCACATTCAACAGTGATATTGATGGTTTAGTTTTAGCCATTCTCTAGTGTGGAAATGTTGAGGAGATGGTTTTTTGTGGGTTAAGTCAATGCTCAAGTCCATGAAAATATCAATGGAGCTTGGGGAGTCTCACCGATGACAAAAAATAGTGATGGAGGGTTTCTGGAGATGACCTCCCAATTTCAAATTATTCCAACAGTGATATGACTTAGATAACTAGGAAACTTCCAATAAATGCGAGGATATAAATTTTTCCGAAAAGAAAAGTTGACTACATGATTTATAGTCTGTTAGCTACACACTGTGTATGAGTAAGGCTAGGGAATATAGGGTTTTATCTTCATTTATAACTATTACATATCATTTAGTTCATGCACATTACATTTATGAGTGTCGTTGGTAATTTTTCTGAAATTACACAGTGAGTGATCATGTTACACACACCTTGTATATCGAGTCACCAAACCTCAGCATGTTCTGGGATTATACAAAAGACTACCCATTTGGAACTAAACACCATGTAGTACCCTTAAACATTTTTTTTAGTTTAGGATGGATGGTTACTTACCACCATAGTGAGATCTGGTCAAAATTTAGGACCAACATTTCATGTACACCAGAGTACATGCTCTGTACTATATAATTTTAGTGGTTTTCCACAACTTTCCACCGTGATGTTATAACCGAATAAGTTATTATTCCATATTGTGATTTTTTCTATGTAGATAACAATATTGGGTGTATTATTAATGTTAAGTAATGATTACAAGGTATTATAGGTATTTCTAGCACCTTGGATTTGTTGGGATGACTTTGACATGATGATGAGATTCTTGGAGTAAACAAGGAGTTATAGGTACTTCCCCGATATTCAGGCCATGGATCCTCTATGCATGGGATTGGTAGCTCCCCTAGGATCGCATTGATGACTGGGAAAAGGTCCCCTATTTGGAAGTAAAAAATTTTGGTACTCCCCCATGGATATGAGGACATAGACTACCATCTATGAGTGCATGCACCCTCCATTCAGGCATGGGGTCAGTACTTCATTGATCTCAATGACGTGAAGGTCCTCTATACTATAGTGGATTCGGCACTTCCTATGAGTCAGGGCATCGGTAATCCACCTTATTGGGTCAATATTATGTGTGGGTTATTGTATAATTATACTAGTATTGTGATTCAGTAATCCCCCTGGCTAGAATATGCACACTGGTGAGGTATGGTCCCTAATTGAAAATAAATAATGGTGATATGACGGTCACAAAAATTAGGTAACATTGGTATTTTTGATGATTGGGAATTTGTGGTTCATTGGTTTCCCTAAGAACCATTTTTATTTTGTTCATGTGGAGCTAAGATGTGTAGACTGGGATATATCCTATTCTCAGTTGACACCCCCTTAAAGCATATATGGGGTTTTCCCGTTGATTTAACTTGATATTTTCTATCCTTTTTGTTTTCATGGTTTTCTATTGGGTATATTATACTCACCCCTACATCGGATTTTTTCCCAAATGTGTTGTGTTTGTGTTGATGACACACAGATCAGAAGTGACCCGAGAGGGCATGGAACTGGTGAATAAAGGAGTTTGTTGGAATTTTTTTGCAAGAGGTGTTTGGTTCAGTGCTGGAATGATGTGGTGACTATTTACTTAGTATGTTTGAGGTTGGTTACTATCTCAGGATGTCGAGCCGTATACAATTATTTTTTACTAGATTTTATGTTCATGTTCATTTTTGGAATATTTAACATGGTCTCAGGGCACTACTGTTGTTTTCTTTTATGCATTGGTTTCTTCCAATATAATAGTTTGGTCCTTTAACAATGCAAAAAAATGTCTTTAACAATTCTAAAAAAGTGTTTTTGTCCTCAGGGGGTCTTTATCAGTGCTGAAAAATAATTGATAAAGGGGGACCTTTATTAACACTTTTTTTAGAACTAAAAAAGGGTTCCTTTATTAGTGTTATAAATTGCATTGATAAAGGACCACTTGATATAGTGTTCCATTTAAATAAAATCACACTATATAAAATACACTTATACACACCTGTATGAAAATAAACAATTTAATTGAAATAAATTTTACATCAAAAAATACAAAAAAATCAAACCTATATAGATATCAAATAATGTTTTTTATAATTTAAATTTAAATTACTATCCAAAAACATTTAAAAAAATTAATGATTCATCATATTTGGCACCTGTGACCCCCTCACAAAAAATCCCAACCATGGTATCAGTTGCTGAACAAACCACCTCAACCTGAGGAAATGAATCCCCAAATATAGGAGGAAAAGGTAATCCAATTCCTGGTTGTATGATATGGTTGTAAGAGTGATTAGCCCATAAGGGGACTTACACTCTAGGTTTTTCCCCCTCATCACCGCTACCACCTTCGCCTGGGGTTGGCACGGTGATCCTCCTTGTGCTCAGTGAGATGTGGTGGAAGATCTCTTTTGCGATGTTCTTCTCAGGATTAGAAGCTTCTCCCCTTTTCTAGTCAGTTCCTCTCCCGAATCCCCATATTTGGATAGGGTTTCTTGGCGGCATAGTGACCCATGACCGAGATTCAACTACCGAAGGCTATCGTCTCATCTCTAGTGGTTGCGTAGGGTGGTTTTTCAGGTCCCTTTGAGTGTTCTGGTTGGCAGTGATGGGATATGGCCACAATGGGACCTCCTTCAGGCGTTTCGGTGATTTCTGTTTTTGTTTCTTTTTTCAATAGTTTTGGTTTTGGATTCCTGTGTTTGTGCTACATGATGGTTCTCATTGAAGTCCCTATAGAAATATGTGAATATTTGTTTTTTGTTGTTTTCATGATTTAATTTTGGAGTCTCAGTTTGGGTTTATTAGAAACGATGGATTATGCTCTTATGGGACTCAACGATTCGAAGCTTGTTTGCGTCACATTTCAGATCAGGTTTCCTGGTCTATTTGATTCTGGTTCTCTGATTTTTTCAATTTTGAAGATCTCACATTGGTCTTTGAGAAGAATGCATGATGGTGTGCAGTGATGATGACCTGTTGAAGCAGAAGCTCCTGATGGTGTTGTAGTGGTGATTTTTTGAGGAAGTATTGGTGATTTTTATGAAGCTGTGAGGATTTTTTGAGAAAGTAGTGGTGCTTTTATGAAGCATTTATGATGTTATGTTGTGGTGTTTGATCGATGACGCCAATGGAGGTGGTGGATCAGAGTTTTGTGTAGGCGGTGGACTTCGGATGAGGCCGGTGGTGAAGATGAAGAAGTCGATGACTACGGTGACGTGACAACGTGATGGTGATGATGGTGCTATGATGTTAGGTCGGCGAGTGATGATGTGGTTAGTTCTTCCTTGATGGTGGGTTTCTCGGGCATCATGCTTTTCCCGGGATTCCAAATTTTGAATTTGAACTTTAGTTTTGAATGTGGATTTTTGGAATCATGTTTGTGGTGAATGTTGTTTTACGTGTGTGATGCTTGAAATTGTCTTTCAGTTTTTTGTTAGGTTCTCACATCACCAAAAAGCGACATTTTTAGAAAATGGGAAAAAAGATTTAAGAGGAATCCCTATATATAAGAAAACAAATCTTATGCTAGTAATACTATAAAGAAATAAATTAAATATAAATATGAAAGAATACATTAATAAAATTTCAATTTTAAATAAAAGGATGCACTTAGAGTTATACCGGTCACACTGTGCATTGGATTGAGCTGGGGTAGATTTTTACATGTTAAAAATGACTCATGGATCATTTTCCTAAAGTATCCAATCAATCTTAATATGTTTTCTCAATTTTGAGTATGTCACTTTTCTTTTTTAATAAAAAGTAATTTTAAACAAAAAACATGCACTTTGAGCCATACCGATCACATTGTATGTTGGTTTGACAAGAGACTATTTTGACACATAAAATGACTTATGAATCATTCTCCTAATGTATTCAAATAATCCAAGTTTATTTTCTCAGTTTTCAGTGAGTGACACATATTTTTAAATAAAATGTCAATTTTAAACTGATAACAAACACTTTGAGTCATAAAAGGAATACCATGAATTAGATTGCGGTGAGGCTAATTCTTACACATAAAAAATGACTTATGGACTGTTTTCCTATAGTATCAAAATAATATGAATTAATTTTCTCAGTTTTGTGTATATCATTTTTGTTTTTTAACTAAAATATAAATTTAAAATAAATAGACACACTTGGAGTCATACCAGTCACATTATGTGTCGGATTGAGGTGTGGGTTATTCCTAAATGTCATAAGTTACTTATGGATAATTTTACTAAAGTATCAAAAAATACAAATTAATTTTATAAAATTTGAGCATGTCGCTGGATCCTTTTTTAAAATGTCATTTTAAACTGAAAACACACACTTTGGGTTATACTGGTTACATCAAGTGTCGTTTTGATGTGATATGGATTCATACACACCAACAATTACTTATGAGTTGTTTTAATAATTTACCAAGTCAGTCAAAGTGTGTTTTCTTAGTTTCTAGTGAGTGCCACACATGTTGAACTAAAATTTCAATTTTAAATCGATAAGATACACTTTGAGTCATAATGGGCACACGATGTTTCAGATTGTGGTGTGGACAACTCTTACACATTAGAAATGACTCATGGATAATTTTACTAAAGAATAAAAATAGTCTGAATTCATTTTATTAGCCTTGAGTATGTCACTTATCCTTTTTACTAAAATTAATGTCAATCTATAAAAAAAAAGATAAACTTGGAGTCATACCGGTTACACCGTTCATTGAATTGAGGTTTGGTTGATTCTTATATGTTAAAAATGACTTATATATCTTTTTCCTAAAGTTTCAAAATTATTTTAATGTGTTATCTTAGTTTTGAGTGAGTCACTTTTTCTTTTTACCAAAATTAACGTCAATTTTAAATAAAAAGTCACACTTGGAGTCTTGTCGGTCACACTGTGCATCATATTTAATTGAGGTTGATTACTACACATAAAAATGACTTGAAATATTTTTATTAAATTATCAAAACAATCCAAAACAATTTGATCTATTTTGAGTATGTCACTTGTTCATTTTACTAAAACTAATGTTAATTTTAAATAAAAAGGTAGACTTTGTGTCATATCGGTCACACCGTGCATAGGATTGAGGTAAGAATAATTCCTACATATCAAAAATTACTTATGAATCATTTTCATAAGGTATCAAAATGATATGAATGTTTTTCTTGGTTTTGTGTATGTCACTTGTGTTTTTACTAAAATGTAAATTTTAAATAAAAATACATATATGGAGTCACACCGATCAATCTATGAAATTGATTGAGGTGCACATGATTCCTCCACATAAAAAATGAATTATCTATTTTTTTCTAAAGTATAAGAAAAATCCAAATTCAATTACTCAGTTTTGAGTGAGTCACTTGTTCTTTTTACAAAAATTCCATTTTAAACTGAAATCAATCACTTTGAGTTATAATTGTAACATAGTGTATCATTTTGATGTGAGTATGATTCCTACATATCAGAAATGACTTATCAATAATTTTCCTAAATTATCAAGACAATCAAAGTGTGTTTTATTTGTTTTCAGTGAGTGACACACATTTTGAACTAAAATTTCAATTTTAAAATGATAACTGGAACTTTGAGTCATAAGAGGCATACTGTGTATCATATTGAGTTGAGTCCAATTCCTAAATGTAAAAAATAACTTATGGATCATTTTCTTCATGTATCAAAATAATCAAAATTCATTTTCTTAGTCTTGAGTATGTCACATGTCCTTAATAAAATTAAAGTCAATTTTAAATACAAATCCACACTTAGAGTCATACCGATCACACCATGATTTGGTTGAGATGTTGGGAATTCTTATATATTAAAAATTACCTATGGATCATTTTACTAATGTATAAAAACAATACAAATTTGTTTGTTCAGTTTTTAGTATGTCACTTGGTCTTTTTACTAAAATTAATGTCAATTTTAAATAAAAAAGACACACTTAGAGTCATATCAGTCACACTGTGCATCAGATTGAGGTGTTGTTTATTCATAAATGTCAAAAATGACTTATAGATCATTTTTTAAAGTATCAAAACAATATGAATCTGTTTTATCGGTTTTGAAAATGTTACTTTTTCTTTTTACTAAAATTAATGTCAATTTTAAATAAAAAGACACAGTTGGAGTTATATCGGTCACACTGTGCATCATATTGAGGTGTGGATGATTCCTAAACATCAAAAATGACTTATGGATCATTTTACTAAAGTATAAAAACAACCCGAATGTTTTTTCTTGGTCTTGAGTATGCCACTTTTCCTTTTTACTAAAATCAATGTCAATTTTAATTAAAAAGAAACACTTGGAGTCATATCAGTCACACTGTTCATTAGATTGAGGTGCGACTGATTCATCCACATAAAAAATGAATTATAGATCCTTTTTAAAAAGTATCAAAATATTCTTAATGTGTTTTATTATTTTTGATCATGTTAGTTGTCTCTTTTTACTAAAATTTATGCAAATTTTAAATATAAAGACATAGTTGGAGTCATACTAGTCACACCGTTAGTTATATTGAGGTGAGGATGATTCCTATATATAAAAAATGACTTATGGATTGTTCTCCTAAAGTATAAAGACAATAAAAATGAATTTTCTTGGTTTTGAGTATGTTACTTGTGTTTTCTACTAAAATTTATGTCAATTTTAAATAAAAAGACACAATTTTAGTCATATTGGTCACATAGTGTGTCTGATTGAGGTGAGGATGATTCCTACACTTTGAAAACGACTTATAGATCGTTTTTATAAATCATAAAAAGAATATGAATGTTTTTATTAATTTTTGAGTATGTGATGTGTGTTTTGAACTGAAATGTAAATTATAAAGTAAAAACATACAGTTAGAGTCATAATGATCACACTTTGTATCAGATTGAGGTGCATCTGATTGAGTTTTGGATGTGTGTTTTTCTTTCAAATGTCTACACCAACCTAGAAAAGAGATAAATGTTACATTTTAATGGAAAAAGAAACCCCATGTTTCCTGAAACACTTCATCCAAATGAAACATGTTCTTTTTTTTCTGGATTATTGTAGACAGTTGAAAGAAAAATATGAATTCCCAAAAATACTAAACCTATATAAGAAAACAAATTTTAAATTATTAATACTATAAATAAACTAATTAAACATAAATCGGAAACAACACATCAATAAAATGTCAATTTTAAACTAAAACCACAAAATTTGAGCCATACTGGGTACATTGTGTATTGGATTGAGGTATGGTTTATTCCACATGTATTTTCATCCTACATTTCATGATCATAGTATATTAGTGAATCATCCTTGTTGATTAAGTCATTTCTTCATCATCTTTATGAAAATTAACAAAATAACTATTAGATAAAAATGATGAGGAAATTAACTAAGAAATATAGATAAGATGATGAGAAAATAAACTAAATAAGTATTATAAAGTCACATATTCATGATATACATGTACATTTTTATATCGGGTATGATACCCAGTCATTTTTAAAATATATATATTTCTTATTGTGAATATGAGGACTTTTAACAGTCATGTTAGTACTGGAAAAATAAAAATACACAATGTATTAATAAATATTTTAAATGAAATAATAATTATCTTCAAAAATACCTCTCCAGTGATGCCAGTTTGTTGATGGTATATGATATCTCTTAAAAAAATTCAAACAAAATAACCACAATCTTTCTTATTGGTTTGTTTCATACACTACAAAAATATTAATAAAAATATGTAATTTCTTTTTATATGTGTTTTAATAGTGAAATATTATTATATATACCCTAATACTTATCCACTTGTAGAAGTTGACCAGTTCCTTATATGCATAGACTATCCTCATGCCATGATTTTCATGATATTCAAACACTATCCTATCATTATAGAATTATAATTAAAACATAATATAAAATATATAACTTTAAGATTAGTTCTAAAATGTAGGATGTAGTGTATTACAAATTGAAAAATGTCATCATGTTTTATCATTTTATTGGGAATACATTTAGTGAATCAAGAAAATAAATCTTTAGAGTATCCAAATTGACTGCAATGAGTACCCCGTTCTTCCTAAAAAACAAAAAATAATAAGTAATGAATGGAATGAATGTCATGAACCAAGCTAGGGTTCCAACTAACCCAACACCCAACCCAAATTCTGGCATGGCCTAAAGGGAATTATCGATCCCCATAGGAAGAAAAATAGTAAGAGGGTATCAATAATATATTTTGGGAATTATTTCTCCCATTAAGATATGCAAAAATATCCAACAAAATGGAACGACAATCCCTAACTAAAAACATAACCAAACAAGGTGTGACAATGTTCAGAATCATAGTTTTACAACTTTAACAAAAAAAATACCAAAAAGGAAGGTAAAATCCCAAAACACCCCAAATAACTCCGTACAACATAAGGGGAATCACCCTAAATATAGCAACACCAAAACCTACAATGAGTGGAACAGTATAAACCCAAATCCACCATCATCACCATGACACATCTTTCCTTTACCTAGGTCATACATAACAAAGTCTACATACACCCAAAGGTGTATGCAGGGTGTGAGACAAAAACTAGTATGATTCCACCCAAAATAAAAGACTCCATGCTATAATATTAGGAGACAAATCTACATGAATATTTATACAAAATACTTTGAATCATTTTCAAGAAAATATTTTAAGAAAATATATTTTTAAGAAAACACTTCCTTGGAAAACCATTTATGAACAATATTACTTTAAAATGAATTACACACAAGGTCCACCATATAATAATAGATGAAACCACATCACATAAGTCCCATATCTCAATAGAGAGCCACAGGAATATACCTAAGTGTAACTAGAACAAGTGGAACTCTAGAAACCACATATCATGGTGAAACATGGTATAAAAACCACAACACACAGTATCCTCATGCACAATCCACTAGATATGATCCCATCAAAATTGCAAGTGGTCTATATAATAGTAATCATACTCATGCATGAGCCACTAGAGAGGATTTAATCCAACATTATAGTGGTATCTAAATATATCACATGTTTAGTTAGTGTTGTACCATAAATATCTTTAGAAGAAATCGAGACTCATCCACTTCTGCATCAACTAGCTTCCTAGTTATAGTTCACCCACCTAGATACCTGATATTCCCTTTATGCTCTATTTCACATTCACATATCACATAAATAAATAATTTTACAAAATAAGTCACACATAAAAATAGCACAAGGAAATCATTATTTCCATATAACCAAAACGATTTAAAATTTCCAAACACACACTAAAACCATTTGGAAATACATTTCGCACCACTTGTATAATTTCTAAAACCCATTTGAAAACATAACAAGAAGAAAAAATTTGAAATCCAACCATTCCCATGGTAAAATCCCCTTTTTAATTTCTCACACAAAACAGTTTCATTTCACAACATCCTTCACATCATTTACATAATTCACAAATTACATTTAAAGGTTCACAACAAAATCCAACATACTAAAATAATCCATTTTATTTTGAAAACCAACTTTCAAACACATTCACACCGTAAGTGCCTTTGAAAGCCCATTTATAACCTTTCACATAATCATAAAAACACTTCGAAGAAGAACCACAATGAAGCACATACAAATAATTCACATTTTCATTTGAAAATTGAATTTTAATCTCATATGTATGTCAAAATCTTTCCAAAACATATTTCACACCACACAAGAAATTTATAGAATACATTTATAAATCCAATCAAGCATAGAAAAATAATTTGAAAATATTAGAGCATGGAACCACCTACCTCTCACTTGGAAACTTCTAATAGTTAATAGGAAACCACAACCACACCACCAAAAAATATTAAAAGGGAAATATTTAACAATAAACATCAATATCTCACTCAAAAACACAATATTAGTATGAAATTAGGCCATTATACCCACTGTAAAAGAAGAACCCAAATAGGGAGGAAGAGAAACCCTAAAAAGAGGGAGAAACCAAGGAAGAAAACACTTAATTAATGATTCATTGATGAATATACACCCAAAACACCAAGAAAATAAAGATACAAGGGATAAAAGAGGGAGAGAGGGAGGGTCCTAGGGTTGGAGGTGTCGAATCGGATGAGCAATGGAGGATTTCGGGTAAAATACCGAGAGGAAACAAAGGTAATTTTCAAAAAATTAATGACCTCGACATGGCGCATGGTTTCCCAACATGGTTTTCCAAACTATGTGGCAACCATGCACCCCTGAATATTTAAGAGACACCAATTGCATGGTTATCCTACATGGGATGAACAACTATGTGCTACTTGTGTGGTAGATACTATCCAAAACCACATCAGTTTCATGATTACCTGGGAAGTGGTGAAATATTTCCCTTAATCATATGAAACCATTCTCCACATGCTTCCAAGGCCAAATTCATGATTTTCCCCAAAAACACAAAGTAAAATCAAGTGGAAAATTCTAGAACAAAAATAAATAAAAAAATTCCTCAAAATACAATCATGGATGTGACAATTCTCCCTAAAATGAAAAATTTATGCCCTTAGAAAGTCATTCCAAGGTTTGATATGAAAAAAAAATTGATACTCCTCTACAAATCAAGGAAATTACTAAAAAACATAAAAATTTGGAGAAAATAATAACACCTTGAATGGAAAAAGGATTTATAATATTTAAATCAGGTGGCCAGAATAGACTCCCCACTATACATCTTCTACCCCCAGAAAGCCACAATACCTCCAATTGATTGATCAAATGAAAAAGAATTCTCACAACCACATAATCTTACCTCTCAAGCCAAGAACAATTTATTCATTTACAAATGGAACTCATACCTCTTATACGAAACAAAAAATGTACCCATACCACTTCTCAAAAAATAATTCCATGACCTTGATTCAACAAAACCACTGGGTTAACTCCAACCCCAACATTTACTTATTGGAGTAACTCGAAATTGGATAGCTCCAAACGAGACTACCCATTTTCAGGACAACACCAGAAACTGAATCTGATTATCAACATAGGGAGGCCTGAACGGACTCCCCACCATAAAAATAAACTAGCACCATTTTACTCTAGAAGAAATTTCAAAAAGACCCATAGTGGGTATCCCCACCACAAGAACCAACCAACACAGAACAGCATGGGAAAACCAACATGGGACAACCTAGGAACTTCCTATACAAACCAAAAAACATAGGCAAAAAAATCACTCCACAAGGGTTATGAAGAAGGAATACCCAAACAAATCAGAAATAACTACACAATTTATCATCCCCATAGGATCAAACCATCTTCATATGAGAACAAACCAAAACTGAAACTAATTCACAATGTCCAACCACACAAGGAAAACCAAACAAATATCTACATCCAGAAATCTCAAACACTATAATCTCTAGATAATGATACTACTATGCTTCCTTATAACCAATGAATAATTATCAAACCATAAGGGTCTCAATAAGGAAACGAGGCCTCAAATCCTTTTTAGTAAAGGGGAAATTCCAATGGTGAAGAAAATACCACAGGGAACTTAAATTTTCCTCATTCTAGTACAAGAGAAAAAATCTAGACCCAAATTCCCCACACACCCTGAGGATTTATGGCTTTGGAAAAGCATCACTTCAGGGCCTATGGTCAGAGTCCTGATGATTGAAGCATCTCCTTCATTTTATTTAGAGGTTGATGATCCTTAACCGCAACTCCTATTATTGGTTTCATTAGTGAACACATATCACTTCAGACATAAGAAAAATAACAAAAAACCCCACAAGACTCACTTTGCTTCAACAAGGCACTTTCACTAAGACAAGATCTTAGAATATGCACACAAATAATTCTCTATAACCTCGAACAAGAAAAAATGGAAATAAGAAGGCCACTAAACACACCTCTAATTAAAATGACAAATTTTCAGAATCTCCATAGGAGAAACATGCCTCTATTAAAATTTGAGTTCTCAAAATATTCCATGACATACACCTTTTCATTTTAAAGAAAACACAATTCCACAAAACACCACCAAACATGACCATTACAACCAAAGAATCATTATAAGGAAATGGACTTTAAACTGAACCCCAAACAACACACTTCTCCTAAAAACAGGAAGGGGTGTTCTTTGAAGAGGTGGAATTAGTTCTATGATGATTCTTAGAAACACCTTATTAGAACTATTTCAAGTGACCAAAGAATCTATAAGCATGATAGGTCTTTAAATAATACAGACATAATTGATTCTTATGACCAGACTTGCCTCACAGATGGTAAAACATTATTCTACATCCAAAAGGAACTGATGAAAGATCGATAGATATTTTTAATCCCACAACCAATACAAACAACTTTAAAACGATTCCCCATACCTTTAATGGTACTCCCTTTACCACTTCTGCAGATTGGAGTAAAATTGGTTTCCTCAAGCACTCCTTCTTGACAAATCATCAACAAAAACTGCATGCCTCCCCACATCAGAAAAAAGGTCAAATAAAACTTTGACACATTCAAGTATAAAGGTAGAAAAATTCATCTTTAAAGACTCAAGAAACTCATAGAAACTAAAGTTTCTTTATATTCTCTGCATCCACTCTTCCACTTTGAGGGGATCCTCTTGACCAAATAAGAGAGGAGGATTCAACTTCCAAAATCAAGAAGAAAGTCTATGAATTGATCATCTGGAGGGTCTTCCAATGGTGAACTACCTATGGCCATACTTATAATATCTATTGAATATTTATGGGTGAGTACTCTAACTAATCAAGAAAAACAAGAACACAATCAAACTAATCCATCAGAAAAAACATACCACAAAAAAACACTAAACAGACTAAGGGAACCAACTAAAATGCTTCCCAAAACATTTTTCAAAAGAATCTGTTAACTATTATTTAAAAACTATATCATCAACAATAACTCAATCTTGAATAACCATTCAAACCAAAAAGAGTTCTCAAACTCAAAACACCTCACGAGCAACATTCTAAAATCATAAGAAGGCACACCACACAATTACTGGTTATCAAAACATCACATCTTCTCATAAAATTACTTTAAAGAATAAGACAATCTTGGTGCGTAGAACACTCTCCAATGGTATTCCATGAAGATTCACACATGTATATTCTCATAAAAAACCAAGAACTCATCACCTAATTTCATTAAAAATCTATATTTCTACACTTATCCGTGAATGTGGTAGCTCATGGAAATACCAAAGGTCAAAAAAAACTTTTCCACTTCCCAAAATAAAATATTCAACCCAAATCTTAAACTTATCAATGCACTTATTATTTATAAATTCATAATTGTTTTCAAAATATCACTCAAAATTGTGTCAAAAATCACATTCAAATCCCAAACATCAAATCATTACATAATTTATCACAATAAAATCCTGTGGATCCCACTCAAAAATACATTTTATCTCATTGAAAACATTTTTCAACAGCTTGAAAAATCTAATTTCACCAATAATAATTTGATTAAAAACTCATCTCCTCTTCTTTAAAACAAGTTTAAAAAACCATTTTGAAAATAAATTCCATTTTCCAAACAAAAAATTTAAATACGACCCATGTTTAGGTTACAAAAACTTAATTCTCAATAAACTCATCCCCACTTTTCTAAATAATCCTTTTATAAAAATCCACTTTTCTAAAACTTCCTTTAAATGATTCTGAAAAATTATTTTCCAAATCCCCAAAACCAAACCATTTCCACTTTAAAATATAGTTTTAATAATTTCAAAACAGGGGTTTTCAAAAAAAATCACAACCCAAGAAGACAGAAGACAATTCAGAAAGTGAAATGAGTGTTGATGGGTGACTTGGCCATATGGTTGGATTCCATAATACAATCACACCACCCTCACAAAGAGTATTATAAAACCATATATTTGGCTCTACATGGATTTCCAATCCCTGTGATCTCATTGAGACCGCTGGTCCAACTCCCATTTTTCATTTCCCAAACACCAAACAATCACAAGAGACAATAATATCAACAAAACCCTACTTCCCATGGAAACTGAAAGCGAAGTCTAGAAAGTTTTTTCCATACACATCCCAAGATCTATAAATCATGATCCAATAGTCCTACAACATTTACCTTGAAATCCCAAATATCATCGGGTTCTCTGAATCAAGGTTCTCTAAAGACCCTAACCTGCTATGATAAAAAAAATTCATGAACCAAGCCAGAGTTCCATCCAAACAGACACCTAACCTAGTCTGTGGCATGTCCTGAAGGGTGTCATAAATCCCTAAAGGCTAGAAACTAGTTCTTGGGTATCAAAAATACATTTTGGGAATGACTTCACCCATCAATATAAGCATAAATAACCAATAATATGGAACAAAAATCCATAACTGATAACTTAACCAAATAAGGTGCGCCAAATTTCAGAATCAAGGTTCTACAACTTTAACCAAAAAAATACCACAATGAAAGGGAAAATCACAAAACAGCCTAAATAAATCCATGCAACATGAGGAGAGTCATACTCAAGCCATCACCATCACCACCTACACGAGTGGAACACTAGTAACACGAATTCACCATCATCACCATGACCCATCTTGCCTTTACCCGGGTCGTACATAACAAAGTGTATATAAACCAAAAGGTGTATTAAGGGTGTGATCCAAATACAAATGGTATTCCACAAAAAATAAAATATCCCATACTATAACATTGGGAGACAAATCAACATGCATATTTATACAAAATCCTATGAAGCATTTTCAAGAAAACATTTTAAAAAATACATTTTTATAAGAACACTTCCAAGGAAAACCATTTCTCAACAATATTTCTTTAAAATTAATTACACACAAGGTCCAACATATACTAATGTATGTCACCACATCACATAATTATTATATCACAATAGAGAACCACGGGAAAATCCCTAATGGTAACTAGCACAAGCGGAACTCTAGAAACCTCGAGCCTCGGTGAAACATGGTATAGAAACCATAACCCACAATGTCCTCATACACTTGAAACTAAAGAGGATCCCATACAAGGTTCTTTTGGTATATATAATAGGAATCATAATAATTCATGATCCAATAGATAGGATCCAATAGAAAGTTCTAGTGGTCTCTGAATATATCACAATTGATCGTGTGTACGATGAACTACCTCCTCATGAACTGATGCAATTCATTTTATATAACCTTCTCTCACAGGTGGATATAATGATGGTTTTAAAGTGTATATATAAATATATATTATATTTATGAAAAAATTATACTAATTTTATTATCATATCACATATACCTACTTACCTTCCAATCCATTGAAAAACAATAACATCGCTTGTGCGTATGTGTGAACTACCGCCTGCACGAAGTGATGTGATATATATTTTTAATTTATTTTGAAATGAACAGTAATATAGATAGATTTATTGAATATATATTATATATATTATACATAAAAATTAAGTAAATTTTAATTAATATTTACATTTATCTGGTTCTATCTGTTGATAAAATGGAAACATCGTTCATGCGTACGTACAACATACCGTCTCCATGAATAGTGTGATTATTTTTCCATATATAAATTTTATGGATGACTATAAATATGTATATAATGAATATATATTATATTTATATAATTATTAACATTATTTATATGATTTAACCATAAGAAATGTACAAGGACCAAAACTTTCAAACCAAAACATACTTGAAAAACAAAAAAGTTATTAACTAAAACAGTGATTTTAATAAAGAATCGTTAATAATAAAGTGATAAAAGGTTATAAGTAAATAATATGTGGTATTATATATTTCATAATGCTTCATTCATATATTTATAATAACCCTATATTTATTATATTGGAGGTTTTAATGCATACAAAGTAAGTCAGATTCAAGGTAAGGGATTTTCATCTCTATTTTATTTCAATGAGACACATGAAATATTCACCACTTGTTTCTTTTATGTGGTTTATATACTACCGATGAACTTATTTTATGATTATTATGATGAAAATTAGGATATATACATATCCATATATGTTTATTTCTTTCATGGGGAATATGATTCAAAAGTTACCAAAGTGGTAAGGGTTTTATATTACAATCCCAATAATTATCAATATTGTTTATAATTATGAATCCCATGATGAAATATTATGATATATCACTCAATAAACTCATTAATTTTATTATAATTTGGTTATTTATTTAAATTTAATTTGTTTTCTTTTATTTTCTTCTCGTTTTTTACTCAAGAGTCCAAAATAATGTTTTCAAGGAAAACCGACTTTATTTATTTCTTCGATTGAAAATCCTTTTTCTTCCATATCCATGTTTTTATAAAAATGTTTTCAAGAATGTTTTTAATATTATATAATTATTGTTTAAAGATATTTTTTCCCATGTTTTAATTTTTACAAAATTATTTAACAGGAATATTCTTAACGTTTTCTGAATGAGGTACTTTGATTTTTTACTGAAAATGTGAAAGGAATATTTATTTTACCATACATGACTTGGACATAATTTTCCTCCATAATGAGAAATGAATTATTTGATGATTTGTTTAAAACTTTTCATTGTTATTTTAAAAGAAAAAAGTTTCCATAATATTTTTAAAATTATTAGATTTAAATGAGTTATTTAAAATAGAAAAAGATATTTTTTTTCAATAAATGTTCCAAGTGATATTTTAAAATCATTTTCTATCTAAGATGGAATCATTTTCTGGTAATTAATATTTATTAAGTTTGTAATCAAAGGATAAAATCCTTATTGTTTCTATGGATGGTTTATGACTATGATGAAAAGATTTTTATGAGACCCATTCCTTTTACATGGGTTATGCTATGATTAATTGAGGAAATTATTATAAACCACATTTATTTTCCATGGGTTATGATATGATGAAATGTTTATGAAATACAATATATTTTTTTGGGTTATGATATGATGAATGTTTTATGATCTTATGGAACAAATATGAATTATTTAAATTTTGTTATGGGGGTACCTAGAATTATATATCCCTCCAATGTATTGGGTAATGATTGATATCTCAAGAGATAAAAAAACAGGAATTGAGAGTGAACTCAGTCCAGTAAGGGACTCTTTCCATGAAGATAATATTAGGAGTGAACTTTGAATAATATTATGGTTTGGGGGAGTAATCCCATTACAATATTATAGTCATGTAAATGAGCCTTTACAGATAAGGAAATGATTTTATATTCTTATGTGTATGAAAAAAATATACATCTTATTCCAATGTTATGTTCTCAGGGATCATGTTATTTGATTCCATTATGATTAACGAATTTTGAACTATGAAGATTTATTTCATGTAAAAATGTTATGATATTTGATATACAGGGTATAATTTTCAAATGTTTATCTCATGTTCTCATACTCGTATTCCCATGTTATTCTTATGTGATCATTGATATCTCCCTTGTTTAACCTTATCGAGAATATGAGCCCACCCTTTCTTATGTTTCCTTCCTCATGTTTTGAAGAAAGGGATTAAGTATGATATTTATAATAAGGGTGATAGTTATGAAGAACCAAGTGGGAGATGTTGTAGTTCACATATGAACTAGTTGTTTATATATTCAAGTTTCCAAATACACTAAATCTTTATGATCCTTAGGTGTGTATTTTTGAAATGAAATTAATATTCATCCATTAATATATAATATCTATGTATAAAAAGACTGGGTCACTATATTTGATATTATAGGTAAGGTTTATTTAACCATTTTAAACTTGGATGAAAATACATTAGTTAGAATCCTATGTATAAGTCAAAGTATATGAAAATGTCCTTGAATTTTGGTCAAGGATAGAGCAAGTGGTTTATAATAAATTACTTCCCTGTTTGGATAATACAAGTGGATGTGGCTCTGGAATAGTTATACCTAGGGGTAATAAATCTGAAAATGGTGAATGTGGTTCTACTTCATCACCACCTGGTGCATTGAAATATGCCTTTATCTATACCTAGTTTGACACTCCTGGGGATTATGTTATGGAAATTTATAAACTCTTTATGAACCATCATGAAGGATTTTAATAGATAGTGACTATAAACAACCTAAGTTAAACCTAATATGTCAAAGTTTGAAAAGAATACATCATTATTGAATACATAATATAAATGACTATCCATGTTTATGTGGTTTCCCACAATGATTATTATTTCTCACACTATTCTATTTGGTTTTAGTCATTGGATTCAACATAGGGGAATCATGTTAATGTTTAATGCGATGGAAAATATTGTGATTATGAGAAACCAAAAAAGATGATGACTCAAGTGCAAGATATTCTAATTTTTAGTAATCAGTTTTCATGGTATATGATTAATAACCCACACCTTAAAAAACTCTTGGACTCACCAAAGAAGATAATAATGGAGTTCACTGAGAGCTTGGGTGGTGGATACTATGGAGGAAAGAAGTCTCAATTTCCTTCATGAAAGAAATGTGGAAAAGACACCTAGGATAATGTCTCAAAGGAACAGTAAAATGTTCTATGTATCTAAATCAAGGTCATAAAACATCAAATTTATGAGTAAAAAATAAAGAGTGTGATGGAAGGATATAAATTTCATCATAGGGTTCTATTTATAGTTCATTTTCATAAATGTGGGAAATTTAGTCATTATCCGAGTAAATGACCTCTTCTAAAGGGTAACTCCTATACTAATGAAGGGCCTAAACCATGTTTAAGTTTTTAATAATGAACCATAAATAAATATTTTTAATGTTTAATTTGATGTTATTTTGGGAATGGATTGCCTTTATGTGTATAAATTCTCTATCAATCTCTAATGAAGGTAAATCACATTTTATATTCCAAACCAACCTATGATCATATATTTGTACGATGATAAATATGAACATCTAATAGAGATTATATCCATTTTATGGGTCTTGATTCTTATTTAAATGTGATTTTTTTATCTCATATGGCTGGGAAGAAACTTAGCATAGATGATAATCCTATTGTGTGGGAGTTTCATGGTGTCTTTCTAGAAGATTTGCATATTATTCCACCAAATCATGAAGTTGAGTTCTCAATAAAACTCATACCTACAGCTTTTCATATTTCAAATACTCTATATAGAATGGCCCTAATTAATTTGCAGGAATTAAAGAAGAAAATCTAGGAGAATCTTGATGAGCGACTCATTTGGAAAATTACGTCACATTGGGAAGAACCTATTCTTTTTTTAAAGATAAATATGGATCAATGTGACTCTCAATTGATTATCAAGAATTTAACAAGATCACAATCAGGAACAAGTATTCTCTACCCTATATTGATGACTTATTTGATTGGTTGTGTTAATATTAATACTTTTCAAATATTGATCTTTATTTTGGATATCATCAATTGAGAATCAATAAGAAGGATATACCCAATATAACATTCCATAAAATGTATAGAAACTATGAATATATAGTGATTCCATTTAGACTTATTAATTCCCCCACTATCTTCATGGATATAATGAATAGTGTTTTAGAGATTACCTTGATCAGTTTATGGTAGTATTTATATGTGATTTTATTATAAATTCAAATATAATGGAAGAATAATAAGATAATTTAACAATTGTATTGATAATCCTTAGGAAAGATAAGTTTTATTCAAAATTTACCAAGTACGAATTTTGGCTATAAAAGGTTTCATTTTTTGGGTCATATAATCACAAGAGAGGGTATATCTGTGGATCCATAAAAGAATAAATTTATTGAACATTGTCTTATACCAACCACAATAAATAACATCTGTAGTTTTCTTGGTTTTAATGTATATTATTGATGGGTTTTCAATAATTTATAAGTCCTTTCTAGTCTAATCACAATGTTAACTAGGAAGGGAGTCAAGTTACTTTGGATAAATTAATGTAAATAAAATTTCAAGATGCTAAATAGAAGGTTATTAAGTGAACCTAGGATTATATTAACCATCAATAGAGATGGATTTTTATTCTATATTGATGTATAGAATAAGAATAAGGGGTGTATTCTCATGTAGAATAATATGGTGATAACTTATGATTCATGACAATTGAAGGTTTATGAAAAAAATTACGCAACTCAAGATTTGGAGTTAGCTGTGGTAATTTTTCCATCGAAGATATGAAGATATTATCTTTACATAGAAATGTGTGATATATATACTAATCAGGAAAGTTAAAATTTTATTTTAAAATAGAAATAGTTTAATATGCAACAGAGAATATGGTTGGATTTGATTAAGGATTATCACTTCTCATTACATTACTTCCCTAGGAAAGCGAACAAGGTGGATGATGCTTTGAGTCAAAAGTATCATTCCATATTATCTATAATGAGGATAACAAAAGATACAATATCTATATAATTGAAAAGGATAGACCAAGAAATATTTAAGGAAGGGGAGATATATTATCATTCTCAAATGAGTATTCAAACATCTATAAAAGTGAATATTAAATAGACACAAAATGAAGATGTATATCTATAGAAGAAGTAAGAAATATACCTAAGTTTATCCTTGAATATGATATGATGGTAATGTTTAGGAACTATGTATGTGTTCCATACATACCATATTATAAGAATTGTCTATTAGAGTAATCTCATAGTTCTCCATTCTCTATTCATTCAGGAAGTAATGATATATATAAGGATTTTAAAGAGTATTTTTAGTGGGTTGAAATAAAGAGAGATATTGCAGAGTTTGTATCTAAATTATTGGTATGTCAACAATTTAAGTTTGAGAGACAAAATTCTATGGGCATGATACAACCATTACCCATACTAGAATTGAAATCAGAAAACAACCCCATGGATTTTTTCATTGGACTTCCCCAAACATCTAAAGGGAACAATGATATATGGGTTGTAGTTTACCACCTTAAAATGTAAACACACTTCATTTCTATTAGAGAATATTTCTCTTTGGATTTTATTTCTAAGATAGAAATTAAGTAAGTGGTAATGTTTCATGGAGTGACACATTCTATTGTATCCGATCAGGAATTTAGATTTACCATGAATTTTGTAGAGAGTCTTCAACAGGATCTAGAGACAGAGTTGAGTTGTAGTAAAAATTATCATACTTATAAATATGATTAGTCTAATAGAACAACTTAAATCCTAGAGAATATATTGAGATATTGTTATATGTATTTTAATGGTGGATGGGATCAAAACCATCATCCTGTTTTGTTTTCTTACAAAAATATCATCCACTCAAGCATTCAGATGGATCCATATGAAACCCTCTATGGAAAGAAGTTTAAAACTCCAATGTGTTGGGATAAAGCAAGATAAAGAAAGATATTGGGACTATATCTGACTAAAGAAATTGCATAGAAGATAATATCCATTCAGCAACACATAAGGGAATTGAAAATTCATGATAAAATTTATGATGATAATCATTGATGAAATTTGAAATTTGAATTTTGTGAGAAGGTTTTTCTATAAATTTATCCATAGAATAAGGTTATGATATTTGAGAAGAAATAAAATCTAGTACCTTGGTATATTTTTACTTTTGATATTTTTTACCAAGTAGGGAAAATTTCTTATCAATTTGTGTTTCCACTAAACCTCTTTCAAGTCCATGATGTTTTCAATGTATCTCTCACGTGGAAGTACATAATTGATTCTTCATATTAACTGAACTCATAGGTCATACTGTTAGATCATGATATTTCCTATAAAGAACAACCTATGAAGATTTTAGATCATATATAGAAAATTAAATTAAATAATACCACTCACCTGGTCAAAGTTTTGTGGTGAAACCACCAACTTGTAGAGGTTACATGGGAAACCAAGGATATAATGTGGCAGAATCATCCTCAGTTGTTTTTATCAAATTGATGGAATTTTGAGGGTATAATTAATTTTAAGGGTTTTATAATTCATCACCCTAATATTTTTTATGAATTTTTTCGAATAAATTTAATTTATTTGATAGCTTTCACTATCTGAAACATTGAGTTTTAATAAACCATAATATACTATTAATATTATTATTTAAACATGATAGTTATAACCTTACTCTTAAACTTGTAAGTGTGAATAGTAATAACCAAATTTTTAAAATTATGTATTAATCTTTTAGATAAATAAAATATATTGATAAATAATTACTTATTTTTTAGTAATGTTTTATATGCTTTGAAGATACCTTTTTTCTCAAAAAATGATATTTATTTATTTCTGTGAAAAAATAATAAAATATATTTTTTAAAAATTTAAAAAAAATTATTTCAAAAAATAATCTTCATTTTTGAGATCATCATGTCAAAATTATCTTAGATTTAATTTTTTATAAATTTTAACAGGATCAATTTTTTGATGATTAGTAAAAAGTACTATTTTTTATTAAAACATACCTTTTCGTTTAAAGCATTCACAAGTTCAATTTTGTTTCTAGATGGTTTTAAAAGTAAAATTAGTAAAATTATATTATTTTAATCTAATTTATTCCATTTTAATCAATTTTATGTTGAATTTTAATAAGATTTTTTTATACTTATGAAGATTTTTTTTTTTGAAAACCCCTTTTTTTCTCACGTCTGTGAGTTTAATTTTAAATTAAATTCTAAAAATTCAGAAAACTGAATTTGAAAAAATATAATCCATATTTTTAATTAGAATAATTTATAATATATAATATATTAAACTAATTTTTTTGTCATAATTAATAGTAAAAATAGTTAAAATTAATTACCATGATTAATGTTAAAATGGGTTAACTAGGGGAGGTAAATAGACAGATAAAGGTTAAAATGACCTAAAACATGTCTAATTACTATTTTATGGCAATATTTAGACCTTGTATAATTTAATATTTGAGAATGATATATTTTGGAGCAATGTGGTGTGTGTAAAACGTGATTATATCTTTTACTTTTAAAAAATTCCAAGTGTGTCCTCTCCCCCACTTAAAAAGGGCACCCCTCTCTACTCCTATCCTCTTCACACTTACGAATACATTTAATTCATAAAATACCAACTGAAATATATTAATTAATTCAATTCCCAAATCCTATATTCATTACTTAAATTTGGAAACCCTCTTAAGAAGGATTTTGGTGAAAACCTAAAGAGGTTGTCTGAAGAAGAGGTATCGTTCTTAACCAAGCATTTTTTTGTTTTATTTATTCTTATACTTCATTGAAATATTATTCAAATATTAAGATATAATAAAATAAATATCTAAAATATACTGATATTTTATTATGTTACTTTTTAAACTTATATCCATCTTCCCTTTTAGAAAATTAGAAACAAAACCATCGATCGTGTGTACGGTGGACTACAGATTCATAAACTGACGTAATTTGTTTTCCATAACAACTTATAATATGAGGATATAACTATGGATTTAAAGTATTTATATGATATTTATTACATAATTATACTATTGTAATTATAATATCACATATACCTTCTTACCTTCTAATCCATTGAAAAACGATAACATTTCTCGTGCGTATGTGTGGACTACCGCCTCCATGAAGAGATGTGATACATTTTTAATTTTATTTTTACATGGGTGGTAATAAATATATATTTAATTAATATATATTATATATATTATAAAAAAATTATCCATAAAGGTTAATTAATATTTAACATTCTTTCATTCCATTTTTTGAGAAAACTGAAACAATATTCAGGCATATCTACGACCTACCGTCTCCATAAATGGTGAAATTATTTTTCCATTTATAAATTTTATGGATAACTATAAATAAGTATATAATGAATATATATTGTATTTAGGTTATGATTAAAAAATTTTATATTATGGAACCACAATCAATTTACAAGGACGAAAACTATCGAACCAAAACTTACGTGAAAAACAAAATTGTTATTACCCGAAATAATGCTTTTAAAAAGGAATTGTTAATTAATGGGTGATAAAAAGTTATAAGTAAATTATATATGGTATATTATTATGGTTATATAATATATTTAAAATTAACCTATATTTATTATATAGTAGGTTTGAATTTGTATAAAGGAAGTCATACCTGAGGTAAGGGATTTTCATCTCACTTTTATTTCTTATGAGACACATGCCATATTCACCACTTGTTTCTATTATGTGCTTTATATACTATTCATGAATATAACTACTAGAAAAAAACCCTATACCCATGGTTTCAAACTGTGGGTATATCCCTAAGAACCATTAGTATAAGATATACCAACGGTTTTGGAAACCGTGGACTTCAGAGGTGTTGGGATAAAGCTATACCCACAGTTCTAATAAGAATCGTGGGTATAGCCTATATCCAGTTTAGCATACCCATATTTATACCAAAAACATTGGTATATATCTATACCAATAGTTTGATAAACCATTGGTATAGATACCCTTGCAGGGAAAATATATACAAATGGTTTATATAACCCTTGGTATAAGATTATCTTCCCACCAAGCAGCATCCCACTTCCAGCTTCCCAAAACCAGTAAAACTTATACATAAGAAATCATATAGCTTCAATAAAAAATATAAAATTCAAGAAGTTAAAAAAACATCACCTACAATAGAAAAAACAACATTGTACCTATAAATAATACAAAACAAATATATACATCCTCATCCATTCAAGTAGTCAATTCAATGTACATCCATACAAGCAGTCAATTCAAGTTATTAAAGTAACTGAAAAAGTCTTCTTCCTGGTATGTCAAAAATGGAGGGGATTAATATCCCACATCACAAAAATACCCATCTCCATATCCATACTCATCATCATCTGCAACATCATCAGCAACCTCATCACCAACAATAACATCCTCACTAGAAACAGCTCGATTGCCACCACCTTTAGCTTGATCGCCACTGGGACCCTCATTGGAATAACCCAAGGCATTATTTAAAGATTTCATTGATTCCATATATTAATGAAAATTAGTATAAGACTCTTATGTAAGTGACGACTCAAAATTGACATAGATTTCATGAATTTTTCGGTTATTATCTTTCTTCTTTCATACTCCCATTTACTTCTTTCACGCTCCCCTAAAACTATTTTTTCCTCATATCCTTCTGCATAAGCTCTTTCCAGCTCAAAAATATGAGAGTATTAAGAGGATCCTGATGAGGACCAATACCTATAGGGGATGATGTTTTTCGCTGTTCTACATCAAACTCTCCCCGGGTGATCCTCAACCAATACCTAAATCAAATGTTCTTTTGTCCTGAAATTGTAATTGTATTTATCATCGAGTGCCACCAAGGTAGACTATTGAAATTATAAAAAAGATATTATATTATAAATTTCTTATAAATATTTTAAATATAAATAAAAAAACTTACAATGCTTTATCGTGTTTGTTCATTTACTGCACTTCCATCCTTTTCCTCCTACTAGAGAAAAATAATTTTTCACGAGGTACACAACGTTCAATAAAAAATAAAACTTTTTTAAAATGAAATTTCTTAGTATACACATATTCAAAATATGAACATTTTATAATATTTAATAATAATTAAAGGGGAATAACTCTAAATTAAATGAAAAATTTATAAATTATTAAATGTGATAAACGATTCCATTTGGACAAATGGGTAATTGGACATTAAGCCTAAATTCCAATTGTCCTCGAGGATTAATGGCCAATTTCCCATTTGTCCATTAGGACTAATGAAAAATTTACCTTTAATCCTAATGGAATATTTACCATTTAGACATTAGATGTAATGGCCAATTGGCCTCTAGACCTAATGGCCAAATGGGCAATTAGCCGTTAGGAATAATGGCCAATTGGCCTCTAGGACTAATGGAAAATATCCCATTTATAAATTAGGCTTAATGTACAATTATACTCTAGGAATAATGTCAAAATGTCCAATTAGACTATAAGCCTAATGTCCTACTGGAAAATAATCCTTTAGGCCTAATGGACAATTTCTCATTTGGCATAATGGCCAATTTCTCATTTGTCCACTAGTCCTAATGGCCTATTGGCCTCTAAGACTAATGGAAAAATGGGAAATTGTCCATTAGACCTATATTCCAATTGGACATGAAAATATAACTAAGTAACAATATAAATCCATACATTATTTCAATTTAGATTAAAGAACCTCGTGCCTCTCATGCTCATGCATTGTAGTGCGACCCAATGTGTGTAGATATGTCATTACATATTTGTTATTTTTATTTTTTACTAACAATTAATAAAAAAAAAATACAATACAAGTAATAAGAATTAAATTTTATATGCAAACCATTAAAAATTGGGAATACCTTATGCTTATTAGTCTTCCAATATGCGATCATTTTTTGATATTGAATTTTTTGGATAGTCGGGGTATATGGGTACACCCTCTAAATCGTAAATAAAAATTCTCATCCACCTAACATATAACTCATTATTTTATTCCTACCATAACTCTCCAAGATCCATCAACCTTGTAGATTTGGAATCATCACCATCAGGAAAGTTAAACTAACTCTGCAACGAACATGTTAATTCATATAAATACAATACTAATATAGATATAATTTTATTAAATTTTCTTACCCATATATGTGCACATGCCTTTTCCTTGATTTCATTACTGATATGTCTCCATGAGACCGGTTCCACTAGAATGATATCGTGGTACTTGGATAAAATTTCCATGAAACTTATACACTACGTCACATTTTTACCTATCATCCGATTTTGGTTATTATAATCCACTATAATCTGAGTTTTGGGATTCCAGGATTCCTGCATATGAGTGTTCACACGTATCCTACTAAAATATCCCAATGAATATAATAATAGGGTAAAAATAAGAGTTATTTCAGGGAATAATAGTTAAAAAATTAAGTGATATAACTTGACACAGTTATAATAAAAAAACTCGATGCAGACTCTTCAATAGGCCCTGATGCATCCGTAGACTGTCCTAAATCAGTAGCCTATGAAAATAGTGTATCTTCCACTGTATGATATGGGTGATCTACATGCACTATCTTGGGAGCTAAAGGAACAGACTCATTAGATGTTGGATGGATGATAGGAAAAGGAGGTGGTGTAGACATGTCTAAATATGGGTAGCAGGCTTGGGGATACATAATGGATATAGAAATGGTAATGGTGGGAACATTGGTCGGGGAAGTGTATAAATGGTATTGGAATAAGAGGTTAAATTAGATGATGATAGAGGGATGGATGGGAACATACCTGGAGGCTTAGGAGAAGGATGGACAGTTGAGGGAGATGGGGTGTCTGCATGTGGGGCAGTGTGGGAAGGGGTAAGATGGGTGCTCTATCTAGTAGGATGACTCATCTCAGATCAAACTGATTGTGCCTATAAAATATATAAATAATATGAACATGAAATTATATGTAATAAATATTAAAAATATTAAAATTAGTATACTCAATGGGGAATGAAAATTAGGAAACACATGCTCCTACACCTATCAATCAGGATAAAAAATTCTCTTTCTTCGACTTTCTGAAGTATGTTTCATAATATGCATAAGAATGAAATGTAAATTTTTTAGAAATAGTTTTTAAAAATAATGTATACAACTTAGAATTCAAAGAATTAATAAAAAATGTCATAACATATTTTAGTAACAATAATTTAAAACCAAGTTATACATTTGTTTAAAAACCCATTTTAATCCCAGTTTTCTGAATTGAAATAAATCAAATTAAATGAAACGAAACCAAACAATACATAAATAGACATATCAAAGAAAAATGAAACTAGTTTATAATAATAATAGTAATACCAACATGAGAAACTCATGTTAAGATAAACTAAATGAAATATGAATATATATGGTTTCTTCTATATATTACCCACCACTACTTTAGGTTCAACATCAACTCTCAAAATGGGATAATTTGAGTCATCAAATGAAATATTTTGGTCAACATTGAATGGGATGTAAATGGTGGAAATTTTGTATCCAGAATCATAAAAAAATATGTCTTGGTATTAATTCATTAATTACATGGTAATCTTGTCTCAGATGATCCCTCAAATAAAACACTTGTTTTTCCATTGATTCCAAAATTTACCATTCATTGGTATGAAAAAATCAACTCATGTCAATAACTCTGAATCCAAAATCATTAATAAATGTACCCTATAACATCATTGAATACAAACAATACATTTTATCATAGTGACTTGACATTGAGAGTAGTAATCCAATAATAGTATTTTCTCAACCATTCCATAATAATACACATCTTAATATCAAGGAAAACAATCTAATTCCATGTCATAGAAATCTATTGTAGCAGGTAACATAACACGATCATGTTGTGTCCTCATTTTCACCACTCTATCAGTTGTAAAAAATTTATATCCATTCACTATTAATGATTTTCAATCATAAACCAAAGAATTGGGACCAAAAGCCAATGCTCTTAATTCTTAAAAAACAAAGTGGACAGGTAAAATAAATACCTAAAATATATATGAATAATATAATTAAATATATATCTATATTTTAAGATAATTAATGTAATGGTCATACCTTTTATTTCAACCAATCAGGAAAATCTTGGCTATGCAAAGCCTCTCTCCTTGTCAAAGGAAAAGATCGATGAACTCTACCTATAATTTTTTTATTTTCCCTACATAAAATGATAATAAAAGTATAAGGTATATGTGAAATTAAAAAGTATGAGAGAACATATAAATATCCATATTACTTACTTGATATAGTCATCGAACAAACCAAGTTAAAAAAGACTGTTCAGTGTTTTATATCCCTCTCTTCAAGGCTAAATTTAGCCAATTTATATGACCCAACAATTCCTTCTATTTGTGGAAGATATGGAAATTAGGGATCAATTAACCCGTAATAATCATCTTCATTTCTTATTGGTCTATTATGTCTTTTTCTCACATAATAAAAATACATTGAATAAAAATCCATACATTCTTTAGCAGATAACTTCTCAAAATGAAACCTTCAAGATAATTCTTACTTAGGATATATGATTCCATTGTTAACATATTTATTTCAGTGGGATAAATACATAAAAATCAACCGGTACCCCAATTTTTTTCAGTTTGAAGATGAACTATTAAATGAAACATGTATGTGAAAAAGGATGAAGGAATTTTTTTCCAAATCACAAAAAACATATTGGTTCCACTTGCTTAATTTTTATCAAGAATGACTTGGATAACCTTTTAGCACAAAGGATTCTAAAAAATGACACAACCGAGTCACTATCACCCTTCCATTATTGGATAGAAAGTGTTGAATTTCTATTGGAATCAATTCATGAAGAAAGATGCAATAATCACGAGTTTTTAGGGATTTTAGTTTCAAATATATTCTATTGTATCATCTAGATATGTTTTTGGAATAGCCATCAAGAAGCTTGATATTCTAAAATACTTTTAGAAATTTATCTTTCTCTGATAGTTTCATCACATAATAAGCACATGGAACTTTCCATTTGTTTTCACCAATACACAGGAAATGCAGTTCTGGTCAAATAACCCAATACAAGAAGTCCCAACAAGATCAAAAGTCATCTTTTTTCTTCCCCTTAAAATTCAGAATAATTTAAAGAAACATTTCACATATATTTTTCTCAATATTCATTATGTATAAAAAATTACATAACAAATTGGTAGAACAATATGGAAACTCATAAAATATACTTCTCTTTTTCTAATTGTAATTGGATTCAGTGTCAACATTATTCCTCTTTTTAAATTTTAGCTGACATTTTCCTAGTAAAAAACTAAAATCTTTCAATTCATTAAGAACATCACTACCTAAAATATATTGAGGTGGTTGTTCAGTGTCAACAGTTTTTTCAAACCTCTGATGATTCTTCCTATATTGATTATCCATTAGCAAGAATTGTCAATGCCCCATGAAACTGAAACTATGAAAATATTTAATCCATCTCAATTATGAATTCTTCGTAAACATAGGACATGATAGTTTTCACTTCATGATCCAACCAGGCATCATTTCATAAGCATAGAAATAATTTATAGTCTATATAAGGCTATCATTCATATGAAATATTTTTTTTAAAGAAGCACTGAATGTATGCACACCCTTATCCAAAAGCTTCTTCAACTATCTTATTAAAGTCTATAAGTAGACGTCTATATAATTACCTGGATTAGATGGGATATATATCAATATAATCAAGAAAGTGAAATGTTTTTTGATGCACATATATGAAGGAAGATTACAAACATGAATAAAAACTATCCATGTGCTGTGAGCAGTAAGCATCCGAAAAAACAGATTAAAACTATCATAGGATAAACTCAACCTAACATTACACATATCAGCTGAAAAATCAGGATGTTGCACATTAAATTCCTACCATGCTAATCCATCTTTAGAATGAACCAACTCATCATTACCTTCAATTCTCTAAAAATCATTCTATTGTATATTGGATGATATTTCTGCACATGTGAATAGATTTTAATGTCTAGTAATCAATGGAATGTTCCACTTGACTTTCATTAGAACATGATATGGTGTTCCCTTAACATTTTCCTTCCAGAAAGATGTATCACGTTCTATACAGTCATTACAATTAGCTATTTCCTCCCAGAATAAACTGTAATATTTCATACACGCATGGACTTTATTAGTATTAAATCCAAGATGCATAATTAAATTCCATGCCTTGTAATGATTTGAGGGAATATCTACACCATCAGGAAGAAAGTCCTTTAAAAGGTAATAATATAATAAATGGATGTATTTGAAATTCCATACATTTTTTCCCATGATATAATCACATTAGAAATTAAAACTTGTTCATTTTAGTACATTCCTGATATACTAGAGTTCTGGAATCATCCATTAAAATTTTCACTCTCTCAACATCATCATCCTCAGTATTTTCCACAAGTGTATTGATGTCATTGAACTCTTTCCCTAGCATAGAATCTCTATCAGGATGATGCACAAATGGAAACCTATCAAATATCAAATTCTATATGCCACTTCTTTCTTTTTATTCATGAACAATAGAATATAATTTTGTCTCTCCATGGTGATACCAAACATAATAGTTTGTTTCAAATCCAAATTTTATTGTATGTTAGCTAGCTTATTCTTGAATTTACCATGGTCTTACAACACATTTGTAGCATGGAAACTATAAATAACCTCCATATGAAGCATTATTCAATGCAAAATCTAAAAAATGTTCCAAATTATTTTGAAACTCAGATCGGTATGATACATCCAGCTTATATCCATTATATTACTTGGAAAGAAAGTAATCTTCCAATCAAAAATGTAAACCATAATTAAAAAATTCATTACAACCAATTTTAATATTAAATTCATCAAAGAATACTATGAGTTAGAAAAAAATAAGGAATGAGTGAAGTAGACGAAAGGGGAAGCTATCGACTGGTGAATAAAAATTTGGATTAGGTGATGAAAAGTTTAGAAGTTCATGAGTTCCATGGACTCTAAGGAATTATACAAGGAATTATTTCCTAATGTATGTAAAAAATAGAGGTCATTAAAGTCATTAGAGTGAAGTGGTGACGATGTGAACTATTCACTAGGGGTTAGAGGTAAAATAAAAAAAATACTTCAGGGAAACATAGGTTACATAGGCTAATGGAGAATCACCCATATAAAATGAGTTTATTCTGATAATTAGATATAAATTTATATTTCTCTTTGGGTAAGCTACTGTAAAAAAATCATGAATATAATCAAAACGTGATTAAATATTTAATAGTAATAATGATAAGGATATTTAAGAACTCAACATTTCAAAATCACAATTCAAAAACCAATAAACACCAAACCAAATCCCAATATATATATTTATTCATATTACATGTGTCTCAAAATTGAGTTAAAAATTTTCAATCCATATGAAGTTGAAATTGACCTACCCCCACAAATGTCATGAAAACAATTTAAAAAAAACAACATCATGTTATCCACTACTGGAAAAAAATTTGTAGTATGTGATGAAAAGTGTAGAAGTTCATGAGTTCCATGTACTCTAATGAATGATACATAGAAGTTTTTCCCAATGGATATGAAAAATAGTGGTCATTATAGCCATTAGAGTGAAGTAGTGATCATGTGCATTATTCACTAGGGGTTGGCGGTCAAATAAAAAAATAATATAGGGAAATATAGGTTGCATAGAGTAATGGAGAATCACCCATATAAAAAGGGTTTCTTTTGAGAATTATATATCCATTTATATTCATCATTGTGAAAGATACTATGAAAAAATCATGAAAATAATCAAAACCTTATTAAATAATTAATTGTAATAATTATATGGATATTGAGGAACTCAACATTTCAAAATAAAAATTTAAAATCAATAAACACCAAACCATATCCCAATATATCTATTTATTCATTTTACATGTGTCTCAAAATTGAATTAAAATTTTTCAATCCATATGAAATTGAAATTTATCTACCCCCAAAAATGTCATGAAAACAATTTTAAAACAACCAACATAAAATTTTACACCATCAATCCAAAGGAATTTCAAATTCAATATCTCATCAAACTAAACAAAACTATAAAATACTAGTGATATAAAAACTATAAAAATAGAGTTTACCCCAAAAAAATATACATATCTTTAATGGTGAACCAAATCAACCTAAAATCATGTACACTAAACAAAAATATGTTATATATAACCAATATAAACAAAACCTAATTCAATCATATATCCAAGATAAATGAAACAATATGAAATTATAGATATCAAATCATCAAAACCCAAACCAAACTATAATTAATTAACCATACTAGAAGAATGATTAGGGACTCACTATCAAAGAATACACGAATCAGAAAAAACACATAATCAGTGGAGAATGCTGGACTGGTAGAATCATCAGTCATCGAGTGAGGGAAACACCACTCGAACTATCGGTTGAGGGAAACACAAATCAACAAGAGGAGGAAGAGGAGGGGGGGTGTGCATTGACCGTAGTATGATGAGAATGGGGATGCACATCGAGTAGAGGAGTAGAAGGGGGTATGTGCATTGAATAGATGAGGAGGGGGGGTGTGCATCGGGTGAGGGAAACATGGGGGGAGGGAAAGGGACCTACGAGGGGGGGGGGGGGTGTTCGGCCCGATGAGTGAAGTGCGGATAATGGGTAGGGTGAAATATTCTCCCATCAATCCCAACTATTTTTAAAAAACCATTGGAATAGAATATCTATACCCACAGTTTTAAATAAATTTTGTGTATATACTAACTCTAATCAGGCTATACCCATAGTTTACAAAACCATGGGTATAGCTCTGTGGGGAAAGACCCTCTTTCTAGTATTTTGTATTTTTTTATTATTATCATGGAAATCATAGTATATAAATATCTATATAAGGTTATTTATTTCATGGGGATTACAATTCAAAATTTACCAAAGTGGTAAGGTTTTTATGTTATAATCTCATTATTTATTAGGATTTTTTATGTTTATGATTCTAATGATGAAATCATGTGATAAATATCTCAAGAAACATATGATTTTTCTTATCCATTTTTTTATATTTATAAATTAAATTTTATCCTTTCCCTTTCCTTACTTTGTTTACTCAATATATAGTCCCATATAATGTTTTTGAGGAAAATCGACTTTATTTATCTTTTTGATTGAAAATAATTTTTCTTCCATATCCATGTTTTTGTAAAAAAAATATCAAGAATATTCTAACTATTATAAAATTACTATTTAAAGTAATTTTTACCCATTTTTTAATTTTTCAAAAATGTTTTAATATTAATCTTCTTATCTATAATGACTCATATTTTCCATGTATTATTTTCTGAATAATATGTGAATTATTTTTTGAGACCAGGAGATAAGAAAACATGTGATTCCAATACATGGTGTTCCCAGAATAAATATTAAAAATATTTGAAATATATAAATATCACATGTTCATAGTTTTTCTAAAATGTTGAATAAATCTTGAATGGGGGATTGAATCGTAAATATGAGGCCACCTTTGAGTTCAAAAAGTGAGTTTTACCTTATATGTGAGATAACTTTTGTCAGAATGGGGTGTTTGTGCAAAAGTCATCGTGGGCACAAAATTAATAAAATAAATAAATTAATTGATTTGTTTTATATTATTTGACACAGTGGCTAAATGTTTCTATAAATAAATGGTTATAGAGTTTATCTATGGGTTGGCCCCAAAACCGTAGTGACCTAGAGAACTGTTGGAGATGATTCTGGGTAGAAAACACTATATCAGATCAGTATCAGGCATTGTTGCACCATTTGAGTTCAAAAATATCAGAAATAAAAAGAAAAACATGATCATTCTTCATCAATGATTGATAAAAATTCCAGGTAGGATGTTTATTGGTGTTTTCCATCCATTTCATTTAAGCCATTCATTCAAGGATCTATTCCATGAACAAAATTGATTCATTCATTGATGATAGATTTAATTGAGATGGAATAATTTGTTCAATGTGTTGATCTTTCCTCTCAGTACATATATTTATTCAAAAATGAATTGAGGCTGAAGGAATAAAATATGATGTTTGTTTCTCAGATATCATGGCTAATAAATCCCCCCCTGTTTCTTCACACGTTCATCATGTTAAATTTAGTTGACTCTTGGTTCGATGAATGCTTGGTATTTGATCATTGCATGTGTTAGGTCCACTAGGTTGGATACCCTAAGAGGGGGGGTGAATCAGGGTATGAAAGATTAAAAAAAACTGCCCCTATTGAGCTTGTCTCGCTGTTAAGAAAGACTTCATTCTCTCCCTTTCCTGCAGCAAATTATGAACAAAAACTAAAGCATGCACTGGACACAACGATTTTTACTTGGTTCACCCTCACTGAGCTACATCCAAGGAGCATACACCGACGATATGCCGATGTACCAAATCCACTAAAAGTGCACTTCTGTTTACAAATTTTGGGATAAATTACTTCTATTCTCAGGCTCACTACCTTTACAATGTTTATGGTTAGCTCACTGCTTTCCAAGGGTCACTCCCTGTTTCTATCTCTCTGGCTCACTGCCGGTGGAGAGGATCACCTTATTCCTCTTACTTTGATCACTGCTCTGGAAAATATCCACTCATAGTTTATAGACCGGTAGGTATTTTCATTATCACAAATGAATACATCCTTTGTTGTTTGTAGATGCTCTGTTGAATTCCAACTTTCACTCGTAGATGAATCTCGCTTTGCACCGAAGGTATCAGGCAATCTTCTAGCTTTCACGCAGCCCTGAATTGCTGCCATGCTTCAACCATACTTGGGTCCCTTCTCCAAGACAGCGCGCAAGTCTCGGAACACAAGTTAAAACTAGCGCACAATTTTACCTAAACCACTTGTGCGACAATAGATTCTGCAACTCCAAACTTACGCTACTCACACCCTTTTACGCCCAAACCTATATTGGCATGCAACCACCAACTATCGCCCTTCTTCAAAACATGGTGCACCAGTGTCACCAAACCACTTGCGCAACACCCCCTCCTTCAACTCAAAACATGGGAGACTCCCTTCCTTTCTTTCCCAAACCACTTTGGACATGCAAAAATCAACTGGCACGCAACTTCTACTTTTGCGACCACACCACCACTTGCGCGACCTCCACACCTGCTCAACAAGAGATTTGATATTCTCTAAGTGTTGAGCTCTCACCGAATGAGGACGGGTCAACCTCTATTTATAGGAATTTGGACACCTTGCGTGATGGCGTGTAAGTATCCCCTCAGCGCGCAGGTCTTGCTGCCTTAGTTTCTGCCACGCAAGTCACTTTTGTGACCAAACATAAAACTTGGGAGCCCCTTTTCACTTTGCCATATTTTTCTATTCTGATCTTGAAAAACATATGGCACGCAATTTTCCAATACTCCAAGACACCTGCGTGCAAGTCACTTTTCCAAAAACACTTTTCTCCATTTGTCGATTTTAAGGCCCAAAAATTTGGCAAACACTAGAAAATTGTGTCACCTTGTATATTCTCTTTTTGAACTGCCTCTAGATCGACCATCCCTTTGTCGATGTTCTTGAATCAATCATGGATCATTAACAACATCCGTTGAACTTGACATGCCCCCATAAAATCCCCATTTTCAAAAAAATTTCATGTCATGGTTTGCTTTGTCAACAAACACAACACAGAGGCCCACTTTGTCAACAAACACAATCACCTAAAAAATGCTTCCATGATACCTTGATGGATTTTTTCCCAACAACATGACCATTTTTTGAAAAAATATATCAATAAAATGGGTGTGGTTATTAATAAAGGGTTCAATTGAGGTGTGATGATGGAAAAGGATTACTAGAGGCAGATTGGACAAATTTTCGATTCATGTTCTTCATGATTTTGATGTGCAGTGATAGATTGACTGATAGAGGAATTTTCAATAGGATCTAAACCTAGATCCTAGACAATGATGATGTAAGGGACCATTGATTCCATATCAATGATTTCAGGAATGGGAAGTGGTAGAATCTTCCGAAGTCAATGTGGAGGAAGAATCAAAAGGTTCTAGAAAATATTGAATTACATGTCATGTAATTTGGTGGGACATGACATGTGGGACCCCCTGTGCAGTGGTAGAGTTTCTGCAATGAGAAAAAGTTCACATGAAATTTGACCCTATCACATGTCATGTGACACATGTTTTTGGATAGACTTTTATCTTGGGGGATACATAGACATGGGGAGGTTGAGTACACGAACATGATTAGAGTACATGGAAACAATTTTGTGTATACAGGAACGACCATACGGAATGGTTAGGGTGTCGGGTGACCTCTACACAATGTGTGCGATCACTTACATGCCATTTATATTGAGTTTTACATGTCATGTGAGGTGTTACCATACTAGAATAATAGGGGTTTTCTGGACACAATGTGTACCCCTAGGGTGCATAGTGTTCTCCCTTTGATGGTGTTTTCATCCCTTCATTTCTTCAGTCTGGACTAGTAAAAGTTGAGTGTGTTTCCCTTGGTCTATTCCCTCAAGGGTATAGTGCGACATTACATAAAAATTTCATGATTTTAATCCCATCTAGAGTATGAGTGTTAGATATATTTTTTGGATTCCCTCTGTGAGATAGGTGTGTGATCCTCTATCATCTTCATACCCTAGGTGGGGTTTTTGGTATCATCAATACCTAATTGAGTAGGGAATTGATTTTCAACCTATAAGTTCATAATGGTAGGGTTCATGGTATCTTTGGAATACAATCCCCTATGTAGTGGGTTGATCTATATTGGGTTTGTGGTCTCCCCCAATAGTCCTATGTGTGACCCCCTATCTGAGTATCTGGGTCTTCTGAGACCAGTGATATTTCTTAGGTGGGGCATATAATGATCTTAAACTATTGGATGATTATTTAAAATTATCATGTATTTTATAGTGGATTCTCCTCGAATGATCATTGCTTTGAACAAAATCATGTTCCTAGTGGTTTGTTGTAGCTGCCTAGTGGTGCAATGTCCTTTATAGTATATTTGGGTGTTTTTATATTATATATTTATTTTTATATCGTTATTATGAGTTTACCATTCTTTATTATTCATTTTTATATTTTTTAGGGTGTCCTACTAGGTATTTTTATACTCACCCATGCATGGTCCATGCCCGCGCGTGTCATATAGTTGATTGAGAGATAGTTGAAGGACCATCGAGACAGAGACGTATGCAATAGAAGGGTGGTCCATTGGGTGGTATATGTGGTAGAGGGGTCGGGAGAGTAGAAGGGGGTGGTCAGTGGTTTGAATTGTTACCACCACCACCCCCAGGTGGTCCATACCAGGCTTAGGAAGCTGGTAGTCGAGGACGAGACCAGTTGCAGGCTATGTAGGCCTATAACCAAGAGGATATAGGGATGATACGAGGTATGATCTATTTATTTTCTAATTTATCTATATTAATGATATAAAAAATTGTGATTCATTACTTCATTTCTACTTCTCTAGTTCGAGACTTAGAGATTCTAGTTGAGAATTTGTCTTGAACCTTTAAGTTAGAGAATCCAATAGGTTGTGAATCAGGGATTGTGTACTTATAAAGACAATGTAATGTGATGTTTGGAGGAGACGAATTTATATTGTATCTCTTTGTAGTATCAATGAAGCCTTATTATGTAATCTTAGGTATGGAATGGATATCCATAATTCATGCCCAAATAGAATGTTTTAGGTGGAGGATTTCATGTGTCCAAAGTGATGGGAGGAGGTTTTCATTTATAGGTGAAAAGGAAACCTTGGCGGAGTAGGATGATCTTGGGAATAAGAGAGTGCAGTCGATTACTCCCTAGATGGATAGCATGACTCTCAGGGTAGTGGATTTTATGGGCTACCAGTTCCCTATAGTGGTGGTGGAGCATGAGAACATATTTCCTAAGGGCGTTCTAGGATTACCTTCCCATATTGAGCTAGAATTATATATTGAATTTCATCCTGAGACAGCCCTGATATCTGCATCATCATATCAAATGGACCCCAAATATATTCATGAGATAAGGGTGTAGTTGGAGGACTTATAGAAGAATGTATTTGTGAGCCCTAGTGTTTCCCCCTGACATACCATGTGTTGTTTTTGAAGAATGTGGATAGGTTATTGAGTTTATGTGTGGATTATCAATGGTTAAACTAGATGACTATGAAGAATAAGTATCCACTATCTAGGATCGATGAACTTTTTAACTAGTTGAGAGGGGCATGATGGTTCTCGAAGATTGACCTCAAATCAGGTTATCACCAGCTATGAGTACAGGATGAGGATATAATGAAGATGACTTTCAGATGTTTCTATAGTCAATATGAGTACGTGGTGATGCCCTTTGGCATCAAAAACACCCCAGTAGTGTTCTTGGGACTCATGAACTATATATTCTATAATTTAATATACTAGTTCATGGTAGTCTTTATTAATGATATCCTAGTGTACTCAAAATCTGAGAAAGAGCACACGAGGCACATGAGGATGGTCCTAGACACACTATTATAACACTATATTTATGAGAATCTCTTAAAGTGTCAATTTTGGATTCTATAGGTCCACTTTTGGGGAAATTTCATCTTATAGGTAGGAGTAGCAGTGGACTTGTAAAAGTTTGAGGTAGTGCTTTCTTAGTATCCACCCAAGAGTGTTACCAATGTGCATAGTTTCCTTAGGTTGAAAGGGTACTATTAGAGTTTTGTACCCAATTTATCTAAAGTGGAAACACACTTGATAGCTTTTACCTAAAAGGGAAATCATTTAATGTGGATGGAAAGGTTCTAACAGTGATTTCACAAGATGAGGAAGAGGTTGATGAGTGCCCCCCATCTTGATATTTATAGATGAGGGTGTCAAGTATGTAGTGTTCTTAGATGAATCAAGGACCATTCTTGGTTGTGTTCTGACGCTGATATAGGCATTGATTGCCTACGATTTACTTCAGTTCAAACCAAATGAGTAAAACTACATGACCCACAGTCTTGATTTATAAGCGGTAGTCTTCTCACTGAATATGTGGTGACACTACCTGATGGGAGAGTGGTTTATCACCTACTCTAACCACAATATTTTTTATTATATATTATATTAAGAGGATCTTAATTTGAGATAGAGGATTTGTCTAGAGTTCCTCTAGGACTATAACTTTGAGATTTTATATACACGTGGGAACATGAATTTGGTGGAAGACACTCTTAGTAGGAGATCTTGTTCTCAATTATTGGTTAAAGTGTCAGAGCAACTAGAATCATTGCAGTTTTCCTTAATGGAAATAGATGTTTCTTTATATATAGAGTCAATGGTTGTGAGCCCACCACTTTTACAGTGTGTTAGGGTTTCTTAGTGTGTATATACCAATTGTGAGACCTTATTTAATCAGATATCCACTGGACATGCTTTTTATGGATATTCTAAAGATAGGTAGCATTATATATTTTTTAGAAGATGGATGATGGTACCTTTAACATTGCAGGAGGAGGCGATTTAGAAGTTTCATATATCCCATTTGGTGGCACATCATGGTGTAAAAATTATATACTCAGACCTCCTACATCAGTTTTGGTGGCCAGACATAAAGGGGTTTGTTGTAGAGTTTGTATCTTAATTCCTCATATTCCAGTAAGTGAAGGCCAAACACTAGGTTCTAGTGAGTTCTTCTCAACCCCTTGAGTTGATAAAGTGGAATTGGGATGAGATATCCATGGAATTTGTGATGGGGTTGCCACATATTTCTAGGGGACACAATTCCATTTGGGCGATCGTTGACAAACTCACCAAGTTGGAAAAATTTCTAGCCATTTGAGAGTAGAGTTCAGTAGATAACCTGGGATGCCTCTACATAAAAGAGATAATGTAACTCCATGGAGTTTCCTTGATGATCGTTTTATAAAATGATGATAGGTTTGTGTCACAATTATAGAGAGGATTGTAGTGCTTTTAGAAAAAATTTCACTTGAGAATGACATTTCAACCACAGACTGATGGCCATACTGAGCAGACTATTCAGGTCTTGGAGGACATGTTGTGGGCTTTAATTTTGGGATTTTTCCATAATTGACAAGATTATATACACTTTTTGGAGTTTTTATACAACAACAACTACCATTACACAATTGTTATGAAACCATTTGAGGCATTGCACATGAAAACCTACAGAACACTCATTTGTTGTACTGATCCATGACAGTTATCACTCATGTGCCTAAGATTAGTGTAACCCACTACAAAGAAGGTGCAGATAATATAAGAGAAGATAAAGGCTATAAAAACCCATCATAAGTCTTATGTGGAAAAATGATGGAGACCTCAGGAGTTTGATGAGGGAGACCATGTGTTCCTTAGGGTCTCACCTCGACATGGATTGAGGTTATTTGACTGAGGTAGAAATTTATCTTTGATATTCATTGGAACTTTCTAGAAATTTCATAGGTTTGGTGACGTAGTGTACCTTTTATCTCTACCACTATAGTTGGGTTGGATACACAAAGTCTTCCATGTGTTTCTACTAAAGAGGTATGCACATGACCTGTCACATGTTATCGACTGGGGAAAGATGGACATAGAGGATGGAGATAACTTTTCTGAGTACCCTATAGTGATCTAGGATCAATAGTAGAAGATTTTTTTTGGGTTATTGATTCCCCTAGTCCATGTACAGTGTCGCATGTGAATCATCAAGAGAGCACCACAGATAGGGCTACCCAGATGTAATCCCAGTACCCTCATCTTTTAGAGTATCTTTTTCTCTTTTCGGGGTGAAAATTCCTAGGTTGGGGAGAATTTAATGACTCGAATATTCCATGAATTATTTTTTGATATTATTTAGATTATTTTTTAGACCATACACTAAGATGGAATGTGATTACAAGTCTTGATGTTCCCAGAATAAATATTTGAAATATATTAAATATATTAATATCATGTGAGTGTAGTTTTCCTAAAAAAGTGGAATAACTCCCAAAAAGGGGCCCAAATCAGAAATATGAGGGCACCGTTGTGTTCAAAACATAATTTTTACATTATTAATGACATAACCTTTATTAGTGAGGGGTTGTTGTGAAAAAATAGTCATGAGAAAAAAAATTAATAAAATAAATTAATCAAAAGATCTATTTTATTTTATTTGATGCAACAACTAGCTTTTTATATAAATATGTAGTTATAGATATTTTATCAAGGTTTTATGCTAAAACCTGGATACCTAAAGAACTATTGGAGGTATTTCTTAGAACACAATTCAAGATCTAGTCAACATAAAATATCATTGCACTATTGGAGTCCATGGATCTCAGAAAAGATGGAAACACAAGATGGTTCTTCTCCAATGATTGATCCAAACTCTAGTTAGGATGTTGATTTGTGTTTTTGTTCCCCTTCATTTATCCTGGTCAAATGTGGATCAATTCAATGAAATGAATTGATTCATGCATAAATGGTAGATTTAATTGAGTTAGAATAATTTGTTTATTGTGTTTTTTTCCTCTTTTTCTACCTATTTATTTGATAACAAATCAAGTCCAAACAAACAATGGCCTAGGTTTGTTCCTCACATATTATGTATTATGAATTTCTCCCCCATTTCTTCGCACATTAATTGTGGGAAATTCTTTTGGACTATGGTTTAATGAATGCCCATTATTCAATTATTGTTCGACCGTTATTAGGCATAGAGGACCAAGTCATAGGGTACAGTTCATGATCAAGGGTGAGAAAATAGGGGAGGAATATCAGAGGCACATTGGATAGATTTTCAATTCCTGTTCTTCATGGTTTTGAAATGTGGTGATGGATGGATCAACTGAGGAATTTTCCAAGAATATCTAAAATTGGATCCTGGCCAACGATAATGATAGGGGTTGAATGAGCTTAGATCTATGATTTTTGGAAAGGGTGGTGGTAGCAGCATTCATGGGAAGAAAAGAGGAATAACTTAAAGGTTATGTAAAATCCTGGACTACAAATCATGTAATCTAATGGGCCATGATACGTGGGACCTCCCCATGCGGCGCTAGGGTTTGAATAGTGAGAAAAATATCACACACCGTGTGACCCTATCACACCCCATGTGACACTGCCGCATGCCATGTGACATGTGTTGGTAGCTCAACGTGTATCTTAGGGGATAGATAGACATGGGTAGGCCAAGTACACAGACACCTCCAGAGTACATGGACATGGTCTGGTGTACATGGGCATGACCAAAAGGCATGGGTAGGGTGTTTGGTGACCTCTATACTCCATTTGTGATCACATACACACCATTTATGTTTAGTTTTACATTCCATGTGAGGAGTTACCACACGATCATACCATAGGTTGGATGGACACACCATGTACTACTACTATAGAGAATGTACCCCTTGGTGGGTGTTTTAGCACTTAATTTATTCATTTTGGACCAGTAATGGTTGAGTGTGTTTATCTTGGTCTATTACCTCAAGGTTATAGTGAAACATTATGTTCACTTCTTAGGATTGTGATCTCCTCTATAGGATGAGTCTCGAATAGAGTTTATAGAGTCCCTCCATGTGATTGGAGTGTTATCCTCTATCATATTTATACCCTTGGTGGGGTTTGTTGAATCATTGAAAACTCACTGGGTAGTTAATTGATCCTCTATATATAAGAAAAAATGGTAGGTTTCATAGTATCATTGGAATATGATCCCCTAAATAGTAGGATGGCATATATTAGGTTTTTGGTGTCCCCTAGTGGTCCTGGGTGTGACACCTTATCTGAGTATCAAGGTATTCTAAGACCAATTAGATTTATTGGGTGGTAGATACTGATCATGACCTCTTGGGTGAGTGTATCTAGTGTTAGGATGGCTTGTGGAGTGGATTATCCCGAAATGAACATTGATTTGAACAGAATCCTATGAATGTAAGTTGGTTGTGACTGATGGGTGGAGCAGTGTTCTTACTGAGTATATCTAGGTGTTTTCTATTATGCATTGATTGTTATATCATTATTATGAGATGAAAAATATTTATGTTCCATGTTTATTATTGTCAAGGTGTCCTACTAGGTATTGTTATACTCACCTCTACATTGGATCTACCTGCACATGTCATGTCTTATGCAGACAATGACCCTTTTAATGATGTCCTGGGAGGACAAGGATCTCATAGATAAAAACATGAGCTTGAAAAACCAAGTTGTATTAGTGGTAAGCACCCCATAATGCTACATGAAAAATGGGGGTTCAAAACTCATTGGGCGCAGGTTACTGTTGCAGCATTGTAGCAGCGACGACATTGTAGATCGGCAGGTACTGTAGCGGCGGCAGGGCACTATAGCAGCGGAGGTACTGTGCGGGTACTGTAGTAGCTGGGTTACTATTCATAGCATGGCAATTGGGCCAAAAAATTGGGCCTACGGGCTATATAATGGGATATTAGCCCACTGGGCCTTCGGGCTATGTAATGGGTCTCCATCTACCCAGTTAAAAGAGGTCTTTGATTTGCTTTAATAATAAAATGAGGCTTCGGCCTCAACCTTTTAAAAAAAAAAGTAGTTTGGACTCTCTACAGTTTTTGGTTGGGCATGTACTTGGCCCCAATTTCTCTTTCAATAATTTACTTTTATACTATATTATGGTAGTATAGATGCATACATGAATTGGTTTTCGTTGTTTTATATTTTATCATTGTGTGGTCTTATATATGTGTGCATGTTTAGAAGTATATTAGGTTAATGCCTCCCATTTATAAGATATGACTACTTAGCACTATTTTCCATCCCCTGGCCTATTGGAGGCAGGATTGATGTAGTTTTGGATCCTACCCCAGTAGGTTAGGTCTTGAAATTTTCATTTTCTAAATGAGGTCCTTTTTATTTCTTACTGAAATTGTGAAAGAAATATTTGTTTTATCATACATGGCTTGAAAGAAATTTTTTTCTTTCATGGTCACTCAATTATTTGAATCTTCCTTTAAAAATTTTTAGTGTAATTTCAAAGAAAATGTTTTACGTAATATTTATGAAATTTTTAGATTTTAAATAATTGATTTCAAAGATAAATGGATATTTTCCACAAGTAATGTTCTAAGTGATCGTTTAAAATGATTTTCTATCTATGATAGAATCCTTTGATGATACTTAAGATTTACTGGGGATAGTTTCCAAGGATTCCAACCTTATTCATTCTTTGTATAGATTATGATTATGATGAAAATATGTTAATGAAACTCATTCCATTTCCATGGATTATGCTATGATGAATTGATGAAATGATTGTGAAACCAATTTCTTTTCTATAGGTTATGCTATGATGAAATGTTTATGAAACCCATTTTCTTTTTACTGTTTAATGTATGATGAATATTTTAGGATATTGTAGAACACTCTATATTATTTTAATTATGTTATGGTTGTTCTCATAATTATATATCCCTCTAATTCATTGGGTAAAAATTGATCTCATGAGATAAACATGACTGGAATGGGGAGCGAATCCAGTCCAGTAAGGGACTCTATCCACTATGATAGTATTAAGAGTGAACCCTGAATACTATGATGGTTTAGGTAGTGAACCCATTCCACTATGATAGTCCTTTAAATGATCCTTAACTACTAAGAAAATTATTTTCTATTCTTATGTGTATTCCACAAATATATGTCTCAGGTTAATTTTATGGTTTCATGGCTCATGTTCTTTGATTTCATTACGATTCATGTATTATAAACTACCAATATATATTTGGTGTATAAATATTATGATATTTGATATTTAGGGAATAGTTTTAAAATGGTTATCTCATGTTCTCATACCCATATTCAAGTGTTATGCTTATGTTATAATTGATATCTCCCTTGTTTACCCTTACAGAGCATCTGAGCTCACCCTTTCTTATGTTTTTTTTTCAGGTTATAAAGAAATGTATTGTGTATAATATGTATAATAAGGGTTCTAGTTATGAAGAACCTAGTGGGATATATTTTAGGTTAATTATGAAATAGTTGTTTATTTATCAAATTTTCCAAAGACACTAAACCATTAAAATTCTCAAGCATGTATTTTTTAAATGAAATGAATATTCATCTATTAAGAATTAATATCTATTTATGAAAATCTTAGGTTACTATAGTTCTTGGATAGAGAGTAAAATATTTTCCAGGGATCCATGGTTGTTGTAAAATTATTAAAGTATGGGACTCTATACTTAATTGGAGTATTGAAAGGTATGACACTTGTTGATCAAGTATCTTCCATAATGTTATGACATGACTATTTGTGTCACCTTAGTGGGAAATGGATAAATGTATTAGTTGATAAATTTATGTTTATGTATAGAATCATGGATTCTACAACATGAAAGGAATTAATTCTAGGAAATCATTAAAATTAATCATTCCAAACATAATGTAATATTCAAAATTACTTTAAGTTAGACTTAGTTTGTATAGGTGTATGAGGATGAAATTTGGCTTTTTCTCACAAAGGATCACTTTATTACATTACTTTCATCGATTAAGAAACATATAAATCATGGTAGTTCTATATCATGAACAAGTTTAAGGTATTTTTATTATTAATTCATTATATTTCCATGACGTAAAAATAGTCCGGATGCAATCTTAAGTGACTATGACTGGACAATGGTGGGGAGTATGAATGTAGGGAATTTTGGAGGTTCTGTTGGTAGAATGGAAAATGGTTTAAGAATGTCATACTAGGAACTCTATAATGTAATGGAGTCGCATAGAGTATGTACTATAAGCAATCCAAAATTATAAAGAGTATGATTATTCAAATAGGTTTCCCTAAGGTATTTTGGGTGGATGTAGTGAATTTCATGACATACTTAATCAACCAAAGTCCATTTTCTCTAATGGGGAAGAGACTTATAAAATCTTGTTAGTGTATAAGTAAGATTTAATTAATATATATAAAATCCTTTAGAACACTTTCCTATACCTACATTGATTTAAAGTTGAGGTATAATATTTATTAGAAGTCTCAGGCATGTTATTTTGGGAGATATGATAATAAAGAGTTTGGTTTTAAATTATATGTAAAAAAATTTAGAAGATGGTTAAAAGTTAAAATGTTATCTTTAATGAAGTGATCCCATGGAAGGATTAAAACATATTAGATAATTATAATTAGGTAAAAATATCATTAGGTGTTGAATTTTAACTGAATGGAGATCTAATCATTATGAATTTTATAGAGAATTCAAAAAGCATGTAAGTACCAGAATCAAAAAACCATCCAGAGGATGTTACAAAATATAGTTAAGTTTCAATAGTGTTTCCAAGGTCCTATATACCATAAATATCAAGTATTGTGAATATATATAAATTCACTATTCATTTTTACCATATTACCACCGTGATAAACTGATTTTTCATTGTAAATTCCAAAAAAATAACAAATTTCACTTAAAATTTTATTCAATTTTCTTTATTTTTATTATTGATAAATGTTCCTATAGCATCCCACCTTTTTATCACATAAACTTTCATTACATTATACAAAACTGAGGGTCTTTAAGGTTTAGTGTCTTGGAAACCAGGAACTTAATACATGAAACAAAAAAAACATTCTTCTTAAACTCTTGAAAGGCTTCTACTTATGTTAAACCTAGGTTCATTACTGCATCTCATAACCTGGGGACATACATCAAAAGAAAGGGTGAGCAGAAGGCCCAGTAAGGGAAACAAGATGAACATTTTACATGTGAACTTGAGATACTTCAACAATGTCATGAAAAAGAACATTAAGGCATGAGAAAGAAATCATGTGGCATATCATAATAAAAATAACATTTTTCATAACTTGAAGATGTGGCTACATCATTTAACATAGACAATCATGAACATATCACCAAGGTCCATCCCCAAGGTGTCATTTGAAAATTACCAAGGTTATTCACCAAGATATCGTGAAAATTGTAATCTCTAGTGGTTACATCATTACCCAATGCATTGGAGCGCTATCAGGGCGCTCCCTTAAATTTTCATTTATTATCATGTGATCCACATATATCATCATCAAAAATTTCATAAATAACCCATATAGAAAAAAAGAAATGGGTTTTATTTCATAATCATAACATTTTAAAACTGCTTTAAAGACATGATCTTTATATCACTTTAAACCCACGGAAAGGGAAAGTGGGTTTCATGTATGTAAATCCCAGAATTTAAAATAGAAAATTTTGATATATATGTGAATACCAATATATAAATAATAGATTTTAGTATTCACTTAATAACATAAAATAATTTTGAGAAAAAGAGAGAGGCATTTTGAGACGAAAATTCTGTAGCATAATGGCTATGTTTCGGGGTTTTAGAAAACATTGAAAAAAGAGGGGACATGGGTAAAACACTCATAAATGACCCATAAAACAGTATAGGGAAAGAATATAAAAGATTTGATAACATGGTAATGAAATTTTAAAGATATACCATATGAAATGAAGAACATGAAAGGAAGACAAAAATAAGATTTCTCTTATGAAAATTCGATAGCCCAACGGTGTCACTTAAACTTCAACAAAAATGAATTGACGAGAACAAATAGGGTCTCTCATCATATGAACATAAAAGATCAGTATGATATATATAGAGATCATACCCCAAAATAATACAAAAAAACTTGAAATACTTGACATGAAAGTAGATCTTTGAAAAATGAGAATGGCGAACGAATCCCTTAAAAATTCGGCAGCCTAACGGTGTCTCTTAAACTTCAACCAAAAATGAATTGACAAGATCAAAATAGGGTCTCTCATTATATGAACATAAGGGCTAAGTATGATAGATATAGAGATAATAACCCAACATAATAGAAAAGGAACTTGAAATACTTGACATGAAAGTAGATCTTTGAAACTTGAGAATGGCAAACGAATCCCTTAAAAATTCGGCAGCCTAACGACGTCACTTAAACATCAACCAAAAATGAATTGACAAGATCAAAATAGGGTCTCTCATCATATGAACATAAGGGTTCAGTATAATAGATATAGATATCATACCCCAACATAATAAAAAGGAACTTGAATGACTTGACATGAAAATAGATCTTGAAAACGAGAAGGGTGAAAGAATCCCTCAAAAATTTTGGCAGCCTAACGGCACCACTTAAACTTTCATAAAATGAAATGATGAGAGTAATAGGGGGTATCTCATCATATGAACATAAAAATTACAGTATAATGAATATAAAATAACATCCTCCAACATAAGAACATGGAGCATAAAAGGAATGACATAAAAGAGATTACTTGAAAAGAAAGAGAGAGGTCAGATCCCTTACCTTAAAACGTAACTCTTAAAACTCAAAGGTTTGGACCTTGAGGGCTTGGGGTCACCTTGGGAGGACTCCTTGGGAGGTAAAGAGACCAGAACTTCGTTGGGGGAGATTTGGGAGTGAAAACTAAAGGAGGAAATGGTGGGTATTTATAGAGAAAGTGAGGGGACAAGGCATTAATGGCCAAGGGACACCTCAAAAGTGGTTTTCTCAAAAGCATGGGCCCTCCCATGGTACTTCCCATGGAGTTAGGACACATGGGGACCCCCACACAATAATTCATCCTCTTTAGTCGAACATCCCTTAAAATATATCATGACATCATCATGACACAGTTATGATGTCATTAAACATACCGAAACCCTAAAACTGTATTTTTTACTATTCATTGAAAATTCAAATTTCTCAGAAAAATCCCAAAATTCACATTAACCAAATATCAATGTTCTGATTTCAAAAATGAACTCCATTTTATAAAAAAATTATCTAAATATTTTTAATTTTATTTTTAAATAAATACACTATTCACCGAAAAATCATTTTTTTCAGAAAAATCCCTAAAAATTACCATAACATAATATCGATGCTTTGAGTTCAAAAATAAAGTCCATTTTATGAAAATAATTTTCTAATTATTTTTAATTAAAAAACATTATTCACCCGAAAAAACTAATACTTGAATAGTAATATATGAAACCTTTATTTAACCATTTTATTGAATCACATTACTTAATCAAGGTGCCTAGATTATATTAATACTTTCTTTAAGTGAGATTAATAATCCATTTGGTCACATTACTAATCCTAAGCATAAAATCACTATTCATAATTTACTATTCATCAAAAATTAAGTTGATCTTATTAGACTCTAAATTTCGTACTGAACATAATTGTACAACACCATTTTTCGAAAATCATTACACATTTTTAATTATTTAAGGTTTACATAAACATTTTTTTAAAATATCCTTTCTCTAAAATTCACCAAAAATATGCATACTATATTTATCCGGACATTTAAAAAGTCATAAACATCATTATAAGAAGAAATCACAATTTTTATTTAAAACAAAGGATTACACAAGGCAGTTACGGTCTCCTTACATAGCTCCTTATCACACCAGCATATGACCTAAGTGTAAGGTGTGCTAAGGTGAGAGAATCTGAGGGAGGCTCGACCAACATTGCACGAGTAGTAATTTCTATTAGTTTGAACTTCTCGTAGAGGCGATCCCATTCTAGCTTTACACGATGAAGTTCATCTTGGGTTTAGTCCAGAGAAAAGCCCAGTGGTGCTACCTCCTTCCCAAGTTATGTTAGATGGGATCCGATCGGTCCAAGACTACTGGGTGAGGCCATCGAATCTTCTTTCTATATTAATTAACTAAGATTACTTGTATTTAGAGACAATAATCGAAACGTTTAGTTTCTAGCGGTCATATTGACCAATGGTCATATAGCAGTCAAAACCCAACGGTCTCATTTTAATTATACTCATGTTATCAAATGAAATAGTTTTGTTGTGTATAAAAAAAATAACACAAAAAAATTAGGAAACAAGATTTATTCAAAATTTCGGGTTGTTACAGTCTTCCCCCATTAAGAAATTGCATCCTCGCAATTTTTAAAAATTGGGTTTTGAAATTTCATTGAATGTCCCACATCGAAAATGGAGTCAGTAAAACTATTACTTTAAAAGAACGAAAGGGAAGTACAAAGGTCACCCGAGTTAACCCACCCTAGGATTCCATGTAGGAAAACATGGACATGGAGGAGAAAACAAAGGGTCAAGTTCTGAGGGAGAGTGATAGAAAACATGATTAGGAGAAAGTTAACCATAAGAAAATCCCAAACTTATGATGTGTGTAAATGGTCTTTGATTACCTTGTAGGAAACATAAACTAAAAACGTTTTTGTTTTATGTTTCTTTTCATAATTTTGAGGAATTCATTTACTACATAGAACAAAAATATAAGAAAATATACCTACCTTCATGTAGAGTTTCATCCTTTAATAATTATCTACCAAAACTAATCTTTTCTCCAAATGATGAGCATTAAAAAATACTTGGTCTCATCAAAACACAAGAATCATCTTCTAGAGAATCACGTATTCCACAAAAGAAAAACTATCTATATTTAAACATTTATCCCAATAACAGAAAGGTTAATATAAAACAACTCTTCAAAAAGAAAGATTCCCATAGGAAGGGAAACTACTTTTAAATCTTAAAAGTTCCATGGTACTACCCAGAGTTCATCATAGACCATTCCGTAAGTAACTGTCCTTAAAATTCCTCAAAATAACCCAAACTAAGATTGAAACCCAAATACAAGAAGTACTCGATAACATAGTCTTCCAAGATAAACATTATCGTTCATCTCCAAACAACATCAAACACTCATAATATCTTATAACAAAAGTAAATAACCTAAACATATTTTCCCAAAGATAGTTCAATAATTTACATAAGTAACCTATAATACCATAATTTCACCTTAAATTCATCGATTCTTCAAAATATAATTCAACCTTTACTCCTCAAAGAAAATACCGTAGTAATATATTTACCTCGATCAAATAGGGTTCCCAAAGTAGTGAACGTCTTCCAAAATAATAGTCATATTTTAATCCCCTAATCATCTCTATCATATTAATACGGAAATTGTCACATTTTCTATCACATTGGTTTTTGGGACATGTTCTTCCATTTCCCACCATTAACTAAGAAGAGAAAGTATAATTAGGGGATTAAACACTTAGCCAATAATCATGAAAAGGAACTTAAATCATATAAGGATAACTTGTAGAAGAAAAGTATACCCTAACTTGTGATCCCCTAGGTTTCAAACTAGGTTATCCGTGATCATATATCCTTATGTGAATATTTATTTTATTTTATCTTTATTCCTTTAATAATGGTTCATAATAAGCTTATGAATTTACCAAAGCATATCCCCCGGGAGTGTTGTAACCAAGAGTGCAGCAAGGCCCGTTGTCGTGTACCAGTTCCCGTTCGAGTCTAGCTCAAAGCGGTGTTTTCGGGTTTTACCCCTATGTACATCTGTGCCAGAGCCACCTCTACCTACTCGTATCCAGACAGGGATGTATTTGCTTGGAAACCCCTTACTCAATACTCAACAAAATACTAGGAATATTTCCTATATATAAACATTTCTATAGGCTTCTTCCTAAAGTTTTCATATACTAATTTCCACAAATAACTAAACCATCCTTTGATACCAACTATAGCATCCCTCCTTTTTATCACATAAACTTTCATTACATTATACAAAATTGAGGATCTTTAAGGTTTAGTGTCTTGGAAACCAGGAACATAATACATGAAACAAAAAAAAATTCTTCTTAAACACTTGAAAGGATTCTACTTATGTTCATCCTGGGTTCATTACTGCATCTCATAACCTGGGGACATACAACAAAAGAAAGGGTGAGCAGAAGGCCCAGTAAGGGAAACAAGAGGAACATTTTACATGTGAACTTGAGATACTTCAACAATGTCAGTAAAAAGAACATTAAGGCATGAGAAAGAAATCATGTGGCATATCATAATAAAAATAATATTTTTCATAACGTGAAGATGTGGATACATCATTTAACATAGAAAATCATGAACATATCACCAAGGTCCATACCCAAGGTGTCATTTGAAAATTACCAAGGTTATTCACCAAGATATCGTGAAAATTGTAATCTCTAGTGGTTACACCATTACCCAATGCATTGGAGCGCTATCAGGGCGCACCCTGAAATTTGCCTTTATTATCATGTGATCCACATATATCATCATCAAAAATTTCATAAATAACCCATATAGCATAAAAGAAATGGGTTTTATTTCATAATCATAACATTTTAAAAACTGCTTTAAAGACATGATCTTTATATCACTTTAAACCCACGGAAAGGGAAAGCAGGTTTCATGTATGTAAATCCCAGAATTTAAAATAGAAAATTTTGATATATATGTGAATACCCATATAGAAATAAGAGATTTTAGTATTCACTTAATAACATAAAATAATTTTGAGACAAAGAGAGAGGCATTTTGAGACGAAAATTCTGCAGCATAACAGATATGTTTCGGGGTTTTAGAAAACATTGAAAAGAGAGGGGACATGGGTCAAACACTCATAAATGACATATAAAATAGTAGAGGGATAGAATATAAAGGATTTGAGAACATGGTAATGAAATTTTAAAGATATACCATAAGAAATGAAGAACATGAAAGGAAGACAAAAATAAGATTTCTCTTATGAAAATTCGGCAGCCCAACGACGTCACTTAAACTTCAACAAAAATGAATTGAAGAGATCAAATAGGGTCTCTCATAATATGAACATAAAAGATCAGTATGATATATATAGAGATAATACCCCAACATAATAACAAAGTAACTTGAAATACTTTACATGAAATTAGATCTTTGAAAAATGAGAATGGAGAACGAATCCCTTAAAAATTCGGCAGCCTAACGGCATCACTTAAACTTCAACCAAAAATGAATTGGAAAGATCAAAATAGGGTCTCTCATCATATGAACATAAGGGTTCAGTATGATAGATATAGAGATAATACCCCAACATAATAAAAAATGAACTTGAAATACTTGAGATGAAAGTAGATCATTGAAACATGAGAATGACGAACGAATCCCTTAAAAATTCGGCAGCCTAACGGTGTCACTTAAACTTCAAAAAAAATGAATTTCCAAGATAAAAATAGGGTCTCTAATCATATGAACATAAGGTTTAAGTATGATAAATATAGATATCATACCCCAAAATAATAAAAGGGAACTTGAAAGACTTGACATGAAAATAGATCTTGAAAACGAGAAGGGTGAAAGAATCCCTTAAAAATTTCGGCAGCCTAACGGCGCCACTTAAACATTCATAAAATTAAATGATGAGAGTAAGAGGGGGTCTCTCATCATATGAACATAAAAAGGACAGTATAATGAATATAAAAGAACATCCTCCAACATAAGAACATGGATCATAAAAGGAATGAAATAAAAGAGATTACTTGAAAAGAAAGAGAGAGGTCAGATCCCTTACCTTAAAACGTAACTCTTAAAACTCAATGGTTTGGACCTTGAGGGATTGGGGGCACCTTAGGAGGACTCCTTTGGAGGTAAGGAGACCAGAACTTCGTTGGGGGAGAGTTGGGAGTGAAAACTAAAGGAGGAAAGGGTGGGTATTTATATGGAAGGTGAGGGGACAAGGCATTAATGGCAAATGGACACCTCAAAAGTGGCTTTCTCAAAAGCATGAGCCCTCCCATGGTACTTCCCATGGAGTTAGGCCACATGGGGACCCCCACACAATAATTCATCCTCTTTAGTCGAACATCCCTTAAAATATCTCATGAAATCATCATGACACAGTTATGATGTCATTAAACATACTGAAACCCTAAAACTGTATTTTTATTATTCATTGAAAATTCAAATTTCTCAAAAAAATCCCAAAATTTCACATTTACCAAATATCAATGCTTTTATTTCAAAAATGAACTCCATTATTTAAAAATAATTATCTAAATATTTTTAAATTTATTTTTAAATAAATACACTATTAACCGAAAATTCTTTTTTTTCAGAAAAATCCCCAAAAATTACCATAACATAATATCAATGCTCTGAGTTCAAAAATAAAGACCATTTTATAAAAATAATTTTCTAATTATTTTTAATTAAATTTTTCATTAAAAACACTATTCACACGAAAAAACTAATAATTGAATAATAATATATGAAACCGTTATTTAACCATTTTATTGAATCACATTACTTAATCAAGGTGCCTAGATTATATTAATACTTTATTTAAGTGAGATTACTAATCCATTTGGTCACATTACTAATCCTAAGCATAAAATCACTATTCTTAATTTACTATTCATCAAAAATTAAGTTGATCTTATTAGACTCTAAATTTCGTACTGAACATAATTGTAGAAGACCATTTTTTGAAAATCATTACACATTTTTAATTATTTAAGGTTTACATAAACATTTTTTTTAAAATATCCTTTCTCTAAAATTCACCAAAAATATGCATACTATATTTATCCGGACATTTAAAAAGTCATAAACATCATTATAAGAAGAAATCCCAATTTTTATTTAAAACAAAGGATTACACAAGGCAGTTATGGTCTCCTTACATAGCCCCTTATCACACCAGCATATAACCTAAGTGTAAGGTGTGATAAGGAGAGAGAATCTGAGGGAGGCTCGGCCAACATCGCACGAGTAGTAATTTCTATCAGTTTGAACTTCTCATGGAGGCGATCCCATTCTAGCTTCACACGATGAAGTTCAGCTTGGGTTTGGTCCAGAGCAAAGCCCAGTGGTGCTACCTCTTTCCCAAGTTCTGTTAGATGGGCTCCGATCGGTCCAAGACTGCTGGGTGAGGCCATCAAATATTCTTTCTATATTAATTAACCAAGATTACTTGTATTTAGAGACAATAATCGAAACGTTTAGTTTCTAGAGGTCATATAGACCAATGGTCATATAACAGTCAAAACCCAACGGTCTCATTTTAATTATACTCATTTTATCAAATGAAATAGTTTTGTTGAGTATAAAAAAAATAAAAAAATAACACAAAAAAATTAGGAAACAAGACTTATTCAAAATTTCGGGTCGTTACAATTCCAATTTCACTTTTTTGATGATTACATTATATATTAAGGTGATTTGGATGTACCACAATAAAATTCAAGCAAAATGGGCCAAATTTCACATGATTCTAAGCACACATGTAGACTAAAATACATGTTTTGGATGATATATAAATATGATTCTGGTGAAAATAGGTGGGTTAATTTAAAACCATTCATGAAACTATTATCTAGAATACAATAGAGCCCAATTAAAGAATTTAGTTGCCCAAAATGTACCATCATGGGAGATAATCTTTACTATTGAAATTTTTTAAGTGACAGCAATAATTTGGGCACATCTTAATATGTAAGCCTCCAATTGATTCCAAATGTTTTTTTTGAGATATTAACGAGGTGGGGAAATAACATTGTATTTTTTCAAAAAGTCATGTAAGGCTATCTTCAAACCCATATTTAGGATCTGAGTGGTTTTTAAAATGTAGGGTTCCCAAAATCACCTTCCACACTACCTATGAATTAGCAAATTGGGAACCCCATTTGTATATTTGAACATGGGAAAATATATTCCATTTTTTAGACCTAAATGATCCATATATTCTTTTTAGAATTTATGGAGTTACCTATCCTCAAAAAGATATCAAGGTTGAACGAAAATTTATACCTAAGTCTCCTTCTAATCTTGATGGTGATATAAATGGTGGGATGTCATTTTGAGGGAGATAAATACACTTGGAGAGGGAGTTCTTAACCTTTTTCTTTTAATGGTTTGGTTTAATTTGTGTGTGAAACATTTAATTTAAGTTTTATCTTAACATTATTATCCTTTGAATTAATTTTTCGATATGATAAAGTGAAACAATTTTCATTTCATTACCTATTGGGTTGAGATTTCAAGTTGGAATCTTGGGTTGTTCGGATTGGACAATATATGTATCATTTTTTATTCACAAATACTGAGATCTTTGTATGATTTCACAACATTTACTCTATGATTGAACTAAAAACATTGAAAAACTTATTGTTGTGTAAAGGGTTATTTCTTTGTGAATCTTTTTTAATGTCAAGAGGGAAATTGAGATATTGATTACCCTTATTCAAAGGATTCCATTAATACATGTGTAATTTTTAGAACAAAGAACTAACCAAGATGTGTATTGAACATTAAATGACCTCCTCATTTCATAATTCTAAAAAACAACTTCCATTTTAAAATATCGAACTCTTTAATTAAGCCATTTTATTTTTAAATATGTTTTTTAAACTCCCCACATTTTTTATTTTAAAAAAAATATTATTATAAATACCATTTATAAACCACCATATCTCATTGAGAGATGACTTAGGGTGTTACCTATACTATAAAACCATCTTAATAACCTAATAAAATTTATGTGTATTAGTTTTAAAAGGGGCCTAGATACCCTAGGGGGGTGAATCAGGGTATGTAAATTATTTTCTAAATTCTTCCAACCCCACTAGATCTTGACCTCTTTAATATAAGGGTCACTTTGTTTGAACTTTTGTGTTTATTCTAATCTCATATTTTCTTATTTATCTTATGATTATTATTTGAAAGTAATGCAGTAATTCAAGAACATAGGCATGGATATTTTTACTTGGTTCACCCTCACTGAGCTACATTCAAGGAGCATACAACGACGATGTGTAAATGTACCAAATCCACTAAATCTCACTACCAAACACAAGGTTTGGGATAAATCACTTATATTCCCAAGCTCAATGCCTTTAAAATGTTTAGGGTATTCTCACTAAATACCAAAGGTTCACTCCCTAAGTATCTTCCTCTGGATCACTGCCTGTGGGAAGGATCACCATCTTCCTCTTCATTCACCCACTGCTCTTGGAAGGGATCCATAAAAATTTATGGACTTATAGGTCCTATAATTATCTCAAATGAATGCATAATCCACTGTATATATATTCTCTATTGAAGTATAACTTTCATCCACTGATGAACACCCCCTTTCCACTAAACACTAGGAAATTCCTTTTGAAATTACTTTCACAAATATCACTACTTCACAAAGCCCCCAATTTCACAAATCTCAAACAAGCCTTCGTGAAGTTACTGAATCTTTTAAAATCCCACACATTCACAGAGCACACTGCTTCATAGAGCTTAATCCTTCTTAGATATCAAGCCATTGTAGAACACAAATACCTTTTCGAAACCCATTTCCATCGCGAAGCACACTACCTTCATGGAACAACATCTTTTGTGAAGCTCACTGAGCCAATGTGGAATACCCCATCTTCCCAAAGCTTTCAATACTTAGAATCATTGACTTAGGTCAAGACTATAATTGTATTTTAGCAATTCTTAAGCCTCTATTTGAAACATTTATTCACAAAGAACCCCTTTCTTCATGAAATCAAAGTGATTATAGATTTTCTCTCTTAATCTCATCCAGAATGAAGAGGGGTGACCTCTTATTTATTGGTGTTGTCAAATGAGGAGCTCCACTTCTTCTGACATGATTTTTGGATCGATCAAAAATGTATCTATGGGGATCCTTCCATTTACAATGTACCACTAGAATTTGATGTTACCTCAATGCTCTATATTAAACATTTCACACCGCCACAATGCTCTAATTCTCATAATCACATAACCTTTCGTCAAAACCTTTGTGCCACCAGAATGACCCATCACAATGATCTTCAACTCTACCTTCAACATTTTGCCCCACAAAAAATTTGAAAACACTGAAAAATAGTGCCACATTGTATCTGTTCAGTTTGTAACACCTCCAGATCTTCCTTTCCTTTTTCATGGTTCTTTTTCAACATTAGTTGTCAATAATATATCTGGAACTCAACAATTCACCATGAAAACCTTCTTTGTCAACAATTGCAACAAACCCAAAATCACTGCAATGATACCTTGAGGGTTTTTTTCTAAACAATCTCCCACTTGGGGTTTGTTGAAAAATCTTTCATAATTTGATACCACGTTGATGCTCCTTCCATATTCTACCATAATTTTCATCTTTAGATTCATATGGTGATAAAATATTTACTCAACACATACTCTAATCCCTCATGATAAAATCTCATTGTGAGAAACAAGTGTAGTATTCAAATCTCATTAATGAATCACTTTATTCCTGACACCAATTCTTGAAACAACATTGATACCAATAAACTGCTTTCATCAAGAACTTTAGCTGTTGTTATATATCTTCTTTTATCGATCACTTATAGCATTGTTGGATTTAATACTCTCCTCATATCTTCTTTCATCTTCAACTCTTGTCAGATTTAGCTTCTCTTCAGCTTCAACTGACCCTATCTCATTGTTCCACCTGTCAGCTTCTCCCCATGTCTTGACTTAAGAATTTTTCTCCCTTATTTATCCAGGATTTATCCACATTAATGAACCACACTTTCTCTCTCTTTGTGAATGAACCCAAAGGTCACTCCTTTGCGTTCTGCAACAGAGTAAGGAACACATATCAATATATTAAGGAAACAAATACCATACCTTAGAGAGAGGGGGTTCTACATCCACACTTTTTCAAGTGAGGGGAGTTGAATGGACTCCCAGATCTAGTCTATTCCTCTCAAACACTTCTTTGGGTAAAGAATTTGTCATAATGTACAAAACATGTAGTTCTGTAGGCAGATACTCCAACTTCACACGCCCATGATCCACCTTCTCCTTGAGAAAATGATATTTGATTTCAACATGATTTGTACATTATTGATGGAATAAATTATTAAAATATTGATATCACCTGAATTATCACACTATATTATAATCATATACTTCACTTCAACTCCCATATCATCAAGCTACTACTTCATCCAAAATAACTATTTTCATGCTTGAGTAGCTATAATATACTCAGCTTCTATAGTGCTCAATGAAATTAAATCTTGTTTGTTTCTCAGCCAAGAAATAAACAATCCACCGAGATATAAATCACCTCTTGATGTTGATTTTTTGTCATTTGATGATCCGACCCAATCTACATCTATATATACCAATAACATGGAATATGATTTGTCACTATACATCAAACTGAAATCAACAGTTCCCTTGATATACTGTAGTATTATATTCACTACAAGCATGAGGATTTATTTAGGATTACTTTGATATATCACTTATTTGAATGTGTCAAAGAAAATATTAGGCTTTATCGCTATCATTTACAATAGGCTTCCAATTATTTTCCTATACTCTATGATATTAACCTCTTTTCCTTCATCATCCCGTGAATGTTTTATATGGGTAGCCACCAGAGTCTTCATATCCTTGGAACTTTCCATTACAAACCTTCTCAAAACCTCCTTGGAATATTTAGATTGAGAAATGAATGTTATATTACTTCCTTTTTTCACTTGTAAACCAACATAAAACATCAAATCACCCATCATTGACATTTAGAACTCATTTTCCATGAATTTAGAAAAGTTTCTACACTACGCTTCATCTAACCCATAAATGATTATTTCATAGACATATACTAGAAATATCATCCTTTGATTATTATTATTATTCAAATATAAATTTTAATCAACTCCACCACGCTGAAAACCAAGCTTCTTCAAAAACTGATATAGCCTTGAATACTATGTTATAAGTGCTTGCTTTAACCCATATAGTGCGTTCTTCAGCCGAAAAACGTTTTTCTCGTCTTCATGAATGAGAAATCCATTTGGATGATTGATATACACTTATTCTTCTAGAAATACATTAAAAATGATGACCTGAAATACATATAGAAAAAATTGAACTTCTATTGCACTGTAATGGACAAGAATAATCTGATTGTCTCTAGCCTTGCAATTGGTGAAAATTTCTCACCGACATTAATACCCTCTATCTAGAAGTAACCATTTCACACTAGTCGGGATTTATTTCGAATCACTACACCATCTCCATTCTTATTGTTTTGAAAGATCCATTTATTCCTAAGGAAATTATTATCTACTATCCTCAAAACAATATCCATAATTAGTCTTCTTGATGTCAGATTACCTAAACCTTCATTTTTAAATACCATTGATATCTTTCATATGATTATGATATAGAATTCTCCCCGTATGATATGAAACTATTCCAGTTGTTAGTCCCATAGTTTAGACCCACAAACATTCTTCTTCTCATGTATCACTTCTTCACATTTGACTATAGGTTTGAGAAACATCTCATACTCAATAACATATTCCAGTTGTAGTTGTATTTAATGGGTTTTCCATTGGATAAAAATATCACTTAGCAATAAATCATCACTATAACCTCTAATACTACTGATTTGGGACTCCGTGTAGGAAACCAGAGATAAATTTAATATCACCATCACTTTCCATTATGCCTAATTACTTGCTACCCCTCATGAAACCATAAAACATTAACTCCTTTCAATTAATTCTTCAACTAAAGTGACTGATTTGAATTAGTATGAAATTAGGGAGCACATCACATCACCATTTTGTATCATTTGATTCCACTTCCCCTTGGATCATATCTCCCTTTGAACCTAAAACACTTAAACATCAGTTGATAGAATTTATACACATAGGGAGAGGGAATTCTCAGGAATCCTCGAGAACAATATTGTGGTTGAACCTGACAGATCAACCCTTTGATACCTTCTTGCAAAGAACTGTACTCTTTTTGTTCTTGTTCTAACTTTTCATACAACCTTACCTATTATTTCCATATATCTAAACATTCTTTAACCATATTCATAGTTATCTTCTGATATTTGGGTTCTGTGGGTATAGCCTATTTCACAATTTGGGGTTTATACCTACTAGAAGAAATTTCCTTCTTTTAGGCTCCACCCAAATTCCATATTTCATGATTCTTTCTATGAGTAAGATTCTATCCACTGATCTTCTTCTCTTCCTTATTCCTCCATTGGAGGGATATTTCTATTTAATTCACTTTTATACTTGTGTCATGACATGTGACTTTTCTAATACATTCATTGTTCATTTTTCTTTTATCAGTTGTCTGATTCATGCCTTTTCTATTGTGTTTGAGTATTCCACTAAATTTACATACTTCATAATCACAATTAGAGAATATCTTCCCTTTTTCTTCCAGGATTTTTCAAATTCATTCCAATGGAGTTGTTGAGAGTGTAATAGAGGGGGCGATTGATACACCTTTCATTGAGACCCTTGTGATTCCCATGAGGCTATAAACCAATTTTTAGCTTACCATGTTGTCTTCCAATATATACCTTTTTTTATACATTTTTCATGTTAGGGATCTCATTCTAAGTTCCTTTTCCTTCCCTACTTTCTTCTTTATGCACTGTCTTTCCAAATTCCCATGATCAGAATATATAAAACATCTTCCATTAAAGGCATGCCACAATTTATTATTTCTCAGCTGAGATGTTGATGCAGCCAAATTAATTTTGATGTTGATCCCTTGTGCTTCTTGAAACATAATCATGGTGTGTCCATATCTTCCACAGTAATAGCATTTGACAACTTCCTTTTTATGGGAGACTTTTCTTTCATATTTTTCAAGAAGCTATTTATTATTCATAGATTTAGAAAGATTTATATCTTCACAGCATGAAATGTATTATAGATAATCTGAAAAAAATACTAGATGCATGAAAAATCATTCAACAGAAAGAGCACATATTGTCACTACTTCTTGTACATGCCTTTTTAGGTATGTCTATATCACCTACTGAAAGTTTTCTATTTCTGGAACTTCTCATGGATATTTTCCTCTCATGAATGGGAGATGGTTCATCAAATCCAATTTCTATTTTCCCAAACCATATGTCCTTTGAGATGAGAAAATATGTTCCTGTTTCTCTTTAGAAATATCTTATTTTCTTCTCATTTCATTATCATCTATCGAAGTATAATCAAATAGTAAGTGCAAGGCATCCTTCATTTTAGGATTTCCTTTGGAATTGGATTTCTCCACTTCTTTCTTGACTGATTATATCTCTTCTTCCAATTGTTGAATCTTATTATCCATTGTTTAATGTTTGAGAATTATGTTCTACCTTGATATTCTTTCCTCTAATCATCTCATCTTCCAATTATCAGGTGAGCTTTTCCACCATGTCTCTTTGCTCAATTATTTTAAATTTTTCTAGAGAACCAGAACTAGAAAAACATGCATTTTCTTGTTGTATCATTTGGTTCCTCTAAAATAGTTCATAAAACTGTGTGGAAAGATCATCATTTTTGGATTTCAGATTCTGAATTTCATCTGACTTTTGATTCTATTCATTTTCATTAGCTTTAGGATTTTCGATATTTCTATAAATCCTTTACAGTTATTCTACTTGAGAATAATTCTTCTCCCTCAAATCAGTATCCACATCAATAAGACTTTTATTTAATCCTTTTATCTTATTGGCCTTATTTTCTAATTCTTGGATCTAGGTATCTTTATATTTAATTTTTATATCCAATTTCTGATCCAATTCCATTATCTCATGGGTAACTTACACTTTTCTCCTTATTAATGTTTCTTCATCATCAGTAGTATCAAAATCAGTTAGAATATGAGGTTCTTCTCTCATTCCATTAGAATCATTGAATGAGTAAGTATTTTCACTGTATGATTTATCCAAATCATTATTTTATTAACTACATGGTTCATTTAACAGAATCACACTCTTTCTATAGACACTTAAACTATAACTAATACCACTAGAATTCTTCTTCTTCATTGATGTTCTCCCCTTTTCCATGGCACACCACAATAATAGGAAGAATAAATCAATTCAGATCAAAAAAATATGATAAAAAAACCTTCCCTCTAATACCAATTGTTAGGTCAAAAAAGGGCCTAGATACCCTGAGGGGGGTGATTTAGGGTATGTATATTCTTTTCTAAATTATTCCTACCCCACTAGATCTTGACCTATTTATTATAGGGGTCACTTTGTTTTCAATTGTGTGTTTATGCTGATCTCTTCTTTTCTTCTTTATCTTATAATGATGATTTTAATGTAATGAAAGAATGCAAGAACCCTAATATAGATATTTTTACTTGGTTCACCCACACTTTGCTACATCCAAGGAGAACACAATGATGATGTGTTGATGTACCAAATCAACTAAATCTCATTTCCAATCACAAGGTTTGGGATAGATCACTTATATGTACAGCCTCACTACCTTTACAACATTTAGGGTCTTCCCACTGCATTCCCAAGGTTAAATCCCTAAATATCTTCCTCTATCTCACTTCATATGCGAAGGATCACTATCTTCTTATTCCTTCACTCACTGCTCTTGCAAGGGATACACTCACAGTTTATGGACTTGTAGGTCCAATCATTATCTCAAACGAATGAATCCTCCACTGTATGTAGATTTTCTATTGAAGTCCCGCTTTCATCCACTAATGAATACCCCTTTTATACTGAACACTAGGAAATAAATTTTGAACTTACTTTTGAAAATATCACTACTTCGTGATGCTCCCAATTTCAAAAAGCTCAAACAAGCCTTCATGATGTTCCTGCATCTTCACAAAACACACAGCTTCGTAGAGAACATTACATCGCAGATAAAACTTCTTTGTATAGAACACTACTTCACAGAGCTCAATCCATCATAGAGATCAAGATATCATAGAAAAAAGCTTTTTTGTAGAACCCACTACCTTCATGAAGCACACTGCTTTCATGGAACAAATTCCTTCACGAATATCATTGAGCCATTGCAGAACAACCCATCTTCACAAAGCATTCAGTATATAGAAGCATTGAATTTGGTTAAGATTAGAATAGTATTTTTCAATGCTCAATCCACTATTTGAAACCTTTCTTCATGGGGAACCCCTTGATTTGAGAAATCAAAGCAATTCCATATTTTCTCTCTTAAGATCATACAGAATGAAGAGGGGTGGCCTCTGATTTATAGGCATGGTCGAATGCGGAGTTCTGCTTATTCTGACGTGATTTATGGATATCTCAAAAATGTATCCATGGTGCTCCTTCCATTCTCATTTCACCACAGAAATTTGACATTGACTCAATGATCTCTATCTAAATCTTCATGCCACCACAATGCTTCAATTCTTGTAATTTCATAGCCTTCCATCAAAACCTTTGTGTCGCTACAATGCTCTCTCAGAATTCTTTTCACCTCTTCCATTCACAAAGCTCATTGTAATCGTAGAGATCACCATCAACCTTCTTCATGTCTTTGTAAAATCCACTTCATGAATCCCATATTCATGAAATTCATGCCTTTTCCATATTTTTATGAGTTCTTCAAGAAAATCCTTATTTCACAATGCTCACCAAACTCTAAATTTTGGACCCAAAAAAATTAGCAAACACTGGAAACCAACGCCCCTTGTATATTTTCTTTTTTGTACCACCTCCAGATCTTCCTTTCCATTTTCATGGTTCTTTTTTAACATGGGTTCTCAATAATATCTCTAGAACTCGATAATTTACCACGAAAACCAGCTTTGTCAACAAACACAACTCACCAAAAAATGCTGCAATGATACCTTGAGGGGTTTTTTCCCAAAAATGTATCATAATAATGAGGATATATTACTAAATATTGATTAAAATATTTAGATAAATATCTATAAATTTCATTACTATAATGAGATCAGCTGTAGAGAGAGTTATAAAGATATACTAGGGAGAGGTGCCAAGTGAAGAGGGATAATAATGGTCAGAACTACTTTATTTTAATAAATGATAGTGAGATAAAAAACCAAAAATTGCTGAAAAGTTTGAAATAATAAAATCAATAGTAGTTAACCATCAAGAATGAAAAATGATTCCCTCAGTGTTTCTAGAACATGGGAGCTAATAGATAGACCTAATGGGTTTAAAATCCTTCAAAAATAAATAGGTTTATTGGATTAAGTAGTAGATGGTAGGTGGAGGTACAATTATAGGTTTGTTGTAAATGGGTTTTAACATAAAAGGTGATGATTTATTAAATATATATTTATCATTATTTAAACATATGACTATTTAAATGGTGTTGAGTATGGTTTCCATAGAGAATATTCATCTGGAAGAGTTTATGTGAAGAAAAAATATTCCTTTAAAGGGTCTTAGATAAAGAAATTTATATGTAGAAGCTGAATTGTTTTAAGGAATAATAGAACTAGGATATTGTGTACAAGCTCAACTTAAGACTTTATAGTTTGAAGTAGGTTTCAAAAAGTTGTAATCATCATTTTGATGACTTCATGGAGGAGAATAGATTCATCTAGAACAATTCTAAAAATTTCTAGTACCAGAAGGTGTTCGATGACATGTGTTTCATCATCTTAATTATCTACATTGATGATATGTTGGTTATAGGTCTGATAAAGGAAATAATAAATAAAGTAAGGGCTAAATTTTCTAGAATCTTTGTGAAGAAGGATGTCGTTTTGGAAGAAAATATTTTGGGGATATGAATAGATATATACTTATGTTTTGATACTTTTTTACATCAGCTAGTACGATTAAATCTATAAGGTGGTGGTGTGATTTGGAATATATGACATAAAACTAGTGACCACAACCCTGGATAAACATTTTAATAAAAGAAAGGAGAAGTCACCATGAATGAAATATAAGGTTTAATATATGTAAAATATTTTATATGCATCGATAGATAGAATCCTGATGTATTCCATGGTTTGTAATCATTCATGCATTATGAAAGTAGTGGGAGTTGTCAATGGATACATGTAAAAACATGGAAGAGAATTTAGAAAGATATGAAGTAGATTATATTTTAATTATGGGGTTCTAAAATCATGAAGCTTTCCTTTAGAATATATGATTCATTGTAAGGATTTTTAAACTCTTTCTTTGGTGGATATAGAGAAACTCAATAGCACACCACCGGGTTTGTGTTCACTTTCGGTGGAATGATAATTTGTTGGTTACTAAAACTTCAACTAGTAGTTACACTCTTGATAATGAAAGTGGAGAAAATTTTATTGTTAGAAGATAAGAAGGAGTTTATTTAAAGTCCCTAATCATGATAACCCTTCCATTAATGTTTGGAGAGCATTTGAGAAAATTTTGGGGGGGTCCACTATCAAAAAAGGTATGGTTGCATGTAACACCCCTAGCTTCAACGGTACGCTACGCTTTGAATAATGCAATAGCGTGTGTCGTACGCAACATCGAGTTCTAACACACTACAACCAATCAAACTAGCCGTTATGAATAGTAATACCCACTTTTCGAAATTTATAAATTTTATTTTTCAAATGGACTTCATTTTTGGATTTGGAATATCGAAATTATCCTAGGGTGAATTTTTGGTATTTTTCTGAAAAACTTCATTTTTTGATGAATAGTGAAACCACTAAGTGGTAGTTAAAAACACTGATTTTTTCATAAAACTTAATTTTACCGCTTCTGTGAGTGGAATTTCAAAAATCCGAGAGACACGGTTAATATCAAGGATTAAAATGTGGTTCAATGAGATGAAAATAATTTTGGTGAATTGTAACTTTTTACTTTTATTTACCACGGTTAAAAGTAAATAGGGTAATTAAGGGTAACAATGATATTAATATTACCCTAACACATGTCCTAATTCTATTGGACAAGTGTATCTCGACCAAAAACAACCTTAGGAATAAAATATTATCATTTAGGTCCACTTGGATTAGATTAGTACATTTATTATTATTTAATTCAAAGAAGAGTTAAAAGAGTTAAAATCATGGTTTATTTACTAAAACATTTTTAATATAGGGTTAAACATAAGATAAATTCGATTATAAATATTAATTAGAAAGATAAAAAGATTTCCTACATAATGATATTTTATTTATAATTTTTAGACATTAAATAATTTAATTTATTTATGACACAATGATGATGTAGTAATTACCATAATAGTGAAAAATTAAAATAATTGATATTATAAATACCCAAATAAATATAATTTGAGACTTTTTATGAATTAAACTAATTTTCTTGGTTAATATGACATGTTAGGAATGATTTAATTAACTTTTTTCGAAGTAATAATTCTGTTATAAGTTTCAAAAAAATCAATTTTCCAAATAGTGTCAAAATTGACATAAAAGAGTTTTTAAAACAAATATTATATTATTAATTGATATTAAATTCCGAAAAATCTAAGGTTCGGCCAAGAGACTAATATCATTATAGGTGTATCATTATTGGACCACTTGGGGGTCTCTTGGAGATATATAGTAAGTTTAGTAACTATATAATATAAAAATACAAAGTGACATGGTAAGTGTCAAACTAATTAACTAAGAGATAAAACTAAAAGATAAGGTTAATATGATGACCCAAACCTGTCTAAATTCTATTTGTTGAGTGGATTTAGACCCAACACCAACTTAAACATTAAATAATCTACTTTGGATCTATTAGAAACCGAATATGAATTTATTATAAAATAATATTTCTATCTTTTCCAAAGGTTCCCCTCACCCCTCTTATAAAAGGGCACTCCCCCTTCTCATTAATTCACACCTTCAAAGTCTTTTGGTTCGGCAAAAACCTGCCCAAATACTCTCTCAACTTTCCAAAATTCATCCTAGAGGCCTTAATTTAGTCAGAAATCCAACCTGAGGATCCCTTTTGACCAAATCAAAAGGAAGAACCCGAAGAAGAGGTAATGATTTCACCACCCCTTTTCAAGTTCCTTTCTTCTTCCACTTCTTCTATCTTTGTTATTACCATTCTAAAATAATAAATCCATTATATTATATATACTTTTATGTTATTATAAACATGGTACAACCATATTTCAGTATTCTATCCATCCTTTGAATGACATGTCACCATACGTGCGTACGTACGGCTTACCGTCTCCACGTCGCGTTGTAATTGTTATTCAAAACAGTATTATTCGGATGGTTATAATAATTATGTGTAATTCATGTAAATAATAAATATAACATGATAATTATTCTGTATATATGATATACCATCCAATTAAATATTATTTTAATATCAAAAGAATGATATTGTCGCTCGTGCGTACGTACAGACTACCGTCTCCATGAATGCGATGAGATTCATTCTCCATCGTATCCATTCAAGTATAATTCTCATTTAAAGATTAATAATAATGTTTAAAGACTTAATATAATTCTGGATATGAATAAGATACAACCTATCCATAACAAACATGGATTACATAACAAAACATATAAAATAAAATGAGTAAGTTAACACCCAAAACGACGATAATTCTAAAATATTATTAACAAAGCAATGTTAAAAGATCATATATGATATCATATTGATATATAGAATTCATGTATAATTTAATAAAAATTATTTCACCATTATATAGGAGGTTAACATACCCCAACCAAGGAAAAGTACAAGGTAAGGGTTTATTTCACAATCTCTTCATTATCCGAGGTTGTTTATACGTAATAATCTACGGGGACTTCTTTATCATCCACATACATGTTTCTTAATAATGTATTTCAAAAAAAATTACTATTTAATAGAATATGGGTTAAATTCATTTATACCCTTTTTGACTTTTATACGTGGTTTATAAAGGAATCTTTCCGTTGTTTTCCAAACAAGGTCCTTTTTAACATTTTCGACAGAATTAAGGTAACAATGTTTTTTTAACTTATACGGAGGGTGTGGATATTTTCCGCCATTATAAAATCTTCTATGCTTCCCTTAAAATCTTATTAAAAATTTTTCAAAGTAAATTTTTTATTTTATAATTATGTGACTTTAAAATGATTTCAAAAAAAGGGATATTTCTCTCAAATAGTTTTGATTTCATCTATGTCAACATCCTTTGATGGATTTTAAGATTATTTGAATTTGTTTTATTATGATATTAAACTTCCATATTGTATTTAAGATTTTGTGATTTTTTTTACTATGGATGTGTTATTTTTATACCATTCATGGTTTATGGATAAAGTATTGACATTTATTATGCTAGTTTTAATACAAATACTTATGTTATGTTTAAACCTGTTCATATAAGGAATGCATTGGACTTAATATGTGATGGGTGGAGCCCGCTATAGCATCTCAATGCATCGGTAGGTCTCATGAGACAAACTAGTGTCTTGGAACAAGGCCTTGTCAAAATCTTATTTGTAGTCTTGCCACGAGGCCTTGTCTATGTGGTTATGATAGTCTGTCATTATGTATTCCATCATTATGAAAGTGGTTATTAATATTGCATGTGATTATTTGATTAGTACAATATCAATATGAATAATTAAATGGAATTATTTCATTTTATTTCTGATATATTATGTTGAAGTTGAAGTTTAAAAGGCTTTTGTTTTAGTTATACATTTCCTTAAGTGTTTATTCTTATTTATGAAAGTTTCCGCTATATTGTTATCCTTACTTGGCATTTGATCTCACCCCTTTCTATGTTTTATTTTTCCCAGGATGTGAAGAAGTATTTTATGAATGACTTGTAGGGATAGTATGAGGGGATAAGTGTGTGTACTATGGAGACTATATTTTTGTAGTTTTCATTTTATGATGTAATGTAAACTTTATGAATTTATCTAGTTATTCCAAGGCTACTAAATGAATCAGTCTTTCGAGAATTGATCTTTATTTTGATCATGCCTATGTTATGTAATAATGCACCGACTCTGGGTAACTGGCCTAAGGGCATTACAGTTGGTATCAGAGGAAGTTTAGTACAAACCTTGGAAGCTAGATTTAGATAAACTCTGATTAGAGCACATAGACCTAAGATGGACTTTGAGGATTAGTATAGAAGAACCTCCTAGAATTTTGATATTGTAGAGATTTTGTGAGTTTTCTGAGCAATACATCTCTGTCTGGATACGAGAAGGTAGAGGCGGCTCTAGCACAGATGTACCTAGGGGTAAAACCTGAAAACACCTCTTTGAGATATACTCGAACGGGAACTGGTGCATGAAAATGGGTCTTGCTGCACTCTTGGTAACGACACTCCCAAGGGATATGCTTAGGATAACTCTCATTTTCTTTACAAGTCGTTATGAAGGGTTTATGAGTATATACTTCCTCAAAGAAAACATTTTTATGATTATGGATTATATCAATAAATAGTTCAATTTATGTTATGTGTTTTATAAGTATGGAATTATGTATTTTGATTCATAAACTGATCTAGTTTATTCCATTGTTTAGAAATGGAACGTAGTGAAAGAAATGGAAACTGTATCAATGCACGCACTCCATGTAGGGATTGCCCTCCTGCTCAAGATAATTATAGTGGAGCTGGTGATGCAACTGGTGCTGATCAACTAATCACAATACTGTGACAACTCACTCAGGTTATGAATAATAACTTTACCCATATGGAACACCCTGATCCACAACGTGGAGGATCAATGTTAGATCTCTTCATGAGGCAGAAACCACAAACATTCAATGGGAGTACAAATCCATTAGTAGCCGAGAAATGGATAAGTTCCCTAGAGAAAATATTTCAGGCTTTGGGAAGTAGTGAAAGGGAAAAAGTTATCATGGCAGTTTACCGCCTCACTGGAGATGATGATAAATGGTGGTCATTGATTCAAAACACGAAGGAAGATGATGAAGTATTAAATATGGAATGGAGGGAGTTAAAAGATCTGTTTTTAGAAAAATAATTTCTTCATGACCATCGAGCAGATGTGGAAAGGCAATTTCTGAGTCTAAGAGAAAAGGAGGATGAGAATGTCGCAAAGTATGAGGATAACATTACAGGGTTTTCAAGGTATGCTGAAGATTATATACATAACCCAAGAAGTAATATTGATCATTTCTTTGATGGGTTAAAACTATTTCTCCATTGAGCATTAGTCTCACAATCCTTTTCATCGTACGAAGACATTGTCTCATATGCTATCAAGACAGAGAAAGAATTATCTTATTCATATGACTTTAAAGCAAAGCAAGAGAAGAAGAGATCTACTAATCAATCTGGTAATGGAAGTAAAGGGAAGAAGGGAAAAGTTGAATATCCATCCTACAGTAAATGTGGGAAGAAACACCCTGGCACTTGCTTAAAAGGAATGAGAGTCTGTTACAAGTGTGGTGAAAAAGGCCACCAAGATCATGGTTGCAAGGGGAAGAAGGAAGCTACCGATGTCTAATGCTACAATTGTAGGGAGATGGGACATTATGCAAATGAATGTCCTAAGCGTCAGGGGAACATACCTCAAAAAAGGACAAGGGATCAAGGCCAAGCTCATGCTATCACTACTGCTGAGTTAGAAGCTCCGAAAGACGTGGTGGCATGTAATTTAATGGTTTCCTCAAGTTTATCAAATGCATTATTTGATTCTGGATCATCGCATTGTTTCATATCATCCTAGTTTTCTAAGAAAATTAGATATTTCTAATTTGATTTAACAAGGGAGTTGTCAGTTAAAACTCCTAAGGGAAGTATCATTGCAACAAAGTTTTTTGAATCAGTCCCCATTAGAGCACATAAATGTTCTTTATCTGCTGATCTCATCGTCATACCTATGATTGAGTTTGATATAATCCTCAGTATGGACTGGATTTCGGACCATGATGCGAAGATTTATTATAAGAATAAGGAGGTTACGATTTTTGATGATTATGATAATGAACACCTTATCTTTAGAGCAGAATCATCACCACCTAATTCTTATCTAGATCCACCCCCAGTAGCTCAACTAAATTCAATTATTGGAGAGGAAGAGAATGAAATGACTGTGGGTGAGGAAAGGAATGTTCAAATAGAGGATGTACCTGTTGTGAAAGAATATATAGATGTGTTTCTGGAAGATTTACCTAGACATCCTCCAAAACGAAAAGTTGAATTTTCCATTGATTTAATTCCTGGATCAAGGCCTATATCGAAGACCCCTTATATAATAGACACTATAGAATTAGTTGAACTAAAGAAAAATCTAGAGGAATTGAGTAATAAAGGATTTATTTTCCCTAGTGTTTCTCCATGGGGATCCCCTGTTCTTTTTGTTAAAAATAAAGATGGATCTGTGAGGTTATGTATCGACTACAGGTAGATCAATGCTATAACAATAATGAACAAGTATCCCCTACCTCGCATTGATGATTTATTTGACCAACTGCATGGAGATCAATACTTTTCAAATATTGAACTTCGATCTGGATACCATCAGTTGTGTGTGAAGAAGGAAGACATTCTGAAGACATCATTTCAAACTAGGTATGGGCATTACGAGTTTACAGTAATGCCTTTTGGATTGACTAATGCACCCTTTGTATTCATGGATCTGATGAATAGAGTTTTCAAGGAATATCACAATGAATTTGTGGTGGTATTTATTGATGATATCTTGGTATACTCCAAAAGCTACGAAGATCATGAAAATCACATGCGCATTATCCTAAAGACTCTGAGAAGACATGAATTATATCGGAAGTTTAGCAAGTGTGAATTCTGGCTTCCAGAGATTTCTTTTATTGGCCATATTGTCTCTAAAGATGGAATCTCCTTTGATCCTTCTAAGACCAAGGCAATCCAAGAATGTCTAGCACCTACGAGTATAACTGAGGTATGTAGTTTTATTGGTTTAGCAGGTTATTATCGACGTTTCGTCCAGAATTTTTCCCGGTTGGCTAACCCATTAACAAAGCTCACGCGTAAAGGGGTTAAATTTGTTTGGAAAAAAGATTGTGAAGAATGTTTTGAAGAACTGAAGAGAAGATTAGTCAATGCTCCTATATTGACTCTACCATCGGGGAATGATGGGTTCGTTATTTATAGTGATGCATCGAAGAATGGACTTGGTTGTGTCCATATGCAGAATGATAGGGTTATTGCCTATTCATCACGACAGTTGAAAATTCATGAACAAAACTATCCTACTAATGATCTCGAGTTAGAAGTTGTGATCTTTGCTTTGAAGATATGGAGGCACTACCTCTATGGTGAAAAATATGAGATTTATACTGATCATAAGAGTTTGAAGTATATTTTCTCACAAAAATAACTCAACATGAGGCAAAGGAGATGGCTTGAATTACTCAAGGATTATGATCGTATGATACACTACCACCCGGGGAAGGCAAATAAGGTGGTAGATGCTTTGAGTAGAAAATATCATGGAGTTTTGAACAATATGAGAATTGAAAGGGATCCAATTTTCATGGATCTATTGAAGATGGACATGGGAATAACCAGGGAAGGTGAAACATCAATGCTTTTTCAAATGGTTTCCAACCCATCTTTACTAGAAAGTATTAAGAGTTATCAGACCGATGATGAAGAATTCCAAAAGAATATTAAAGTTGTGAATGATGTGAGATTGAGAGACTTTGTGTATGAAGATGGAATTTTGAAATTCGGGAGGAGACTTTGTGTTCCCAATATACCTGATCTAAAAATGGAATTGTTGGATGATGCTCATATTTCCAATTTTTCTATACACCCTGGGAGCACCAAAATGTATAGAGACTTGAAGGAACATTTTTGGTGGGAAAAATGAAGAGGGAGATTTCTAATTTTGTGTCAAGATGTATTGTTTGACAACAAGTGAAAGCTGGAAGGCAATAGCCTGGAGGAGTCATGCAACCTCTTCCCATACTGGAGTGGAAATGGGACAATATTACGATGGACTTTGTCATGGGGATACCAAAGACTCCTAGAAGGAATGATGCAATATGGGTTATTATTGATCGTCTTACCAAGTCAGCACATTTTATTTCTATAAGAGAAGATATAACACTGGAACGTTTAGCAAGACTATATATTGATGAAGTTGTGAGACTTCATGGAGTACCCCTATCGATTGTTTCTGATCTTGATCCCCATTTTACTTCAAGATTCTGGAAAAGTGTTCAGAAAGCCATGGATACCGAACTTCATTTGAGCACTGCCTACCACCCTCAAACATATGGACAATCAGAACGAACTATTCAAACCTTATAAGACATGTTGAGATCCTGCTCACTTGACTTTCAGGGTATTTGGGATCAATATTTAACTCTGGTAGAATTTTCCTATAACAATAGCTTCCATTCAAGTATTCAGATGGCACCATATGAAGCGTTATACGGAAAGAGATGTCGCACACCAACCTGTTGGGATGATGTTGGTGAAAGAAAACTTGTAGGCCCAGAACTGGTGGAGGAAATGATGGAAAAGGTGAAGGTAATCCAAAACCATATCAAAGCAGCTCAAAGTAGGCAGAAGATCTATGCCGACAATCGAAGAAAGGATTTGGAATTTTAAGTCAGTGATCATGTTTTCTTGAAGGTATCTCCATGGAAAGGAGTCATACGTTTTGGTAAGAAAGGTAAATTGAGTCCCAGGTACATCGGACCTTTTGAAATTCTAGAACGAATTGGGGCTGTAGCTTACTGTTTGGAAATGCCGCCAAATCTCTCCACAGTTCACGATGTGTTCCACGTATCACTATTGAGGAAATACATGCCTGACCCAACGCATGTACTCACCTATGAGGAATTAGAACTGGAACCTGATCTCTCTTATTGCGAAGAGACCATCAAGATTATTTATACGAGAGAACAATTACTGAGAAACCGGACGACTCGTTCGGTATAAGTCTTGTGGAGAAACCATAAGATGGAAGAGGCAACGTGGGAACCCGAGGAACTTATGATGAAGAACCACCCGAGTCTTTTCATGCAGTAGTATTCTATAAATTTCGAGGATGAAATTATTTGAAGGAGGGGAGAATGTAACTCCCCAAGTTTCTACAGTACACTTCTCTTTGAATAATGCAATAGCGTGTGTTGTACGCAACATCGAGTTCTAACACACCACAACCAATCAAACTAGCCATTATGAATAGTAATACCCAATTTTTGAAATTTATAAATTTTATTTTTCAAAATGGACATCATTTTTGGATTCGGAATATCGAAATTATCCTAGGGTGAATTTTTGGTATTTTTCTGAAGAACTTCATTTTTTGATGAATAGTGAAACCACTAAGTGGTAGTTAAAAAACTGAATTTTTCATAAAACTTAATTTTACCACTTCTGTGACTAGAATTTCGAAAATCCAAGAGACATAGTTAATATCAAGGAGTAAAATTTGTTTCAATGAGATGAACATAATTTTTGGTGAATAGTAACTTTTTACTTTTATTTACCACGGTTAAAAGTAAATAGGGTAATTAAGGGTAAAAATGATATTAATATTACCCTACCGCATGTCCTAATTCTATTGGACAAGTGTATCTCAACCAAAAACAACCTTAGTAATAAAATATTATCATTTAGGTCCACTTGGATTAGATTAGGACATTTATTATTATTTAATTCAAAGAAGAGTTAAAAGAGTTAAAATCAAGGTTTATTTACTAAAACATTTTTTATATAGGGTTAAACATATGATATATTCGATTATAAATATTAATTATAAATCTAAAAATATTTCCTACATAATTATATTCTATTTATAATTTTTAGACATTAAATAATTTAATTATTTATAAAACAATGATGATGCAGTAATTACCATAATAGTGAAAAATTAAAATAATTGATATTATAAATACACAAATAAATATAATTTGAGACCTTTTATGAATTACACTAATTATTTAGGTTAATATGACATGTTAGGAATGATTTAATTAACTTTTTTCGAAGTAATCATTCTGTTATGATTTTCACAAAAATCAATTTTCCAAATAGTGTCAAAATTGACATAAAAGAGTTTTTTAAAAACAATATTATATTATTAATTGATATTCAATTCCTAAAAATATAAGGTTCGGCCAAGAGACTTATATAATGATAGGTGTATCATTAATGGACCACTTGGGGGTCTCTTAGAGGTATATAGTAAGTTTATTAAATATATTATATAAAAAAACAAAGTGACATGGTAAGTGTCAAACTAATTAACTAAGAGTTAAAACTAAAAGAAAAGGTTAATATAATGACCCAAACCTATCTAAATTCTATTGGTTTAGTGGTTTTAGACCCATCCCCACCTTAACCTATAAATAATCCACTTTGTATCCATTATAAATCTAATATGAATTTATTATAAAATAATATTTCTAGCTTTTCCAAAGGTGCCCCTCCCCCCTCTTATAAAAGGGCACTCCCCCTTCTCATTAATTCACACCTTCAAAGCCTTTTGGTTAGGCCCACCCCTACCCAAATACTCTCTCAACTTCCCTCACTTCATCCTAGAGTCCTTCCTTTAGTCATAAATCCAACCTAAGGATCCATTTTGATCAAATCAAAAGGAAGAACCCGAAGAAGAGGTAATGATTTCACCACCCCTTTTCAAGTTCCTTTCTTCTTCCACTTATTCTATCTTTGTTATTACCATTATAAAATAATAACTCCAGTATATTATATATTATTTTATGTTATTATAAACATGGTAAAACCATATTTCAGTATTTTATCCATCCTTTGAATGACATGTCACCATACATGTGTACGTACGGCTTACCGTCACCATGTCGTGGTGTAATTGTTATTCAAAACATTATTATTTGGATGGTTATAATAATGATGTGTAATTCATGTAAATAATAAATATAAAATGATAATTATTCTATATATATGATATAAAATCCAATTACATTTTATTTTAATATCAAAAGAATGATATTGTCGCTCGTGCGTACGTACGGACTACCGTCTCCACGAACACGATGAGATTCATTCTCCATCATATCCATTCAAGTAAAATTATCATTTTAAGATTAATAATAATGTTTAAGGACTTAATATAATTCTGGATATATATATAAGATACAACCTATCCATAACAAACATGGCTTACATAACAAAACATATAAAAGAAAATGAGTAAGTTAACACCCGAAACGACGATAATTCTAAAATATTATTAACAAAGCAATGTTAAAAGATCATATATGATATCATATTAATATATATGATTATTTTATAATTTAATAACAATTATTTCACCATTATACATGAGGTTAACCTACCCCAACCAAGGAAAAGTACAAGGTAAGGGTTTATTTCGCAATCTCTTCATTATTCGAGGTTGTTTATACGTAATAATCTACTGGGACTTCTTTATCATCCACATCCATGTTTCTTAAAAATATATTTCAAAACCTTTTTACTATTTACTAGAATATGGTTTAATGTAATTTATACCCCTGTTGAATTTTATAAGTGGTTTATAAAGGAATATTTCTGTCGTTTTTCAAACATGGTCCTTTTTAACCTTTTCGACAGAATTAAGGTAATAATGTTTTTTTAACTTATACGGCAGGTGTGGCTATTTTCCGCCATTATAAAATCATCGAAGCTTCCCTTACAAGCTTATAAGAAAATTTTCGAAGTAAATGTTTTATTTTATAATTATGTGACTTTTAAATTATTTCAAAAAAGGGATATTTCTCTCAAATAGTTTTGATTTCATCTATGTCAACATCCTTTGATGGATTTTAAGCTTATTTGAAGTTAACTTATTATGATACAAAACATCCATATTGTATTGAATGTTTTGCGATTTTTTTGACTGTGGATGTGTTATTTTTATAAAATTCATGGTTTATAGTGAAAGTATTGACATTTCGTATGCTAGTTTTAATACGAATGTTTATGTTATTTCTAAATCTGTTCATATGAGGAATGAATTGGACTTAATATGTGACGGGTGGAGCCCGCTATAGCTCCTCGATGCATCAGTAGGTCTCATGAGACAAACTAGTGTCTTGTCACAAGGCCTTGACAAAATCTAATTTTTAGTCTTGGCACGAGGCCTTGGCTATGTGGTTATGATAGTCTAGAATTATGCATTCCATCATAATAAAAGTGGTTATTGATATTTCATGTGATTATTTGATTAGTAGAATATCCATGTGAATAAGTAAATGGCATTATTTCATTTTATTTCTACTATATTATGTTGAAGTTCAATTTTAAAAGGATTTTGTTTTAGTTATACATTGCCTTAAATGTTTATTCTTATTTATGAATGTTTCCACTATATTGTTATCCTTAATGGGCATTTGATCTCACCCCTTTCTATGTTTTATTTTTCCCAGGATGTGAAGAAGTATTTTATGAATGACCTATAGGGATAGTATGAGGGGATAGGAGTGTGGACTATGGAGACTATATTGTTGTTGTTTTCATTTTATGATGTAATGTAAACTGTATGAATGTATCTAGTTATTCCAAGGCTACTAAACAAATCGGACTTTCAAGACTTGATCTTTATTGTGATCATGCCAATGCAATATAATAATGCACCGACTCTGGGTAACTGGGGTCGAGGTGTTACATTGTAGTGTAGCACACTAGGCTGAATCTTAGTATAGGTGGATGTGGTGAGAATATGGGGGATACAACATAGAAATTTAAGGATCCAATTCCAAATCCATCATGGCTCTGACATGGTCTCTATGAGGCAGTGTAGGGGAATCTTGGGGTGGATTTTAGGGCTACTTCATTTTCTAGGGTACCTATGCCATGGTTAGTTGGGCAATGACGCAGCCTCCCTATTGGTGAAGGGGGACTATGGTGTGGAGTTTAAGGCTATGATGTATCCCCTATATAAACTTTAATAGGATCTTACCTTTTTACTCAAACACATGGTTTGACCAAGGGGGATGCAGTGTGGTTCCTTGTCATGTACGGTAGAATACCCTATGTCAGGGAGGACTACGACATGGTCCTAGGTGTTGTGTCATAGTATTCTAAAATTTTACTCATCTATAAATACAGTGACCCCCATTAAAACCTATTTTTCTACAACTTATTACACTTGAAACCTTGGTGCATTATGGAGTTTTTTAAGGATATTTGAAGCCCATTTCGATTGGGATTTATCCTAGATTCTTATGTTTGATCTATAACAATCTAAGGTATATTCTACCTTCCTCTTCTCATGGTTTATTATTGGATCGACCTTGTTTACTCTTTCCATATTATTGAGTACTTTAAACATCATTCTAATGGAGTTTTCATGGTTTTTTATTGGTGTGGTTATGTTGTGACATCCATGGAGGGATGTAATTTCTTAAGGGAGAGTTGATCAGAGATCTATGATGTTAATCCAATTTTTAAGAAATTTTACACTTTTGAGTTAGGGGGTTCATTTATTATCTTTTATTTACGTGAAATAATAAGTTTTCCATGGTTTATCCCTTTGGATGATTGTAGAATTTATATAATAATGATATAATAAGATTGGATAATGAAATTTTTTATGGTTATAAATCACAATATTTATACTATGATAATGGTTTTTATCTTAATTTTATAGATATTGTGATTTATATAATATGAATTTGTTATAATGTTTTTATTCTTGGGTTAACATGTTTATATTTGATGAAAAATGGTAAAGATCATAAATTAGGAATTAATTTATTAGTTTTCTTAAGAATTAAATGGGCATGTTTAATAAATATGGAGTATCTTGTAATTTTATGGTAATCAATTTGATACTAATTGCATGATTAATTGAATTTGTTATTCCTTTTGTTAATTTAATTGATAAATAAATTGATTCTATAATAATTTTAAATGATAAAAAAATAATGCATGCAATTGATAATTATTCTTCTCAAAGATTGATGAAACTATTTTTTTTATGGAGAGAATGTGTAACAATTTAATAGCTTGTTATATATAATGCCTTAGGTTTCCGATAATTGTAACCTATGAATAATGAATTAGTTAATTCATGATGGAATAAAAACTTATGTTTGATAAAGTTAAATATTTGGGGCTGAATGTTTCCATTTGTTTATAATGGTTGGATTTCTAGTTCTTGGGGATGAGTGAGTCCATTTTCATGTGAAGGATAAATACCTTATTTTAGGGTCTAATTTTTTATTTTGGCAATGAATTTTGTTTGAAAACTTTTGTGTTATATGGATATGAACCTTATGATGTAATGTGAGTTTGGTATGGTATATGAGATGTGGATGGGGAGGACCGAGGTTGTGGTAGTAGTTGATACATGTGATAGAGAGATGCATGATGATATGTTTGTGTTGTTGGGGATGACATCAGGATTATGGAATGAGTTGAAGATGGGATTTCCCATTAATATTATTAAATCATGGATTATTTCTTGATATTATTTTGTTTAATGGTTGATGAATGGGTTACTTGTATTATCTTCATTCCTTTCCCCACTGATTTAGGTAGCTTAGTGTACTTGGTTTTGTTTCTCTCTCATGGTATCTTAGGATTCTTTCCTATAGTACTTGGAATTATGAAATGTTAATAATATTAAATAAGTATTTAAACCATGTGGTTGGTGTTTCTATAATGTAAATGAGATGATCTTGAGAAATCATGGGCTTGGTTTGGATTATGCTTGAAGGGAACAGACTTGGATTTGATGTATAATGAAGTGTGTGATGTGAAATATTATTGACAATTAATTAATGGTTAATTAATTAATTAATGGAAAGAAATGAAAACAATAAAATAATTAATTAATTTTTCTCCTTAAATTCTTCTGTTGTTATAGGATATCAATTACCTAGTAGTGATAGCCATGTTTTTGGGTGGTGATAAATACAGTTGATCTTGGGACTAGATTATTTTCCAAAGTGTGATTGACATCTATATTATATCATATACATTTTTTAATTTCATATGATACACCAATCATGTTGTTTAGGGAGGATGACACCTAGTGTACTCTCAGAGGGTGTTTTCTCAAACACCTTGGTGAGAGGATGGATGGTTGACTACCCCTTCTAACCCCACTCTCTTATCTTGGTAGTTTTATGTACTGGTATGGATGTAGGTTGGTTTCCATTTATATATATTTATATAGGGATGATTTAGATTTTGGTTATTTCTCACACATGTATCTTTAGATATTGCATCCATAGGATTATTATAGGTATGACATGTATAGGCTGTGATGGATTGAGGTACCTAACTTAGTGTATGGGCTATGATGGATTCAAGTATAATACCTGATATATGATACACATCATACAGTATGTGGATGCTCATAAAAACTACTCAGTTACTATATAGATATGGGATATGGGATTATGTGATGATGTGATGCATGAGGTGAATGTTATGATTGTTTTTCCTTGTATCCAAAAATATATCTTACTTTTTTAGAGAGATGGATCAAGATGTATAATGTTGGGGAAGAGGGAAAAACTATTGGGGAAGTGGTATTAGGGTACCCTTGATGTGTTCCTGGAGCGTTGGTTTTAGGGGTCCGAGGGTTCAGAGGGGGGAAATGGCATGCTCCTAGATCTTTAATGTGGACTATTGGTGTTTATGGAAAGCCAAGAACCGAGCCAGGTTTGAGGGGATTATTTTCACTGGAAGTTCCATCGTGGGAAGAGTTCGGTGCATGATGGTTGAGCTGATGTTCCATTCTGGTAACTGAAAGGAGGCCCCATCCATTCATTTTTTGGTTGTCCCTGTGGCTGCAGTTCATCTCATTACCTCAAGGGGCATTGGATTTGATGGGTTTCTCCTGAGATCGGCCTAAATCTCAACAGAGAAGGGTCATGTGTCCTTGGGGACATGCATGGAGTTGGGGTGGTTTGTGATGCTAGGGGAAGTGTTGTCCTGGTATTCACAACTCACATTGGGAGGGGAAATTCTGTCTGGGTGGAGGCCAAAGCTGTTCTCTCAGGTTTGTCCATCTACAGGGAAGGATACATTTCTATCTCGTAGGTGGAGACTAATTCTATTATTATCCATGATGCTTTACTCGGTAAAGGCTCTATCCCCTTTTCAATCTCTTACATCATTCATAAATTCAAGGCTCTCTTGAGAAACAACACTTTGATCATCCACACTTGGTAGGAGGGGAACAAAGTGGAAGACTATTTGGCCTCCCCGACTACTCATGGTACTCTGTTTATCTGCCTTTCTTGTGATTTCTTACTTAAACTTGAGGGGTGAACTTGATTCGGGATGATGCCCTTGGATGTCAGTACTTTTGGCCTCCATAGGTCCTGGTTGTTCTCTTTCTCTTTCTCTTTCCCTATAGCTCTCCTAGCCTAATAATAAAATTATAATGTTGTCGAGGTTATTGTTGTCCTTACCTTTTTGTACTTGTAGTTTACCTTTCTAGTTGTTCAATTATGTAAGAAATTGTATGTATGTACTTGTGTTTTCTTTTATATATATCCATGAGAAGGATTTTATTGGTTTATCTATATTTTATGTCTCATCCACATGTTCTCTGAAAGGGTAATGCCTCCTATTTTTATTTTTATTAAACCTTCAGTTCCAGTCAACAACTCGAGCCCTACTGAAGTTGGGACTCAGGAGGTCACCATCTCCCTTATCTCATTTCTATCCCATGAGGGGTACTCTTTGGGGGGAGGGGGCTATGATAGTGTGGTATAAATGGTTCTGGTTTAGGTATATGATGAATTTTGGAGTTAGACACACATGAGACTACATGGGTTGGTAGGAAAACTATGTCAGATAAGTTTAGTAAGAGATATAAACACGGGAGACCAAATGATACATGGTTATTTAGGGCCCCTTATGATATAATGCATGAAACTTTAAGTTTACCAAGTCTAATAAACAAAGTGATACTTGTTTTATTGTATTGAATAAAGATAGGATCATGTATCATTCTTATTTTCACTTGTATTTGAAACGGTTAGACCTTTGGATAAGTTAAATACTAAAAGAAAAAGATAAATTAATCAATTAATTAATATTTTGTATTATATGTTCCAGTTTTATGAGTCTAACCATTTTTTCCTTTTGCGGGTATGGATCCAAGTCGACATCGTTGTTAGGTTCACACTGAAGATGTTCAGGAGTATGTTTTAGCAGATTTCCAAAGAGTTCTAGTTGATACCAATAAATCTTAGTGGAGGAATCTCTGAGATTTTCAATGATATAGTCTATAGAAGTATTAGGGATCCATTTCAGACTCATCCAAAAAATATAGGTTAGATAAGGTGGATATTACCTTTTCTTGATATGTTCTTAGAAGGAAAACTATATTTAATTGGATATAAAGATACAATGGGGAGCAGGGAGGTAGTGGTGGATATTGTTCCTTGGGGATCATGAGAAGTCGATGGTCTTGGGGGAGAAGTTTTGAGACCAATTCCAAGAAATTTTTATTTCTTCGACTCTAAAGGTTGTATGTCACCGGGATCTTCCTACCCTTCGACAGGGGAGTTCCAATGAGTGGGAATTTGGAATCCCTTTTAGCACCCTTTTGTGATATACTTCAAACCAGTTACTAGAAAAGGAGTCTATGGTGAGGCATTTTGAGGAGGCTTTGTGTCCAAAAATCCAATGTTAGGTTACCTCATTCATGTTGCAGACATACCTGAAGGTTCCTAAATGTGATAATGTTGTTAAGAGGACACTAGATAGAACTAAATCATTATGATAGGGGAGTTTTTAAGATTCATCATAAATTATATTTGTGGTTTGTTGTTACCAGTTTCTAGGAAAAAAAAGAGTTTTTGATCATCCAAAAGTTGGTTCTAAACCTCACCATCTTGTTTCTTTGAGAGTGTAGAATCTCAAACCTATGTTAAGGGTTCAGATACATGTTTTTCATGTGGAGGTTGAGGTCATCAGTGTCATGATTGTTGGAACTTTCTTAACATCCATCATACGGTAGGTTTCCTAATTTAGGTTCTTTTATTGAGGCAGTTTCAATCGAGGTAGCAACAATAGGGTGTTCTATTATAGGATCAGTAGAGATGATATGGGGTGAGAAGAGGATAGACCAGAGATGATCCTCATCTCCAGAGAGTATATAAAAGTCCTTGAAAATTTCATGGTCAGCATTATTTTTAGCATTTCTAGTTCCTGGTGAGATAGAAATTTTTTTAATGTACCCTATTATTGTTCACTACTTGGGTGCATGATATTTTTAATTCAGGAGCTACACACTCCTTTTTGTAACCTACTCTACTCAATTATTTGGGACTTGAGGTGGAGAGGATTATAGTTCCCCTAATTTTGACTATTCCAAATGGAGGTCAATATTATTTTTGTAAAGTATGCAGAGACCATGAGCTAGTGATATGGAAGCACCACTCTTGGGGAGACTTCCAATTTTTACAGATACAACTATATGACATTATCTTCTGAATGGATTGGTTATATTCATTGTAGGATATCATAGGTTTATTTAGGAGGAAATTTTTATTGTATTATAATGATGAATATCCATAAGTGTTCATTGGGGAGAAAGAACCTTGGATTGACCATAGGCATGTTTCATCATTAACTTCCTTGATGAGAAAAATATTGCTAAGTTAATTGGATGTTTAATTGTTGGTGTTTCATAGAGCTGTAGAATATTACCATGATGTCTTCCATTAAGAATTTGTATCATTTCCCCTCAATGATAGATCAAGTTTGGGATCAAGATATAGTTGGGTGTTTCTCCTGTCTTGATGTCACTATATAGGATTACGCCTTCTAAGTTGAGAGATATGAAGTACAACTTGATGATCTGTTGCAATGAGGGTTTGTTTGGATGACTATGCCACCTTAGGGTGCACCCGTTTTGTTCATGAATAAGTATGGTGGTAGTTTTGTATATTTTTATCGATTATCACGACTTTAAAAAAGTGAAAGTGAAGAACTACTATCCTCTTCCAAGGATTGATTATTTATTAAATCATCTGAAATGAGAAATTTGGTTCTAAAATATCGATCTGTGGTTGAGATATCATTAGATGTGGGTGAAGGATAGGGATATTCTAAAAAACTCTTTCTGATGTCTTCATTGTAATTATGAGTTCATTATGATCCCATTAAGTGTGATGAACGATCCAAACATGTTCATGGGTTTAATAAACATAATTTTCAGGGAGTTTCTTGATAATTTCATATTGGTTTTTGTTAACAATATTCTTGTGTACTCTATGGATAAAGAAGAGAATTTAGAGAATTTTCATTCCATTTTGGGAGTCATTCATCACCAGCAACTGTTCAATAAGTTGTTGAAGTGTTAGTTATGGTCTTGTAAAGTTACTTTTTTGGGGAATTTCATTTCTCAGTATACAGTAGTTGTGGATCCTTCAAATATTGAGGTAGTTTTTTCTTGGTCATCCTCCAAGACTATTAGAATGGTGAAAAATTTCCATGGTATTGTAAGCTATTATAGTATGTCTATAGATAATTTATATCAGGATGTGAATCCTCTGACATCCTTTACCAGAGAGGATCAAGTGTTCTTGTAGACTGAACAGTGTCAGAAAGTACCCAAAGGAGAAGTTACTCAGTGATCCTAACCTTTTTTTTTCTAGTAGAGGTGGTTCAGTTTGATTTTTTCAATGAAACTTCACATCATGGTTTGGGATGTGTTTTGAAGTAGCATATATTAGTTGTTTCTTGTGGGTTTTGATAGGTACAACCCCATTATTGAAACTATTCCACCAATGATCTTGAGTAAGAATCAGTTTTGTTTGACTTGAATTTATGGTGACATTATCTCATTGGTGATCATTTTTAGTTTTTACCTATCAGAAGATCATGAGGTATGTCTTCTCTAATAATGACTTGAACTTTTGAAAACTATGGTGGATGGAATTATTACAGGACTAAGACTTCAATATTTCATATAAACTATGAAAATTAAATGTAGTAAATTATGCATTGAGTATGAAGTAACATAGTGATGTTTTATGTGAATTTGGATATTCCTGGAGAGTGATATAAGAACTCTCAGTGATGTATCTTGATATAGGAGAGTTTGAAGTTGAATGTTTTCTTTTGAAGATGATATTTAATTCATATTTGGTTCTGACAGTGGAGGAGTCTAAGCTAGGGTATTTAGAGGTAGAGGCCTGGAGAGACTGAGTTGTTTTCAGTGATTTCCATGATAGTTGGTCTAAGTATTAACAATACTAGGTGTTGCTTAAGGGAATAATTTTAATTCCTTTGGAAATGTGTGAGGTAGTTATTCATGGGTTCCATATCTCACCCATGTTAGTACATCCTGACAAGACAAAGACGTATTTATATTTGAGAGTTCAATTTTAGTGGCTTGGATTTAAGAATTAAATTACTGAGTTTGTGTCTTGATGTTTGTCCAGCTAGAAGGTGAAGGCCAAGAACAATGTTTATATTGGTGTTCTCTAGCCTTTACATGTTTCTCAGTGGAAGTGGGGGGACATCTTGATGGACTTTTTTCTAGTTTAACTTGAGCTCAGGGACTCTATGATTCTATATGGTTGATAGTGGATCATTTGTTAAAATCATCCAACTTTATATAAATTAGGGAGTTGAGATTAGTGGAGGTTTTTTTGAGGTAGTATCTTGAGGTGGTGGTGAGACTCTAAGAGTCCTGAGGATGATCATCTCTGATTGAGATACTAATTTTTTCTATAGGGTATGGAGAGGTCTCTAAAATGATTTTCGATATTAATTATTCCATACAAATACATTTCATTTTCAAATGGAATGTTAGACAGTGCATATTAACTAGAATCTTATAGACATATTGTGTTCTTGTATCCTGGATTTTGGATTTTTTTGGATGAGGCACCTTCCCTTGGTTGAGTTTTCTTAGAAAAATATTTTTCACTCAACTATTAGTATTGAACCATTTTTAGATTTTTATGGCCAATTTTGTTTTCTTTTTTCCGATAGATCTGGTTTAGAGAGGCATCATTTCTTGGGATGAAACTAGTGAAAAATATGATAGTGATGGTTCAGGTTATTACTTAGAGGAAAAGGGAAATGAAAGAGCATCAGGAATCCTATAAGGATCATAGGAAGAGATGTTTTTAATTCAACATTGGAGATCCCATATTCTTGAAGGTGAATCCTCATCATGAAAATTAAAGTCTTGGACATAGTAGAAATTTTTCTCCCAAGTTTGTTGATCCTTTTGATGTGTTGGATCATGTTAGATTTATGGAATATTATATAGCACTTACCCCATATATAAGTTGGATACATGATGTATTTCATATTCCTTAGCTTCTTCATTAGATTCATGATGACTATCACATCATTTATTATGGAAATATTTATTATTATGATGATGTGACCTTTGAGAAGTATCCTATAGAGATTTAGGACCACCAAGAGAATGTGTTGTGTGGGTATGTTATTCCATTGGTTCATATCCGATCTTGACATGGAATTGTAGAAGAGATTACCTACGAACGTAATTCATAGATACACACTTAGTATCCCAAACATGTTTTTTATTTAGATCTCCAATTTTTATATTTATATTCATGGTTTTTAAACCCTTTATAGTTCATGGGATGGTTTTCTATTATTTCTTTATTGTTTCCTTTCACTTTTTTGAGTGGTATCTCCTTAGGAGAGTATTTTGGAGTTGGTTAATGTTTTTTCATGGTTTTTTAATTTGTTCCACTGAATGGGGTGGATGATCTCTTGTGATGGGGAGATCCTTGTGTGGTATCTTCTAGGGTGGAAATTCAGATGACCCATTTTCTTTTTTTCTCCAGTTTGGGTTTTGAATTATCAAGGATTAGAATGGTTTGAGAGTTCATTGATGTAGGGTCTGGGATTTTGGTAGCCATTATATTTATGAGTTTTGAGTGTTGGAGGCACCCAGAGGAGGTTCCCAGCTATTTGGAGAGTGATTAGAGAAAAGAAGGGTTGCACTCCCAAAAATGTCTTAGTGGAATCATTGCAGCCTAGGATATATTGTAGTATAGGTGAATCTGGCATAGAGATTGTGGCTACACCATAGTGTCTTGAGGATACACTTCCAAATCCATCATGTCCATGGAGGGATACAACATCATTGTAGGGGATACGCCTTGGTCTTCAATAATTTTCCATTCATATTAATACTCTTACCCCCATCTGAATCCATTTTCTCCCACTTCTTTCACACAAACCCTAGGCACGGTTGTGGTGGGACATCCTTGGAGGGTTGATTTTCTTGCAGGATTTGTTATCAGAGATCCGTATTATTGATCAGTTCATATGCAATGAACATTGATGCTTTTGAGTTGGGGGATTCATTACTTCTATTTTATTTATTTTCAATAATAATTTGTCTAGGAGTTATCCTGCTATAAAATAACGGAATTTACCTAATAAATATTAAACCGAATTTCAGTAATGGAATTTTTTATGGTTAGTGATCACATGATTTATACCGTGATAAATATTTTTTTCTTGATTTTATAGATAGTGTGTTATCTGTACTATGATTTGTTTATCATTTTTTAATACTTGGGATAGCATGTTATTTTGATGTGAAATAGTAAAGAATGTAAAGCAGGAATTTTTTTAATTAATTAGACTAAGAATTATGGGGGAGTGTTTAATAAATCCAACATATCTTGTAATTAGGTGGTAATAAAATTGATTCTAATTTCATAATTAATTTAATTTTTTCTTCCATGTGTTAATGGAATTTATTGAAAAAATGAAACTGGAATGCTTGTAAATGATAAAAATAATAAAAATGTATGTAATTGAGAATTTTTCTTCTAACATTTTTATAAAACTGGTTTTATACTGGAGATAATGTGTAACAATTTGATATCTTGTTATAAATGATGCTATAGATTTCCTATAATTAGAACCTATGAATAATGAACCAGTTAATTCAATATGGAGTAAAACCAGTTTTTTTATAAAGAAAAATCTTTAGGGTTGATATTTTCTACTTGTTTATAAAGGTCAGATGCCTTGTGTTTGGGAATGAGTGAGACCATTCACAAGTAAAAGTTAAATGACTTATTTTAGGGAATATTTTTTCCTATTGACTATGATCATTTGTTTTCTACCTTTTGTGTACTCAAGATATGGTCCTTGTGATGTGATATTAGCTTGGGATGGATGATGAGATGTGTGCGGGGAGGCCCCATGTTGTGGCAAAAATTGATGCCTGTGATGCTGAGATTCATGGTGATATGCATGTAGTATCGAAGATGACACTAGGATGATGGAACAGGTTGAATCCAAACTTTCCCATTGATGTTCTAAAAGCTAGGATGTTTTCTTAATGTTAATTTATTTAATGACTGATGGTTGGGTTTCTTGTTTTAGTTGCATTCCTTTCCTCACTACATGAGGCAACTGGATATGCTTGGATATGAATATCTCTTATTGTAGAATAGGATGATTTCATGGAGTACAAATAATTATGGAATATTAATAATTTTTAACAATGATTTAACCCATTGGGTTTGTGTTGTTGTAATGAAAATGATTTGATATTAAGAAATTATAAACTCAGTTTAAAATATGCCTAGAGGGACTGGACTTGGATTTGATGGATAATGAAATTTGCAATGTGAAATAATGTTGAGAGTTAATTAATGGTTAATTAATTAAATAATATAGGTAAATGATAAAATTTAAATAAGTAATTAATATATCTCTTTAAATTCTTATATTCATTTAGGATATCAAGCCCCTAGAAGTGGAATACAAGTGTTCGAGTGGCGACAACTACAATTGGTCTTGGGACTAGGTTATATCTCATAGTGTGGTTACGAGCTATATTATATCCTATAGATTTTTTAATTTCATATTCTACCCCACCCATGTCCCTTAGGATGAATGACACCTAGTGGACTTTGGGTGGGTTTTTTCCCCAACATCCAAGTGGTAGGATGGATGTCCAACTACCCCCACTGGCCCCACTCTATTCTCTTGGTATTTTTATGTACTGGTATGCATAGAGGTTAGTTTACCTTTATATATGTGTATAGAGGGTTGTGATGGCTTGTTGTTATTTCAAACACATGTATCTATAGATATAATATCCAAAGGGTTATTATAGATATGATGTGTATAGGTTGTGATGGCATGAGGTACCTTACTTAGTGTATGGGTGTTGATGGCTTGAGGTATAATACACGATGTATGATACATGATATGGGATGTGGTGGATTCTAGAAACTACTTGGTTACTATATGGATATGTGATATGTGATTATGTGATGTATGAGGTACATTTAGTGATACTTATCTTGTCACACCCACCATTTTTAAATTATTAATTTTATTAATTTTACTGGACTTCAGGTAGTTTGGGATGAATCCCAACTTAAAAATTTTTGAGTTATTTTTTAAAAAATAAATGTTTTTCCCTTGGTTGCATCCAATGCCCCACGTTCTAATCCACGTGGCCTTTCCTAGGTCACCACGTGACCTCTCCTGGTTTAGATAATTAAATAAAATGGATTAATAATAAAGAAATAAAATGAAAATAATAAGTTTAATAAATTTATTTAATGATAATAATAATAATATTGTTTGATAATAATAATATTATTATTAATAGTGTTCAGGATATAAAATTTATTAAATTTTTACTAATGTTGTGATAATAAATATTATTATTAAACTTATTTGATTTTATTACCATTTTTTTACTATTTTTTTACTTATTTTATTTATTTATTTTTTTACTTTTTCCTCCATTTTTCTTAGGTTTTTTCCTCCCCCTAGTGTTCTTCGCACCCCCTCCCCCTTGAGACCCTCACATCGTGTCGCCTTACTCCCCAGCCCGCCCTACCACTTCCTGATAGCACTGCCTCCCCTACACCTCTAACACGCTGTGACATCCTATTTTTCTCCCACATTGCGCCGCCCCATTTTCCCTTGGTCACCTCCATCCAGCTAACCCTCCCAGCACCCTACCTCTCTTATGTGGCCCACATCTGGCACCTCCCTTTTCATGTGTTTCACCTCCCTCATGGCTAACGACCTCTTATCCCCTTTCCTTTCATCACTGGTATTGACTCCCCTTCTAGAAAAACCTGAGCTGGTGTGAAGCCCCTTTACGACATGTCCCTATCCCGACACGGCTTCCCAGTGCGCCTCCCCTACTGGTCGTGTCCTAGTCCAGTGCCCCCCCACCCCCCGCTGGCCAGCGCCGCTCCAACTCCCCCACCAGCACTATGATCTCCTTGTGTGCGCACTGCACCCCTCTGGATAAGTCTCTCCCCTTTTCTCTTTGAGTTTTCGTTTTTCCAGCAGGTATGAGTTCTAATTTTAGTGGTTTAACTTGATTTTTTTTGTTCAAATTCATGATTTTGGGTTTGGCCTAGGTTCCTTGTGGTGAAAACGACATGCAATTGAAGTTACGCACTAGAATTTGAAGATTTCACACCAATTTTGGGGGTTTCTCCACCCAAGGTAGGTGGTTTCGTGTTTAAAGATTATTTAATGAATTAATTTTCTTTATTAATTAAATTATAATGTTCTTTGATTAATTTTTTTGGTGTGTATTTGGTTTTCTTAAGGTTTTCTATGTGTTATATTTGTTTGGTATCATGTTCATGTGGTTTGGGGGTGTTCTTTGGCTAAAAACTTGTATTAAGTCAATCGTTAGCATTTTAATAATATGTGCAATTAGTTTTTCATCTATGCAAGTGGGTTTAATCGTGTTTTTGACATGGTGTTGCATTTTCTTGGTCATAAGTGAAGGTGTTGTGTGGGTTGAGTACGTTATTACTTTGAAACCCCACATTTAACTAATTACTAGTGTTTAATAAATTGTGTGTTTTTTTTGTAAAAATGTGCAAAGTCCACAAATTATGTTTTTTTGTAGTGTCCATAATCATTTTTTTACAAAAAGAGGGTTTGAGTGAGCCTTTGGCATTTAAATTCATGTTTCATATTCTGAAATTTCTTAATAATGTTTCTAGTGTTTTATTTAACTGGGAAAATGTTATTTTAACTATGTAGTTGGGTTATTAGTTGATGTAAGTGGTGCAGTTTGTGTTCTTGATGTGGATTTTGGTGTGTTTGGTCATGAAGGAGGGATGGGTTGGTTTTTTGTGTTAATCTATGTTATGTTTCCTTTAAAAAAAATTTACAAAAATTTAATATGTTTTAATAAATAATTATTAACAATGAAAAAAAATTGTGTTAATTGAGGTGTGTAAAGTCTTTTGGTGTGCATACTATTTCAAATGTATTTTGTGTGTGTGAAAGTGTGGAGTTGGGTTTAGGTAACACCTTGTTTTTTTTCATATGAGTTTGACATAAAATGTGAAATTGGAACATCTTGAGCAGAAATGGGAAGCCTGGGTACTAGGTGGGTGGACTGGATCTAGTGTTCTAGTGATATAGAAGCGGCTTTGGCCCAGTTTCACTTAGCTGGTTTGACGATTACAACACTAACTAAACTTCTGTGATGATTTCAGACCACTAGGTTATGGAAGTGTATCCATACTATTTTGTCATGCATAAGAACATATATTTTTGTGATTCTTAAACTACTATTCACTAAGACTTGATTTTCTTGGGTCCCATTATTTTTGCTAGTACCTATAGGGTCTCGCCCACTTTTGGTGCTCCTGGACAACATTACACTCAACATTGGCATACAGTTTAACATTTGGGTTTTCTTGAAGGTTTGGGTTTTTTTAAGGCAAGGGTGTTTTTTTAATTTAAGTTTTTTTCTTTGATTTTTTTTTTATAGAAATGGTTTCTTTAAAATTGTTCAAGATTTGGTGTCCTTTCATTTATTAAGCCTAAAAATTTATTTTTCATTTAATGTTTATACATGGAACCTTTTTATTGGGTGACTTTATACTGGGCTCTTGGCTAACACCCTACATACACCTTTGGGTGTATGTAGACCTTGTTCCATGTGTATTTTATATTGTGGTATCATACTCAGCGATGGTGGTTTGGGTTGTTGATAGTCTTCTCATGGTGGTTGGTGTTGGTAGCTTGTTGAAGTTTCACATCTCTTATTTCTTGGAGGTTTGAGTTAATGTCTTAGTTTTCCTTTGTGGTCATCTCTTTTGGGTTGTTGGTTCCTGTTGTAGATCTTTAAATATGAAATGTGTTAAGGGTTTGTTTGGTTGTATAAAATCAGTTCCTTTCCATTAAAGTAGTTAGTAGTATTTATGTCTCTCATCGGGAAAATCATTCCCTTTTACTATTTTAATACCCGACCACTTGTGCCAACTTGTGGGGATCAGGAACACCCCTCAGGTCTTGCTACGGACTGATTCAGGTGCTGGGTCGGATGGAAACCTGACCTGCTTCATGACAAAATAGTATCAGAGATAGGTTTGCTCTCATGGGTCGTGTTATTTTGGTATAGAGTCATGGTATACCAAAGTTATGGGTGTTGGAACTCGACGTTCTAGATAAAAGAAAGGTGACTGGCCGTCACACCTCATGTATGGACTCGAGTTACCAGGTTAAGTTGAGTTTTGTCTGAGTATTTGGTCCTTGTGGTTAATCTTGTCTTGGGGAAATGAAAAGGGAGTGGGGTTAGTGGTCCTATGAGCTCGTAGGGCCTAGAAAGACATGTGGAGCTGGGGACACTATCCTAGAATACTCTCTATGTTGGTGGTGTGATTTTCATATGGTCGCAAACCATATGTCCTAGTCACCCACTAACACTAGTTTCCACTTGCGTTATTCCTCACCTCTTTGTTTTGGAATTATGAAATTGTGGTTTTTAAGAAAAAAAAAATTGGTCCTGGAAAATGTTTAGAAATCAAGCATTTTAAGAAGAAAATGATGTGTAAGGTTTGAAAATTACAGGTTGAATGTTTTGGTTATTTAAAAAAAATGAAAGCTCTGGTTTTGTTCTTTGGTGCTCTCATTGGCAACCACATGCATGGGTATATATGGAAAGAGAAATGGTCGATGGTACAAGTGGATGAGTGACTGGATGGACATGAAATGGGTGACCGGTGTGGCATGAGAACATTCAAGTGTGAGGCCCATGGGACACCATTGGTGTTTGTGCAACCCCCCAGCTACGTTTATTTTCAAAAAGTTTTGTTAAATTAAAATCTTGTTTTTTAATAACTAGTGATTGTGTGGTGTGTCCATGTGTTTTGGAAATGTTGGATATGAGCTGTTTTGAGCTGAGAATCCCTTTTGACTGATTTGTGTCTTGAGTTTGAATTCTTATTGGTAAGTTGGTGTGAAAGTGGGTGGTTAGTAGTTTCTTTTGAATAGTGCTTTGGGAAGCCCTTACAGTGGTTCCCCCTGCATGTTTAGTGTTCGATTGTAGTATTTTTTGGTAATTGGACTAGTTTGATTGGTTCCATGGTTTTATTTCTTGACTAGTGTATGCCCCCAAAAAGCACTAACATGCGATTGGAGTGCGGCCAAGAGAAATTCATCCTTGGACAACCCTCCAGTTGATTAAATTAAGGACTCTCCATTTTGAGTGATAGTGCTTAGTCTATCCCTTTTCCTTTCCAATTAAGTAGATACACTCACAGCGGGATGAAAAATGTGAGGGGAGTTGAAGTGAGATTTGGTCTCTTTGAGTTGTCTGATTTTTTGGGTATGAAGTTTGACACCGTGGTGTATAAAGGTTCCCCCGGGAAAGAGTGAAAGGAATTATAGTGGGTAAGGGGGTAGGAAGTTCAGAGTTATCAATGTTGACTGATGTCTTTAAAGGCTTGTAGTGATTTCATTCCCGCAAGGGTCATGTTTGGTGACATCTTGCAGCGTGAGTCCTCTTTTAAGAGAAATGGTGGATTTCGTAGAATCCTTTGGGAATCCCTATTTTCGTAAGAGCGTGTCCTCCTCTTAGGGAAATATTTTTTTTCTATTCAAAGGGTATTGTTTGTCAGGAAATTTCCCTTCTTATTTTTCTTAGTCAAAGTTAAGTGGTGATGCATGTGCATCATATAAACCCCTATTTTGGTGGATGTGTCGTGAGGGTGTAGTTGGATGTCATGTTGTGTTGTGTTTTCTGGTGTTGCCTCAGTTGTGGTGTGGTTGTGTGTGGCACCAAAAGGAGAATCTTCACATAGGATTCTTCAATGCCTGAATGTGAGGTAGGAGAGGCTTCAAACATCAGGTCTCTAGCTATAGGCCTTGGAGTGAAGCTGGCCTGTGGTCAGAAACCTCGAGAGTGTATGAGATCCCTTCTTCATTTTGGTCTTTAGTATTGAAGGTGAACGAAATTTAAATTGTTTTATATTGTTGTTATGTTCCTAACAACCTGTTTGGGTGTGTGAGGTTTCTGTGTCTTTGAGGAGACGTGGTCATCTCATTTCCTTAAAGTCTCGGTGGATGCATCCCACCCAATGTAATCTCTTTTATTAGTCCTTATGATGTCTATTTTTGGAAATTGGTCTCAATTTTGATTAGTGATCATCTATGGATGTGAAGAAGTTGGTTTTTCTTCGAATGGAGTTTTTACGCCCCTGTAGTTGGCCCTTCCCTCCCCCCTTGGGGTGGGGTGTTTTGTCACTGATAGGAAACCTCGAATTTGTGTTCCTTCAAAAAGTTCTAATGGTGGGGAGACCCATGGTGGGTATCAATCATATGTGTTTAGAATGAATCTGTATTTTCCTTTTTCATTAGGGTGGGGAGTCCACTAGTACATCCCCATGTCAGTTTTCTAGTCTCATCTCAGGCATGAGTAAGTTTCTAATGGTGTGGATCCCCTTCGGGCTTTCCCCATGTTGGCAATTTGGTTCTGTTTCCTAGAGATGACTTGTTGATAGGTGATCAGAGTGTTCCTTGGACGTGCTTGGTCTTTTTTGTTTTTTCCAGTCAAACAGTGTCGTTCTTGGTCATTGGTGCTCGAGGTGTTTCAGTTTGTGATGTTGGTGTCTGTGGGTGAGAGAGTTCCTTTCATTGATTAATCAACTGGAGGTGTTTGAGCTCTTTGGGTTGGGCGACACATATCAGAAAGTCTTTTTAGGAGTTTATGAGGTTGTCATTTAAGTCACCTTCTTTGAGTACAATGTTTTTGTCTCTTTTCACTTTCTTCACATAGGGACCCTTTTTGAAACTCAAGGGGGTATTAGTTTCTACTTCAAGGTTCATCTTTATTTGTCGCTTTTTTGGGATGGAAAGCACTATGGTGGGGAGAATTGTAACACCCACCATTTTTAAATTATTTATTTTATAAATTTTATTGGGCTTCGGGTAGTTCGGGTTGAATCCCAACTTAAAAAAAGTGGAGTTATTTTTTAAAAAACGAATGATTTTCCCTTGGCTGCGTTCAATGCCCCACGGTCGAAGTCGTGCGGCCACTCCTAGGTCACTACGTGATCTCACCCAGTTAAATTAATTAAATAAAATGGATTAATAAAAAAGAAATAAAATGAAAATAATAAGTTTAATAAACATTAAGAAATTTCATTAATGATAATAATAAGAATATTATTTGAGAATAATAACAATATTATTATTATTAATGTTAAGGATATAAAACATATTAAATTTTTAATAATTTTGTGATAATAAATATTATTGTTAATATTATTTAATGTTATTACAATTTTTATTATTATTATTTTATTTATTTTATTTATTTATTTTATAACTTTTCCCTCAATTTTACTTAGGGTTTGCACCTCCCTCCTAGTGTTCATCGCACCACCTCCCCCTTAAGGCCCTCACGTCGTGTCGCCCTGCTCCCCAGCTAGCCCTGCCACCTCATACTAGTACCAAATCCCCTCCACCTATCCCACTCTATGCTGCCCCATTTTTCTCCCATGTTGCGCCACCCCGTTTTCCCTTGGTTGACCTTCATTCAGAAAACCCATCTGGAAAACCTATGCAGCACCCTACCTCCCTCAAGTGGCCCTTGTTCAGCACCTACCTTCGCTTGCGCCATACCTCCCCCATGGTTTGTGACCTCTTTTCCACTTTCCTTCCCGTACCGGCGTCGACCCACCTTCCAACGAAACCTGAGCTGCTGCGAAGCCCCTTTTCGGTGTGTCCTTATCCTAACATGGCTTCCCAACATACCCCCTATTGTCTGCGGCCTGGTCTGGAACCCCCCCCCCACTGGTCGGCGCCACTCTATCTCCCCTATCAGCGACATGCTCTCCTTCCACACACACCACACCCCTACAGATAAGTCTCTCCCCTTTTCTATTAGTGTTTTGGTTTTTCTAGTGGGTATGAGTTCTGATTTTAGGGTTTTAACTTGAATTTTTTAGTTCAAATTCATGATTATTGGTTTTCACTAGGTTCCTTGTGGTGAAAACAGTGTGCGATTGAAGTTATGCACTGGAATTTGAAGATTTCACACCAATTTTGGGGGTTTATCTTCCCTAGGTAGGTGGTTCAGTGTTTAAACATTATTTAATGAATTAATTTGCTTGATAAATTAATTTATAATGTTCTTTGATTAATTTTTTTTGGTGTGGATTTAGTTTTCTTGAATTTTTCTATGTGTTAGATTTGTTTGGTAGCATGTTCATGTGGCGTGGGTGCGTTCTTTGGTTGAAAACTTTTATTTAGTTAATCGTTAGTGTTTTAATAATACGTGCAGTTAGTTTTTCATCTATGGAAGTGTTGTGAATCATTTTTTCGACATGGGGTTTCATTTTCTTGGTCATAAGTGAATGTTTTGTGTGAGTTGAGTAGGTTGTTGCTATGAGAACCCACGTTGATCTGTTTACTATTTTTTTATAAATTGTGCATTTGTTTTGTGAAAATGTGAAAAGTGTGTGATTTATTTTTTGGTGTAGCGTTCATATGTGTTTTCTCCAAAAAGAGGGTTTCAGTGAGCCTTTGGTGATTAAAGTCATGTGTTATATTCTGAAATTGTTTTAATAAAATTTCGAGTGTTTTGTTTTGGTCAGAAAATGGTCTTTTAACTGCGTAGTTGGGTTATTAGTTAATGTAAGTGGTGCAGTTTTTGTTCTGGATGTGGAATTGGGTGTTTTTGGTCATGAAGGAGGGATGGGTTGGTTTTGTGTGTGATGTCATGTTATGTTTCCTTTTAAATTTTTTTTACAAAATTTTAATATGTTTAATAAATAATTATTAAAGATGAAAAAAATTGTTTTAATTGAGTTTTGTAAAGTATTTTGGTGTGCATACTATTTCAAATGGATTTTTTGTGTGTGAAAGTGTGGAATTGGGTTTAGGTAAGAACTTGTTTGTTTTTTTCATTTGAGTTTGACATTAAATATGAAATTGGAACATCTTGAGCACAAATGGAAAGCTTGGGTACTAGGTGGGTGGACTGGATCTAGTGTGTGAGTGATACGGAAGCAGCTTTGGCCCAGTTTCACTTATCTAGTTTGACGATTACAACACTAACTAAACTTTTGTGAGGATTGGAGACCACTAGGTTATGAATGTGTTGCCCTACCAGTGGCTCATGCGTGAGAACGTATATTGTTGTGATTCCTATACTACTATTCACTAAGATGCAATGTTCTAGGGTCCCATTATTTTTTATAGTACCTATAGGGACTCTACCACTTTTGGTGCTCCTAGACTACATTACACTCACCATCGACATACAGTGTAACATTTTGGTTTTCTTGAAGGTTTATATTTTTTAAAGGAAAGGGTTTTTTTAATTTAAGTTGTTTTCTTTCAAATTCTTTTTTAAAGAAACTATTTCTTTGTAATCATTCAAGATTTTGTGTCCTTTCATTTATTAAGACTGAAAATGTATTTTTCATTTAATCTTTATATATGGAACCTTTTTATTGGGTGACTTCCAACTGTTCTCTTAGATCACAACCTACATACACCTTTGGGTGTATGTAGACCTTGTTCCTTGTGTATTCTAGGTTGTGGTATTGTGCTCAGCAATGGTGGTTCAGGTTGTTGATGGTCTTCTCATACAGGTTGGTGTTGGTAGCTTGTATATTTTCCACCTCTCTTGTTTCTCAGAGGTTAGAGTTAGAGTTTTAGTTTTCCTTTGTTGTCATCTCTCTTGGGTTGTTGGTTCCAATTATAGATATTTAAATATGAAATGTGTTAAGTGTATGTTTGGTTGTATCAAATTATTTTCTTTCCATTAAATTAGTAAGTTGTTTTTATGTATCTTCTTTCAGGAAAATCGTTCCCTTGTACTATTTTGATACCTAGGAACTTGTGCTAGCCCGTGGGGATCAGAAACACCCCTCAGGTCTTGCTGTAGACTGGGTCAGGAACTGATTTGGATGAAGACACGACCTGGTTCGTGACATATCCCATGTGTCTATAGACTGGATTACTTTTTAAGGGATATGGATCATAACATATAATGTTGGGGGAAAAAAAGAAAGCCAGTGGGGAAGTGGTAGCATGGAACCATTGATTTTTTATTACTATAACACTTGATCTCTTTTATGAAATACTTGGTGAGATATATCTATGGTGTGACTAAGAACTTAGTATACATGTTTACGTGAAAAATCAGTTCCACTTGTTGTTCTCTAGTGTTTAGTATGCTTTATTTATCCTTTTCACAAGAAGCTATAGGGAGGATCTAACTGAGTATACTATTTTTCTCACCCCACATATATATAAAGTTTTTTAGGTCAGTAGAAGTGGTTTGCAGATTAGGATGGATATTAATAGCTCATGGGGTTTCAAGAGTTTTTTGGGCTTCATGGTCAATGAATTCCTTATATTTTGGTACTTTTAGTTTACATTTCCTTTTGTTCAGTTATGTTTGAAATCTCATGTATGTACTTAGGTTTTATTTTATATATATATAAGAAGGATTTAGTGGTGTCTCTATCTTATCTCTCTCTTATGCATGTTCTATTAGAGGGAAATTCCTCCCATTTGTATGTTTATTATACCCATAGTGCTAGTCACCAACATGGGGCCCACAAAGATCATGGAGTAGCCCAGTTCACACAGAACAGGACCCAGAAGAAGATCAGAGCAACAAGAGTAGTAGCCACCAGATACAGAGCTAACCTGATTAGAGGAATGAGAGGGTATGGCAGCCGCTATCGGGACCCGGCACCGTGCATCTTTGTATGGTGCAATTATAGCCAATCATCAATTCAAGGTGGGGAGATAGGTGATCAATGACACATAAGCTGGGTAGGGGTAATTCAAGTGGGATGGAGCTATGGGTCATGTATTGGGCATGGTATGCCTATGGGCCTTCGGGTCATGTATTGCGAGTCAGTCGGGCCTTGTACCTTGGGCCTATGGGTCATGTACGGGTTCCCCTTAAACACTTAAAAGGGGTATTATCCATAATAAAATAAAAAAGAAGGCCTTCGGGCCATTCAGACAAACATGGGGCCTACTAGAGGCAGGACTCAGGTGGTCAACATCTCCCAGCTCTCATTGTCAGCCCAAGAGGGGTAATCTTTGGGGGGGAGGGGTTCATGATAGTTGATCTTGCTAAATTTTCTTTTTTAGGATCTTATATGGAATTATGGTGATCATATAATATTTTTTGATTCATAAAGTGAGACCTAATTAGAAAAAAAAATTAAACTTTTCATTCAAGGATATTGCACATTTAGCTAAAGTATTGATTCATCTAAAAGTTGTTGGATAATGGAGTGTTGGATCTCCAAATGATATAGGGGATTCAAAATATAGTGTACATGTTTACAATAGACATATTCATGGATGTTTTGGGGAGGTTCCATGCCTCAGTTGGGCTGGGATAACTAAAATGAATGAAGGGGATCCATTCTAGCTGTAATAATATATTCAAACATAGAAGGTGTTGGAGTGGATCTTTACCACTTTATTTGATTTTGTTTTGATATTTTAAAATTCTTCACATATTTAGAAAATAATTATTTTATTCAAAATATTTCTTTTATTCCCTTTAACACAAGTAATAAATTTTTTTTTAAACCTTCACTACTTTTTTTCCAAAGCCTTATGTTTTGAAATATTCTGAAAATTTTTATAAGTAAAAATTATTACACCCTAATGAATTATTATGATATCTTTTTAAAATAACATGAAGTTACATTGAAAGTATTATGAAATTAACTTTTTAATAAAGGAAAAACGTCTTCACATTCATCATGTTTCTTATAAACCGATTTTGGTAAAAAATACATATCAATATGAGTGGTTTATGACTCATATGTTGAAGTTTCACAATTTGATAATTATAATTTCTCATAACATTGTTTAATTATTTATTAATCATCCTTGATGTAGTTATTATTATTTAATTTTATTTGACTATTTATGAAATCAGTTCTCAAATTTTTTTTGATTGTTAGATCATCTTTACACAAATTAAAATTTATGCTTACACAATATAAAAATAATGCGTATGTAGTTTAAATTTATCTTTATGAAGTCGTTTTTTAAAAAATAAATCATCCATACAAAGTTTTTAAATCCTTATGAAATAATTTTTACATAGAATTATGTTTACATAGAATTATGTTTACATAGAATTATGTTTTCATAGAATAGAATGATTTTTATGCACATTGATCTGTACACACATTATAATAATCCTTATAAAGATTTTTAAATCATCATTATGAAACTCTATTGGATACTTATGAAAATGATTTTATCCTTTTAAAATGATTTATTTCATATGTAAATATGTATCCTATAAATATAAGTGTAACTTACAAAATGATATCTTATGAAATACTTTTTTTATCTTACAAAAATGTATCTTTCTCAATATTCTATCTTATGAAAAACTCTATTTTATGAAATTATTTCTATATTTTAAAATTATATATCTTATAGTTTTAAAATACTATTATATATTTTATTTAAATAATAATTTATGACTAATCAACATGCATGGAAAGGTATGAATTTTTTTAATTTTTTAGAATGAAACTAAATTGTGTGGTTTTTGGAATTATTCAAAAATAATTTGAATATGTATTCAAATATGATTTTTATGGAAGTTTCTCAATTTGTTTTCAAAGAATTGAAAAACTTTTAAGTATTTTTTTATTTCAAAGTTATTGTTTAGAAAAGCTTCACTAAGTATTCTCAACTTATTATCGACAATGATACTTGTGGTGATAATTGTGATATTAGTATTATTATTATTATTTGGAATTATTTTAAACATTATAGACTACATTCATAGACATTGTAGATTCTATTTAAATGGTAGATAAAGATACAACAAAGTCACATACACCAATGAAAATAGATATACCAATGAACAAATATCATGAAACACCAATATAACTTTATGATCCCATGTGAACAATTTTTAAATTTATGAACATATCTTATAGAATAATTAAACCTTTCATGGTCATTACTACCTTAAAGTGACATACTAATCCATTTCTCAAGAATAATTTGTTGTGATTAAACTTTTTGAGACCAATTTGTGTGGGTTATATTTGTTGTCAATGGATTATAATTATTATTTAAGGTTTATGTCAATTCTTTTAAGAATAATTAGAATGAAGAAGAAGATACTATATGTAAATTATAGAACACAAGAATGTTGTAAATAAGTTATTCTCTTTGATGTCATGGAAATATTAGTATATTAATGGAGAAAATATGTTTTGAATACTTTATTTTAAATTCCATGGAGATGTTTTAATAAAAATTATCTTATATCTATAAGTAATAAATTGAAGTTCCGTTTGTTTTTTTCTAGATGAATATTAAATAGAAAAGTGGAAGAAAACAAGAATTAATAATGGTTTGATATTGGGTTTACCTTTTTCATGCTGATTTATTATTTTGAAAAAATAATCTTTAATTAAGTTGGGTAAAAATATTGTCAATCCAAGTCCATAAAAGACTTGAATATCCATGATATCTTAGGGATAATGGATAGTCGGTTTAAATTCCAATAAACCTTGAGTGAACATGTAGGGAGAGTAATGGATACACTAGTTAGCATAGCTAGGGGAGAGTGTAGTTCAACACATGTGTGAAAAAGGATGCTTCAGTCACCATGTGGGTTGACACAAATGGGCCATTTCAGAGAACTGATTCTGATGGACTTCATTGATCTAGTGATATCACATGATTGTTTATAAGTGAAAATAATTCCCACTTATTTTTTTATCTGGGATCAAGAAAACATGTACATTTTTCATCACTTAAAACACACACAATATCGAGGGAGAATTGAAACATTGTGAATTTTATTCTTTACTGATCCACTAAACACACATCAGTATTGAGATTAACAAGCCATTTTCTTCCATTTAAGTAGAAGGGAAATTGAGATGATTTATGTTATAGATTTTATAGCTTACCATAACTCATGCATGTAATGGTCATCTAAAAATAATAATTAATAACTAAAGTATTATCATTTAAGGATGATTAAGTCATTATAAAGTGAACCAAAGTTAAATGATTTATATATCATGATACTTTTTCAATTATTCTTGTAGAAATAAATGAAAAAAAAATTAGTTTAAAATAAAGTGAAAGAAGGAATAAGACCAATTATAAAATCTTACAAAAAGTTCACACAACATAACATCTTTGTATAATTTAGAAAAGTGAAGTTTCATATGACTTATAGATAATTTATTTGTATACATTTAAGGTAGTTTCTATGAATTTAAAAAATTCATAAGATTGAAATAGTTAATATAATTTCAAGGATATATAAAATAAGAAGAGGATTATGTGGTGAGATTTATGCCACATAATATTTAGTGCACCATGCCATGGTGGAAATAATTGGGGAATTTACAAGGAGTTTTGGGTTTTGTGCTTCTCCTATGAATAAAATTGATCTAGACTACACTATTTTGAATCCAGGGTGACCATTTAGTGTTTAATTCTATTAATCAAGGTGTTTTTTGAATGGTTAGGAAGGAAAATGGGGAGTACCATACCATATTAAAATTTTAGTGGCTTTCTTGACTAAACATTATACCTATGTGAAACATAAAGGTTCACTACATCTTGGTTAATCATTTATGACCATTTTGAGGTTGAATAATTTGATGATGATCTATGTAAACATCATTAATGTAGTAATATAAACATCATTTCAGAAACATCATCTACCTAAACTAGAAACGGTCTTGTATAAACATCATCTACTCTCTACAATAATTGTGTAATCTTTGTGAAAACATGATTTGATTTTCATAAAAATAGTTCATGTATATATTGATATTCATAAGTATGAATATTAATAAATTTATTTCAATAAGGTGGAAATGATATTTCATATCACATGAATCAAACGATTCCAGGTAAGCTAAGATCTCAGTTACAAAACATTAATATCATGATAATTTCAATTCAAGTAAAATATGGAATGGATGCGAATTTATAATGGGTATTATTCCATAAATCATGGATCTATGAATACAACTCAATAATTCATAAATAACTCATTTATATGTTGACATTGAAGTAGTTTTCATGGAATGATTTTAAAAGGTGTAATAACATAATGTTTCCAAAACAATGTGAAGAAATAAGGAAACTAGCCAAAATTATCTGTAGATTATTTGGAAGTTAAAGAAGTAAGACTCACAAAGTAATTAACTTATATTCAATGAGGTTTCAAATTATCCAAACTCTTGGTAATTAAAAACTTATAATTCACTCCATAAATGGAATATATTTTTGATAAGAAGGAAATAAGGATTTTATGTTTCATTAATTTACATAAATATATATTTCAGGTTTATGAAAGAAAAATATAGTTTTGTTTGATACTATTATTATAAAAATATAATATTTGTGTTAATAAGAATAATTGTGACAACATTAAAGTTCTAAAATAGTGAGCATAGAAGATAATAGGGATGAAAAAGTCTTGTTCTTTTCTACTGAATAAGAATACAAGGAATAATATCTTGTTCTAAAACGACCCATGCTTTTCATACATAGAAATTATATCTTTTTAGATGAATATTTAGTACATTTCACAAACACACACCTGAAGACCATAAATCTTTAGTGTATTTAGAGACTAGATACACAATCCTATAATTTCATGAAATATATTCAATATCTCCCATAAATATATTCCCACATAGTACTCTTCTTAGACATTACCTACTTAAAACATTTCATCAGAACCTAGGGAAATGAAACATAAGAATGTGTGACCTCATATTCTTATTAAGGAAAAAATGGGAGATATCAATGATCACTTGATAATAACATGAAAATAAGGGTATGAGAACATGAGAATAAAATTTTAAAATTATACCATGTATATCTTATATCATAATATTGATTCATCGAATAAATATTATCATTTTATAATACATGAATCATTTAATAACCAAAGAACATGATTCGTGACGGAATAACATAAACATAGGAATGTGGTAAAAACATAATCTTATTACATAGTGAACAAGTTAAAATAGAAACAGGTGCCCCCGTGGGCGTGGTGGAGTGGTCGAAGGCTCCGCTTCCCTCAGGGGAGGTCGGGGGTTCGAACCCTGTCAGGGGGTATGCTATAAAAATCATGTTCACCACACGCGGTGCACGATTACACGCCGGTTACCCAAGCGTTTACGCGGCGCCGGCCCCCGTTGGGGAACTGGGCTTCACCCCTTGGCTGGGCCTGGGGAAGTTAGGGGATTCTCGGGCCACTGCATGCCTGACCACGTAACCACTCGTGGGCTGGGCCATCACCCGCATTTGTTTCCCGGCCCCTGCCTTTTTGATATTATAAAGGAAAGTTAAAATAGAAACAGGTCCACTCATTATGTTGAGGACATGAAATCATTACATCTTATAAACTGATGGACATGAAACCAGGTCCACACATAATCTTATAGACATAAAATCTAAATCCACACATAAACATATGGACATGAAATCTAGATCCATGCATAAACATATAAACATCAAATCCAGGTCTATATATAAAATTATGGGAATGAAATTAATGTTCGTGTATAAAATTGTGAATATGATACCTATACATAACATAATTAACTAATGAGTTATCCATATTTACCCAATGCATTAGAGGGATTTAATGGACCCAACTTTCACATAATCATAATCTATTCATATAAATTTCAAAATATGATAAAATCATAAACTATGGAAAATAAATGGGTTTTGTAAACATCTAAACACTATAAATATAAATCATCTAGATAAATAATAAGGATGGTCTCATTGTATCATATCCATAGAAAAACAAAATTAACATAAAAGAATGTTATCATAGATGAAAATTCCTTTAAAATAATATTGAAATATTTCTTAAGGAAAATAAACTTTTCACTTTAAAAACACTTCTTTAAAGTTAAAATAGTTCCAATTTTTTATAGAATAACTTTTTTTGAAGATAGTTTTAAAATATTATAAAGTAATATTCAAATCATTGAGTGTTAATGATAGAGGGAAATTACATTAATACCATATACATTAAAATAAATATTTCTTTCACTTTATTTGTAAAAATTCATAAGTACCGCATTTAAGAAACTACAAGAATATTCCTCAAAAAAAAATTAAATGTAAAACATGGGTAAAAATTAAATTACACAATCATTTTATAATACTAAAAAACTAATTTTTTTTTAGAAAACATGGAAATGGAATAGAAAGGATTTTGGACCAAAGATAGAAATAAAGTAGATTTTCCATAAAAGTATTATTTTTTGTATCTTGAGTATATAAAGAGAGGAAAATGAAAGAAAAACATATATTCTATAGAAATAACCATATGAGAAGAAAAATATTTAGTTTCATGAGTTGATCATGATATTTTATAATGGGAAACATAATCACAATCAATCCCTATAAACATTGAGATTGTAACATAATCCCTTACCATATTGGTAACATTTGAATCATAAAGACCCATTAAAGAATAACTTCAAATGAAACATTAAATATCATGTACATAAGGATAATAATTATATAAAATGTTAAAGGGTTTTATATAAACCTCATAAAAGAAGATAAGTGCATGACATAACTTGTGTCCCAAAGAAGATAATTTGAGATGATAAACCCTTACCTTAGGTCTGTATTCCTTCATATATGTTCAAACCTCTTATATAATAAATATAAGTTTATTATAAATCCATTAAAAAAAATAATAATATATATATAACCATATTTCTTTTACTTATAATCTTTTATCATCCATTTATTAACAATTCTCTATTAAAATAACTGACCTGGGTGATATTTTATTTATTTTTCATGTATGTTTTGATTCTATGGTTTTGATCCATGTAATTTTATCATGGTTCGATAATATATATAATTTAAATAACTATATATATATAATATATACTTATTATATAACTATTTAGAGTAATCTATAAAAATTATATGTAGAAAAGGTAATTACACCATTAATAAAGACGGTAGGTTGTACGTACACATGAATGATATTTTCTCTTTTTAATAGATTGAATAAAAGAAAGGAAAATAATAATTAACTATTAAAATATCATAATTATATCTTATATATTCATTAAATCTATCCTTTTACCATTTAAATAAAATGGAAATAAAAAATGAATCACATATGCACAAGGGATGTTATCGTTTTCCAATGGATTGGGTGGTAAGAAGGTATGTATGGTTTTATAATTAAAGAAGTCTAATTATTTCATTATAATAATATATAAAAATTAAACCCATCATAAAACCCATACATAAAATATGGTGATGAAAAATGAATAGTATCACTACGTGGAGATGGTAAGTCATACGTACGTACAAACGATACTTTAACTTCCCATTTGATGACAAATAGGGTGGATTACACTGATTTCATAATCATAATAAAATTTACTTATATTGAAGATAATTAAGTTATTATTTTATGTTAAATACCATATATTTATAATATTTAAGAATATGTAAAAAAAGAAAATGGTGGGTTACGACGATTAACACATCTTTGAAGGAAATCCTTTAGATCGCCTCTTAAGGATCATAGGGTTGTTATTATGGGATACCCAGAACCTATATAATGTGAATAAAGAAGTAAATAAGGTAATTTTTTTATTTATGTTAGATATATAAGGTTTAAAATGGTTTGAATAATAGATAAGAGGGGTTCTCTTTTATAATTGAAGTGAGGGGTACTTTTGGAATTTCTTAAAATATTAATTTATAATAAAGTCATTCTCATGAAAAAATCATCCAAATGGAAATATATTTGATTATAAGATAATATTTAGTTGTAATAACATCAAATTATATAATTTTTATGGGTTTAAGTTGTGCTTTAAACCTTATCTTTTTGTTTAACCACTTAGTTAACCAATTTTAACATTAACCACAATAATAAATTTTACACTCTTAAAGGGTTATAATTTTACTTATAAGGTAACTATTGAATCATAATTGAAAAAAGGATGAAATATTAGACCCTATATTATAAAAAATATCATATTTTAAAATTATTTTGTAATTTTTAAATAATTTAATAAAATATTATTTTTAAAAAATTTCATTAATGTCAATTTTGATGTTATTCATTTAATTTAAATTAAAAGACATAAATAATTTTTTTTATTCTAATATAATCATTTCAAAAAAACTAAATATTTCATATTCATCTATAAAATTATTTTAAAAATATAAATCACTCATATTATATTAGTTTTAAAAAATTTCATAACATTTATTTTATTTTTCTAATAATTGAATAAATATAGTATTAGCATTTCACAAACATTTAAGGTTATTATTTAATCACTAAAAATTAGAAATAAATTTCTATAATAAAAATAATTTTATTTTTATGAAAATAGACATTTATATTCCTTCATAAATTTTTTTATCTCTATTTAAACACATAAGAGATATTTAGAACTAAAAGAGTTACATTTCGTAACTTTCTTTACATTAAATATTATATTAGTCATTTTAATAGAAAAACGTCCATTAAAAAAATGTTTATAAAATAAAGTGATAAGGGTATAATTACCCTCATCCAATAAAAATTAAGATGTAAAATTATCGTCTAATCACATTGTTTTAACCAAGATTAACTTGATTTACCCTTTACCGAGGGGATACATTCTATCCCGATTACTATTCATAATTCCTAATGATAAAAGGGTGGTATTTAAAAAATTTAAAACCATTGACTAAAAATATGGAATACATTTTCAGGATTCAATTTATATATCTTTCATAAATTAATTTTAAAATAAGTATGCAATATGCAATGAAAACAAGTTTTAAGAAAAATACATTTTTAAGTATAAAACTTGGTTTATTCTTATCCCAAGATTAAAAAATATTAAAAGGTAGTTTAAAATTTTTGTGGAATATATAATAATATAAAATTTTGTTAAAATAAATCAAAAAATACTGATTATTTTAATTTATTAATATGTAAACACATTGTGCGCATAAAAACAGTTTTTTTCTCAAACAAATGCATTTTACATTAATAAATGATTTTATACCAAATTAAAACAAAAAATTAATTTAATTTAACTTAATTGAATTATTAAAAATATAATATAAATAATTTTAATTTTAAACCATTTTAAAATAAAATATAACTTTATACTTGCTTGAAACAAAATACAGTTTTCAATAAAAATCAGTATTTTTCACTATTCATGAGAAAATCAATCTTTTTAGAAAAATCCCCGAAATTCACTTGAAGAAAATTTTGATATGATGATTATAAAAATGATAAAAATTTTAAAAAATAAAATTTATAAAATTTTCATAACTAAATTATAATATTTTGTTATAAAAACAAATAAAAACACTTTTTGAAGAAAATGTATACTTGAAGAATAAAATTACATTACTAAAAATTGAGTGATTTTATTCTAATAATTAATCAATAAATTTTAATTTATTAGTACCTTTATAAATATTTATTTAATAATTTCTTTTTTACTATTCATTCCCTCTAAATAAATCAAAAATTTATAACCATCATATTTAAATAATAAAGTTTTATGGTATGTTTATGATGGTTGTTGTGTGTAACACAAACTTTCAAAGAACTAAAATCAAATTTGTAAAAAAAATCATAAAATTTTGGAGTGTTACATTCTACACTTTTAAATATACCATTTCCTCTAAATTTTAACTCGTTCTCGGAAATCATGGGTTTTACATTTGAAAATTCTTTTATGGAAAACCAACATCATAAAAATAGTTAATAAAACAGCCTCTAGAAAAGAGGGAAAGAGAAATAAGATGGCCATATGTAATATTAAAAAATTAGTTTTCCGAATAGGATATAATTAGTGAGTAGTGAAAATATGAATATGGAATATAAAAATAACACCAAAGGACTGATAGAGAGTGATAGAGAACATGGTCAGGAGAAAGTTAATGACCAAAAAACTGTAAATATGTGATGGGTGAAGAGACCATTGATTCATTATAAATGAAGGTAAAAGAATAAAATTTTATTCCAATAAACTTTTCCTAAATTTTATGAATTCTTTTACTACCATGATAGTGAATACAATAAAATATACTTACTTTATTTATTTCCATATCCTAAGTACAATTTCATCCAATTGTTGTGCTTTGATCAATTTCCACTTCATCTCTTACTCACAGAAATAAATATCCAAGATGAATTTTTTATACCTAAATCAATAAAATTATCTATTAATGGATCAAATAATCCACAAAAGGATAATAATATATTCCACCTATCATATAAATTTAACAAAACCAAAATGGTTGGAACCATATAAGATAATATCCATAGTGTATAAACCTATCTGTTTTACTCCAAAATTTCCACAATAAAGACAAAGGTTTCACTTAGATCATTCTATAAATAACCCTACATCCCAAATAACTATAATAACCCTAAAATTAAATAATGGTTTAACCTCAAAAGAGATATCATACCTTTCGTCTTACATCCCCAAAATTTTAATTTCATTATTACCAAATAATATTTCATGTTAAATCACATGATAAACCTTAGAGTTACATATACCTCAACCCAATGAAACATCTCCCAAAATATCATTATTCTTAATGATAAATTTTATAATGTAGTGAAATTCACCAAAATATTAGGAATCAAATTTATATGTTAACCCAACAGGTAATCCTTATCTTGACTATAAATATCTCCAAAAATATTTATTTGTAAAAGAATCACTTTTCAACCATAAAAATTGTTTATTTCCAACTATCTAATAAACCATAATTAACTTAAAATCAAATCATATACTAACCCAAAGGTTATTTAAACCTCAATAGATTATTCTTCCTAAAACCCAATAAATGTTTAAAATTCCCTCAATATCCCATCATTTAAAACATTAAAATAGGTGTTGATTCCCTTAAAACTATAAACCGATTATGCTAAAATATATTCTCATTCCATTGAGACATTACCTTGAGTTATTCTTTTGGTATTCTTAACATGTAGAAAACTGAATCTTCTTTCTTATATAGTCTTCATGAAAACTCACTTTTCTATTATTATAAATGTTATGAAAATCACCCAAGTTGAGATTGTTAATCATACAAATAGATAAATGATTAGGAATAATCACAATGTTCCATATCCCATTTCACTTGGTTTCTTATAAGGACAACCATTCCATTATTTTTCATATTCATAATTAATATAATTTCTCCTGGTTCCATCCATTGACTAAAACTAAAAAATATATCATGAGAAATAGTAGTCATAATTTTTAATCATAGAAAATCATTTATATGGTGTCTAAATCATGAAGTCGTATTTTAAATATATGAAATCTTAGGTTTAACCTAGGTCATAAATCATCATTACCAAAACATTAAGATTTTATCCTATACTTAGACTTATCCCTAGGGTCTTCAAAAGAATCATCTAATCCTAATATCCAAAGGTTGACTAAACCTATCCTCTATTGTGAGATAAAATTACCTAGGTTTTTCTTACATATATATTACATTTTTTAAATTAATATTCAATATTTCTCACAAATACATGCTCAAGGTCTGTAAAGGTTTAGTGTATTTGGATACTAGATACAAAATCCCTTGATTTTATAAAATAACTACAACATCTCCCAAAAATATCTTCCTATATAGTAATATTATTATAATTACCATATATAGAACCTTTCTTCATATCCTAGTGAAAGAAAATAGAGGAAAATATGACTTTAGAAGCTCATTAATTGTAAACAAGGGAGATATCAATGATAACTTGAGAATAATATGAGCATAAGGGTATGATAATAAGATAATAAAATTTAAAAATAATACCCTACATATCATTGATAATAATCTTGATTCATGGAATAAAGATTAGAAAATTTTAAGACATTAATCAAATTGAAATCAAAGAACATGATCCCTAATGGTATAACATTAATATAGGAATACAGAAAAAGCATAATCTTATAACATTGTGGACATGTTAAAATATAAATAGGTTCTCTCGATATGTTAAAGGCATGAAATATGGCTCTCATATTAACTTATTGACATGAAATAAGGTCTAAACATAATCTTATGGACAAAAAATATAGGTACATGACTAAAATTATCAACCTGAAATCTTGGTCCATGCATAAACTTATGAACATGAAATTCAGTTCCACGCATAAACTTAATGATATGAAAGCTAGGTCCATGTATAAAATTATGAACATGAAACAAGGTTCACATATAACATAATTAACTCATGGGTTATCCATATTTACCCAATTCATTGTAGGTATTTAATAGACCTAACCGTCACATAATCATAATCTATTCATGTAAATGTCATAAGATCATAATATCATTACCCATTAAAAATAAAAGGGTTTTTGTTAAAATGTGATTATTATAATAATAAATCATCTTGAGAAATAATAAATATGGTATCATTAGATAATATCCCTAGTAAAACATAATTAAAATTGAAGGATATTATTATATATGAAAATCCCTTTACAATAATATAGAAATATTTTCTGAGGAAAATACACTTTTCGATTTGGAATTACTTTTTAAAGTTCAAATATTTACAAAATATTATGGAATAAATATTCTTTGAAAATAATCTTAGTTTATTTTAAAAGAATATTCAAAGCATTGAGTGGACTTGATAGTGGGAAATTCTATTCATGCGGGGTATATTAAAATAATGATTCCTATCACTTAATCGGTAAAAAGTCAAAAGTAACTAATTCAGAAAAGGACAAGAAGTTTCCTCTTAAAAAAATTAAAAATTAAAACATGGGTAAAATTTTTAATAAAAAATCATTGGATAATAACAAAAACATTCTTGAAAATATTTTTAGAAAACATAGACTTGGAAGAGAATGGATTTGGACTAAAGAGATAAATAAAGAGGAATTTTATTACGAACATTATTTTGATATCTTTAGTACTTAAAGATGTTAAAATAACAAAACATTTATTATAAAGAAATAATTATAGGATAATAAAAAAATTATTTTTCTTTAGAGTTATATCATAAAATTTCATAATTGGAAACATAATCAAAATAAATCCTCATAAACAATGAGATTGTAACATAATCCCTCACTACATTGGTAAGACCCATGAAAGATAAATTAAACTAAAATGTTAAATATCATGACAATAAGGATAATAATGATATAAAATATCAAGGGTTGGTATAAAAACCTCATAAAGAAGATAGTTACATAACAAAATATGTGTCCCAAATGTGATAATTTGAGACAATAAACTCTTACCTTAGGTTCTACTTCCTTTTTACGTGTTTGAAAATCTTTTATAATAAATACAAGATTACTATAAATATATTACAAAAAAGTAATAATATATATCATACCATATATTGTTTACTTATAACCATTCATCACACTTTTATTAACATTTTTTTTATTAAATTCACTCTCTCGGGTGATATATGCTACATTTTTCATGTATGTTTTGGTTCCGTATTTTTGGTTTATGTACTTTTATCATGGTTAAATAATATAAATAATGTTAGTAATGATATAAATATTATATATATTCACTATATACATATTTATAATCATCCATAAAAGATATAGGTATAAAAATGAATTACACCATTTATGGAGACGGTTGGTCGTATAAACACAAGAACACCGTTTTCACTTTTCTATGGATAAAAAGAAATAAAGGAAAATAATAATTCACACTTAAAAAATTGTAATTATATAATTTATATCTTATATATTCATCAAATCTATCATTATTACCATCTAAGTAAAATGAAAATGAATAATGAATCACATTTCTTTATGGATTTGGTTGTCCACACATACGCATGAGCGACATTATCGTTTTCCAATGGATTGAAAGGTAAAAAGATAATTGTGATATTATTATAAAATATGTATATTTATGTCATAATTATCATATATAAACATTAAACCCATTGTACTACCAATCCAAAAAATATGGTGATGAAAAATGAATTGTATCACTATGTGGAGACGGAAAGCTATATATACGCATGAGTGACACTTTCAATTCCCATTTGATACAAAATTGGTTCGAATATGGTGATTTAATAACAATAATAAAATTTTATTAAATTTAATATACTCAAGTTATTATTTTATGATAATTTCCATATATTTATAGAAGGTAAAGAAAAAGTAAAAAAATAAAGTGACCAGTTAAGGTGATTACCTTGTCTTTGAAAGATATCCTTTAGATCTCCTATTAAGGATCCTAGGGTTGATCTTTGGGGTATTACATCATCTCTATAATTTGTATAATGAAGTTTAGAATGGATTTTATTTGGGTATTTTTTCGATTAAAGGCTCAAAATGGTGTGAATAATAGAATGGAGAGGTTCTATTTTACAATTGAGATGAGGGGCACTTTTGGATTTTCCTAAAAGATTAAATTATAATAAAGTAATTCTCAACAAAAATGATTTTAAATGGACATATATTTGAATATAAGATATTATTTGGTTCTATTAACATCAAAAAATATAATTTTATAAAATTAAGTTGTATTTTAAACCATATATTTTGGTTTAACCCCTTAGTTAACCTATTTTTACATTAACCACAGTAATAACTTTTTTACTCTTAAATGGTTATAATTTTACTTATAATTAAACTATTGAATTATAAATGAAAAAATGATAAAATTTTAGACAATATATTATCCTAATTTTCCTCTTTCAAGATATTTTATAATTTTTAAATAATTTAATAAAGTATTATTTTGATAAATTATCATTATTTTCACTTTTGACACTACTCATTTAATTTGAATTTAAATACAGAAATAAAAAGTTTAAATAATAATATTACACTTTAAAAAAATAATATTTCATATTAATTTGTAAAATTCACTCAAATTAAATTATTTTTAATATTTTTAAAATCATTTAATATATTTTTCTAAAAATTGAATTTAATACTCTATTATCATTTCACAAGAATTTAAGGTTATTATTTCATCACTAAAATTTATAATTAAATTTCCATAATGATAATAATTTCATTATTATCAAAATAGAAACTTATATTAATTCATAAATTACTTTTTTCCTTATGAAAATACATAAGATATATTTAAAACTAAGAGATTGACACTTTGTAACTTTCTTCACTTTAAATATTATACTATAAAGTGATGATCGTCAGTATTAATATGATAGAAAGTGGGTGTTAATTATAATTTAAAATTTCAAAGATAAAAATTTAAAATAAAAATTAAATAATACTATAAATTAAATATAAGATATTGTAATAACACTGGAATGTAAATAATAATATATATTTTCAATAGTAATAAACTTGCAATAACTTCTTTCCACCTTTTGAGTATGTAAATGAATAAACCAATATTTCTTATAGTTATTAAAGTTTAATAAAATTTTATTATATTTAAAATTACATAAAAACTCTAAAATAATATTTTTATAAATAAATGTATTATTAAAAACCCAAATTAAAATAATATTGAAAATTGTAGTTTTGATAAAAAAATGCAATGACTTTATAGACAAAATTTCACATGTAAATGATTGAAAAAGGACTGGGTGAACTTGAAAGATTTTTATACGATTTACTTACATTTAGAGCACCAAAAATAATATTAGAATAAAATTATTATATCTCAATATATCATCAAAAAATAAAATTTAAACAATATGAAAAACTACAATTTTACAAAAAAAAAGTACAATGACTTCAGGGAAAATTTTGAATATATAAACGATCAAACCGATTTTAGGTGTATTTGAATTATTTTTATATAATTTAATTAGATTTAAAAAACCCCAAATAACACTAAAATAATATTAATATAACTAAATATATCATCAAAAATATTAAAAAGTGTGAAAACCTTCAGTTTTTACAAAAAAGATATAGTGATTTCAGGGTAAATTTTGAATACCTAAAGAATCAAACCATGTGTGGGTGTAATTGGGTGTTTTTTATATAATTTAATTATGTTTATAATGATATTGGAATCATTCAATTTTTAAATCTATATCGATAGATATAGTAAAATTAAAAGAAAACACATACTAAAATTAATAAAATATAATACAATTGGTTAGAACATATTGGGGTTTTCACTTTAAATGTCGATACAACACTATATATTATAACATAAAATTATATATATGTGATATAAAATTTAAATTGAAAAATTAGACAATAATTTTAGCAGTTATGACTGTTACAAAACTTATAAAATCAAACTCTCCTTTTAATTTTATAAATACTATATATCTATGATTTGATATATTGTTTGGTATGAATATCGAATTCAAGATGAATATTAAATTTATTAAATAATAGTTTCAAAATATTATCCCTTTATTTGGTTATGTATTATATTATTCCTCATTTATAATGTTGATTATTATGTTTTTATTATGTTATTACACTATTTATTCATTGTTTTTCATGAAACTTATTATGCCTTGACTATGTTATATGACCTATTATTATTATTTTTCATTGCTAATTAATGTGACTTAATTATTCCATTATACCTATTATTGTAGCCCATAATGATCTATAAAATCACACATAGGTGGTGAATCAGTGTGAACTAATTTTATTGAATTATTTTTTCTTTCAATTACCCCTATTAGTACTCAAAAATCTATATCGGTTAGAATGAATTGATATTATTATAAATACCCAAAACACCATACCCCATGAGAAGAAGTAAATAAGAATGAACAAAAATACATGTTATTTTTACAAGGTTAATTAAAAAGGTGGTTGAATACATCCTTACTATGTTCGGGTCTTGTCTGAGACATAATTATTCCATTAATATGATAATGTGAATATACATGGAGAAGGTATCATCCTTTACCCCTAAGTTTATCTCTAAAAAATCCTATAATATTTCCCAAAACAATTATTCATACCAACTCCCACTAGTTTACAATAAAAATCATAATCAAACTATTGAATATTGATCTTATTCTATGCCCCTGGATTTCACAAAATCAACTAATAATAACTTCTTCAATAGTGGATTTCAACTAACAATATATCTTTAGATATAGTAGAATGAAAGTTTGTTTTATTCTATCAACTAAATATTCAAAATTATCAACACATATAAGTAGTAGGTCCCTTTATGTTTTCTTATTATTCTTTCACATAAAATATTCAATGAATATAATATAATCCAAATAGAAGAAATAGGTTTGTATTACCAAAAAATATTTCTTATTGGTCAAAATATTAAACCAGAAAATTATATATAGGTAGTAACATTGTCAAACTTACTTGATTATATTCTTATTCATACTCTATAGAATTTACAATATAAAGAAATCATAGGTTGATTTTATATCTTATTATTTCCTATTCTTCTTCAAAATTGATAATGGGATATTCGAGATTAGCGAATCATCAACTTCTTTTGTATATCTCTCACTTATTCTTCAACATTAAGAATATCTTCAATACAATGCTTCATCAAATCATCTCACTATCAACATCTTCCCTTCATATACTTATTTTTCTCTATATTATTAGCATATAATAAAAATTAACTCCCATTATTAAATTATTGAAATCCTAATTTTGTAACAAATATTGATTCTAGAATTTTTTTATTCCCCAATAGATTTATGTTCATGTTCTCTCCACAACCCTCAATCCATATAAAATTCTACAAATGATCATGTGATTTTATTGAACACTTCTCTCAAAACATTCATCACTGAATTTACAAAAATACCCATGATCTTTTCATTTAAATTGGTCAAGAATATATGCCATAAATTGTTCCAACTTTGATATCCATTTATGATTTTTAAATACTTATATTTCAATATAAAAAATAATTGGTTAGAGATACAATCAATTAATTCTCATTTAATTATTCAAAAAACTCAACTTTACTTTTCTTTTATCTTCGAAAAAATCTATTTCTTTTTATTTATGTAAGAATGAAAATAATCATAGTTATTCATGTTGAGATTTTCTTATCATAGTACAAGTTAATTATCAATTATATTCAAGACTGCATGGTTATAGAATAGAATCTACATTTGCGGTGAAATATATCCAACCATCTCAAAAAAATAAAAAATAAAAAATTAATGAATTTTTATTATGCTAAGAATTCCTCACACAACACTCACTCCCACATATATTATAGGCTAACCTTCTTCGTGTGACATAACTATGTCAAATTTAACAAATCTAGTTCCTAAAATATCACATACTTTTAATCATACACAACTTTCATTATGAAATAAACATTATTTTCATGCTGAAAATCTTATTTTCAACTCATACTTTTATTATGATCATCATTCATGATATTTGAAACATTTGAAATCAACAGAGCATCATCCCATTTTTTTATTCTGATATATTCCTTTAAATCTATATTTTAGTTCCTACAATACCAGTATTTGAAATTCACTAAAAAAGAGTTAGTTTATTCATCTATAAAAGTAGTTTAATTTGGAATATACTTTGAAATGCTCAATTTAATATTTTTTAGCTCAAAAATAAGTTGATGTAGCCTATAGTTATCTTTAGTTAATATGATGAAGATCCATTTTATTATATCATATCCTTGAAACTTCTTTCCCTAATATTATATATTGATATCATAGCTTATGTATTTGATCTTCCATTTCCTAAATCCTATAGATTATTCATCCACAACTCTATATCTTATGGAGTTTATCTATTGTCACCTCCAAATTAATCGAATACAACACCATTTCTGGAACTAGCTAGTCTCACACAACTATATATCTTCCAAAAAAATATTTTGTAACTCTATTTTAATTCCAAAGTTAATCTTTCATATCATTATATATTACATACTTAATATTCTATATACCTTGGAAATTTTGAAATCTTCTTATGTCTCATTTGAATAATATTATGTATTAGGCATAAAATATTCTATATCAACTAAAAAATATTTCATATCCTTTAAAAAACCATTTTAATCTTATATATAGACTAAATTTACAAATTATTCAAAATATACAATTATAGAATTTATAAAACTTTTCTCCAGTATTCTCAAATCAATTCCAAACTTCTTTAATTATCTCTAGAAACTTCAAATCATCACATAATACTTTAAATGACTTTATAAAACTATCATACCTTTATAAAACAATTCAACAAAATTTATATATCCTTTGAGCATGATTAAACTCTTATTTTATTACTTTAATGAATTTCCACTCAACAATTTAGAGATCAATTTATATCTTTATCTAATTATGTATTCTACTTCATACATAATTATTTATTCCCCAAAAATATGGTTCCTTAGTTTTCTAACCATATTTATTCTTCTTCAATCAAAAATAAGATCTTAAACGCATCAAGAACCTATATTTGAAATTTTTATCATTATCCATAATCACTTTTCAATGATTACAATAAGTTGAAACTCCATGATAATCGCATATTTGTTCCTTAAACCCTTCTTCATCAAGTTTCCTCATCTTAAACCTTGTAAATATTTAACTTCTAACACATATTAACATCACTTACCTGTTGATAAAAAATAAATAACTCAAAATACATTGGTCACTTAATTTCCTTCTTTATATTTTTTTTATCAATACCCTTAAGAAAATATATTTCAATATGTTCTGAGAATTTATTTTCATTTTATCTATCCTTTATTGATAATAAATAAAAATGATCTTTCATAGGGGTGGTATCACACTTCTATTAAGTATATATCTTTAAATTAATCAAATCCACATCTACCTAAGATAAATCAATATATAAAATAATAGAGATTAATTTATACATCAAATTTATCCATTAAAATAACTCGACATGTGATACTAATTCGGAAACTCTCTTCCAGTTTATGTTCAATTATATGTTTCAATTTATCACTTGTATTCAACTCAATAAACACATAAAAATAATCAATTAAAATAAGGTTTCTACCCCTTTAAGTTGATTTTATTCATAATAATTTTCAAAAAATCACACCCCCTTAATAATAAAAATTCATTCAATGAATAATAATGATTCAAAAAGAGATTTTCATAACTCAACTTTATCTTTATCTACGAATTGTTTTGATTTCAAAATTTTAAATATTTTAAAAAAAAATATGTTATCCTTTCAACTTAATGCCCCATCAAAGGGTAATTACCATTAATATTCTTCAAGGATGATATTTTCTATATATGAACTCTAAACACCTCCTTTATAAGAAATATTTGTTAATTAATGCAACAATAGGTAGAACACTCCAAGATGGATTTATCATAATTTTATACAGCCATAAAAACATTTATAATGTTCTCACCCTACATTAATCACCTTTAATTACCTACATAGAAATGTATATTCAAATATATAGGAATTATGTTGATTCTTATTTGTTTTTTTAATGAGAGAAACAACACAAAGATTTTATTCTCAAAACATACATTATTTTCAATTCAACTCAATTTTTTTGAGAATGGCTCATGCTTTTTCCTCCTTTTTTTCAAACATGAACCTCCTTGAGAATCATGAATTGCTTTCCTTTCACAATATTCATATGTATAATTAACTTTTTCACATCAGTTGGTAAGGAATATTCATGCGTCTCTATTTTCTCTATCTTCCTTTTTATCTTTTCATGGGATGGAAAAATAATCCTGAATTATTTAGAAACATTACCAGATTGCTGATATTTTCCACATAGATTCTCAAAAACCATTTAGTCACCCTACATTGAAAACTTATCATGTTCATATTCATGGATATTTTACACCAAACCAATTCTTTTATTTATATCTTAGATTGATTATTTTTTTGTTATGTTTTTCTTACTTAACTTTGATATCCATTTATTACTTACAATGGTCCTTGATGTGAACCTTTTCCATAATAGAATTATCTTCCATTTGGTGCAGAAAAATTCTCAAAATTCTTCTTAACAGTGATTTATTAAATATTCTTATTTTTCTTTACACCCCAAGTTCAACTCACCAAATTATCTTTGAATATTTTTCATCAGGTGTGGTATTCTATCTTTTGAAATAGATGAATCATTCTTGGTATGTATGAAACAAAAATCATTATCATAATGGACCCATTTTATTAATTTCTATAGAATTTATTAATATTCTCAAATATATTTGAAGATAGATGATTTAAAATTTTTATGTTGGCCTTCTTTGTATTCCAATAATTGATATATTTTTCCAACAACCAATGGACTTGCACTCGAATCATCCACAAAACTAATAATTGATAACAAAATTTTAGGTTCTACTTTTTGTTCTAATCTGTATATCTTCAGAACCTTGTATGTTTTATACTAGATAAACCACATTTGGATTTCCATTTGAAGAGCTAGTAGTCCTAATCTCACTATTATTCACCATTGATAAAATGAATGTTTTCTCATAAATTTTCTCTACCAATATTTTTCTAGAATTTGAATTGTAACATTAAATTCTCATAGAAACAAAAGTAATGCAAACATTATCTTCTAGAGTAAGGGTTAAATTATTCTTGGAGCCTATTATATGTGTATTTATAGGATATTTTATGCTCTTCTTTCCAGTAGAATGAGTCTTTTTTGATACATGAATCTTATCATAAAGATGTATTTCATAAAATATTTTCTCTGTCACGACCCGTCCTCGGGGCCCGTGCCGTGACTACCCCAAGCCCGCCTTCCATAGGCCAGGGGCTGGCGACTAGCACCAAGGCGTAAATCCCAACAAAAAGGGAAGGCATTGCCTTTGGAAAGTAAACAAGCACCACAGAGTAAGCAAGCGGAAAAGTAAACACTAAGTAAAAACTGTACAAGCTGTGCTAAAAGTAAAAGGGGCCGGAAATACAAGCCCAACTGTAAAGTACAACTGAAAGGAAAAACAGCAACTGAAAAGGGAAAACTGCAGCGTCAAGCCGTCCTCTGGAAGTCCCACCTGAAGGGTGGGTACAGATAGCCTCCACTGCTCCTCGGGTCCACCTGACCGCTCCGAGTACGTCCCGCCCAGTGGTCCACCTCCAGGTACTGTCCTGCTCCGCACGCCTCCACCACGGTCTGCGCTGTCCGTCGTCTGCAACCAACACAACGTAGTGCGGGCATAGCCCGTGCAGGGGTGAGTATAACGATACTCAGTAGGGACCCCGAGACCCTCAAGGTCTCACTAAAACCAACAAAGATAACCACAAGAAGATCTCAACAGATAACCTCTACTTAGATATATGCCCATACATATACCTAAGTTATCAAGTAACCCATCTCAATCATGAGGTAAACAAAAGGTCAAAAGTCTCAGCTCAAACCAGGATTTTCATCATCGAAACTGTAACTGCTGAAGAGCTCCGTCTCTGGAGTGTACAGTGGTCCTGTCACAACTTCGAGGTACTGCTCACTAACTTAAGACTACTGTAGTACTCCACCTATTGAGTATTGCGGGCCAGCCGCTACCACCAAGCGCTCTCATGTGCCGCTACAACCAAGCGCACCACTGTCGTGGGTCTGCCGCTACAACCAAGCGCTCCCATGTGCCACTACAACCAAGCGCACCTCTGTCGTGGGTCTGCCGCTACAAACAAGCGCTCCCTTGTGCCGCTACAACCAAGTGCACCTCTGTCGTGGGTCTGCCGCTACAACCAAGCGCTCCCCTGTGCCGCTACAACCAAGCACACCTCTTTCGTGGGCCTGCTGCTACAACCAAGCGCTCCCCTGTGCCGCTACAACCAAGCGCACCACTGTCGTGGGTCTGCCGCTACAACCAAGCGCTCCCCTGTGCCGCTACAACCAAGCGCACCTCTGTCGTGGGTCTGCTGCTACAACCAAGCGCTCCCCTGTGCCGCTACAACCAAGCGCACCTCTGTCAAGGGTATACCGCTACAACCAAGCGCTCCCCTGTTCCGCTACAACCAAGCACACCTCTGTAACGCACCGGGTCGTTTCGATCAGCAGTCGTCAGGTCTTAGTCAGCTACACGGTCTCCGTGCTCCGCCCGCTCGTCTCCGGGAGGGTCCGCTCCACGAGCTACTGGTCGATACTCCAAGTATCACAAAGTCCCGCAAGGAAGTATCTCGAAGGACCACCTCGTCATTGGGGTCTCAACGCAACAGACGGCGCGTCAATCGGACGCCCGGTCTGTGAGTTATTAGCCTTTTCGTCCCAGGGGCCCGGTTGGTTTCGTGAGCGAACCAATCCGGCCGTAACTCAACTATACCCCAAACACTCACAGGGTATACTCGTAGGGACCGTTTTTCAACGTGATCACCAATGCTGCTGAAGGTTCGTCAAACGGATTTATGGTCTGAAAGATATCAGCTTTTCCTTTCCAGGGGTCCGGTTGGATTTCAGTGCGATCCAACCCGGCCACTATCCATCTGCATCCAAAACTCGGGCGGACGATGCCAAAAGTTCCGTCTCATCAAGAGGAACTCAACGCAAAAGACGGCGCATCAATCGGACGCCCGGTCTGAGAGTTATTGGCTTTTTCGTCCCAGGGGCCCGGTTGGTTTTTAAGGAAAAACCAACCCGACCGTACTCCACTTGCGTCCAAACCTCAGACGGAGTGAGCCAAAAGATCCGTCTCACTAAGAGGAAACTAACAAAGCTGACGGCACGTCAATCGGACGTCCGTAGCTCAAGATATGAGCGTTTCCGCTCCGAGGGCCCGGTTGGTTTCGTGTACGAACCAACCCGACCGAACCCAAAGTATGCCAAAACTTTGAGTGCTATAAACCGAAACGACCGACTCGCTCCAAGGATTGCGTTGCCGCTGACGGCGAGTCGTTTGGAGGCCCGTAGCTCAAGATACGGTCATTTGAACGAAGTCCGTCCGAAGACGGGGGGGGGGTCCGGGCCCGGCCCGACCCGGCCCGACCCCCCCTGGTTGGCCCGAACCGGGTCGGGTCCGACTCGGTTGGCCCGGCCGGGCCCGGCCAGGGCCGGTCCGGCTCGGCTCGGCCGACGCGGGGGAAAGCCGCCGCCCCGCGGGACACCCCCGCCGCACCCGCGGGGTGTCGGCCGCACACCCGCGGGGTGCCGCGTGACAACCCCGCGGCACCCGCGGGGTGTCGTGCTGGACACCCGCGGGGTGCCGCCGCCTCCGACCGCCGGCGCCGCCGCGCCGCCAACCCGCGCCACCACCGGCTTCCGCGGGCCGCCGGAGTCGCTCCGGTGGCCTGTTTTCCTTCCCGTCTGCGCCGTTGTTCCTCCTGGGTTCCGTTCTTTACTGCGGGATCATCAAACACCCGTTGCGGCACGTTCCGTCGTCGCCCGCCAAATCCGCAAAACACGAAGAACGGCGGGGGGTTGTCGGGCCATGTTCGTTTGACCCGCACCCTCCGCGTTAGATAAAAACAACGGGAGAAATTGTTCAACACATGAACCGACAATTTTAATAAAATAAAATTGTTCATTTGAAACCGGCTCTTAAGTTTTTAAAGAACGTTCACGGGAATATAAAGAGGGGTATTCTAAAATTATAAAATCCCTACCTCGTTGATCGTCGCGCGCGGGCGTTCTTCGCGGAAAGGCTCGTCGCGGAAGAGGGGGATCGTCGCGTCGTCGCGGAAAGGCGTCGCGTCGTCGTGGAAGAGGATTCGTAGACGAAGAAGGAGGTTGTCCGAGGTGGAACGGCATCTCCCTTCCTTTGATGTGGAAAGAAGAACGAGGGATGGCGAGTCGTCCTTCTTCGGAAGAAGGACGTGACGACGTTCTTCGTCGGAGACCGATTCGTTCTTCACGTTCTTCGTCGTTGAAGAAGATGTTCTTCAAGCCTCCCAAATCCTCCCAACGTGACAAGACTCAAAAAAAATAAAATAAGCCCAAGTCTTATTTTATTAACACAAGATAAGAAATTGAATTTCAAAAGAAAAGAAACGATCAATTAATCTCAAAGAGTTAATTGTAACAAATTAACAGCCCAATTAAATGGGGCGTTTCTTAACCAGAAAAACGCACAGTTGACTTCTTTTAATAGGGGGGGGGTGCGGGTGCATTACTTAAGAAGAAAAGAAACGGTGGGGCTCGTGCGGGCCCCACCTCACAAATATCCTACCAAGGGGGTAGGATATTCCTGGATAGCACCTTATCCAGTTCAACTCAGTTCAAGCCGCCTTTAAGTGGCTTCAAGTGGCTTCCAAGCGGCTTAAGTGAAATAAAATAAAGTTGTCGCAAAATTATTTTATTTCTTTACTATAAGCCTGAAAATTAAAAACCACACCCGAGCAAACGCAACTCCGGAAGAGACGTTTCTAAGCGAATACCGGCGCTGCGATTTCATCGGTGCCCTCAGAATTCGATTCCGGGCACCGGTTCAAAAGTTAGAAAAACCCGCTCGTCCGTTCACTGAACGTACCCGAGCCAAACTTCGGAAAATGATTCCGGGCACACCGGGCCTCGTAATCAGGCGCCGTCAGAAACTGCATTCTTGTAAAATTCCAAAGAAAATTAAGAAAAAAAAATTTCCTTGAAATTTACAGGTCTTTACATTACTCTCACCACAGGGCTTTACGTCCCCGTAAAGCTTCAACACAAACTAGGGATACAAAGGCGGTACTGAGCACGCATCTGAGCCTTCCGCTCCATGTGCTCACCTGGAACTTCTCTATCGTGGCCCAGACCACCTCTGGTCCCACTAGAGCTGCTATGATTTCTTCCTTGCCGATAAGAGAAATCTGGTCTCATCCCCTGGATGAACCACGTTCTTCGCCTAATACGGTCAATCCCGACATGGATGATACTAATCCATACCAAGGATGACGTCGTAAGGCCTCGACGCTACTACCAAGAGATCCAACCGTTACTCTCGCCTCCAAGGGTTGAGTCACACTGTCGGCATCAGTGTGTGGTAACTGGGTCTCCTCCAGTAGATGTCTCACAAGTGAGGGTCAAGTCAACAGTCAAAACTAGAACCTCTTAGTAACAACACAAGAGAGGACAGGGAAGTAAATGTCACAAGAAAAGGTGTCTTTTATTACTGTAGCTCAAGTAAAAAGACACAAAGCATCTACAAACATACATCAACAAAACTAGAAGCAACATGAACAAAAGTCTCCAGGTCTGGAGCTAGTCCCGCTCCTGTCCATCTGCTCCCGGAGCCCCATGATTGTAGGCCTCAACTGCCTGAAGATGAGCTCTCCCATGTCCTCCTGTCCCCTGCGGTCGGGGTGGACCGCCTAGTGGTGGTGGCGGCAGAGCCTCAAAGCGTCGCCCACCACCTGCTGCTCGGCCAGCTCCTCTGCCTCGTCCGCCTCCTCCCTGCGGACCGCCATGGTCGACCCTCTGCCTCTGCCTGGGTGGCCCCTCCACCGTCTGCTGCTCCTCGGTACGGCGGTTCGGGCAGTCACGAGCCATGTGGCCCTGTCCGCCGCACGAGTAGCACTGCCTGCCTCTCGGAAGGCTGGCTTCGCGCTGTGTGCCCCGCACTGCTGAGCCAGTGTCCCGAGGTCGTCTGCCGGAACCCTGAGTCATCCGTCGGCTACCTGCTGCCGAAGACTCCGCCACCTGCCGCCCTGCGGTAGGCCTCGCTGTAGACTCAGCCAGAAAGCTCTCGATCAGAAGAGCTCTCTCTAGCACTCCTACCTGGGTCGGGATGCTGAGGGAGATCAGCGATGCCCTGATCTCGTGTCTCAATCCCTGCTCGAAGGTCCGGGCCCGGAAGAAGGGGTCCCGTACCATGTCTGTCGAGTAGCGAGAAAGGTCGGTGAACCTCGCCGCGTACTGGGCTACCGTCAAGCTGCCCTACCGCAGCTGAAGAAGCTCCTGAATGCGCACCGCACGGAGGGTGGTCGGGACGAACTCTGAGCGGAAGAGGCTCTCGAAGTCCGTCCAGATGAGGGAGGCATCATCGTGCACCTGGAGCATCAAGCTCCACCATCTGCCTGCTTCCGCGTGTAGGAGACTCGCTGCGAGGATCACCATGAGGTATGCTGGTGTCATCACTAATCTGAAAACCCGAACAACTGCCTCCAGCCAGTCCTCGGTGGCCTGAGGGTCCGTCTCCCCGCGGAACCTAGGCGGTCGCTGGCGCTGGAACTCATGCAGAGCACTAAGGTGACGTGCATCGTCAGCGGCTGGGGCTGGTAGCATCGGTGCCTCGGCAAGTATAGGTACCGCCGGTGCCTCAGCTGTCAAAGGGCCCTGTACCGAGTCCTCGACGCTCGGTGGGATGTCATAACGCTCCACTCTCGGAATCCTAGCTGGCTGTCGTCGTGGGGCTATCCTGAAAGAAACAGGTGCGCCACGGTCAGGACAGTATACCTGGTGAGATGACACAAGTAATCACAAGGAAAAATTGAAACACACATGCAATCAATGTTTTCGTGAATGAAGTCGGAAATCAGAAGTCAGGGTCCTGGTGTACGGATACGTCGGCCGCCGCACCAACACTGGACTCCCTGGACTGATAACCACACCCAATACGCTAAACACTATTTATTCACATAGAAGAAAGATCAGAGTCTGCGGTAGAACCGACCACCTCTGATACCAATTTGTCACGACCCGTCCTCGGGGCCCGTGCCGTGACTACCCCAAGCCCGCCTTCCATAGGCCAGGGGATGGCGACTAGCACCAAGGCGTAAATCCCAACAAAAAGGGAAGGCATTGCCTTTGGAAAGTAAACAAGCACCACAGAGTAAGCAAGCGGAATAGTAAACACTAAGTAAAAACTGTACAAGCTGTGCTGAAAGTAAAAGGGGCCGGAAATACAAGCCCAACTGTAAAGTAAAACTGAAAGGAAAAACAGAAACTGAAAAGGGAAAACTACAGCGTCGAGCCGTCCTCTGGAAGTCCCACCTGAAGGGTGGGTACAGATAGCCTCCACTGCTCCTCGGGTCCACCTGACCGCTCCGAGTACGTCCCTCCCAGTGGTCCACCTCCAGGTACTGTCCTGCTCCGCACGCCTCCACCACGGTCAGCGCTGTCCGTCGTCTGCAACCAACACAACGTAGTGCGGGCATAGCCCGTGCAGGGGTGAGTATAACGATACTCAGTAGGGACCCCGAGACCCTCAAGGTCTCACTAAAACCAACAAAGATAACCACAATAAGATCTCAACAGATAACCTCTACTTAGATATATGCCCATACATATACCTAAGTTATCAAGTAACCCATCTCAATCATGAGGTAAACACAAGGTCAAAAGTCTCAGCTCAAACCAGGATTTTCATCATCGAAACCGTAACTGCTGAAGAGCTCCGTCTCTGGAGTGTACAGTGGTCCTGTCACAACTCTGAGGTACTGCTCACTAACTTAAGACTGTTGTAGTACTCCACCTATCGAGTATTGCGGGCCAGCCGCTACCACCAAGCGCTCCCATGTGCCGCTACAACCAAGCGCACCACTGTCGTGGGTCTGCCGCTACAACCAAGCGCTCCCATGTGCCACTACAACCAAGCGCACCTCTGTCGTGGGTCTGACGCTACAACCAAGCGCTCCCCTGTGCCGCTACAACCAAGCGCACCTCTGTCGTGGGTCTGCCGCTACAACCAAGCGCTCCCCTGTGCCGCTACAACCAAGCGCACCTCTGTCGTGGGCCTGCCGCTACAACCAAGCGCTCCCCTGTGCCGCTACAACCAAGCGCACCTCTGTCGTGGGTCTACCGCTACAACCAAGCGCTCCCCTGTGCCGCTACAACCAAGCGCACCTCTGTCGTGGGTCTGCTGCTACAACCAAGCGCTCCCCTGTGGCACTACAACCAAACGCACCTCTGTCATGGGTCTGCCGCTACAACCAAGCGCTCCCCTGTGCCGCTACAACCAAGCGCACCTCTGTAACGCACCGGGTCGTTTTGATCAGCAGTCGTCAGGTCTTAGTCAGCTACACGGTCTCCGTGCTCCGCCCGCTCGTCTCCAGGAGGGTCCGCTCCACGAGCTATTGGTTGATACTCCAAGTATCACAAAGTCCCGCAAGGAAGTATCTCGAAGGACCACCTCGTCATTGGGGTCTCAACGCAACAGACGGCGCGTCAATCGGACGCCCGGTCTGTGAGTTATTAGCCTTTTCGTCCCAGGGGCCCGGTTGGTTTCGTGAGCGAACCAATCCGGCCGTAACTCAACTATACCCCGAACACTCACAGGGTATACTCGTAGGGACCGTTTTTCAACGTGATCACCAATGCCGCTGAAGGTTCGTCAAACGGATGTCTGGTCTGAAAGATATCAGCTTTTCCGTTCCAGGGGTCCGGTTGGATTTCAGTACGATCCAACCCGGCCACTATCCATCTGCATCCAAAACTCGGGCGGAGGATGCCAAAAGTTCCGTCTCATCAAGAGGAACTCAACGCAAAAGACGGCGCATCAATCGGATGCCCAGTCTGAGAGTTATTGGCTTTTTCGTCCCAGGGGCCCGGTTGGTTTTTAAGGAAAAACCAACCCGACCATACTCCACTTGCTTCCAAACCTCAGGCGGAGTGATCCAAAAGATCCGTCTCACTAAGAGGAAACTAACAAAGCTGACGGCACGTCAATCGGACGTCCGTAGCTCAAGATATGAGCGTTTCCGCTCCGAGGGCCCGGTTGGTTTCGTGTACGAACCAACCCGACCGAACCCAAAGTATTCCGAAACTTTGAGTGCGATAAACCGAAACGACCGACTCGCTCCAAGGATTGCGTTGCCGCTGATGGCGAGTCATTTGGAGGCCCGTAGCTCAAGATACGGTCATTTGAACGAAGTCCGTCCGAAGACGGGGGGGTCCGGGCCCGGCCCGACCCCCCCTGGTTGGCCCGAACCGGGTCGAGTCCGACTTGGTTGGCCCGGCCTGGCCCGGCCAGGGCCGGTCCGGCTCGGCTCGGCCAAGCGGCCGAGCGGCCGACGTGGGGGAAAGCAGCCGCCCCGCGGGACACCCCCGCGGCACCCGCGGGGTGTCGGCCAGACACCCGCAGGGTGCCGCGTGACAACCCCGCGGCACCCGCGGGGTGTCGCGCTGGACACCCGCGGCACCCACGGGGTGTCGCGCTAGACACCCGCGGGGTGCCGCCGCCTCCTGCCGCCGGCGCCGCCGCGCCGGCGACCCGCGCCACCACCGGCTTCCGCGGGCCGCCGGAGTCGCTCTGGTGGCCCGTTTTCCTTCCCGTCTGCGCCGTTGTTCCTCCTGGGTTCTGTTCCTTACTGCGGGATCATCAAACACCCGTTGCGGCACGTTCCGTCGTCGCCCGCCAAATCCGCAAAACACGAAGAACGACGGGGGGTTGTCGGGCCGTGTTCGTTTGACCCGCACCCTCCGCGTTAGATAAAAACAACGGGAGAAATTGTTCAACACATGAACCGATAATTTTAATAAAATAAAATTGTTCATTTGAAACCGGCTCTTAAGTTTTTAAAGAACGTTCACGGGAATATAAAGAGGGGTATTCCAAAATTATAAAATCCCTACCTCGTTGATCGTCGCGCGCGAGCGTTCTTCGCGGAAAGGCTCGTCGCAGAAGAGGGGGATCGTCGCGTCGTTGCGGAAAGTCGTCGCGTCGTCGTGGAAGAGGATTCGTAGACGAAGACGGAGGTTGTCCGAGGTGGAACGGCGTCTCCCTTCCTTTGATGTGGAAAGAAGAACGAGGGATGGCGCGTCGTCCTTCTTCGGAAGAAGGACGTGACGACGTTCTTCATCGGAGACCGATTCGTTCTTCACGTTCTTCGTCGTTGAAGAAGATGTTCTTCAAGCCTCCCAAATCCTCCCAACGTGACCAGACTCAAAAAAAATAAAATAAGCCCAAGTCTTATTTTATTAACACAAGATAAGAAATTGAATTTCAAAAGAAAAGAAATGATCAATTAATCTCAAAGAATTAATTGTAACAAATTAACAGCCCAATTAAATGGGGCGTTTCTTAACCAGAAAAACGCACAGTTGACTTCTTTTAATAGGGGGGGGGTGCAGGTGCGTTACTTAAGAAGAAAAGAAACGGTGGGGCTCGTGCGGGCCCCACCTCACAAATATCCTACCAAGGGGGTAGGATATTCCTGGATAGCACCTTATCCAGTTCAACTCAGTTCAAGCCGCCTTTAAGTGGCTTCAAGTGGCTTCCAAGCGGCTTAAGTGAAATAAAATAAAGTTGTCGCAAAATTATTTTATTTCTTTACTTTAAGCCCGAAAATTAAAAACCACACCCGAGCAAACGCAACTCCGGAAGAGGCTTTTCTAAGCGAATACCGGCGCTGCGATTTCATCGGTTCCCTCAGAATTCGATTCCGGGCACCAGTTCAAAAGTTAGAAAAACCCGCTCGTCCGTTCACTGAACGTACCCGAGCCAAACTTCGGAAAATGATTCCGGGCACAACGGGCCTCGGAATCAGGCGCCGTCAGAAACTGCGTTCTTGTAAAATTCCAAAGAAAATTAAGAAAAAAAAATTTCCTTGAAATTTACGGGTCTTTACATTCTCAGATTCTTAGGAAGATTTACATTATGTTAATTATATATTTATCATTTTGACTTCAAGATCAAGGAGCATTATATTCAGGGTATTTTTCTCACCCTAAATAGATCTCATTTTTTCTTCCCATCCATTCATCATCATATGAATATGATCTTTATTTATATTTATATTATCTTATGAGGAATTATTTATCTCTATTATTCTATTTTACATGATCTATAATTGGGTAACATTAACACAAATAATTGTTTTATAAGTTTCTCTTGATGTATGGATATTCTATTCAAAGACTTTCTTAATCTCAACATTCTCATAAAATATATTTTTCTATTACTTTTCATCTAGATAGAATTTATTTTTATATAATCATGAATGATATTATTTTTCTTCAACAAGTTTGATGATTCAATCATATTTTTGAAACTTATCTACAAATGTGTTTTCCATTACATCATTTTCCAATTCCAGTTGTGATTTATCATTCTATAAACCCTTGATAAATTCTAATATATTTGTAACAAGTTCAATAGGGGAATTTTTAAAATAATCCTTTTATTGCAAAGTAAAGGTCACCATGTTATTAAATAGGTTCATACTTATAATAACCTAATCCTGATTCATCAAGAGAATAATTTTGAATAGATATGATAGATAAAATAATAATTTGATTACCTTAAATCAATGGTGTATCACCTTTCTCCTTTGATATCTTTTAAAATTTCTTAGCTTCTTCCTTCTTCCCACTCTTCAATGTTTTTTCTAAAACCTACATGTTGGTATTGATAGGGATAATGAATTTATTCTCTATTTGTGTAAATTTAGAAAATTCATTGAATATTCACTTCATATATAACATATAAAAAAGGAAAAAATAATAATATCAAATCAAATACAGTACCTTGTCCTCTAATACCAGTTGTAGTATCGAGTGATCTATGTAGTCACACTGGGGGGAATCGGTGTGAACAAATTTTTCCGAATTATTTTATCTTTTAATTACCACTCTTAATATTAAAACCTATAAAATTTTTAGGATGAATGGATTTTCTTAAAAATTCACAGCACAACACACCAAATGAACCAAATTAAACAAACACAAATGAAATATTTAAAAGGATTCCCCCCAGGGTGGGTGACTACATCCTTACTGTGATTGGGTAAAGTACAAGACATAAGTTTTCCACTAATATGATAAACTTAATACACATGAGGAAGGTATCATCCTTTACCCTTAAGGTTATCTCTTAATAATTCTATAATGTCTCTTAATAGGTTCTTTATATGAGTTCCCCCCAATTTAAAATGAAACTTACAATCCCATTACTGAAAATGATCTTATTATCTACTATTGGATGTAAATGTAATGACTCATATTTTCCATGTATTATTTTTATATATTGTATGGATTATTTTCAATACTAGATACAGAGATGGCACATGATTATGAGGCCCGGTGTGCCTGAAATAAATGTTTGAAATATATTAAATATATTAAATAGAACACACACACAGATTCACTAAAAAAGGAAAAATTTTAAATGGGTTCCTGGATTATAAATATGATGGTACCATTGGGTTCAGAATATGAGTTTTACCCTAGGGACGACTTAACCTTAGTCAGTGTGAGATGTTTGTGGAAAAACCATCATGAGAATAAAATGAATAAAATAAAATAATTAAATTGTTTTAATTGTTTTTTTGATATAATGACCTAAATTAATTATTTTAATAATCTATTATGAAAAATTAATAGGGTTGGTTGTATAAACCTATAAATTTATGAGATCCATTGGATCCTTTAAAAGAGATCATGTTGGTGGATGAAAACCAGATTAGAGATCGACGACCAGTGCGAGACATAATCAAAAGATATCACCAATGAATGTGACGTTTCACACAAGAGTCTCAGCCCAGTTGGTGAGGACTCACTAGGTGAATCCAAGAGACCCGAGATCAAATCCAGGTGGAGGAATATTTCTGGGGTTACTACAGCAGTACTATAGTAGTAACGTAGAAGGTACTGTAGCAGGTAATGTTCGGCACTGTAGTAGTCGGAACTATTCATCCATCTAGGCCTTCGGGCCACCGGTTTGGTCCTCGGGTCCTGTAAGGATTTTGGGCCACCGAAGGCCTTAGGGACAGTTGATTCTCAAGGCATTTGGGCCACCTTAAGGCCTTCAGGCCACCCCAAGGCCTTCGGGCCACATGAATGCAGGCCCCAGACACACTACAAAAAAGGAGCAGCCCTAGATGAGGATTCAGAGCAGGTGCACTCACCAGAGCAGAGCCAAATGGATTGTCAGAATGAGAGGGTATGACTATGACATCGGTACTAGCCTGTGATTGCACGGGAAACCTAGCCAGACGGTCATGAAAAGGTGGAGAGATACTATCAAGATGCAGATGCTGGGGAGGGGTAGTTCCTTGTAGATAGTCTGGTTGAATTCCCTAAGACCTTTGGGTCATGTAATCTCCTAAGCCTACGGGCCATGTGATCTCTGAGCCTGTGGGCCTTGTAAGGGTTCCCCCTCATCCCTTTAAAGTGGGGTTATCAAAAATCAAGAAAAAATGAAGGCCTTCGGGCCATTCAGGCATTCAGGCAATGTGACGTTTCATGGTTCTTATTCAGTGATTTATCTGAATCAAGGTTGGGTGGTTGTTTGATTTGTTTCCTTTAACTTTTCATGATTCCTATGATGAATGAAAATCAATCAACCAATGTATTGATCTGTGGATCATGAGTATTTGTGGGATGGGTTATATTTTTTGGGTTATGGGAGAATTATGTGGATTTATGATTTATTCATTGTTATTATTATAGAAACAAATCCAAATAAACATGAACATCAACTGAGGTTAGTTCCTCCTATCTTTTTTCAGTGATTTTATCCCCTGGTTCTTTGTTCATTATGGGCATTATTCATTTTCCCGAATTTTTGACATATCCTGATCAATAGATCATTGTGCACCCATTTCATAGCTTAATGATCTAATATCGTATATATGAGATCAGCACGACATGGCAGTGGTCAGATGATGGAGGAAGTGATGATTATAATGATGGTGGATACTTGATTTTGTGTTCTTCAATTTTATTTAGTTTGTAATGAAGAAAACTCATAGATTGAACTTCAAGAAGATTTAATGGTCATAACTTGATGTTTGTCGATTGAAAGGCTCAGACAAGGTGTTTCCTTGAGTTTTGTGGCAAGTAATGGCTAGATCGGAAGCTGGAGAAATTAAGAGGAGGATCATATTCCAGATATGGAATTCTATAAAAATATATGATACACGGAATGTAATCTACATCTACACACCATGTGGGTCCCACTATGTGGAGGTAGGGTTTCTGGTAGGAGTTAAGGATCACATATTGTGTGACCCTATCACAAAACATTTGACCACTCTCATGAGACTCGTTGCGTACCCTAGAGGTACATGTACATGGGGTGGAGTACATGGGTTGGACCAAGTACATGACTTAAGCCATGTACTGGTACACAGGCAGAGTACACTGACTTCCTTCAAACCGCATAATACTCCATAGATGTCTTTTGAAGACACCCCCTAGTTACATGAGAAGGAACCAGGGTAAAGGGACATGACATGTGACCCCTACTACACGCTTTGTACTCTATTATACATGGCTTTAAGATCTTTTACTCTATTAATTGGAAATGTTTAATTAGGTTACGATACCCATATATTTTCCATGTGGTTTAGTAATGAATTATATCCTACTCATTGAATAACAATCCATTCGGTATGACTTCTTGTATAGAGTCATTGTAATCCCTCTAAGAGGCATGAAGTGAGATTCTATACTCATCTTCAAGCCCTAAGTGGAGTTATTGTTATTGTCATGAAAAAAAATATACGGGTTCTAATCCTCTACTTAGTAGGTTAATATAGATTGATTTGTTGGTATATCCCCACGGTCTTGGGAGTGATCCTCATTTGTGTATTGTGTCTCTTTAGACCTTCAATGTGTGATTCTAATGAAGAGTCCTAAAGAGAAGAACCTCTTAGAAGGACATCCTGAGTTCTATTAGAATCATGAGTCAGTTCTCCCAGATGAGTGCTTTGTGTAATCATTGATATGGAATCCTAGGTAGGGATACTATGGTTGGGACTTACCTCTAGACTATGTGACATTCTGGAGTATATCTGGATATTCATGTTATATGTATTGTAGACATATATCTATGTAGATCTGATTATATTTTCCTTTTTTATGCTTTTTGTTTTTAGAGAATCCTACTGAGTATTATTATAGTCACCCCTACTTGATATTTTCCCTCACATGTTGTGTCTTGTGAAGATTATCGAACTTTCGATATATTCCTTAATGAACCAAGACCAAATGATACTTGGTGAGACCAAAAAGACAAAGGTGTTCCTATGGTATTTTGACAAAAACCCCCATTTTATGTTAGGTGAAAATTTTTTTACAGACTTTTTGGTGGGCTTATATTTGGACTTATTTAGTTTTCTTTACTTCATGTCGTACTCTAGTTGTGGGATTTAGATGCATACATGAATGGTTGTTTAGTTGTTTTTAAATTTCATCATTTGTATAGGATTTAAGATGTGTGTGTTTACATGTAGATAGGCTAAGGACTCCCATGTTATTAATATGCCTTCTCGATGCTTGTCATTAGTCCCTAGCCTATTGGAGGCTGGCTTGGGGAGTGGTGGCTTGGGCCCTTTGGGACGGGTCATGAAAGAGTAGTATTAAAGTGGTCGGTTATACATTAGGATTATTGTCTGTGAGATTGTTTTGGGGAAATAGTGTTAAGTGTTTTGATTTTAGTTTTTAGGAAAGGGACTCTATTGTTGGTATGGTAGCAGATGTATCCATACACAAGGACTCTAATCACATTCTCTTAGACTTAATAAATAAGAACATTGGTTGCATGGAAAACAGTGGTGCATGAATCATATAAGAATATGTTGTGGTTTTATATCCTTCTTGATTCATCTCTCCAGAAATAATCATTGATCGTGGAAAATATTTCTTACTTTCAAGATGCCTCTGTGATGTATTCGAACTAGTATTTAACATGATGATCATGAGGATGATCCCCTTAGTTATGAGTCATCGATACATGGACCATTTCTCAAGATGTTACCTCCAGGATGTGAACCAGCTATACCATCACCTGTTGAGTAGCTAGTGGTACCTATAGTACCAACGGATGAGGTGAGAAGGTTGATCATGCTTTAGGAGTTTCAAAAACAGTGTCCTATTAGGTTCTAAGGTGAGACCTATCCACATGTGGTTGAGTACTGGCTTAAGGCGGTGACCCTAGATTTCTATCTGACTAGGACACCATTAGAGAAGATGATGGTCCTGGTAGATAACCTTAGTCATGGATCAATAGGGAGATGGTGGGGTTTAGTTACTCAATATTATGATGAGGAGACTCTTGCATGGTCATATTTTGATATCCTTTTCAGAGATGAGTTCTCACCATTTTTATTGAGTATTATACGTATCTAGGAGATTCTACAGCTCCAACAGGGAAACATGACAGTGGATGAGTATTCATTGAGGTTTACCAACCTCTCTAGGTACTCTATGGATATGGTTGTGACCATTTATTAATGGATCAGACATTTCAGAGAGGTATATATAGATACATCCAATCCAGTGTTATCCCTTTATGCATTCCTACCTATGATGGGGTGTTAGAGCGAGATCTGGTGGTTGAAAGTTTCTTGGTTGAGAAGTTGTAGCCAATAGTTTCTAGTGGTGGGCATACAAGAGTAGAGACATTGGATGTAGGTATCTGACATCATTCTTATATACTTGGACATGCCAAAAAATTTAGAGAGAGGTACCAATAATGAGGATATGTGTCATAGGGTGGGTCCATTCATCCTAGAGAGAGGTGTTTTTTCTCATGTGATGACATGGGGCATCTTGCATGAGATTTTCTAACCCACCGTATAACTGATAGAGAGATTGTAGATGGGATTACAATGAAAAAAATGGCAGGATTAGACAGTTTTGTAGGTATTTGGATGTGGAAGTGGAGTTGGGAGAGCAGCAGGAGGTGGTAGGAGCTTTCACTTGTTACCTACACCACCCCCAGGTAGTCAATGTGGGGCTTGGGGAGCTGGAGGATAGGGGTGGGGATAGTAGAAGGTGGTAAAATCATACATTCCAGAGTCTCTGAGAATTATTTGAGGTACGATCAATGTCTTTTATACCTTATTTGCAGAACTAATAGACACAAGTTCTATTCATTTATTTCTTTCCACATAACTTGTATGATAATTACAGATTCTGGTTGAACCTTTGGCTCAGCCCTTACACTTGGAGACTCCTATTGAAAAATTCTAAGTGATCATGAACATGTTCCAATAGTGTGACCATACACTTATAGGTGAGAGTTTCTATTGGAATCTATTGGTAGCAACATTGAGGCCTTATGGCGTCATTACTATAATAGAACGTTTATCTAAAATTCACACACATATTGACTGTTTTAGGTAAAGGGTGTGGTGTTTCGGTTGTTATGGAAATAGGTTCTCTTTTTTTGGTGAAAATGAATCCCATGTAGCATAATATGGACTCATGCATAGGAGGATTTAGCTGATTTCTCATCAGTTGGTTATTCAGAACCTCGGTGTAGTGGATGTTATTAGTTTCCAATTTCCTACAATGGTGGTGGAGTAGATGTCATCCTTAAGGATGTTCCATGATTACCTCCCCACTGGGTGATATATGTCTACATTTATCTACACCTCGACATGACACCGATATATGTACCAGCATATCATATGTCTCCCACAAATCTTTTCAAGATGAGGGTGTAGTTGGAGGACTTAAAGAGTAAGGGATTTGTTAGACCTAGTTTTTCACCATGGATAGCTATTTCTGACACTCTTCCACCAGGTCGCACTTAGTCATGAATGATGGATTCTCACTGATGGTCTCCTTGTACACTGCATTCCATCTTTCCAAAGGCGGGTGACATATATCACCTCTTGAGGGATTTTTATCCTTGATTGAAATGGGATGATGGGATGTCGGTTCCTCCTTCTGTGGATTCCTCCTTGAATCTTATCACCTAGTTTGGGTCGCCATTAAATATTCAGACGTTATTCATAAAACTCACTCTTGGTTCCATATCTTTGTGGACACTAATTAATTACATAGCTTCTGTCATGACATTCTAAAGGGTCCAACCAGGGAAAGAAACTTCGTTTAGAAGTGCAGTCATCCTAAAAAGTCTATGGGATACCTTAACTTTGGAACACTATAACACATGTATTTTACACTTATGATAGGGCTTCTTGTGGGCATGGAAGCCTGATGCATCCCATGCTGAATGTGGGGAACCATATGTTGGAGGCATTTCCCTGAGGATTTTCTCAACTTCCCAAGCATAACATGGGGAATTCCATGAGTTTAACATCTTATGGAGATAGATCAGACTGATCGGAACACTAATAAGAGTGGATCATATGGGTACATTCCTTAGAAGGAGCACCTAGAAGGTTTACTAGATGGATGGATCAGAATGCCCAATGAGGACAGACCCAATATGGTGTTTCACTAAAAATGGAATATTTCACACCATGACGGCTAATCTGGATACCATAAAGGGTTGATTAGAAAGGAGGATGGTTCCACGCAAAGGGGACACAAAGGTTTTCCATTTTTTGGGATTGAACCTTGAGGAGGATTCCTACGTACCATGTATAGAGGATACAGATCAAAACCGACATTGTTCGAGAGGGTGAGGCATAGAGTTAGGGTGTACACAAAGGAAAATAACCCAGAAATATTTTGTGGATTACACATGGTTAGCAGCTTGAGTGGATGGAATGTGTTCACTGGGTTGTGGTAGCCTGAGTAAAACAAGGATGGATATAGAGGGAGTGTTAAAGGGTGATGATGAATGGATATGGAGCCCATGTAAATGGAACCAGCATGGGAATCATGGTGCCATGCTTGGACCTCAAGGTGGTTTCCTATGTACCTTTCTTGAAAAAGGGAAAGAATCAATGTCCACATAGTTCGATAGGGAAAGGAGTCGCCTGAGGAGGCGACTCATGAGAATTGATACATAGATGGGACCCGAAGGAAGTGAAACCTTGGGGTAAGGCATGGTTTACCTAAAACACAATGGCTCAAGGGGAAGACCAAGATGGGACATGAGTGGTGGGATTGAACCTCAGAGAGGTTTACAGCATATCCCTGTGGTGGGGAATAAAAGTCCACATATTTCAGGATGTGTGGAATTGAATCAGGGTGTACACCAAGGACAATGACCTGGATACATGTTGGGGTGTATGCGTAGTTAGTGTCCCATCACAATATAGACACTCATGGTTGGAGGAGTATGGATTGAGTGCAGGGGGCTTATGCATGGTTATCTAACCGAGTGGATTAGAACACCTCAGGCAAGAAGATCTGGGAGATGTGTCCCATAATGGGAAGATATCACATTAGTAGGGTACATTACTAGGAGGTAGCACCAAAGTTTACCCTTGTTCAGGGTTGAACCTTGAGGAGGCTTCATATGTAACCAGCCTAGAATATAGGGATCAAAACCCTTAAAGTTAGAGAGTACATTTTAATGTCATGTGGGACAAAAGGGGCATACAGTTTTACATCATGAAGGACAAGAAGTGAACCAAGATGAAATGGTCAGAACATATGAGTTTTGGGATTGACCCTCGAGGAGTCTTCCTACACACCCAACCTAGAAGATAGGGATCAAAGTCAACATTGTTCAAGAGAAAGGAGGATTGGGGCTTACGCATGGTTAGCAGCCCATAGAGGATTTCATGGTCGATGCTCACTCTAATCCCATGTGAGCTATGCTCGATGTGAGAAACAAGAAGTAGTAAGGGACCTGAAGATCGTGTTGTGAGAGATGTAGCCACAAGAGGTTGTGTGGGGATTATATGTGGTTAGCAGCCTAGTGAGATGAATATTGGGACTTACTCCTAGAGGGATCTCAAGAAAGGGTCCAAATATATGAGGAGGTTATGACCACCATACAAGAAGCATCCTATCAGGGGGTTTAGGGGATTACACATGGGATGCCTGAGGTGTGCACAATGATAAAGTGCAGAGGGAGAGAGGAGGCATATTGAAAAGGTGGGAAGAAAGAGGCTCCTGGTCCCATCCTCTCTATGGTCCACTCAGGTCTTCCACACATGTAGAAACTCACATCTTAATATCATGTGTTAGGGACGTGAGTTTCTTGGAAGTTTAATGTCCTGTAGCTTGGATGGTGAGGACTCACTCCTCACCCCTTGGACTTATATAACTTGCACTGACCTGTTCTTGGGGGTGGGAAGGAACAAGAAATGTCTGACAGGATTGAGGTGGAGGAGTGGTCACTTGAGGGGATCATGTTAGTGTGGATATGAGAAGATGAAATATCCATTAGAGTACCTTTGCAAAGAAGCATAAGGTAGGGCAACACTGTATAAAACCCCACTCGAGGAACCATGAAATCACTTCATACCAGCCTGGAGTGCTTTACGGGCGAAGGGTTCCCAAAGTAGAAGGCTTCACAGATAGGGTCTTCATGAAGCTCAGGTACTTCATGAAGAGTAAGGGATTCTCAAAGGAAATGTCTTCTTGAATCGTGGAGAAAAAGACCCTCTCAAAGGGAGGAGTTTCGCGAAGCATGATGACCCAACTGAGGCACGAAGTTAACATGTTCTTGGAGGGTGCTTCATGAAGGCTCAGTGACCTGCAATGATCCGAGTACCCAAAAAGAACTCTTACCTTTGTGATGGTTGTATGGATTCAAGATGGGAATCCCCACTTGAAGAAGAGGGAAAAAGGAGCAAAGGGAAAGTTGGTTCACAACGCTCAAGTACCATAGGTGATACCTTTTTCTCGATGGTTCGTAGAGCAAAGGGTGATCCTCTAATCGAGAGCTTGGAAGGCGAATGTTCAGGGTGTCAATCCTTTTAAAGTGGGGATCCATCTATTTTTAGGCACCCGATATCATGATGCTCTGAAGGTGAACTATGAAGGAAATGGTGATCAGCGATTGGAGGTAGTTCCGTCGGATTTCAAAGGCTTATGTTATTTCTCTACAGTGCTTGCAGAGTTCATAAAATTCATAGTGGCTTCCATTATTTCTTTGTATCAGTCACAGAGTTCTTTAGACTCATAGAGGAATATTTTATTTCTTTGTGGATGTCACAGAGTCCATCGAAATCACAAAGTCTTCTATAATTTCTCTATGGTCGTTGCAGAGAAGTATGTCTGCTAGTTTTGCATCAGTCATAGTGATAAAGGGTTTTGTGAAGTGGTTTTTCAAAACACACGCTTTGGTGGTTTTTTTTATGTTTCTGTGGACCCATTTTGAGGGAAAATTTTGGAACAAACAGATGACCCCCTCATAATGTGAGTTGAGGATAATATGATGGTCAAATTATGAGAGTAAATCACGAAAAACACATAGATTGCAAAGCTGACTCACGATGGCAATATGCGAAGCACGGATTGAGATCGTTGCAAAGATTGTTGTGGCCAAAGGGTACCATGAATCTCAATAATTCGTCACCTATAAATTGAGGGTGAGGGACCCAATTTTGTTTTCATCTATCTATGAAAACTTGGGCTTTATCCCTCTAATTTTTAAGCTCTAGCACCCCCACAAATTCCCTTTGTGAATCGAGTTCCACATATCAATTCTCTATGAGCGTTTATTAGTGAACTGGTGTATCATGGTCCCTTATTGCACATAAAAGCACAAGGATTAATTTAAGGATATGTGATCATGTGCTCCACAAGTCGTTCTTTGAAAATTAGATCTGTGAAGGAGATCTATGAATGAGCGTCATGAAAAGAAAAGGAAATTTGACAATGTCCTGAAATCGAATAGCCAACCAAGAAGCTTCTTGGGAGGTCCATGTGGATTCTTCTCAGAGAGAAGATAGGTTGGATAAACCTGAAATTGGTCAGAAAAGGAAAGGAACTATCCAATTTATAAGAGACTACCACTGTATAATTTTGGTCTGAGGGACAATTTTTTCATCCCTAAAGAAAGTAGGGATGAACCATCTTACTTGTTCCAGGGCATGTCGTGCCAATACTATTGGTTTAGGGATGTCGACGACCATACCTGGAAGGACCACATGCCTGTTGTCGCCCACTTTCTATAAAACCGTGTCAATAATGTTGATGGGAAACCACTGAAGCTAAAGGTATCTCCTAATCAATACCACATCATTCTAAAGGCAGGCTTAGGGAACTTGAAGAATGGGTGGACCGATAATTGGGACCTGTGCCAGGGCAACAACTACACTAACGAATGGGCCTAGGCTTACTGGTTTTGTGCATCTTGCGATGAGTTCGTGGTAGAGATGAGGTGGGTAGCCTGTATGAAGCTGCATGGGATTCTCATTTCCATATATAACATCCAAAACATATGATTCTATAGTTGCTGAGAAGGTGGTCATCGAGGACTAAGACCTCCTATTTCAATCATGGGGAGGTCAGAATTATCCTCTAGTACCTCCACTAGTGCTCATGTATTCCAATTATAAGGGAAATGTATGACAAGTTCCTTCCTACGGAGAACACATGGGAAGACTCATAGCAGATTCCATGTCTAGAAAAGGCTTTGATAGACATCATTCCTAGAAATGACAAACAGTGGGTGAGGGATATGCATTTCAAGCTGTGGTTCAGGCGATTCTTAAAATTCCCACTAAAGCACACCGCTGAAGGGGAGGAGGCACCTAGGAGACTACGAGTTAGGCCTTACACTTTTACAGAGGGAGCTTAGTGAAACAAAAAAATCTATTTGAAAATCTAGGAGGACCACCAATGGAATATATGGGGGTACAATGATTACATCGAGCAGAAACCAATGATTAGTATAGATGGGTTTATTTTTTCACTTATTTGCAGCTAGATGTTACCATTCAGGGATAAAAAAATAGGAATATCATCGAGAACATTCATTATGGAATCCATGATGGTGAAGTGGCAGCCTATCAACCTCAGAATCCAAGTACTAGAAAAGATATACAAGGTGTTGTGGCACATCAGAGAGGGAAAGAAGCTAAAGTAGGTATACATGCCACTCCACTTCATTTACGGTTGTATAGCAGTGCACAAAAGAGTTTACAAGTATCCAAACCCTATTTTCCCTCACAGATCATATTTTTGACCATCCATTCTAAATGCAGTGGGCAGTTTCCAAACCAAGATGACTTGCCAGCGGTGCTGATCATAGTCTGGAAGGCGAACGAATTAAATTTCCATCCATTCTTACTTCCAACACGAGTATTTATTTATGATTATTAGGGAACTGAGGAGAGTCGATCATACCTCAAGGCCTTTCGGGGTGGTGTTCTTGTAGCACGGGTAGATCGTGATCCTATCTGTGAGTCGTACTCCCCAAACAGTTTTTCATGGCAGTTTTAGTGCATGTAGATGTTGACCCAAAAAGTTTACCTGGGAGTTCTCCATAAGGACCACTAGTGTGTGTAGAGGCAGATGTGGCTCATGTTCACACGGGAAGATGGAACAATTCGGAATGAGATGCCTTCACCTACTTTCATTTATGGGATGGTTGAGGAGTATGCAAAGAGCTGGGAGACAAACTACCCAAGAGAAATTTTGAAGTAATGAACTATCCATGCAGATGAAGAGGTGACCCCTCAACCCCAAGGTAGGGGACAGACAACAACAAAAAATTGATGTGATGTAGCAGTAGCAAGGCTAGTGATTCCGAGGCCAACTCCAAGAGGATGTGGAAGAGGAATGATGGTTGAACCAGTGGATCCAACTAAGAAGAGACATGAGGGAAGGATTCCACCCATAGGGTTCCTCAGGATACCCACTCAGGCTCCGGGGAAGAGGCTACACCACATAGATAAGCCTAAGTATGTTGTTTATCCCTAGTCTTGGGATACATGGGATGTCAAAAGACAATTTATTAGTCCCTATGAGATGTGATACCACCTTAACCATCTCAGGATGGTTCTATCAGAGATCAAATATTCCATGGTTGTATTTATGGTGTCTTAGGTGGAATGGGAATAATATGTCTCTAAGTTGGAAGACATATTTCATTCTCGAGGCACCCCGCATGCAATGAGGGATCAGGTGAAAGTATTGCTTGATCAAAAATAGAAACCAAAACCATACACTAATGAGTTAAAGAAGTTTTTTCATTTAATTGACGAATCATAGGAGTCCTACTAGAAAGAAGAGGCTGATAAAGGCAGCCCTTTAGAGGAATGAAAAGTTGCAGACTCTGAGTTGGGAGAGTTCGCCGAGACACTTGAGGTAAACTCTAAACCATTCCATTGTGGAACTCACTAATATCATCCAAGTTTCTCAACTAGAAAATTTCATGTAAAAGAGATCCTCATACACAAGGACCCTTCCATGATGATAACAAATGTATATTTGGGTCCTACAATCAGGATGATGGAAATTGCAGAATCCAGCAAGGTTGTGACACCTAGGGTGACCATTTCGGAATCTTCAGAGTTCCCAACCATATATGGGGGGCCACGTACTGGGATTCCAAAAATTAAAGAACAAGGGAGAGATTGGATATTTGACTTATGTAAGTCATATCTCTCACAAAACCACAACTGTTGTTTGTTGAACCTGGCCAACTAACATTGTTCATTTTTTTGTTCTGAACAGTTCTTCGAACGGCGTGTGTCATGATTGTGAGGATGGTTGGGGTTCTTAGAACTCCTTTCACAAGGGTAATGAAAATTGACGTGGAATCAGGCATCCAAACTAACCAGACTAATATGATCACTACTAGGGGAAGGAACACTGGTAGGACATAACCAAAACTTATCAAGGTGGAATCCAGTAACAAAGATCTACCAGATGATATGGAGTGTGATCTAACCAATAGGATTCCATAGGAGGATCCTACAACTGAAATCCTGGGGTCATTCCTCAAATATGGACCTGCTAACCTAGAGGAGCTGGATGAGACCCCTTATAATGAGGAGGTTATTAATCATGTCTGTTGCCAGTCATGGAAACTGATCAAGCATTTCATTAATGAAAATACCATGATCAAAGTGGATAATTTGGATGGGAAAACCTCTCCCTAGATTTCATGACCTATGTGACAAAGGAGGGGATGCATGAAATCTTCACATTCTCATCTAGGATTACCTAGAAAAGAAAATACAGGAGTACAACCATGGCCTCTACATTGGTTGGTAGTGGAGGAAGTCTGTCAATACTCAAAAGCTTCAGGAAGATGAATAAGAGATCCAAAGCTTGGATATGTGTCTGAACAATCACTCTTCTTTCACCACCAGCCAATTGGAACTCATATCATGAGAATGAACCCAACTGGAAGAAGTTGAAGAGTAGTTGAGGAGAATATCCCTTGAAGTGATCGATACATGGGATGATGGGGATCACACATGGATCAGGGCTAATGAACTTTTCCCCACAACCAATGAGGTAGGGAGGGAGTTCAAGAGATGACAGTGAATCTTATATTCCACCATCCAAAGGGTGGTAGAGTTGAGACGATCCATTAAAGGGGCCAATCCATAGGGGATATACTATTCCAAACTCAAATACACCTTTCATGCTTTTCTATTTAGTCAGTGTTCATATAATCTTACTTTTTTGCTTTGACTATTGCACCTCAATCATATCTGGGAAACAACTAACGATGATTCCCTAAGCTCGTGTGGGTCACATCCGATGTGAGAAACAATGTATGACTATGTAATTTCTCAATTTGGATATGAGATATCCATTCAATCATTGAACACTTGGGGTCTGAATGACCACCCATAATTTTAGAGATGATAGAGGGACTTTGAATAGAGAAAAGGGTTCTTAGGACAACCAAATTTCCCTTTTCCAACATTTTCTAGTGCATGAGTGGGGTAATGCAAGGGGCATTGGAATCAGTCCAAACAAAGGGTCATGAGAAGTGTGAATCAAGATACCCAAAATTCGGAACACAATGAGGGAGGCATGACAATAGAAGATAGTTTTGGACCAAATTTGAAACACAACATCCATATCATGTTAGCCTAAAATGGGAACTAACAAACAACGGCCAACCGTTGATTGTATTTGAAAACATGGGGCTAAACTTGATGTGTCATATGATGTCCTTCAGAATGTTGACCTAGGACGGTAGACGAGCCTTAAGGATGAGAAACCGAACCGTTAGGGGGTTCCTTTATATGTGAGATGTAATAAGGAACTGAAATATAGGTCACACAAAGCATGGTGGTGGAATGATGGGTTGTTTGAATAAATTCCAACACTCTTGAAATTATTTCACTGTGATGAAATCACATCGGGTGAACATTCTGAACAAAGATCAAACCTACTCCAAATAGGACCTCCCTGGAAAGGTCCAAGAATAACATAAGATTTTACATCATGAAAATGAGGATGATAGCTACATAGTTTAGCATCATATGGTAAGGAAGACCCATGGAATAGTTTAACATCATATGACCAGGATGTCAGACATAGTTCAAGGTAATACTACATGGACCCTAGCCAGCTATTTAGAGACACATTATAAGAACTAGGGGATCCTAATTTAAGGTCATAGAGTTCCGACTGTGGCAGGAGGCAAAGGGCTTGAAAGGTTAATACCTAGGGTTAGGCCTATTGACGAAATGCCAGGATGTCGCTACGTATCCCAAAAGGATGGGAATCAAGATGTACATAGTTCTTGAAATACAACGTGGTGAGATTAAAACACAGGTGAGGGAAATCCCTCTAAGTGAGGAAGCTTAAGAATCCCATAATTATCATGGGGAATCCTAAATTTTTTTGGGGTATGTTCGCTATTTAAAGTCATGAGTTGAGGACATGGGGACCCCAAAGAGGGAAACATGCGATGTGTTATGTAACCTAACATGAATGAGGATAGAAGAATTCCACACCACACCACGTACTTCTGGGAGAACCCAAGCCAAAATCGATGGGAAGACAAAAGAGGTCACTTCTAGAACATATATAGGAAGTCTTGGCATTGCTACATATCCCATAAATATTGGAATCAATCTACACATAGTTCTAAAATGGCATGGAAGGTGACCAATACTGAAATAGGAAAATAACCTCTTAAGAGAGAAACAACATAATGTTACATAGTTTAATTTCATGAGAATGTGGATAGTAAAAAATCTTAGTTTAAGGTCATAGAGCTCAAACCATAAAGTGACTAGTTTAATTTCATGTGTGTGGGACATGCCCATGTAGTTTATCATCATATGACAAGGACAAAGACAACGATGAATATTAAGTGAGGTACATGGTGCATTTCTGCAAACCCGTCATGAATGAGGACCAAGGGGGGCCCATACCACACTACATACTTCTAGGAGAAACCTAGGACAATAAAGGGAAGAAAAGGTTTATAATGATGTGGCTAGGCCCTTGGAAAAAATTCTCAAGCATCTCTACATATCCCACAAGGGTGAGAATCAAGCCACATGTATTTCTTGAAGATGCCATGGTAGATGGACAGTGCCAAATGGACAATTTTTTCTCAAGTGAAGACATTATAGTGATATATAGTTTATCATCATACATCCTGGATGAAGACTGTGTAGTTTAACGCTATATAATAAGGATGAAATAGATCTTAGTTTATGTTTAAATAGATTGTACCTAATGGGGAATATTCCCAAAGAAAAAATATATGACACGGTTCCATAAGGAAACCTGATGTAAATAAATTCCAAGGAATTACGCACTGAATCACATATTTCCAAAATAATATGTAAGGTTTTAAATTCATGATGATTGGACTTTTGGACTGGATCTCCTAGTTTATGGTTGTAAAGTTCATACTGTGAGGTGTGCATCTTTTCCATGAAGGCATGAATCTTTTCAAAACCCCTAATCCCATGTGATCCATGCTTGATGTGGGAAACAAGGGGTGTATAATATCCTAACAACACGTGGAAGTGTGTGATAAAGAAACAGATATGTGGGTCCAAGAATAACCTGACATCACTGGTTTGTTCTCTCAGCGTACAAAGGTTCACAGAGGGATAACATTGAGGGTGTTGAAATTACACCTAGACATCAGTATATGGAAAGGTATGTGAATCATGAGACCAATATTTGGGGAACAATGGGTTTAGTGATAATAATGGAGGATAACTTTTGACCATGTTTGCAACAAAGTATCCATATTACGTTAGCCTGGGATGGGAACAAACAACTAAGGATCAACCACTGACCATATTGGAAACATGGAGATTATATTAAACTGTTGTTAAATATCCTTCAGGGCATTGTCCTAGGATGGTAGGCAAGCACTGAGTCTGTAATCCATACTGTTAGATGGTCCCTTTATATATTAAAGATGGTGGGGATCTATATAAAGGGACATATAAAGAATTAAGATGGAATGAAATCATGTTCAGGAAGAAACCAACACTCTAGACCCTATAACAGAACGCATCTCACACACGTTGATGTGGTGGAATAGAGGTTGAGGGGATCAACATAGGGAGAGATGGCTTTGGAAGATGAGAAGAAGAAATAGGAAAAATGTGTTGATGATCCCAAGGATGGCTCTGAGAATTGAATACCTGGGCGTTCCTACATATCCCATAATGGTGGGATTCAAGCCACGTGTAGCTCTTGAATGTCGTGTAGTTTAACTTCATGTGGTAAGAACATAGGGTGCCAACACAGTTTATCATCATATGACTAGAACAATGAGGGAGGATAATGTCCTGAAGGGATGTTCACAGCACGGAAAAAAATCAAATTGAATGAGGATCAAAATAACCCACACCACACCATGCAATCCAAACAGGGGACTTAGGAAAAGAGGCTAGAAAAGGTTGAGGGACCTGGGGTTGGACATGAATCAAAATTCCAGGGCATTTCTACATATCCCATGAAGATGGGAATCAATCCACACATAGTACTTGAACGCCATGTAGTTTAACATAATGTGGTAATGATGATAGAGATGAAAGGGAGGTAATCCTAAGGGAGGCACATGGTGTGGCTATTACATACCTGATGTAAATGAAGACCAACGAGGCCTCATACCACACCATGTGATCCTATAAGAACGAGGACCAAGGGTCCAAGTGGAAGAAAAGGTTTGTAGAACATGGTTATGTACCCAAAGACAAAATTTCTGGGCATTCCTATGTATCCCATGATGATGGGAATCAATACCCATGTAGTTCTTGAAATGTGGTGCATCTTAATGTCATTCAGAAAGGATAGATGCAATCATAAAATCCTGAAGAAGGAAGGGGGTGCATGGAACAGTAAAGAAAATCAGATGTGAATGAAAACCAAAGAGATCTCATACCACACCACACATACCCAAGAGGGGACTTAGGCCAAGGGGCCTGAAAAAAAGGTAATTTTTGTGATACCTAGGGCTAGAACCAAAGAATAAATGTCTTGGTGTTCCTATGTATCCCATTATAATGGAAATCAATCCACACATAGTTCTTGAAATTTCGTGCAGTTTAACATCGTGTGGAAAGGATGTAGAAATAGGGAGGTGCTTTTAAGGGGGGCACATAACATGGCTATTTCAAACCCGACTTGAATAAAGAACAAATATGCCTCATACAACACCACATAATCTTGTATAATACCTTAGTCGAGATACCAAATATGGAGGGACATGGGGTTGGACCTGAAGACAAAATTTTTGGGCGTCCTTATGTATCCCATGAGGAAGGGAAGAAATTTTCATTTAGTTCTTGAAATGAGGTGAAATTTAATGTCATGCGGTAAGGATGGAAGAGATTTTAGTTTAATGACACAAAGATCGGACCATATGGTATGTTTACCATTTTTAGTTTATTGTCATGTGGGATGAATACTGGGTAATTTTACATATTTCAACCTAGATGGATCATGTTGTTTAACATCATGTGGACACTACGGAAAAAATGGGTATTTGCGACGGGTTATTTGCGACGGGGGTATTTGCCCGTCGCAAATAAGTAGCCTTTTGCGACGGGGAAGGCTATCCCGTCGCAAATAACCGGCGGCGGTAAAAGGTATTTGCGACGGGAATATTCCCCCGTCGCAAATAGTATGTCGGCAGGTGGTTATTTGCGACGGGTCCCGTCGCAAATAACTATTTAACCGTTGACCGTAATAAATGCTGGCTAAGGTATTTGCGACGGTTCCCGTCGTAAATGGGCCCGTCGCAACTAATCTAACCTATAAATACCTCCATCCGTTTTTTTCAAATCATTCTCAAATTCCATCCTCCTCTTCTCTCAAGATTTTATTTCTACAGTTCAGTTTTTCTCAAGTTTAATTTTTTTCTCCAGAGTTTGTATTGAAGTTTTGAAGAACGATCAGAGATCAACCTCAGATCAATTTTCAAGGTATTTATATTTATTTTAATTTCATATTTATTTTTAATGTTTTATTAGTTTAAATTATTCTTAATTAGTTGTAATTTAATATTGTTTACATTGTTTTGTAACTTAATAATTAGTAATAAATACTAATAATTAGGAATAATAACATTATTTAATTATTAATATATTTTATTATTAATATTAAAATAATATAATTTTTTGTATATATACAGTTTTCTTTTCATCTGTGTGTTTGCTGTCTTCACATGTATTATTTGTATATGGAGATAGAAAACACACAGATGAAAGAAGAACTGTATATAAATTAGAAAATTATATTATTTTAATATTAATAATAAAATATACTAATAATGTTATTATTCATAATTATTGGTAATTATTCCTAATTATTGGTAATTATTCATTTAATTAGTCATAATTAAGAACAATTACCAATAATTACCAATAATTAGTAATACTTAGTAATAATTATCAATAATTAGTAATAATTACCAATAATTAGTAATAATTACCAATAATTAGTAATAATTAGTAATAATTAGTAATAATTACCAATAATTAGTAATAATTACCAATAATTAGTAATAATTACCAATAATTAGTAATAATTACCAATAATTAGTAATAATTAGTAATAATTAGTAATAATTACCAATAATTAGTAATAATTACCAATAATTAGTAATAATTACCAATAATTAGTAACACTTACCAATAATTAGTAATAATTACCAATAATTACCAATAATTAGTAATAATTAGTAATAATTACCAATAATTAGTAATAATTAGTAATAATTATCAATAATGAGTAATAATGAGTAATAATTAGTAATAATTAGTAATAATTAGTAATAATTACCAATAATTACCAATAATTACCAATAATTAGTAATAATTAGTAATAATTACCAATAATTAGTAATAATTAGTAATAATTACCAATAATTAGTAATAATTACCAATAATTAGTAATAATTACCAATAATTACCAATAATTAGTAATAATTAGTAATAATTAGAATAATTACCAATAATTCGTAATAATTAGTAATAATTACCAATAATTAGTAATAATTAGTAATAATTAGTAATAATTACCAATAATTAGTAACAATTAGTAATAATTAGTAACAATTAGTAATAATTAGTAATAATTACCAATAATTAGTAATAATTACCAATAATTAGTAATAATTATCAATAATTAGTAATAATTATCAATAATTAGTAATAATTACCAATAATTAGTAATAAATACCAATAATTATCGGTAAATTAAAATAATTAGTAATAAATAGAAATAATTACCGGTAATTAGTAATAATTAGTAATAATTACCAATAATTAGTAATAATTACCAATAAATAGTAATAATTACCAATAATTAGAAATAATTACTAATAATTAGAAATAATTGCCAATAATTAGAAATAATTACCAATAATTACCAATAATTAGTAATAATTACCAATAAATAGTAAGAATTAGTAATAATTAGAAATAATTACCAATATTTAGAAATAATTACCAATAATTAGAAATAATTACCAATAATTAGTAATAATTACCAATAATTAGTAATAATTACCAATAATTAGTAATAATTAGTAATAATTACCAATAATTAGTAACAATTAGTAATAATTAGTAACAATTAGTAATAATTAGTAATAATTACCAATAATTAGTAATAATTACCAATAATTAGTAATAATTACCAATAACTAGTAATAATTAGGAATAATTACCAATAATTAGTAATAATTAGTAATAATTACCAATAATTAGTAATAATTAGTAATAATTAGTAATAATTAGTAATAATTAGTAATAATTATCAATAATTAGTAATAATTAACAATAATTAGTAATAATTACCAATAATTAGTAATAATTACCAATAATTAGTAATAATTAAGAATAATTAGTAATAATTAAGAATAATTAGTAATAATTAAGAATAATTAGTAATAATTACCAATAATTAGTAATAATTACAAATAATTAGTAATAATTAGTAATAATTACCAATAATTAGTAATAATTACAAATAATTAGTAATAATTAGTAATAATTACCAATAATTAGTAATAATTACCAATAATTAGTAATAATTACCAATAATTACCAATAATTAGTAATAATTAGTAATAATTACCAATAATTAGTAATAATTAGTAATAATTACCAATAATTAGTAATAATTAGTAATAATTAGTAATAATTACCAATAATTAGTAATAATTACCAATTATTAGTAATAATTACCAATAATTAGTAATAATTAGTAATAATTACCAATAATTAGTAATAATTACCATTAATTAGTAATAATTACCAATAATTAGTAATAATTACCAATAATTAGTAATAATTACCAAATATTAGTAATAATTACCAATAATTAGTAATAATTACCAATAATTAGTAATAATTACCAATAATTACCGATAATTAGTAATAATTCGTAATAATTACCAATAATTAGTAATAATTAAGAATAATTAGTAATAATTACCAATAATTAGTAATAATTACCAATAATTAGTAATAATTAGTAATAATTACAAATAATTAGTAATAATTACCAATAATTAGTAATAATTAGTAATAATTACAAATAATTAAATGTAGCATATTTTGGGATTTGCCATATTGGTCTGATTTGTTGGTCCGACACATGTTAGATGTCATGCATATTGAGAAGAACTGTTTTGATAATTTTTTTCATACAGTTTTGGATACGCCAGGAAAGAGCAAAGACAATGTAAATGCACGTTTAGATCTTGCCCAAATTTGCAGGCGTCCAGAATTGGAACTGTTTGAGAATGTCAGAACAGAAAGGTTACTGAAACCAAAAGCAGCTTATACACTGTCTAAAGAAAACCGTTTATTATTTTGTCAGTGGATTGCAGATTTGAGACTTCCAGATGGTTGTGCTTCCAATTTGGGTAGATGTGTAAAGAATGGTCATATTACTGGATTAAAAAGTCATGATTGTCATGTTATAATGGAAAGACTGCTACCCATTGGATTAAGAGGTCTGTTGAATTCTGTGATTTGGGATTCCATAACAGATATGTCTCAATTATTTCGGGAAATTTGTGCGGCTACAACAGATTATGATGCTCTAGGAAAACTTGAAAAAGATGTTGTTGTAATTATATGTAAACTGGAAAAAATATTTCCGTCGTCTTTCTTCGACTCAATGAAACATTTGATGTTACATTTTCCATATGAAGCCAAATGTGGAGGTCCAGTACAGTTTCGATGGATGTACCCATTTGAAAGATGCATGAAAAAATTGAAAAGAAAAGTACGTTACAAAGCATCTGTTGAAGGATCTATTGCAGAAGATTATTTCCAAGAGGAAATATCTTTTTTCTGCTCCCATTATTTTGAATCTGAGTATCCTTCAAAACACAACCGAATGGGATGGAACGAGAGGAATATTGATGAAATCAACAATCAATTATTAGTTTTCAACCAGTCAGAGCTTGGTTTTGGTGGAGTTTATGAACGCTGGCTTTCAGATGATGAACATCATAGAGCTCATACGTATGTTCTGCTCAACTGTGAAGAGATGACATCAGTTGTACTGTAAGTGTTTATATCACTTATTCTATCATTTATGTTACAGTAAATAACTTTGGTTTTTATAGGTTGTATGATAATCATATCAAGAAACAATTTCCACAAATTACAGCAGCTGCTCTCGAAGAACGTCGACTGAAAAATTTCTCTCAATGGTTTCAAAAATTGGTAACATAAATTCTTTATCTTTTAGCAACTCATTCAATGTATAGTTTAATATATTGATAATTATTTCAAAAAAAATCAGGTGTCTCGACATGCTGATAAAATTGACAAACGGTTGTGTGTATTGAGTAACCCACCTTCCAAACTTGTTAAAACATATAATGCATATGTGGTGAATGGATTTAGATTCCACACACATACATATGGGGAATCGAAAAAAAATGAACAATGGAGTTAGCTTGAGAGGATCTCATCATCGAGAAAATGAAGTTGACTTTTATGGCATACTTGATGAAATCATTGAACTCTGTTATCTTGGACAACATTACATAACCATGTTCAAATGTCGGTGGTTGGATACAGAGAGAGGCGTGCATGTTCATCCGACTCATGGAATCATCGATATTAAATGTAAAATTGTTCTCGCAGTAAATGAACCATTATTATTGGCTCAACAGGCACATCAAGTTTATTACGCAAAGTACTGTGCTACATCAAGAGACTTGACTGATTGGTGGAGTGTAATAAAAATCAAAATTCGAGACAATCAGTTTAGTCAAAGTGAATGTGCTTTCACTGATGTGCAAAGAATTGAAGTTTTTCAAGAGAGTACTCAAAATCAATCTTTTTTGCAAAGAGACATGAGTATCGATGACGACACCCCACATTTAAGAGTCGGTGATGACGATGATGTTAATGATGTCACATATGAATTTGAAATGGTAAGAGATGAAGCAACTATAACTCGAATGGAATCGATGATGTTGAGGAGGAATATGAAGATGACATTGACATATATGAAGATGATGATGAAGATGAACACTGATATAATTCCATGGTATTTATATACAATCATAATATGTATATATGTATATATAATAGTAATTATGAATTATTTTCTAACAACATTAACATTTTCTGTTTCAGATGGACGACGCCACATTTCGTGAGTTGGTGGATGTTGACCTGACTTTCGATGCGGATGAGTTGCTGCCAGATGACCCTCAGCCTGCAGGCGCTCCAGGGAGTACGCGGAGGGGGTGCGGTCTTGCACGATTGATGATTCCTGACCCCGTCCACGAGCGACGTCCACGTCTTGGGTTTGATCCACGCACACGGAGGTGTGATAACCTGTGTGATAACCTGTTGATTTGACTAAGATTTCATTAATCTATTCACATAATAAATGTTTATTATTTTTACAGTTTTCCGCATATAGCAGTCGGACAGGGCAGCGCTATTTTGTGCAACTATTTCTCTCAGCCGTGGACCACATGGGAGCAGATTCCCATTGATGTGCAGCAGGCCATGTTCGGCCATTGGTTGGTACGTACGTAAATAAATAATTTTTATTTTGAAAATTATTTCATTTCTAACTTGATATTTTGATTTATTTGTAGGGTTTATGGTATCCGATCGAGGATACCATGCGTGACGCCATCCACGAGGCATGGGAGGTGACCATGCATGATCGCCTTCATCAGTTTTTGCACAATTTAAGAAAAGATGTGATGAAGAAAGCAGGAGTGTCAGATTTTGATGAGTCATGTAGAGCACACTGACCAGAGTACATTTCATCCCATGTATGGGATGAATTATGTGCACACTGGTTGAGTGGTGCCTTTCATAGGAGATCATCGATGGGGAGGCAGAATCGGGGGAGACAGGAGGTGACTCATCGAGTTGGGAGTCGTTCTTTCAGTACTCATAGACAGCATCTGGTACGTACATTATTTATAAATATTTTATATAACTATAAATATTAACAGTTTATTTTTTATTCTTATAGACTGTCGAGCACCCCGATATTATGGAGTACGACGTATATCGGAGGATTTATAGTGATCCTGCTACTGGGGAGCTCAGAGGTGATCGTCAGCATCACATCGTGGTTAGTATTATTTGTTTTCAAGTTTAAAAATTAACTGTATATAATATATTCACAATTTTAATTTTAAATTGCAACTACAGGAGTCGTATGAGGCCGTAGCGTCACAGGCCCGGCCTGAGAGTCAGGCCGAGTCATCAGATCAGACCACTGTCCGTCAGTTTGATGAGGCGGCATGGATGCAGGCCACCCAGTATGCCTTCGAGAAGGGCCGGGTAGTTGGTATCAGCTCTCGACTGACTCCCGGAGATTATTATGGCAGTGCTGCGATGTCGGCGTCCAGCTCGAGAGGAGCTCATGCATCTTCTTATACTACACAGTATGAGGATCAGTTGCGATCTCAGACTGCACTGATAGAGAGTCTCTGACAGGAGTAGGAGCAGATGCGTCAGCAGCATGAGGAGGAGCGTCGACGCCAGCAGCAGCTGTACGAGGAGCAGACGAGTCGGTGGCAGCAGCAGCATCAGGAGCAGATGGAGTACATGCGCCGACTCACTCATGTTTAGGGATGGAGTTTCCTCCTCCACCATCTACAGATCCCCCCCTCCCCCCCTCCTTCAGATTAGAGTTTTTATTTATGTTATAAAATTTGTGAAATCAAAATATGATTTTTTTTCTATTCGTAGTTTCTGTCTCATTATAAAATATTTATTAATATTCTATTATTTTTTATTTTTGAATTATAATTATATTATTATTATATTAATTAAAATAATTTATTATTTTTATATGTGAATTATAATTCTATTATTATATTAATTAAAATCATTTATTAATATTTTATTATTTTTTATTTTTGAATTATAATTGGATTATTATTATATTAATTAAAATAATTTATTAACAATTTAATTTTTTTATTTTTTTTATAGTATTTGCGACGAGATACTATTCCCATCGCAAATAGTATTATTATTTTTTAATTTGTTAAAAAATAGTTTTTGCGATGGGGCCCGTCGCAACTAGTTTTTTACAAATATACGGAGTACTAGTTGCGACGGGGATTCTCCCCGTTGCGGAAAAGGGCTTTAGCGATGGGCCCGTCGCAAAAAATGTTATTGCGACACCGTTTTCAGAAATAGGTCATTTGCGACGGGACCCCGTCGCAAAAATCCATTTGAGACGGGATCGCGTCGCAAATGACCCGTCGCAAATACCTGTTTTTCTAGTAGTGGGAGAAGAAGAAGTAGGTATTCTTAGGTGAAATAATGTTTGAGGAATTTGGCACTGGTGGGAGGAGATATATTCTCACCAACCATAGTGACCAATGATTATGCACCATTGGGGTAAACCTTGTGGATAATATAAGGTCCCTCCCATTTGGGATCCAAATTCGGTGGCTTTCTGCCAGGTTTATCGGTGTCCTCAGGGCCAAAACCACATCACCATAGAGGAAAGAGAAAAGATGAACCTTCTTATTTAAATCCATGATGATCTATTTTGGTGTCTCTCTAGGTTCTTCAAGGCATGAAACTTTCTCTCATCGAGAGATTCTAGTTCATCCAGACGGACTTCTGGTACTTTTTCTGGCGTCTACTGATCATATATGGTAGTGTGGAGCAACGAAAACTATATTTCAATGGGTATGACAACCTCTGTTTCATAGAACATGGAATATGGGGTCACCTAGGTGGAATTACGATTCATCTTCCGATATTCCAAATGATCATTGGGGAGCTTGTTCGGTTAAATTTTCTTGTTTTGACCATCCATCTTCTATAGAATGATAGAGAGGGTCTTGTTGAATTCCTCAATCCTCCCATTTTCTTGAACGTGATAGCAGGAAGTATGGTTGGACCGGATACTATACAAGGTATGCAATTTCATTAGACAATTTCCTGGAAGTTGGTTCCCTTATCCGTGAAAATGACATGAGGTACTCCAAATTGGTGGATGATGTTAGAGCTCATGAATCCAATGATAGAATGGGACTTGACTTCCTTGAGAAGTATCACTTCTACCCACTTGGAAAATAAATCCATGGTAGTCAATATGAACCTAAATTTTAGATCTGTTGCTAGCAGATACGGTCCCACAACATTGATTCCCTAAAATATGAAGGGTCATGGGTACTTGGTAGTATGAAGAGACTCTAGTAGTTGATGCAAAAAAAATAGCATGGATCAGACATATGTGGTACCTATTGGAAAATTTGATACAGTCATGGATCGTGGGGGGGGGGGAGTATCCTAACCTTCAGATCTGATGGGAGAGCTTCAGTCACGCCTGATGAGTTTGCAGGAACTTGCATGAACTTCTGGCATAACCTGGGGGATCTCATCTCCTTGAATGTAGGGAAGGAGGACTCCATCGATCCCACATTAATAGAAAATATTCTCATGTATGGGACCAATCTGGAGGGTAAAATGCACTACACACCGACTGATTTGTTCACATTCAGCTCTATCTTTAGGGATATTTCTATGTTGGAGGTACTCAGAAAGGGAGTCGTCCAACCATGGGGGTCTTCTTCTGCAGTGGGGGGGGGGACTAGAATTCCTGATGTGGATTCACTAGTTGTAAAATGGCTTACTTTATGGCTATCATCATCATCCAGAGTGATGAGAGTGATGATTCTTTGATGCACCACATGGATAATTAAACTGTCCTGGTTGGTCTCTACAAGAGAAAAGAAAAGTCTAGAAAATGAATCAGGTCAACCATTTTGCGACCAAGGGACACGAGTAACCTCTAGGAGAAGATGGAATGTGTCCATTAGCTAGAGATTGAGCTCCAATAAGAGACATTTCTCCAGATTTCTGATGATATAGTCACCATTGATCTTCTTGATTACTAGCTCAGAGTCCCCCTTCACATCCAGGTGAGGAACATCAATCTCGAGGGCCAGTTTGAGACTAGTGATGTGGGCCTGCTACTCTGCCTCATTGTTGGTGCAACCTCCTAAAAATAAGAATGAATAGTGAATGTTATCATGTGTATGCGTGATGAAGACGATACCTAGGCATACTCTATTGAGTCTCTGATCATAGATCCTTATGCATGTCAGACTTTGGAAAGCACCATCGATGTTCATCTTCCAAAATGGAATGGATTGATCTATTAAAAGGGTGGCCTCATATAGGATGTCCAGATCTATAGATTGTTCTACGGGGGATATATGGGTGGCAAGGAGGTCTACCAATGCCTAACCCTTAACATATTTCTATACAATTAACCTAATGTATAATTACTGAATAAATACTTCCCACCGAGCTAGATAGCCTGTCAAAATGGGGTACTTTATAATATACTTTAGCAGGTCAACATGGGACACAAACTATATCTCGTGGTGCAGAAGATAATGTTGAAACTTCTTAACTATTAATACTAGTGAAAGGAATCTCTTCTTGATAGAATAATATCTAGTCTCTGTATCAAGGGGAATGTGGATGAGATTGTATAAATTGTTCTTTGTCCCTTCATTTTTCTTTTAGGTGATAAGGGAACTGATGGATCATTCCATGGAGGTCACATAAAGTACAAGTGGCTTTCTAGAGATGGGTTTCATCAAAACCAGTGAATGGAACATGTATTTCATGTTCTCTTCAAAAGCGGTCTGACAATCTTCATCCCACTGGTAGAAAACACCTCTCTTCATGAGTCAGGAAAAAGTCTTACACTTGCCCACCAGATTCACAATGAATTGGTGTATGTAGGCTAAGTGGCCTTAAAAACCTCAGATCCTCCAAAGGTTAGTCAGAGGAGGAATCTAAATGACAGCCTCGCTCTTCTCTGGATCATTCTTGATGCCTCTATACCTAAAAAATGATGAGGAATTTTCCAGAGGTGACCCCGAAGGGACACTTTAAGTCGTTCATCTTCAAATGGTGGTAGAAGAGGAAGCCTAACACTTTCTCAAGATCTCTAATATAGTCTTGACACAGGTGGGATTTTCCCACCAGGTCATATACATAGAATTCCACCAATGTATCTAGGATTATCTTGAATATATAGCACATGGCACACTAATAGGTGGATCTTACATTCTTCAGGTTGAAAGGAATTACCTGGTAACCAAAATTACCTTGTTATTCTCTAATAGAGGCATACTCTTTGTCCTCAGGGTCCATTTAGATATGGTTGTATCCAGAATAACCATTCATCAAGGAGAGATCTTGGTATCTAGTAGTGGCTTCGATCAAAAATTTTGTCATGGGAAGAGGAAAATAATCCTTTGGACAGTGACGGTTGAGATCCTAGAAGTCGATGCAGACTCTAATCTATCCATTGGTTTTCCTGATGAGTACAATGTTAGATAAACATCTAGGGTACTGGACTTCCATGAAATTTTTTTCTTTTGTAAGCTTATTAACTTTGGCCTTGACCATGGCACAATGAGAGGGGTGAATTTTCTTGGGAGTCTATTTGAACCCGCAATGACTTACTGGCAGGCCAAGACGGTGGATGAAGATATCATGATCTAGCCATGGAATCTCATCATATCTCTAGGAAAAGAAATCCTAATACTACTTCAAGAAACCCACATATTGTTGTTTCTCTTCCGTATATATGGCTGCTATGACCAGTGTTGGTCTCGGGTCTCCCTCGGTACTAAGATTCATTTATATGAACTCATCGAAAGTGGTAGAGACACCATCCTAAAACACTAGAGGAGCTTCCCCAAAATCCTTTTCATTTTCTAGAGCAAGAGTGTCATCGGTAGGGTAATTTCTTCTGAGTTGATTGACCCTAATAGAATTATGGCATTGGCCTGAGCGGCAGTGGAACCTTCATTAGGATATTTTCACACTACTAAAACCATTGTGAAAAAATATATCGATCCAGTCCCATTAGGTCTTCTAATGAGGGGTCCACACTTGATAATATGAAATCAGTAGTGGCGCGTCGGCTTAAGTGGGTTCAAACCAACCAGGCAAAACAAGCAAGTATGATGTACTGTTATTTCCATAGGGAGAACATCCTAATATCTTACAGGGGTAATGAGATCTATAATCACTCGAGCATGATTTTCATAGGAGTATGAAGTGATCTTCCAACACTGCTTATATCTTGGAACGCGTTTCCCCCTCGTCCTAGAGATGAAAAATCAATGTCCCATGTCCAGGATTGTGGATTCAACTGATAAATTGGAAGGATGAATGAATCATACATATATGTTCATAGATTATCCACAACAGTAGTGTGATCAACCTTTTTGGCATGAAATTTATTTTCCTTGCTCTTGTAATAGTCAACATCTAAGTAGAATGCATCACAAGAGGTAACTGGAGACACATCACCATGGATTATGCCTACTTGACCATTAATAGAGTACTTAAGGCACTGGTGATAGGTGGAAAGAAATTTTGTGTGTTGGTGGATCCAGGGTCTACCCATAAACACATTGTAGGTGGTATCTTGCGAGGTAAACATAAACTCAGTGCTAGAAACCAGGCCACCGAATTGGGTATTCAGACGGATTTTTTCAACTGGTGTCTGCTCTCTCCTATCATAACATTGGATCTTCTGAGCAGAGGGATCCATATCTACCTCAGATAATCCCAATTTGTACAATGTCTGGGTCAGGATGAGATTGATCCAAGAACTTCTGCCAACAATACAACGATTCACCTCCATTCCATTGAACTGGATAATGATTTACAGCAAGCGTATGTGCCCTTGTATGGTATAAACTTCATATTCTCCAGAGAATAAGATGATGGCATGACATTTTTCATGCTCTAATTCCTCATCATGGAAAGCATATGCAGCCGCTACCCCTATTTCAAACTGGAGGGGACTTCTCATATTCTATGTGAGGGATTCATGTATATCATCGAACAGATAGAGAGCCTCTAGAATCAATATCTTTTCTATAATGATGGATAGATTCTTAAGTATATCGTATATAACAACCCTGTTTTTTATTACACACTTAAACTTGATTTATTACATAAATATTCACTTGATACAAGATAGAAGATCGATAGTTATAGTTTATTTGAGGCTTAGGAACATTACATAATTACTTAGAACATTAAACACAACATCTTTAATGAAAAATTCTTTTACATGACCACTACATTCCCTCGTACTTAGCATTGTGTGGGATAACCTGAGGACATGCATAAGAAATGGATGAGCTATAAAGCCCAGTAAGGGAGTAAACAAATCATAACATGAATAATACAATACATGTTAGGAAATAGACATATCAATGGATCATAAAAGGAACATGAACATAAAGGAATTATATAGCATGATTATCATAACATGGAAATGTGGTGACAAAAATTAACATGGTATTATCTTGATCCAATGATTATTGCATGTGGAGAATGGTTAAAACCTCATCTAAATTGAATTAGAATGAGTAAACCCTCATTACACTTTATGTATCCTGAGACTAATCTTTACCCAATGCATTGGAGCATTGTCAGGGCGCACCCTTCTTAAACATTTCATTTCATGCATAAGTGTGCCACATGGATCATACAAAATGGAATCATTAAAGGTAATAATTTATTCAATTATAAAGGAATGTGGAATTCATACATGAATCTGTATAATCAATAAGTAAAAATTCATAAAGGTGAATGCCCTTGATAGAGAAATAGGCATGGTATTCACGACACAAAGACTTTGGCTTGGAAAATCACTGTGCAATTTCAGCAGCATAACGGCGTGACATAAGAATTCTTAAAAATGGTTGATGAGAGAGAAATGGGTGTCTCATAATATTTAGATTAAATGTAAAGTATGGGGGTAATATATATACATGTACTAACATAATTAATGGAATCTAGACTCATAATACAAAATAATTTCTTGAATTTAAATGAGGAGAGAGAAATTATTTACGGAATTTCAACATGGTAACAGGTATACATGGAGGGCATCGATGAGAGAAAACGGGGTATATAATCATTAAAACATAAAGAGGACTGTATAGGTGAGGTTATAAAACATACCCCCACATTTATAATTGAAAATACAAGGGTATAGAAACATAAAGAAACATAGACAAAAATAAGAGAAGAAGAAATCCCTTACGAAAATTTGGCATAATAACGGCTTAGGAAAGTGTTAAAATGAATAAGGATAAAAAATTACTCATAAAAATAACATAACATGGATAGTAATATAATTATTACAAAATAATTAAATTATAACCAATTAAAATTAAAAGAACTACTTTCAAATAAAATGCATGAATTTGAAAGGAGGGGAAAGTGAGGATCCCTTACTTGGAAGTGTGATCCCAAAGGATTGGGAGGAGCTTTATAGAGGCTTCTTGAGAGCTTGGGGAACCTTAGGAGGATTCTAGAGAGAGTAAGACAGATTTTTTGAGCTAAAAAGGCTTTGAGTGAAGAGGAAGTGGGAGCTTGGGTGGGTTTATATAGGAAAGGAGGGGGAAATTTTTATTATTTTGGTTTGGGTCACCACACATTAAATTAATCCAAAACACAAACATGACCATGGTTTTTTCCAATGAATTTTTTAAAAGGGGAGTGGAAAACAATATTTTATAAGGCCAATGGCCTAACTTATAAAAATAAAAGGGCTTCTTATATAAAGGTAAGTCACACTCTCACGGAAATCAATTTAAAAAGGTAAAATGTTTTATAAGTCTTGATGGGTCCACTAAAGTATTGTAAAATAAATAAAACTAAACTAAAATATCATTATTTTAATGGTAAAACATGTACTGGCCGAAAATAATGTTTATAGTATTTTATTACATCACTATTGGGTCATTATGATACCATAAAACATATTATATATATTCAAATAGTATTTAATTTTTACCCAAATATTTGACTGTCACAGAAAATTATGAAAAATTAACCATTGGATAATTTCGATGTCCTGATTCCAAAAACAATATTCATTTTATCTAAATAATTTTTTAAATCGGGGAATTTTTACTTTTAAAATAAAAATTTATATTTATCGAAAATTCAAGGGTTTTGAAAAAAATAGCCTTCAAACCTTAAAAAAATCGTATTCATATTCATAATAATTATACGGTAATTTATATTATATGAAAATTGAGTTAGTAATAATATTTAATTAAAATATTATTTAATTCAAAAATCCATTAATTCATCAAAATAGGTTTCTTAATTGAATATTAACTAAAAACTATTTGTTATTTAAAAACTATTTACAACATAACAATAATAAAATGAATGTATATTCTTTATTATATGCAAAAATAATTCACATAATCATAATGTTGAGGTATTATTACATAACCCCTTATAACACCCACATAAGACAGAAGGGAAAGGTGTGTGATGGTGACAAACTCTTGGGGTGGCTCAGATAACATCACTCGGGTGGTAATCTCTATCAACTTCTACTTCTCCTATAGGAAGTTCTAATCGAGCTTAATGTGTTGAATCTTGGATTGGGCTTGGTCAAGAGTGAAGCCTAATGATTCCACCTTCTTTCTGAGCTCCATCAAATGGGATTTGTACGGGGAAAGTCTATTGGATGAGTCCATCACTTCCTTTTTCTGAGTAAATTGGATTTGTTAAAGCCCTATATTTATACTAATCATGTGATCACTGTTCAACGACTATATTAGAAATGGTAAAAATTCTTAATGGTATTTTGAAATCCAAAAACATAAAACCAAGGAAGTGCATATTTTATATAACCATTTTTTCATAATAAGACATTTAATTAGATCAGGAGGAATTTTCATTGATAAAAGTTTGGGTCGTTACATCATACTTCTATGCTAGGTGTGCTTTCCTACTAATAGGAGGTTTATCTGTGGTAGGAGCTATGATGGGAACTACTAGTCGAACCAATGGATTCTAGCTAGTGCTGAGGATATCTCATTTCTTGCCAGTTAAACCACACAAAATGACTATCGACTGACGGATGAATGACTGAGGTCTATCTACTACGATACATGACTAATCCTAACGCGATTGCGGCGGATCTACCTGGTTGAGTAGTACAAATGGTGGTGGGATAGAATATGATGGGAACAAATGAGATAATTGTGTGTGTTGAGCTCTATGTTGAACCTACTATCTAGTCTTGGTGGAATTCATGGCTCAGATAGAAGCACCAGCTGATGCATTCTATCGATTCTCATATCCACGACTTCATCGACATTGGTGTCAAATGAGGACATTAGGAGGGTCCTCATAGAATTCATCATTACTTGGAACCATATAAGGGTCCACCAACCCGACGGTTTTTATTGAGACATACTTCTAATCATCGCTTGATGAATCCTTCATTATTGGGAAGCCCCTGGGGTAAATTCCCATTTCTAGGGGCATGAAGTCTCCAAAAGTAAGGGATGACTTTGGAATCAGTGGGGTAATTTTCTTTCCCCTATGCTATCTATGGCTTCCTTTCTAGGAAGATGAAGGCTAAGATGTGGACATAGTAGAAGAAACTAGGGAAGGTGTGGTGAACTCATAAGGCTCAAACTAGTTCAAACGAGCATGGATGATACCACGACCATGATTGAATGCCTTGAAATCTATCCAGTCATCATACTTATAAGATATGTGGCAAGAGACCTACTACCATTCACCTTCGCTATTAATACCAGGCTTTGCATAAACACATGCTACCTGTGCCTGGGCCATACCCAATCTGACTATGTTTTTTTGACCTAGTCCTGGAACAAGTCCTTGAATACATAACATTTATTTAGAGTATATCCATGGAACTGGTGATAGGGTAATAGTTGGGGTGATAAATAATAGCATCCTCTTCATGCCTCCTATATTCTGGAAACCATAGGATTACCTTATCCAAGGAACTCCGAAAGTATACGGAGACTTGAACCTCTTCAAATGAGTAGGTTTGGTTCCTTTTATCTGGAAAAGGTACTCTGGGAGCCTGGACCAGATGAGGGGCTAGAGCCTGGAAAGAAGGTGGAACCTAGTTGTCTCGCCTAGGTGGTGATAGTTGAAGGGGTGTCTTTTGCTGACTATGAGGTGGGCACTACTGACCGTAAATCTAAGGCTAAGGCAATGGCCCTCAATGGGGTTATGGATGTGGTTTTATCGACAATAATTTCAGTGTCCTGGGGACATCTACCTGTGCAACGATGACTATCTCAACTTTAGAACCCCTTCTTGTAGGATTCTCAACAGGCAACGAACGTTCATTTTTGGACTATTACAAGGCTTACTCTAGACATTGATCCTTTTTAGGGAAATCCTAGAATCCACATAGAACATTTTGAGTGATGATGGAAAGAACCAATTCTATCTTCACATTCCCCACACACATCATTAGAAACTTATATTGAGTTAGTGGCATGTCGAGTAAATACGTGAGGCCCTTCCATATAGCTAAAAAGTCAACAATTTGATCATATAGCCTTTGTTTTCACTTAAAGAGGTCTTAAATACTTGTCTTGTGGGTAGTGAAGTTGAAATAATAAAAAATTTATTGTGGAGATCTTCCCATCAATCTATAGACCCAACGGGAAACTGGCTATACCAGACAGACATAAGACCTTCCAATTTCTACACAAAGCACCAAATCTTGGCAGCTTCCTACTACACTGGAGTCCCTTGAATAGGTCCACACCTTGAGATGAAAATGGGCCAAATGTTTTAGTGGGCTGCCCATCCCATTGAAGGGGGAGAATATGGGGTTCCCAAAATCTAGGGGTGTCGGCATGTCATCAACACAAGTTAGAAATGGCTTTCCATCAGGTAGGATTTCTTCCTATCGAGTCTCAAGGGACCTGAGATGGGAAATGAGAGAATCTGATAGATTGACCAGAGGATAATTCCTATCTTGATGAGGGTTCTCAAAAAAAAGTGCATTAGCGAGCTCTTCAACATGGTAGGTTGGCCCAAGGACTCGTTGAGCAGCTGATGGAATAATCTGTGGAGCTGTCGGAGGGTTGACCTGTGGAGCGGCTAGACGATAAACTTATAGAGCCACCTGAGGGGATGTTGTGTGAATATTATTGCACAACTCAGATAGATTAATATATGCATATCATGATCAATTTTCATATAATCCATCATCTACCCTATCTAGATGGGCTAGGTTGTTGAGGTCACCAAGATGCAGCTCACTGGGAAGGATCTGTACCTGCCCCTGCTACCGTGGTTGAGGATAACCACAATATGGACGTCGATCTGCATCACATTTGGCAAGTAGCTTGTCGATGGAATTTTTCTGCTCTGTGAGTTATTTACAGATCCCTTCCTTTTCTATATCATCCTCCATCTTCGACACTAAACCAGATGGTTTGGAGAGCTTAACATCTCTGTGGGGAATTTTCCCTTGTTGGGGTCTCAACCAAAACATAATGACTTGGTGGGGCTAGTGAGGCCAAGAAAATTCCTCTGTTGACGAGTGACCAGACATGGGCGATCCAAAAAATGTTTCACCTCCCCATGGGGTAGGTTCTCTTTAAGGAGTCTAATGTCAGCTTCTTTCTCTACAACTTCATCCATATTTATGGCGTATGTACCTGGAGGCTTGTCCTCGATATCACCAGGTAAATCAGGTTGGCGTAGGATCAAACTGGAATGGAGGGATGCATATGACCCCCAACCACAAATCTACACATTTGGGGATGCCTCAAAAATAATTTTGTGGAGTATAGTGAAGCTCTAGATGCATCGTTGTTAGTGGATCCAATGATAACCGAATGACGCAGGATGCTGAGCCATGGGGAGCGTGGCTAATTCAACCAAGTGGTATTGCTGGATGAAGCTTTCATAGTTCTCCTAGATCTGTGAATAAACCAACCAATGATTGAAGAGTTGGAAATGTGTCTCTCATAGAATATAGTGAAATCACATGATCTACTCTTGGGTGAGGGATGCTAGAATGCTGAAGTCTGGAGTCATAGTCTGACAGAAAATTTCCGGGAATTGATCCTTGAAAAGAATGTCCCACAGTCTTCTTCACTCATTAATGAGATCCGGTGTCTGATTTCCCCACTCATCAATTGGAGGTGGATGGGGGACTGGTAGTGACACTGACATAAATCACTATGATAGTGGAATAGTCATTGGGGAGTACGGTGCATGAGCAGACAAATCACTATATATTGAACTGTTTCCCATGGTGTTGTACTGACTGTATCACCAAATTCCAATAGGGCGGGGTGCTGACTGCTGCTTCCTATACTAGGTTGGTGGTCATTGGTGGTGGGTCAGGATAGTGTTAATCATCTTACAAGCCTCAGAATGACTCTACGTGATCTTGTGTCAATGTAGATAGTGAATCAGGAGATGATAGAGAATCCTGCATAGCAAGACCCTAGAAAGGAGTCAAATCCCCCTCCTCCTGCATATATCTATAGAGAGATTAAAGGATATGATGTATCTCATTTTCTTGGAGGAAAAATATTATATTCCAAGTTCCTACCCTATACCCTAATATAGAGGATCAGGGGGAAGGCTCCATCATCGAATCATACCCCACTTTAGAATTTGAAAAGTGGTCGGGATAAATAACAATTTAGCACCCCTCGGGGATCTTTATTCGGTGGTGACAGTTTTCCCTCCATCCCTAGGATAGTTCTTCGAGGCAAAGTGAATCTTTGACATGGGGAGGACCTCCACATGGGTTGGTTCTAGGGTGGTGAGGACTTCTACCTGAGCTAGATGGGATATGAGGAGGGACTTCATATCAGTTGTTGTTGGAGTGGAAAAGGCCTCTGATTTGGTGGTCTAGGGTGAGAGGACCTCCCGGGCACATATCTAATGGAAAATGGGGAGGACCTCCATGTCTATTTCCTGATAAGTGGGGAGGACCTCTGTGGTAGGGAGTGAAAGAGCAGGGAAGACCTCTGTTAGTGGTCAGAACATGGGGAGGACCTCCATACGGATAAGTGGTAGAGTAGAAATGACCTCATGTCTGATTGGTGCTGCTGAGGGGAGGGCCTCCACTTGAGTTGCTGATGATGAAAGGAGGACCCTCACATTGATAACATGAAATATTAGAAAATATTTCATATCTAGGATCATAGGCATGGTGAGGACCTCAGTGCTGGGATTTGATAAGGCATGGAGGACCTCTTCTTGGACCGGTTATGGTGGCATGGGGAGGAACTCCATGCTAAGTGAACGAGGAAGGAGGACCTTCTCTCTGGTAGTGATGGTACAAGGAGGGCCCTTATATTTAACACCATCATCAAAGGTTATCCCATGACGGATGCTTCTTGAACCAATGACCGGAAGAGTCAACCTATACTTCCCAAGGGGTGGTTAGGAACTCAATCCCAACTATGCATAAAAGTGACCATGCTATATAGTAATAATAGATAGACAGTGTTCATTGGTGGTGGCATGGTCCACTGAAGCTGTGGAAGATTACACCCCCTGATGAGTGTCATTTTGAGCATGCACATGACATTGAAACTAGGTTAGAAAAAATATGGCCGGTTGGGTAGGGGTGTGGACCACATTATCCTCAGTATATTGGAATATATGGTGATGTTGACATAGCCTGGTGAGAGCCCTACTTGGCAGATCCCTGTATGAAGTCGAATCTGGGATGACTAAAACCATCCCTTAACTCATCTATATAGGGGATTGAATCGTAAGAGAATTCCAAGGAGACTCATGAAACAATTGAAGATCAGAGTGGGGAGCAATGGATCTTGATGCGGCCCTTGGGGTCGATAGCAATGTCAAGGAAAATAAGACTGCAGATCTTGGCATTCCATTTCCCTAATTGGGATGCCCCCCTCCTATTCATATTGCCAAAAAGAGTGACGACCACCATTCTATGAATACGCTATGAGGGTGAGATAGGATGTTGGTTCTCAATAGTCATAGAAATGGAAGCTGGTGTGGTGGAGGTGGAGCCGTACGAGAATTTCACAACGTCATTCCTCCTACCAATACATATGCGGGCAGGTGGAAATTGGTTCCCTATAACTATAGCTTGGGTCCTTCAAAGTAGGGAGATTCATCCATCAGTATATATATATGGAAAGAAATGATCAATTCCCAACACCGTTCAGTCTTCCATGGTCAGAGAGAAATATCCACACTAATAATGCCATAAACTGAAATTCCTAGCGGTCAATCGCCCCAAATTCTGGTGAGTTCCACACCAGGTCGACTATTTTCTTAGTGATACATGGTTCCAAATATCTGAATCTATTGACCTACTCATATAATAATGTCTCCAACACAACTAATCCTATTGTTGAAGAGAGGAGATTCACGTCATGTTCACCATTTCTGTTTCTAATGATTTTATGCCGGGGCACTCCCACCCGCATTTGATGGATGCTCACTGACGGTTGCCTTGTGAAACATATTCCCACTTTATTAAGGTGGGTGACATTTGTCTCATTCTATGGGACATTTTCTCCTTGATCAAAATGGGATGATGGGATGTCGGTTCTTCCTTCTGTGGATTACTCCTTGGAACTTGACACCTAGTTTGGGTCTCCCTTAAAGATTAAGATGTTTTTCATGAAACTCGCTCTCGATGACATATATTTGTGGATGCTATTTAATTACATAGATTCTATCAGGACATTAAAAAGGGTTAATTCAGGGCAGAAACCTTCGATTAGGAGAGCATCCATATTGGGTTATCTATGGCATGTCTTGACACTGTAACACTATATAACCTATATTTCCCCTTATGATAGTGCTTCTCAAGGGAACGGAAACTTGAGGCATCCCTCATAAATTTTTTGGAGCTGTATGATGGAGGCATGTCTCCAAGGTTTTCCTTAGCTTCCCATGCTTAACATAGGTAATTCCAGGAGTTTAACATCTTGTAAAGATGTATTATAATGATCAGAACACTGATAAGAGTAGATTATATGGGTACATTCCTAAGAAGGATCACCTAGACGTTTTACCAGATGGATGGATTAGAACACACAATGAGGAAAGACCTGGGATGGTGTGTCCTTGAAAAGAAAAGATTTCATAGAGTGAAGTTTGATATACACAAAACAAAGGGATGAACATAAAGGAGTATAGGTCCATGTAAAGGGGACACCAAGGCATTCCATTGGCTGAGATTTAACCTCTAGGAGGCTTCTTATGTACCATGTATACATGATAGTGATCAAAACCCATGTAGTTCAAGAGGGTGAGGCATAAATTTGGGGCGTACACAACGTAAAACAACCTGGAAACATGTTGTGGCTTATGCATGGTTTGCATCCTAAGTGGATGGAATGAGTACACCAGGATGTGGAGACCTGGGTAAAATCAGGATGGATATGGAGGGAGTGTTGAAGGGTGAGGATGAATGGATATAAATACAGTGTAAAGGGAACCAATGTGGGAATGATGGTGTCGGGCTTGGACCTCAAGGAGGTTTCCTACGTACCATGCTTAAAAGAGGGAAAGGATTAAAGTCCACGTAGATTCATGGGGTGAGGATTCATCCAAGGAGGCGGCTCGTGAAAATGGATGCATATATGGGACTCGAAGGAAGTGGAGCCATGCGTTGAGGCATGGTCTACCTGAAACACAAAGGCTCGAGGGGAAGACCAGGATGGGACATGAGTGAAGGGATTGAACCTCGGGGAGGATTTCCTACATATCCCCATAGTAAGGAATCAAAGTCCATGTAGTTCAGGATGTGGTGTATAGAATCATGGTGTAAATAAAGGACAGTGACCCAGATACATGTTGGGCCTTACGCGTGGTTAATGGCCCATCATAAGTGGGACACTCTTTTTTGGAGGGGTATGGATTGAGTATGGGGGTATTATGCGTGGTTAGCTACCTGAGTGGATCATAACACCTTAAGGAGTAGGATCCCAGAGACGTGACCTATAATGGAAAGATATCACATCTGGATGGTATATCCCAAGGAGGTTGCACCAAAGTTTACCATTGGTCAGGTTTAAACCTCTAAAAGGCTTTCTAAGTACCCTACCTAGAAGAGAGGGATCAAAACCCATGTAGTTATAGAATACAGTTTAACATCATGTGGGATGAAGGAGGAGGGTATGGCCACCAAACAAGGAGCACCCTATCAGGGGGTGTCGGGGCTTACGCAAGGGCTACCCGAGGCACGCATGGTGACAAAGCATAGAGGGAGAGAGGAGGTAGTTTGAAAAGGTGTAAAGAAAGAGGCTCAAGATCCCATCCCCTCTCTGTTCAACTAAGGTATTCCACACATGAGACAACTCATAGTTTAACGTCATGTGTTGGGGATGTGGATTTATTGTAATTTTATCGTCCTACATCTTAAATGGTGAGGAATCACTCCTCACCCCATTAACATAAATAAATTGCACTGACCTTCTCTTGGGGGTGGGAATGAATAAGAAATTCCTGACGGGATTAAGGTGGAGTAGGGGTCACTCGAGGGGATAATGTTAGCTTGGCTATGAGAAGACGCAATAGATGTTAGTGTGCCTATGTGAAGAAGCATGAGGTAGGGAAGAAAAGTATAAAACACCACTTGAGGAACCATGAAATCACTTCATACAATCCTAGAGGGTCACACGAGAGAAGGGTTCTTGAAGCAAAGGGCTTCATGGAGAGTGGCTCTACAAAGCTCTAGTGCATCACAAAGAGCAGGGGCTTCACAAAGTAAAGGGCCTCATGAAGCATGGTGATAAGGATCCAAATAAAGGGATGAGTTTCATGAATCATGATGAACTAGCCAAGGCATGGAGTCAACATGTGATTGGAGGGTGATTCGCGAAGGTTGAATACCCAGTAAAGACCTGAGTACCCAAAAAGGACTCCTACCTTCGAAATGGATATAGGGATTCACAAAGGTAATCCCCACTTGAAGTGGATAAAAAAGGATCAAAGAAAAATCAGGTTCGTAATGCTCAATTACCTTGGGTGATTCATTTTTCTCGATGGTTCATAGAGAAAAGGGTGCTCTGCAGATAGAGAGCTCAGAAGGAGAATGGTCAGAGTGTCAACACTTTTGAGGGGTGGGGGGATTCTATTTATTGGAACCTAGGATCATGATAATCCAAAGGCACACCACAATGGAAATGGAGATAGATGATTAGAGGTAGTTTCATTGGATCGCAAAAGCTTCTATCATTTCTCTTTCATGCTTGCAGAGTTTTTTGGGCTTGTAGAGGCTTCTATCATTTCTCTATAACGGTCGTAGAGTTCATCAGACTCACAGAGTCTTATATCGTTTCTCCAAAGTGGTCACAAAGTACATCAAACTCATAGAGGCATCCATCATTTCTTTATGGCAGTCCTAGAGAAGGTTTCCTACTAGCTTTGCGCTGGTCATGGTGATAAAGGCCTTTGAAAAGTGGTTTCATGAAATAGACCCTTTGATAATTTTTCTATGTTTCCATGGACCCATTTCAAGGCACAAATTTTGGTGCCAACAACATCCCCAAATTTTTAGCTATGAAAGAAGATAGTAGATTGAAATTTTGTGTTGTCTAATGGTAGTTTAACTAAGTGACCATGAAGAATACATATCCACTATCAATGATTGATGACCTCTTCGATCAGTTGAGAGGGTCTCAATTGTTCTTGAAGGTTTATCTCTGATTAGTCTATCACCAGCTCTGAGTATTAGATGAGGATATACCAAATATGAAGTTCTAATGCCTCTATAGTCACTATGAGTACTTGGTGATGAATTTTGGCATGAAGAACGCCCTAGAAGTGTTTATGAGACTCATGAACCAGATCTTTAAGCCTTTGTTAGACCTGTTTGTGGTAGTATTCATCGATGATATCCTTTTGTACTCAGAGTTTGACGAGGATCATGCGAGGAACATGAGAATAGTTTTAGACATAGTTAAAGAGAACCATATTTATGGAAATGTTTCAATGTTCCAGTTCTGGATTTAGGTGGTATTATTTCTAGGACATGTTATCTCAGTATAGGGAGTGGTAGTGGACCTGACCAAGGTCGAGGCAATGTTTTTTTCGGAGCCACCCAAGATCGTAACAGAGGTGCATATCTTCCTTGGGTTGATAGAATATTACCATATATTTATACATGATTTCTCCAGAGTATCATCACCCAAGATAGCTTTGACTCAATAGGGGTATCCTTTCATGTGGAAGGGGAGGTGTCAGAAGGATTTTTACCAGTTAAGGTAGAGTTTGATGAGCGATCCCATATTGAGATTTCCAGAGGATGGTGTTGAGTATGTAGTGTTCTGCGATTCATTAGGAACTGTTCTTGGTTTTTTTGATAAGGATTCAAGTAGTGATTTCCTATGGTTCATTTTAGATTATATCAGACAAGAAAAACTATATGAACCATGATATTGAGTTATAAGTGGTAGTAATTTCACTAATTATGTGGAGACATTACTTGATGGGTGAGTGTTTTAGCATATATTCTGATCAAAAGAGTCTAAAATATATCTTCTCTCAAAATGATCTTAACATTAGGTAAAAGCGATTGCTTCAGTTTCTCCAGAATTATGACATTGAAATGTTCTATACTCTGGGGAATCAGAATGTGGTGGAATATTATCTAAGAAGGATATCTTGTTAAAATTTGTTGAGAGAAGAGTTAGATTAGTTTCCCTCATTGTAATTATCTTTTGTGGATGGATATGGAGAATCTTACCTTAAATCGATGGTTGTCACCCCTCCACTATTTCTGTGAGTTAGGGAGGCCTAGCTTGGGGATGTCGACTATGAGACCCTATGTACTCATATATTCATAGAACATTCTCATAATCAATTTACTAAATGTGGATAGTATGTCATTATTTTCATAGGATGAGTGATGGTACCAGTGATGTTGTGGAAGGGGGTTCTGATATATTTTTTTATATCTCCCTTAGTGATATATCAAGGTATGGAAAAGATGTACCAGGACCTCTGACATTAGTTTTGGTGTCCAGGGAGGAAGAAAGAAGTTTTAGATTTTATCTCTTGATGTTTTACTTGTTAGTAAGTGAAGGCTAACCAAAAAGTTCCAACCAGTTTATCTTAATACCTTGGGGTTCTAGAATGAAAGTGGGATGAGATATCCATAAAATTCATGATGGTCTTACCATGTATTTATAGGGGACATGATTCTATCTGGGTGATTGTAGACTAACACACCAAGTTGGCCCACTTCCTATCTATATGAGAGCAGAGTTTAGTAGAGTGCTTGGGACACCTCTATGTGCAGAAGATAGTTTGAATCCATGGAGTTCCATCAATGATCATTTTTGACTGTGATTCTCACTTCACATCCTGATTTTTGAAGAGATTATGGGAGGTGTTTGGGACTCTGTTATTCTTGATAATTGAATTTGACCCCCAAACTGACATCCATGCTGAGAGTACCATTCAGGATTTTGACGACATGCTACAATATTAAATATTGGACTTCGACCATAGTTGGTAGGATCACTTACCACAGGTGAATTTTTCATAAAACAATAGTTACCACTCCATAATTAGTATAGAACCATTCAATTCTTTGAACGGGTGACACTATAATTCACCACTTCACTAGAATGACCCAGGAGAGTCAGTAATCATGGGCCCATAGTTGGTGTGAGAAACTACTGAGAAGGTGAAGATCATCTAGGAGGATATAATGACTACATAGAGTTGACAATAAGTCTTATATGGACAAACAACATAGGCATTTTGAGTTCTATGTAGGAGACCATGTGTTCCTATTAGTTTCACCTCTATACGGATTATATAGATTTGGATAGGGTGTTAAGTTATCTATAAGCTTCATTTAAAATTTATATATATTTTGTATAGTTAGTGAGGTGAAATATCACTTATCTCCACCTCCTCAGTTAGACTAAGTATATGACATAATGCACTTGTTGCAGTTGTGGAGGTACGTGCATGACCCATCACATTTTATCGACTATGGTGACCTAGACATCAAGGATGGATCTACCAGTAATGAGTACCTAGTGTACATTGAGTATTTGAAGGAGATGATCCTTCATGGGTGATCGATTCTTTTAGTTTGTGTCTAGTGAAAACTTGTGAATCGTTAGGATAGCACATGGGAGTGGGAGGATCAAATTCATTCTTAGTACCCACATCTCTTTATGTATCCCTTATTTTGGAATTTCAAGACTTAAATCCCCAAGGTGGGAAGAATTTAATGGCTCATATTTTCTATGTATAATTTTTAGATATTGTATAGATTATTTTTTAGTCCAGGAACATAGAAAATGTTTGATTCCAAGTCATGATGTGCCTAGAATAAATGTTTGCAGTATATTAAATATATTAAACAACTCACGCACATAGTTTTCTTGAAAAGTGGAATAACATATAAAAAGGTGGTCAGATCAGAAACATAAGGTAACTATTGAGTTTATAACACAAGGTTTTCCCTAGGTGTGACTTAACCTTAGTCGACATTGAATGTTTGTGGAAAATCCATCGCAGGCATAAAATGAATAAAATAATTCAATTAAACTATTTTAATTATTTTGTTGATGCATCAACACAATGACATTAATTTATTATTTAAATTTATGATTATGGTAAATTTTTAGGGTTATACACATAACCATGTGGATTAATAAGATCCATTGGAGTCGTTGGAGGAGATCTCATTGGCAGATGATGACCTAATCAGAGATCGATGACTGGTGTGGGACAGAATTGAATGATATCACCAATGAATGTGACACCATATAATTATTCAATATCGATTGATCTAAATAATGGTATGGTGGTTATTTGATTTTTTTCCTTTACATATTATTGATTCATAAGATAAACACGAATCAATCTACCAACTTATTGATGCGTGGATTGTACATATTTGTGGGATGGGTTATATTTATCGGGTTATGAGATAATTACTTGAATTGATGATTTCCTCATTATTATTCTTATGGAAATGAATCTATATCAACAAGAACATGAATCTAGCTTCATTAATCTTATCTGTTGTTGTTATTTTGTCCCATGATTCTTCATTCATTGTGGGTGTTCTTTGTTTGGCTCACATTTCAACATATCATGGTCAATGGATCGTTGCACACCTATTTCTTGGTGAAATGATCTGATATCTTACATCCGGGATCAGAACGACATGAAGGTGGTGTGATGGTGAAATCATAGATGATTCAAAAGATGGTGGATACTCAATTTCACGTTCTTTGATGTTATTTAGTGCACATTTGATATGTTTCCAAGAAGATTTTATGGCTGAAAGTTGATGTATGCCGATGGAAAGTCTCAGAAAAGGAATTTCCTTGAGTTTCTCAGTAAGGCATGGCCTGATTGGAGAACATAGTAATCAAGAGAATGATTGGATTATATATATATATATATATAATTCTAGAAAAATCCATGATACATGATGTGTAATATAGATCTACACACTATGTGGGACCCCTGTGTGGCAGCTAGGGTCCTAGTAGGAGTTCAGGATCACACAGTGTGTTACCTAATCATGCTGTGTGTGACCCCTCCTAGGAGACTCGGTGTGTACCTCAAAGGATCATGGACACAGGGTGGAGTACATGGGTTGGATCACACCATTTACTCCTCTATATGGACACTAGTTGGACCATGTACATGGGATGAGACTTATACTGGTACATGGGTAGAGCACACAGACTTACTACACACTATGTACTGCTACACATACATGGTTTGAAGACATTGTATAGTTACACAGGAAGGACCTGGGGTCAAGGTATACAACGTGTGACCCCTACTATACATCATGTACTCATTTTTACATGTCTTTAATCTCTTTTCCTATGTGACTTGGATAAGTTTCATTAGGGTGTGCTCCCCATATATTTTCCCTGAGGGTCAGTATGTAATTTCCTCCTCATACTAGGATAGTGATCCCTTTAGTCGGTATTTTTTGATAGAGTTGTTGGAATCCCTCCGAGAGGCTAGGATTAAGATCCTCAATTCATCTTCCTGTCCTAGGTGGAGTTCTTGGTATCATCATGAGAAACACTATGTGGGCCCCAATCCTATACTTATCCAGTTAATCCAAATTTAGTTGTTGGTATCACCCCATGGCCTTAGGAGTGATCCTCATCTATGTATTGTATCTATTCATACCATCAGTGTGTGATTCTAATTATGAGACCTAGAGATCAGTACCTCTTGTATAGACATCATCAGTGCAATCAGACTCAGGAGTGTGTTCTCTCAGATGAGTGCTTTGTGGAATCTTTGAGCTGGAATCCGAGGATGAGATACTATGGTTGTGACTTACCTCTAGACTATGTGTATTTTTTGATTATATATATATATATATATATTATTATATAAGATTTAGACATATACCTATGTAGATATGACTATATTTTTTTGTGATTTTTGGTTTCAGGGTGTTCTACTGAGTATTGTTATACTCACCCTTACACAATTTTTCCCACACATTTCATGTCTTGTGCATATGATCGACCTTTTGAAATAGTCCTTGATAGACTATGAACATATGGTTCTTAGTGATATCGGATAGACTGAGATGTGTTCCTACGATATTCTGATAATAGTCCCCTTTTTATTTTAGGTGACACTTGTGTTGCAGACTTTTTGGGGGTCTTTTATTTAGACCTATTTACATTCCTTTACTTCATTTTTTACTATGGTTGTGGGATTTAGATGAATGAATGTATGTTTTTTCAGTTATTTTTACATTTCATTATTTTTATTGGCTTGGATATTTGGTTGTTTATACAGGTACGTAGGCTAAGGCCTCTCATGCTAGTGATATGACTTCTCAATACTAGTCTCCATCCCCTATCCTATTGGAGGTGGGCTTGGGGAGTTGCATCACAAGCCCCTCTAGGATGGGTCATGACATGTCAATGCCTCAACTGATAATATATTCTTCCTCAACATTATTCATGATTACTAATTACTCTTTTTCTAAATTAGCATTCAAGTATACCTTATTCTCTTAACTCAATCATCAGAATGATCAATACATATAATTAGTAGGCCCATTCATGTTGTCTTCTTCCTCTTTCACATAAGATCTTCAACAACTATAATATTATCAAAATAGTACCAGCACATCAGTCATACCATAATTTTTATTCTTCTTGTTTAAGATAATCAACAAACCAATTATGTATAGGTAGTAGCAGTGATAAAATTCTTCAATTATATTCTAATCACTCTTATTCCACCTTCACGATATATGGAAATAATAATATATTATTCCCTCTTCTTCTTCCTTGATTATAATGGGATATTCAGGATCAGTGAACCACCAGATTATCAAATATATATCTCACTTTATTTTCTTTGACTTTAAGAATATCATTAAGGTAGTGATTAATTATTTCCTCCCACTCTAAACCACTTTGTTCATATGCTTCTTCTTATTTAAATTCCAAAAAAATACATAAATAATTACAATAATTATATTATAGAAACCCCAATTTTTATATATCTCCTAATTATTGAATTTTTTATTCCTAAATATATCCATGTGGGTCTAATTCCCACAATCCTCTATCAATAACAAATTCCCCAATTGATAAAGTTATTTTTTTGCAAACTTATCTCAAAAAATGCATCACTGAATTACCATAAATCCCATGATTAAACTGGTGAAGATTCTACCCCTAAAATTTTTCTATATTTGGTCTCTATTTATGATTTTCAAATAATTTTATTTAAAAATCTTGAATAATCAGTCAAAGATCTTCTCAATTAATTCTCATTAAATTTTCCAAAACCCTTAACTTCAATTTCCTTTTATCTTCCACAAAATATAGTTCTCATTATTTAAATATTCAGGAAAATATACACAAATATTTTCTACATGATATTCTTCTCACATTATAAGTGAATTAAAAATTCACTTCAGGACTGTATTGTTACTGTATGGAATCTCCATTTATAGAAAAATATATCCATCTATCTCAAAAAAATAATGAATATTAACTTTATAGATTTATTATTATGAAAATAATTCTTCTCAAAACACTCACTCCCTCATATACTACAACATGGTCTTCAACATTTGATATGAATATTTCTAATTTAATAGATCTAATTAAATACATCTCAAACCATTTTAATCATCTATAGATCTCATTATAGTCCAAGAATTATTCGTTGGGTGGAAACCATTTTCTTCAAATACTTCCTATATCATAATATTTCTTTTTGATATTTAAAACATTATAAATAAAATAATCATCATCATATTTATTTATTATGATATTTTACAATAAATATACAATTAAAAATGCAAAATATTTGAATTGAAAATTCACTAAAAATCATAAATTTATTCATTTTCATAAGTAGTTTAATCTAATATAGCCTTTATAATGATCATGTTAATCTTATTCTTCCCATGATTAATCTGTAATAACCTTTTTATTTTCCAAGTTAGTCCCTTTTATAACTATTTTATTCTTATGCATCTTTGAAACTTCAATATTTAATCATATATAACTCCATCATAGCTTTTGGATTTGATCTTTCATTTCTTCAAATCATATAACTCACTCTTCTATAGATTTTTATCTTCCATAGTTTATATTATGTGGCCTCTCAAGTAATTTGATATAGTTCCATTTCTGAAACCATCTAATCTCACATTGGTTTTCATCTTTTAGTATTTCTATTTCTTATCCCTATTTGAAATTTCATATTTAATCCTCCATATCATTGCCACTTCCAAACTTCATCTTCTACATCCCTATGAAATTATTAATTCCTATTATATATCTTTTAAAGAATATAAAATATTAGGCACTAAACCTTCCATATAAACTGAAAGATATTACATATCCTTTGAGAAAAATTATTTAATTTTATATACTTTTTCAAAATTTTCAAAATCTAAAATTTTGGAGTTTTATGAACTTATATTTGGGCTTTTTAAATAAATTCCAAACTACTTTAAACATCTCTAGACACATAAAATCAATTAAAAATACTTGAAATGACATTATAAAATTATCAAACCATAATCAAACACTCCAAAAAAATTAAAGCCTTAGAGCATGAGTAAACTCATGTTTGAGTAGTTTAATGAATTTTTTATCATAAATTATATCTCCATTTCCATATTCATAAAATTATGTCTTATACATCATGAATATTTCTTTATTACAAAAAATACAAGTATGTTACCTCAATATTCCATCCAATTTTTTTCTTCTATAATCACAACCATCATCTCAAACTCATCGAGAACCTATATCAAATAGTTCTTTTATCATCTGTCAAAAGTTTTTATTTATTCCTATAAATTCTATGTTTATAATCATAATATATTATATCCATCAAAATATGAATCATAAATATTCCCTATCTTCAACCTCTTAAATTGTTATCATCCAACATATGTTGAAATCTTTAACTTATAAAAAATTAATACAAGACATTTAATGAAATATAAATTTTATTTTCCTATACAGAATATGAAATATAATAAAGAGATAGATAGAAATATATTATCCGATAATGATTAATGAATGTGATATATGGAACTGTGTACTCTAGTTATTTCTATGATTTTAGTATTTAATGTATATATATATATATTAATAACATGGTAAAAAATTCCATATTATTAATAATTTTTTAATTTTAATTAGAAATCACCATCTCGGAGACCACTGTTCACCAGTCATACTAGTGATAATAGGGATCATCATGACTGATTAGGGGGTATTAGGGGTAACCAGAGCACCCATAATACCTTATCACACCCAAAAACATCATTTTATTTTCTATCTTGAATACTTTCTCATCCCAAAGTTCCACTATAAGCATTTAGGATCATTAATCCACTTATTTTGTCACTATTGTTTCTACTCAATACTTATCATATACCCTTTCCCTATATAATTATGGATCCCCATATCTAACATCCTTTCCCCCAAATTCTATTCCCCCACCATTTCAAACTCCACCTCTCTATCTGGGGTTTTATGCTTGTGATCCTTCGACTTCTACTCAGAGAACATCAATCATTTAGAGGATATTTATCCCTCATAACCTATAGATACTTTAAACCCCATGGATCCATAAACACCTATTGATCAAACTACATTAGTTATATGTTTAAAACTCTTTTAAATTTTATCACAATAATTTTATTTTTATGTTTTAATGTGTATTAATTTTATTATTTATCTAATATTTCAAAATTGGTTCTAATACTAGGTAGTGTGGGTGTACTCAAATTAATGATGTATGGAACTACCACACTAAATTAATGGTATATTACAATGAAGATTATGAATTGATTGGTAAACATGGCATATAATGTTGAATGTTTATGGAAACAATTTCATAATATAGTGATATCATTCTCAAGAAACTAATCTCTTAGAGAAACATCAGTGATCAAATCAAGGAAATTCATTGATTAAGATATGGGTAAGAAAATTTATCAAATTACACACTATTATTATATTTATATGAATTAATATTTTAGTTTCAACATTTCTTTAATTTTATGGATGGTCAATCTATGAGGGATTCATGTTTGATAGATTTAGTGGAGATGTGGTGGGAATATAAGCATAACTTATAGGTTTGCTAGACTAGTATACATTGCATAGAGTTAATGGTTATATCAACCCTCAATGATTCTCAATTTATATTGTACTAAAAGTTGATTTCCTATTATAATAGTGATAAGTTTAATTTATTATTGAAATTTAATGGGTTTGATTTAAAATTATTATGATATCATTAATAAATTTATTTTTATTTTTGAATTTTATTTTTTAGGATTATTCATAAAAAATAAATAACAGTGATATAAATTTTGCACATGCTTGCGAATGAATGAATATAGAGGAGAATCAGAGAAAATCTATTATTGAAGCGCAAATGAGTTTGATTATTTTGTTTAGGAATTTAGTTGTGAGGAATAATAATGACCATATTCTAGCTATATTTGAAATTCATTAAATTTTGATCATAAATATAGTATTAATGAATATTTATTTCTTAAAACAAGTAATATTTAGAACCAGTGATGTTGAACATTGAAATACATATACCTCAAGAAAAAAAATCCCAAGAAAAAAAGAATAATAATTAAATTTCTAATAATTTTGAGATGTATGAAAATATTATATGACATATTATGTTCTTTAAAATGTTAATTTATATTTCTTAAATATATAGAAAACTTATATTATCTATATCAATATGTGGAGGCTCTTAATGAGAAATAAGGTGAAAAATTTGAGACAAATATTATTTTTGAAAGTAATTAGGTGAGGAGCACCAGGAGAAGGCCTTTTTTCCTGGTAATTATATTTTTACCACTAGGTGTTGTGGCACTTTGTAAAAACCTACATTGATGTGTTTTGGTGGAGATGAAGAAAATCCAAGTTCCAAAGAGCATATAACTAGTGTTGATTTTTTTTAATTTGGATTGAGAATTAACATATTTGGATTCTTTTTAAATATGTTAATGGAAGTTTATGAAGACTTATGTTGAGTATACAAGAACCATAATGTTGTTTGGAAGTAAGAAAATTAAATTTTTGTGACTAAATAGGGACACTGGGTACCTATTATGGGTTTACCGGGTACTCGGTGGGGGTTCTAAAGGTGTAGGACCTTTATCTATGTCCATCATGTCATCGGTTATGGTGGACCAAGTGCTCGACACTAAATAGAACAATTTTTTATTGAAGGGGTTTTTTGGGGGTTTAATTTTTAAAATCCCTCTCCGAGTTCCCCTGATTATGTCAGTCAAATAAAGGGGTGAGATACCTCTATATCTATCTCTACATATCCCTTAAAACCTCCTTTAATCCAAAAATATTGGTGATTTACTTTAGTATTTATTCTCTTAATACTTCCCCGCATATCTTTCACTGATTTTAGTGTGTTATAGATAGGGTTTTAGTTCATATTCTATCATATTATGGTATATTTGTTTGAGGAAAATGGGGATTTGGTATAGATTGGAAAGAGGAGGCTCTAAGAAGATGAATTTTCATGTTTTAATATATTTTATATTGAGGTAATAATCTACCATAATTATAATATCCTTTAACTAAATTTGAATTCAATTGGTTGATGAATTGAAATTGGATGTTTTCTCTCTCTTATAAGTGGTGTTAGGGGTGTGCTGAGAGTTATCCACACCTAGCTACATGTGGTATTCAAATTATTATAATTCTTAGTAAATTAATCATCGTTTAATCCAAATTGAATATATATATATATATATATATATATATTATTTTGGTAAATTAACTATAAGTTTTTTATAATTAAATTAAAATCCTCTTAGATGAGGTAAGGGATTAAGGTCAATTGTTGCACTTGGAGAAGGATCGATTAAGGTAGGAGCAAGTGGGATTAAAGGGATAACTATATTTTGATTTAGGTGATACCTAGTATTGACAATTTAAATGTATTTAAATATATTATATTAAGTGTAAGTGTAGGTAAATAGGTGTGAGTGACCTAAGATGTGAACTTTGAGTGGTTCCCTTTTTGTGAAGTAAGGCTAGGGAGTGAGTCTTGACTCGTAGTGATCCCTTGAGTTTCATATATGATTATATAGACATTGATAGTTATTTTTACTATGTGAGAGGATTGGTTATAGAGATATGGAACCATGAGGGTTTTCCATTAATTGTGTTATGAATCTCACAACCTATGAGGTTTGTGTAGTTGTTTGTGGTGCTCATGTAGAGTGATTTCTAGGGGTGAGTCTATTTTATTGTTATAGAATTAGCTATATATGTTACAATATTGAGTGGGTATGTGAGATTCACTCAAGTTGGAACCCAATATGGTTCACTTATCTCTTGAGAAATGATTTATTCTACCAAGATTGTGTTTAATCCCTTAATCATTTCACATTGAGAATGTGTCCACTAGAGGTCAATCACCTTGGGAAATAATGTGATACCTTGGGAATGGAATCGTGAGGGTGTGTCCTTGTCCCTATATAATTTTTTAAACATTAAAAAACATTACCAAGTGTTTATTGGTGATATAATTCGTGTATTGGTTAGATTAAGTGTGAATTAGCCTTTTTTATAATACTTTGGCCTAATGAATGTTGTTAGGGGATTATTATTGTGATATGGGTAGTCATATAAGATATAAAGATGATCCATGGATATTCAGGATTTATTCATTGGTTCTAGATGGTACATTATAGACATGTGTATCCTAGTGAGAAATTGGGTCGGTATGGTTGATGCCTATGGTAGTAACTCATTCACTGTGGATATAATAGGTGTTGGTATTCAATATGTGTTGATATGTTTGTGTCTATAGTGATTCATTTTTCACTTAAAATGGTATACTTATAGTGATGGACTATTCACCCTGTGTGTGGTGACAATGATATAGCAGTATCATTTGTTAATATGATGGTGGTTTATCATCCATCTTGGTCTAAAAAATTAGATTTTTTGGTTGGAGATACCTAATTTTCCCTTTTTGTTCTATGATGATATGTCACTCACCTGGGGATAAATTTTTCTCCCATGTGATATGTACAAGGTGATACATTGTTCGCTTTGTGCTATATCTCTCAACCGATTAATATTTGGATTGGTGATACATTATTCACCAGGAAATAATCATTATCTATGTTATTTTTAGTGGTTCATCATACATATTTTTTGAGGAGTATAGTGATATATCATTCACTTTGGAGATGAGTCGGTGATATATTGTTTACCTTGACTAGTGTATTTGTGATGCATTGATCGCTTCTGTATTATGATATAGGGATAAATCATTCTCCTTAACTAATGATATGAATTACAGTAGATAATTTACACTCATATTTTGGTCATACTATGTGAGTATTTCCCAATTCCATGACTTTCCAAAAAAGGTATGTGGTGATCATTTGGGTTGTGTATTAGGTACCCAATAATGAAACCGGTGTATGAATAAGATATTAAGACTTACATCATTCTATACATGCATGATCATATATATTAATTTTTAGTAGGGACACCTTTGGTTATGGCCTACTATGTTTTATTATCTCACCCTATACTGGAACTTTGGTGTGTGTGCAGATCTCATGGTTAACAAATAGGTTTTGGTTATATCCCTAGTATAATTTGATGAGCTAGTGGAGCTCATCTTGGTTATGGAGACATGCCCAAATAGAGTCCATGGGTAGTGTGAGCCTACCCTACTTATTTATAATTTTTATTTTCTTTGTATATAATTGGATTATTCCTAATATAATATTTTTGTATGAATTTCTGCTTATATGTTTACTTATTATTATAACATTTCTATGTTATTATTATGGTTATTTTTTCATTTTAATTCCGTATTTTTTTACTCTAATGTTATTTTTATGGATGATTATATTATTGTTTGTTATTTATTAGTATTATACTAAATTATACAGTCTCACCACATTCTTTTTAGACCCTTGATGCTAGTTGGGGGCATTTGGCACACTGGGAGGTGTGTTTGGGGTCATCTGGAACCCTTTCTCTTCAAGCCATTCTAGCCGATCAAGATAGGGATATTGTAAAGTTTTTCTAGAGACTTTTTTTGTTTTTTTACCATTTGGGATATGGTATACAGATATAGTATTGCTCATAATATGGGATTTATTCTATTCTTGTTCTTAGACATCACTTGAATGAGTTTAAATCCAAATTTATAAGGAATTGTGATCATTGTTAAGGGTTTTTTATATTATAGTTGAGTTATTTAAAAAAATTAATGATGTTTAGATTTATTGATTTATTGGGTTTCTCTAAGTCCAAATTGGAAAGAGGCATGTAATCATTCATTATATTCAACACATAGTATTGACATGAAATTCTTATACTTGTACATGTTTGAATATCTAATTTCAAGTAGAGTTGAATTGTTTAAAGTGTCAAAAAATATACGATGTTTTCCCTATATAACATTTTAATGGAATTATACTCAATTGGGTTATGATTAATGGATTTGTTTATATGTTTACTGGTTATGTGGGCCTATGTGTATTAAATACCTATCATGATAGTGGGTCGGTTTGGCTAGAGTCATTCTCGAGTGATATGATACCCTTAAGTCATAGGGTGTGCATAGAGTAGTGGGGCATGTTGTTAATTTCTACCTTTCTCTGTTATAAGTGAATATGAGTTTGATAATGAATTAATAGTGAGTAGTTGGTATGGGTATAGGGATAACTGACATTGATGACAACTTTGGTATAAGACATTGTCTTAAGTTTCCTTGAGATATTTGTTACTGAATCATGGAAGCTATTTCATGGAATGTGGCCTATATGGGATGTGGTCTATAGAATATTTTATAGAGACTAGTGATCTTTAATTATAGCTCAAGATAGTGGTGATTTTAATATTATCCATGTGGTCAGGTACTTTTTCTACTTATTCCTATGATGGGTTTTAATTTTATTGGGGTAGACAAGAGAGAGGGTATAGCCCAGACACATGGATGACTTATAGGTAGTAAGAAAGGGTAGATTCTTCATATTATGTGAAAACACATGAGTATGGTGAGAGAGTGTTTTGGTCTAGGAATGAGGAATTCCTTGAGCATGTGTGGATTGCTAAGTATGGTTAGTGATTCATGTTAAAGGAAATTGACATGCTCAAAGTACAAGATTAGTTGATTAGGAGTGTGAGCCTAGGATTGATGGAATCTGACTCATGGTAACATGAATTGAGTGTTGTGATATGATAACACTAGGTTGTGTGCTATTATTATCACATAGGGACATTTTCAAAATGGGGGGGGGATTAGTTTTGGTCTACTTTTATGAAAATTTTACTTTCATCCCATTGCACCTATTCATGCACATGAGCCTCAGCCTAGTTGTGAGGAGTCCTTAAGTGAATCTAGGTGACCTGGGATCAAATCCAGGTGGACGATAATTTTTGGGTACTGTAGCAGGCATGTAGCAGTATTGTAGCAGGAACTGTAGCAGGGACTATGCAGTACTGTAGCAGGTACTGTAGTAGGAATTGTAATAGACACTATTTGGAACTATAGAAGCCGGGAATATTCCCCCGTTTGGGCCTTCGGGCCACCTATTTGGTCTCTGAGTCCGTTAAGGCCTTCGGGCCACCCAGGCCTTCGGGCCACCTCAAGGCCTTCGGGCCACCTTTAGTGCAGATGAAAAACAGACAACCTACAAGGAACAAGATTCAAATAGAGGATGAGAAAGGAGCTTTAACCATAGAAAAAGCTAAATAGATTGCAAGAATGAGAGGGTATGGAACCTTCCATCGGGACAAGCCTGTGCATGCAAGAGAAAGCCTAGTAGAATAGCCATGTGAAGGTGGAGAGATAATTTCACGATGAAGATGACGGGGAGGAGCAGTTCCATGTAGTTAGTGTAGTTTGTATGTAATGTTGGAAGCCTACAGGCAATGAATTATTCTAATGCCTATTGATCATGTAATACTTACACCTATAGGCCTTGTAAGGGTTCCGCCTCACCCCTTGAAAGGTGGATTATAAAAAATCAATAAAAATGAAGGTCTTAAGGCCATTGAAGATTGCACCCATTCACTTATTCGATTTGTAGACCTCTCTCTCTATATCTCTTATTTGGTCAGTATATAGATAAAAAATAGTAAATAAACACAATATAACATTAGGATTTGTTAATGATGTTTTCCTCCCAAAGGATGACTATGCCCCATGTACATCTTGGTTATTATCCCACATGTACGACTCCCTTCTTATTATCAAATAAAGACCAAGAGAGTGTATGACATTAAACCTATTATACTAGAATCATTCATGTAAAAAGGAAATGATGGATTTCTATCCCTTTATAAAATATAATAGACCTTCACTTTCTTAAAGTAATATCACCTTTCTTAGCTTGAGTCCCTCATGGACTATTTTTTGATTTGTCTTCTTCCCCAGTTATAGAAATAAAATGGGATACCTCAGTCTCCTTAATAAATCTACCACAAATGATTATATAATGGATATCGTATCTTCTTTCATTGAATATTATAAATTATAGAACTTATAAACTCAATTATTTATTATTCTTATTCTTTAGTGTGTAAGAATTGGTGAAACACTATAACACCATCTTCTTTTCTAGACTACAAAGAATATAAAAGTTCATATAGAGTCAGGTTTGTCCTTATAACACCCAAGATTCAATAATAGTAAGTGTACATATATTTTAATAAAACTATAATACAATTAATATTTTAATATTTCATGGAGAAAAATTATATTTCTATAGGATGAATATCAATTTTTAATATATTAAAAATAAGCCTAGAATGAATTTTAGAAATGTTCCCTTAGGAATATTCTTTTAAGAATAATTGGAAATGTAGTATTTAAAAATTCCTCCTTATATTTATAATAATTTTTAATAACATGTATAGTTAAAATTTTGTTAAATATAAATTTTATATAGATAAAGATAAGAACATTTGGAGGTAAAAAGGGAAATTTTTTAGAAAACATTTTTTTCTTCTTCAAAAAACTATTTTTGTTTAAAAAGGAATAATGTATGCCCATTTTAAATAAATAAGATAAAATTTAATGATGAATTATTTAAATGAAATATATATTATATAATCAAATATATTAATTTAAATCCATATAATTATGATTACTAGTCATATAGTTAATATAATATCAACTTATGCTTGAAACATGCATTTATTAAAAAACCATTTTTCGACACTCTTTATGGGTTTATTTTAAATTAAAATTTTCCACTTATGTGTGTTGAATTTGATAAAATGGATTAAATATTTTGAATCATAAAATTGATATCATTTAATATGTTTAAAATAATTTTTTTCAAAATGATTAATAAAAACAGTAATAATTTAATTATTACAGTTACAGTCCATCCAATGGCCCGAAGGCCTTCATTTTTTATTGATTTTTGATAATCCACCTTTCAAGGGGTGAGGTGGAAACCTTAAAAGGCCTTTAGGCATAAGTATTACATGTCTTGTAGGCCTTATATGAATTCATTGCCCATAGGCTTTCAAACATTACAAATAACCCAGACTAACTACTTAGAACTGCTCCTCCCTAGCATCTTCATCATGAAATCAGCTCTCCACCTTCGCATGGTTGTTCAGGTAGGCATTCCTGTGCATTCACAGGCTTTTCCTGATGGTAGGTTCCATACCCTCTCATTCTTGTAATCATTTTAGCTTCTTCTGTGATGAAATCTCCTTTTTTCTCATCCTCCTTGTAGATCTTATTCCTTGTAGGTTGTCTGGTTTGCATCTGCACTAAAGGTGGTCTGAAGGCCTTGAGGTGACCTGAAGACCTTACTAACCTGAATGCATGGGTGGCCCAAAGGCCTTAAAGTACTTAGGGACCAAATCGGTGGCCCGAAGGCCCAAACAGGGGAATATTCCCAGCTGCTATAGTGCCAAACAGTGCCTACTACAGCTCCTGCTACAGTACTGCACAGTTCCTGCTACAGTACCTGCTACAATGCCAAACAGTGCCTGCTATAGCTCCTACTATAGTACTTCTGTATTAATGCTATAGTAATGCTACAATACCCAGAAATTATTCCTCCAGCTGGATTTTATCCTAGGTCGCTTGGATGCACTTAAGGAGTCCTTACCAACCGGGCTAAGGCTCATGTGCTAAAAAGGGGTTTTGTGCATTACATGTTCTTGGGTTAAAATTAATTTTACACCCAAATAGGATTTCTATTTAATAAATTGGATTTATTATTTTTAATTATTGGGTCCAAATAATCTAATAATAGTCATATTATTTTACTTTCAATGGATAAATTACCTAGGTTAAAAAACTAGTTACTGTGGTGAAAGCTGAAATGGTAAAAGTAAGTAAACATAAAAGATAAGAGAAGGACATGATTAAAATTTGTTTCTTTTTATATGGTATAGATCTGGATAAAAATTAAATTATATATAATCTATTATTTATTAATTTTTATGCACATGAGATGAGAGTGACTTCCCATTATTGAATAGTTTTTTGTATTCATAAAAATGCCACTCCTCCTAAATTATAAAAGGGAAAAAACTCCTCACACTTCTTCACACCTATCAAGACAATATACTCAACAAAAAAATAAAAAATATATATTCAAAAAAACCTTATATACATTCTAGTGCATATGTTTATCCAAAAATTCCAACCCTAGTGTTCTTTAGAGGAGACCCGAAAAAGGTTTCTCTATAAAAAGGCAATCATCGTTACAAAGCTCTTTCCTTTCTTATTTTACAAAATTCAATTATTTATAAAATATTACAATATAATAACACCAATATATACCATATATTTATTTTTTATTATTTTTATGGGATAATATTTATCCATCCTCTTCTCCATCAAATGGGAAACGAAACCATCCCTCATGTGTAAAGTAGACTACCACCTCATTAATGGATGTAATTTTCATTCCATCACCAACTCATATAGATAGATATAATTATGTGAGTAATGAATATATATGAAAAATATGTCATTTTATTAATTTTTTTAATTAATATACCATTAATTTCTTTAATCTTTAACCCATTAAAGGAATGATATCATCACTCATGTGTATGTACAGCCTACCAACTCCATAAAGTGATGCACTTAATTTTTCTTATACAACATTGAATAATGGTTATAAAATTTTATTTAATGATTTAATGTTAAATTTATAATATTAATTTAATTATTTATATTATCTATCTATATCCTATGCTTAATAACTAAAACTTTCATGACAAAACACGAATGAGAAACTAGGTAATTAAAACCCAAAAAAGTAGTGATAATAAAATATTGTTAATGAATGGGTGTTAAAATGTTATAATTTGGTAATTTATGATATTATAAATATTAATATGGTTCTTGTATCAGTTAATAACACAATTAAAACCATTATATATGAGATTAAATCATGATCAACTAAAGGGAATCACAGGGTAAGAGATATTGTCTCAATTTCCTTTTATTGATGAATCTAGTCATGTTACACACCTAATTTCTTTATAGGGTGTATATAATTCCACTTTTACATGAAATATAATGAATAATTTATAATTTATGGTAAATTAGTTTTTAATTTTAATTATTTCATCCAAGGATGTTTTACTTGAAAATTACCAAGTGGTAAATACTTTCATAACTCAATTAATATTGATTGGGTTATATTACATCTTCATTGTATTTTATATTTTAAGATTATGTGTGTAATTAATTTTTATTATATTATGTTTTATTTTCACTTGTTAAATATTTATTTACATTTGATACACATATTCCATCAATTTATTAATTCTCACTTCAACTTTATGACCATTGTAAGGGTTTCTCTTTTAAAATTATCTTCTTTGGGAAATATACCATGTTATATTTATATATTATCTTAAGAGGTGTATATAATACACATTTAATATGTTATATAATTCATAAATTTATATTCATGGTATTTCATGTTTCATTTGATTATACTCCTTTCATGGAGCTTATAATTTAAATGTTTTCAAAGTGGTAAGAGATTTATTTTTCAATATCATTTTAATTGAGATTGTTTAAGGATGAATTTACATTGAAAAAAATATTTGATAATTGAATAATAAACCACTATTAATGTTTTATTATATATTTATTCCTGAAGTTTTCAATTAATATTTTCATTCCCCCCCTTTGGTACATAACATTATTGAGAAAGTGGTTTTAATAAAATTTGTCTTTATATATATCTTCATCTAATTTTTTTTACAAATCCATGTATTTAATAAAGTTATAAATTTTTTTACCCTAATTGTTTAGAGTTATTTATACCCATAATTTGATTTTAAAAAAATGATTTAAAATTAATATTCCTATAATTTTCCAAACAATGTAATTTTTAATTTTCTTATAAAAATGTGAAAGGAATATTTTTATAAAGTACTCAGCATGGAAAAAAATTTACCTCCATCATGAACACTCATTTATTTGAAGCTTTCTTTGAATGTTTAAATGGTAATTTTTTAAAGAATATTTTATAATATTTTGTATACTTATAATTTTTTTAATTTATTTTCAATGTTAAAATTATATTTTCATTGATAATGTTTTAAGGATATTTTTATGAAATTTCTATTCATAAATGACAAAAAAACATTATTTTACATATACTACATTGGATATATGTTGGATTCATACCATCCTTATTATTTCTCTGTATGGTTTATGACCAGATTGAAAAAGGAAGTATTGACATTCACTTTCTTGATTTATTTTATATTCATTAACTTTTCCTTGAAACATTCACTTTCTGGTGATCATTGAAAATTTCAACTATCTTAAATATTAATATTATTTTTATCATGGATATGATTATTTCCTAAAGAAAATGCCGTCCCATTTTAGGGATATGTTGAATTGATACCATCCTTATTATTTTCTGGTCTGTGTGTTTGCAGGTTTAAAGGTAATGCCATCCCATTTTAGGGATATGCCTTTTTAATGCTAGTCAGCAACCCCTAGCCTATGGAAGGCAGGCTTGGGGTAGTCACGGCATGGGCCCTGGGTGATGGGTCATGACAAAGTGGTATTAGAGGATTCAGTTTTACTAGAAGAAATAAGAGTATATGTTTTCAATGGGATAATAGTGTTAATTTTCTTGAGTTCAGGTTTCAGTTTGGGGAGTCCAGTGTTGGTGTGGTGGATGACGTATCCATACACCGGGACCCTGAATTCTGATTTCTAACTCAGTACATGAGATAATTGTTTGTATGAATTTTGACAATGTTGTCTTTCTTTTTTATCTCTTTTGAGTCATCTCACCAGGTATAAACTTATTGACTTTGACGCATATTTTTCTTTATAGGATTTTTCCACATAGGCAGCCAGCCATGATTCCAGAGAGAGTTCATGATGATGGACCACTGAGCGATGAGGCTTCGGTGATGGTCCCTCTTACGGCGATGGTGCCTTTGGGGTGGCGTACCAGCAACACTACTACCCGTAGGGCAACAATTTCCACTAGCCCCACTAGCGGATTGTGCATTTCAACTTAGCGTGTTTCACGAGTTCCAACGGAAGAGGCCTTTAAGGTTTTGAGGCGAGATGGATCCACAGGTGGCTAAGGACTGGTTAGAGGTTGTGACTAGAATTTTTTGCCTTGTTGGGACACCAGCAGACCATATGGTGATCCTAGATGCTAGTATCTTCCAGGGCATGGTATGGATATGGTGGAGCCTGATGCTCCAAATGCACGATGAGGAGAGCCTCACTTGGTTGGAATTTGAGAGCCTCTTTAGGGTGGATTTCATTCTAGATACTCTACGCTCTGTGAATATTCAGGAGCTCCTGCCCTTACAGCAGGGCAGCCTGACAATAGCCTAGTACTCGGCGTGATTCACTAACATCTCCCTCTACTCCACCGATATTGGACATGACCCTTTCTTCAGGGCTTTTACCCTTGAGAAGGGTCTCCGATGGGATGTCATAGCACCGATGATATCTCTTAATATTCTAATGCAGGCTGAAGTGCTAGAGCGAGCACTTTTGGTAGAGATCTTCCTAGCTGATCATGCACCAACAGTGAGAGACACCACCGAACGACACATAGCCGAGTCATCTACAATAGGCAGTAGGTAGATGACGTCGAGTTCCAAGCGGGCCAGACCTTATAGTGGACAACCCCATGATATAGGGTCGGAGGTGTGGAGCTCACAGGTTAAAGGAGGCCAGTAGAGGAGTAGACTATGCTACTCATATGGTGGGTAGGGTCACATGGCTCATGACTACCTGAACCGATGCAATGATGATCAATAGATGGTCGAGGGACCACCGAGGCAGAGGAAGAGATTCAAGTGGGGAGGTCCGTTGGGTGGCGGACGTGGAAGAGGATATTGTCTTGCAGTATGTGGTGGGTGACGATTTGAGGTACTACCACCACCACCCCCATGGGGTCCACCGTGACCCTATGGAGTATGTGGACATGGATGAGCTCAGCTTCAAGAAGCTGAGACCTGTGACCATGACGCTCTAGAGACTATTTGAGGTATGATATGTGTCTACTCCACCCTAGATGCAGTTCATATAGACACAGGTGCAAGTCACTCTTTTATTACTCTAGGAGGCGAGATCTTTGGCTGTGATATCCTAGTAGCAGCATCGAGGTCTTACAATGTCATCCTGGGCATGGACTGGTTATCCATGGTCCATTCCCAAATTGATTATTTTATGCACAAAGTGTGGTGTGACCATGAGGATGAGACCATTTTTTCCTTCCCTGATGAGAAGGTAACCTTTGCAGCTCCAGATGGACTTTTTCAGAGGAGGTTGCAACAGATTACTTATCAGTTGGCTAGCCTTACCCTCAGAGCAGTTGACGAGAGGAGTCTGAGTTGTCCTGTAGTGGTGGACTAGTATGCTGATGTCTTTCCCGATGATGTTCTAGGACTACCTCCTCATAGAGAGGTAGACTTATACATCGACTTGTACCCTAGGACGAAACCGATATCTACACCAATATATCGAATGGCTCCCATGGAGCTTTGTGAGATGTGGGTACAACTGGAGGACTTGTAGGTTAAGGGGTTCATAAAGCCCAGTGTTTCTCTATGGGATGCCTTGATTTTGTTCTCCAAGAATGCATATGGGAGTTTGAGGATTTCCGTGGACTATCGGAGCCTGCACTAGGTGACCATGAATAACAAGTATCCACTCTTGAGGATTGATGATCTCTTCAATCAGCTGAAGGGAGTTCAGTGATTTTTGAAGATAGACCTCATATCAGGATATCAATAGCTTAGGGTACGAGATGAGGATGTACCGAAGACAAACTTTAGATGTTGGTATAGCCACTATGAGTTCTTGGTGATGCCTTTGGGAGTGAACAATGCCCCAGTAGTGTTTATGGGACTCATGAAAATGATCTTCCATCCTTACCTTGATAGCTTCATGGTGGTCTTCATTGACGACATCTTGGTGTACTCAACATAAGAGGAGTAGCATGCTATGCATCTGTAGATAGTTCTAGATACACTCCGAGAGAAGAAAATTTATGGAAATATTTCAAAGTGTCAGTTCTGGATACAGGAGGTCCACTTTCTATAACATGTTATCTCAGAGGATGTAGTTTCAATGGATACAACAAATATAGTGGCAATGCTTTCTTGGGAGCCACCCAGGAGTGTGACCGAGGTGAAAAGTTTCCTAGGGTTGGTTGGGTACTACCAGAGATTTGTACCTGACTTTTCCAGAGTACAATCACCCTTTTAATCTTTGAAAAATAAGGTACATCCTTTCTTTTGTACATAGAGATGCCAGTAGAGTTTCTAGGAGGTGAGGTCGAGACTGATGAGTGACCCTATCTTGAGACTACCAGAAGAGGGAATTGGGTATGTAGTCTACTGCGATGCATCAGGGAATGGACTGGGATGTTTCATGATTTAGAAGAAAGTGGTGACCACCTAAAACTCATGGTAGATGAGGAAACATGATCATAACTATTCTACCCATGAACTAGAGTTAAAAGAAGTGGTATTTGCGTTGAAGATGTGGCGGCACTACTTGATGGGAGAACAGTTTATTGTCTAATCTAATCACAATAGTCTCAATTATATCTTCTCACAGAAGGACCTAAACCTAAGATAATGGTGATGGATGGATTTTCTCCAGGACTATGACTTTGAGATAATCAAAACTCATGGGAAGCGGAACGTGGTGGTAGATGCACCTAGCAGGAAGTCTGGGTTACCATTGTTGAGTGAGGCGACAGAGAAGCTATCCACATTGTAGTTATCCTTCATGGATAGAGATGGAGCATCATACATCTATTCCATAACGGTCAATCAACACACCTTCAATGAGTATGGGAGGCACAACTTGTGGATTTTGACTACGAGGCCCGATGTGCTCAGATATCATCAGTATTGGCTCCTGAAAGATTTTCTGAAGGTGAGATCATGTCATCCTTTTTAGAGGATGCACCATGGTACCAGAGACACTATGAGAGGTGGTGTTGAGGGAGTTCCACACATCCCATTTGGCAGTACATCCTAATGTAGAGAAGATGTACCCGGACCTTCGGCATTAGTACTGGTGGCCAGGGATAAAGAAAGCAGTGGCAGAGTTTGTATCATGATGACTCACTTGTAATCAAGTGAAGGTTGAGCACTAGGTTCTAGCAGGCATGAATCATCCACTTGAGGTTCCATAGTAAAAGTGTAATGGCATCTCCATGGACTTCATGATAGGTCTTCCATATACTTCCAGGGTCCAGATTCCTTCTGGGTGATTGTTGACAGACTCACCAAGTCGGCCCACTTCTTACCCATCTGAGATCAGGGATTAGTAGAGGTATTGAGACGCCTCTATGTATAAAATATTTTATGGATTCACAGGGTTACAATGACAATTGTCTCAGATCGTGATGCAAGTTTCATATCCCGGTTGTGGAATGGATTATAGGAGGCATTTGGGACTCATCTACACTTGAGAACCACCTTTCACCCTCAGACAGATGGCCAGACAAAGCAGACCATTAAAATTCTTGAGGAAATGATCCATGCCAGCATCCTTGATTTTGGCCACAGTTGGGAGGATCACTCTCCCTTGGAGGAGTTCCAATAAAAAAATATTTATCACTCCACCATCAGCATGGAACTGTTTGCGGCCTTGTATGGGCAACCATGTAGATCACCTCTATACTGGACAGACCTAGGGGAGTCAGCTCTTATGGGTCCAGAGTTGGTACGGGTTACCACTGAGAAGGTGCAGGTAATTTAGGAGTGGATGAATACTACATAGAGCAGGAAAATTTCTTATGACGACAGGAGATGGAGACCCTTGGAGTTTGAGGAGGGAGACCATGTCTTCCTATGGGTCTCACCCTGACAAGGATTATAGAGATTTGGCCAGGGTGGAAAGCTATATCCATGGTTCATTGGACCTTTCCAAATCCTCGGTAGAGTAGGATAAGTGATGTACCACCTAGCTTATCCCCCACAGATGCACTGGGTGCATAATGTTTTCCATGTGTCATAGCTGAGGAGGTACGTGCATGATCCATCACACGTTATCGACAGGGGAGAGCTAGACATTGACAATGGGGAAATGTTTGCGGAGTTCCTGGTGGAGATAGAGGATCGATAGGAGAAAGTCCTTTGTGTATGGTTGATTACTCTGATGTGATTTTGGTGGAATCACAATAAACTCTAGGAGAGAACATGGGAGCAGTAGGCTTAGATATGTGCTTAGTGCCCCCATTTTTTTACATATCCTTTTATATAACTTTTGGGGACAAAAATCTCTAAGGTGTGGAGAATGTAAAGACCCAAAAATTCCATGTAATTTTTTTAATTAAATGGAATTATTTAGAGTCTGTGAAAATTGATGGCACGTGATTCTGAGGCCCAGAGAAACTGGAAAAGAATTTTTAATTTTTTTAAGGTGCATTCAGAAAATGTGCGAGTGGCGATTTCTATCTTTTGAACCAGTGCTCGGATTAAAAATCCGAGAGCAGCATTAAATTTTCAGTGCCAGGATTCACCTAAGGGAAGCTTAACTTTGTCTGAAAAAAGACAAATGAAAAAGTTAATTTTTGGATCTTTTGAGATAAAATAATAAAATAATAAAATAACTAAATGTTATTTTATTTTTCTATTTTTCAATCGTTGAGTGGAAGTAGTGGGACCATAGTGCAGTGCCAGGCATTAAATAAGAGACTTTTAATCTCTTGAACCTATCATTTCTTTGGTTTGTAATGACGACGCTTGTGTGTTTAATTGACTCATTAATTACGGTTAATTAATGAATGGAAATATTGAACACAACATGGGAGATTATTCTCTTATTTAAACAAAGATTGGGAATGAGTTTTGGTGAATCACAAGAGTAACCTCTACTGAAGTGTCAATAATGTCTTCCACCAACATATAATGGAGCTTCGACGACTGTTGGAGGATTCGAACCGGAAAACGTCGAGTGACAAAAAACACCTATGAGCACGGGTTCATCTCCTTCATCCTTAGTTTCTTTCAACAAGTTCAAGGTAGGGGTTTTTTTAAGAATTTTATGATTCATCTACTCTTGATGATATTAAATTCTTTCCATGTAATAATGCTAATGTAGAGGGTGCATGCCAAACCAAACAAGGCCCGGACCCTCCACCAATTTTTATTTGGTGTGTTCTTAATGGGAAAGCAATAATTATAGCAAAAAGACAAAACCAAGAGCCACGTAGCGATTTTAGTGTCCTGGGAGGCCCGTAGGCACAGTCATAAGAGAAAAAAACCTCTGAAGCTTCACCAGAGGCCCACAGAAGCTTTGTTGGTGTGGCGGCACTGGTGATCGGAGGAGGTAGTGGTCGGCTCTCACTGACCTCAAGAAGGTGGTGTCACCCGAAGGCACCACAACAGATAAGGGTGGCCAGCCTTTTCCGGCTGCATTGACGGCGGCGACGCGCCATGGTAGTGCACTGCGGAGGAGGGCTGTGGCGGATGAAGCGGGCGGTCAACCATCATCAGCCATGTTGAACCCGAGCAGCACGCCATGACAGCACACCAAAGAAGAAGTGCCAGGGCTCCGAGCCACGGTGGAGGGCGAATGGAGGACCCGTACCTGTAGGTCCCACCATTGACCGATCCACACGGACCAGTTGGGTGAAGAAACACCTTGCTGGCACTGATGTTTGGAAATCCTAACAGAATAAGATCAGTTTGGGAGGGGATCCAACTCCCGTGCCCAGCTAGTGGGCTAAGCCCAGCCCCTTCGGGCCAGGCCCAGTGGGTCGGGCCGAGTCGGACCAGACCCAGACCCACTCACAACCCAGTTTCTCTTAAAGGGATATATCTCCTAAACAGGAAATCCGTTTGATGAATTGTTTGTGGCTCCAGAACCCTTAGGACAAGGTTGTACTTTTGAGGTACTCCAATTGGGTTTTAGAGAAAGTTGGAGTATAGTCAGGTTGGATCACACTCTAAATCAACTAGGACCTCGACACTAAAACGACTATAGCTTATAGATCGGGCGTCCTATTGATGTGTTTTCTGTTTCATTGGAACCCTTATGACATGTTAGTTTATCAGGTTACTTCTTCATGGGACTTCATGGCAATTGAGGTACGACCAATATCTTGAGGAGCAGTTTCTCGGAAACTCAAGCGCACTAGGTGTGATAATCTTGTGGATGGTTGTCAAGTGGTATATGACTCTTTGTGGATCAGCATTAGAGTGACCCAGTCTGGATCAACAATAGCGCGACCCAACGAGGACTAGTCTTAGAGAGGCCCGTCATTGATCAACGACTTATGACCATGAGTGGATCAGTGACTTAAACCCTATGTGGGTTGATGACTTATGAACCTGTGTGGATCAAAAACTTATGACCATGTGTAGATCGACGAATTATGAGCCTGTGTGGATCAGTGACTTACGACCCTGTGTGGATTAGTAGTAGCGCGAACTGATGAGGACCATCCTTAGAATAGCCCATCGTGGATCAGAAACTTACGACCCTATGTGGATCGATGAATTACAACCCTGTGTGGATCAGTGACTTACAACCTTGTGTAGATCGGCTTTGGAATGACTTCTTTGTGGTATAATAGTGGAAATTTTTAACAGAATATGATGAATTAGCTTCATGAATAATCATCATTATTCCTATTTTTTAAGTTGTATACTTGGTTTGAGCTCAGTATTTTACTTGTGCTTTGTGATTGGGATCATGCTTTGTGGTTTTTTCTTTGTGGAATTCTTGGATACCTTTGGGGGTCTCGGGGTCCCTACTGGTTATTGTTATACTCACCCCTGCATGGGCTTCACCTGCACCTTGTTATGTCTTGTACAGACAATAGAAATCTTTGACCGAGGATTGGGATCTTGGACCAGATGGTGCACAAAGGTGACCAGTAGACGCAGAGAGCCACAGTGGAGAGTTGTACTTACCATTTAAGTAGGATACATGGAGGATGGCCTCAAGAGTTGTTTTTTCCTTTCCACTATATTTTTCTTTTAATTGGGTTTGTATTCTGGCCCATTTTGATTTAGTTCACACTTTTACTTTCATTTGTGTTTTACTACATGGTTTGTTATTGTTGTATTCCTGGTCTATGTGCTTACAGGTTTAAAGGTAATGATTTACCATTTTAGGGATATACCTTTATGGGGATAGTCGCCAACCCTTATCCTATGGAAGGTGGGCTTGGGGTAGTCATGGAATAGGCCCCAGGGGATAGGTTGTGATAATGAATCATACAATGATGGTGACTTTTTAGATCTGGAATAACTATTCAAGATTACTTCACTTCATTAGTACTCCATTTGATAACTAGCATCACCTTAAATTACCAACATTATTAGTAAAAAAAATACAAAATGAATTCTATGGGAATAATGTGGAACCTCTTTACTCTTTAATGTGAACAACTGAGTTGAGATATTATTCTCAAACATTTTTACCTTTTCAAATTAGCTCCATGTCGAGATGGACTCTTCGTACTTGTTTAATTGTTTTTCAAATTTAATTTTCTCTCAGAAGTATGGGTAACTTTGTTCTCTCCTTATGAGGAATTTTTTTTACCTGATCCATCAAGACACATGGATAACTTAGTGAAACCTTTACATTCATCAAAATTATTTCTTGGGCTAGAATAATTGGTACTCAATTATTCAAGTTGTTTCCATATTCTTTTAACTTCCCACATTGAATTTTTAAAACCATTAGGTTGTCATTTGTTGAAAAATTATTTTGAAATTTTTTTTATATTATCACTGAATCTTTTTTACCTATATCACATTTCATTTATTTTAATTATTCCACTTTTTCATACTTTATCCAATTGGACTGTCTATATAACCAAATATTTTCTAGGTATATGATCAACTTGTTTGGAATTTCAACATATATTCCTAATATTTTTATCGAAAAATTATACCCATTTATATTTCTCTTGGAATATTATTTTATTTTACACATTATTTCTTCCATTAACAATTAAATGCATGGAATGTTTATAAAAATCCATGTCGTGTCCTCCATTATCACAAAAAAAACAAATTCTTATATTTCTGGGTGAAACATTATTCTTGGACGTTTTGGGTTTATTGTGAATCAGATTCCTCTTTTCTCTTATCACACAAAGATAAATCACTAGAAATTATCATAAAATTATTAGGAATGTTATTCTTAGATTTTTCCTCATGATGACTTCCCATGGTATGATTATCTCTATTCTTCTTATTATATGGTATTCTCTTATCATTTGTTTTACTTGCATGCTTGAATGATTTATACCCACATTCCTATTTACTATAACCATTGTAATTTCAAACACCATATATTTATCCAAGAATTTTAAATCTTTTTTTTTGTACATATATTATTTTTCATAGTCTGTGGATATTATAGATTCTATGAATTTATCCCCATCACTATAGGCCATCCTCTTCTTCCATTTGTTGAACAATTATGCCAACATTTCATATCCATTTTCTTAAACATATAGAAACACCAAAAATATCCAATAAACATTGATATTTTTATTTTAGAGAAAATCTATCCATAAATACCTGAATATTTTTTTTTTATTTATAATGCACTAAATGGGATTTCTTGAGGAAAAAAATCCTAATAAAAATGTTTTTATCCACCCTGGACATTGTGGTGGGTTCCAAATCATTTTTCTACAACCGCTTTTATATATATTTAGATGTAAAATTATACTACTCATGAAAACAATTTTATCACAAATATTATCTCCAAAACTAGATAGAACATTTTTTGTGGAAATTATATCTTTATTGAAAATTTATATAGGATGTTGTTACCAAATATAGGTCTTTCATTATAAGAATCCTCCTTAATGGTTTGTGTGTAATAAACATGCTTTTTTAATTATTGTGAATACATGACTTGAGATGTTTCTTCATTTTTAAATTTAACTTAAATCTATAAGAATTCTTTATTGAGAATGTATTTTCCATTATCCACTATCTTCAGTTAATCTTCACTAACTTTATTGACATTATCAAAATCATAATCATGTATTTTTTATTTTCTTATAGTAGATGATTAAGCTATTTAATTTTGTTGGATTTAATCTCTAGTCAGAAATCTTTGATAGCATTTACTTATTTTAATACATGGTAATTTTCATCAACACCTTTCATGTATTCTCCTATCTCAGGAATTGTATTGAGATACTCATTTTCAAAACTAGAGCATCTTTATTCAAGCTCTTCATTAATTATTTTATGACTTATACTTGTTTAGAGAGATTTTTATATGAATTTACTATTTCATTCAAAACCATATCTATCCTTTAATTATCATATCTTATTGTATTAATTCCTCTTTCATATTTCTAAAAATTACAAAAACTTATGAGAAAAATTATTTAGGAAAGTAATATAGGATTCCTTTAAAAGCACCAATTGATTCATTATCTAAATCCTTAGAATTTCAATATTCTCTATTGATACTTGGTTTATCTAGAAATTTTTTTGATAATAGATTTTTTTTGCCACCTATTTATGAAGATATGATAAATTACATGAGGTATAAATATTTTCTATTTCATTGGTGGTTGATTCTAATTATAGATCATCTTCTTTCATGCTTGATTTTTATTCATTAGAATTGATTCATAGGGAAACAATATTCAATCCCAATTTGATATTGAGATTTATATTCTTTTTATATTCAATAGGATAATTAATAATATATACATATATAAATATTTACAGTTTTATTACCTTTAAATAGTGGAGAGTCCTCTTTTTTATGATGATTTTCTCAACTTATCGGCATCTCATTTCTTATTGTTCTTCATTTTATTGGTAAAAATATATTTCATGCATTAATTAATAGGGAATTCATATAATTTTAAAAATATAAACATCAAACAGTGTTTGAAAAATAAATTAAAATCTTAAAATAAAACATTAAACAGTAGAATGAAAATAAAGGTGTGATCGTATCTCTGATACCAATTATTAGGATCATATAAAGATGTGTCCAAAACTAATAGAGGAGGGGGGAAATCAGTTTTGGTGTACCTTTATTCCAATATTAATTTTATTCCTTTTCCCCTATTCACTTATTCAGTTGGTGTCTCTCTATCTATATCTGTATCTCTCATTTTTCCAGTATACAAATATGGAATAAGAAACCAACATAATTGGACACTAGGGTCTGTTAACACGGTCTACCTCCCTAAGGATGAATATGTTCCTAATACATTGTGGTTATTATCCTATGATCAAAACATCATTATAGTTATCAAATAAATATTAAAAAATAGTATGAATTTAAAAATTTTATCCTTGGACATACCAGGTATAAAAATGTTATGGATTTTCTTCCCTTTACTCAAGAAAATGGACATGCACTTCATTAAAGCAAGATCACTTTTGTTAGTTTGAGTTCCTACTAGACTTTTCAGATTAATCTTATTCTTCACTTACAAAAATCATATGAGCTTCTTCAATATCCTTCATAATTCCAAAAAAGATGACTATATGATATATCTCTCATCTTCCCAGCTTAGAATATGACCAGTTATAACACTGTTGAACCAACTTCCTTCTTCTACTCAATCTTCATTGTGTAAGAACTACTACAACACTAGAACGCCTTCTTCTTTTACCAACTACATAGAATAGGGAAGTTTATATATAGTTGGGTATCTCTCTCATTTTTAGTTCATGAGAACAATATTATAACACCTTCATTTTCCTCTAACATACAATATTTTTAGAATGCATGAAGTAAAATCTATTCATCACATTTACTTAAAGCTTCTATAATTATATATATTCATACATATTTTCATGATAAATTATTCAATAAAAGTTATTAAAATATCTTATAATCTTAATATATTTTTATGAATTATTCAAAATCAATGTCCCCAATCCAAAACTTCAATCAAATTCTTCTTAAAAATATGGTTGAAGAATTATCCCTTATTTATCAATGATATTTCTATGTATCTTGGTCAAACTATTCTTTTAAATTATCCTTAAAATATTTATGTAAAATATAATTTTAATCTATATGCATGCGTTACATTTTTGGTCAAGGATCCTTTATTTTCTATATAAGACTCTCCAAAAATATTCTTCTTTCTATATTTAAAAATAAATACTTCTAGAATCATAGCATAAGATTCATGATATTTAGGATCTTAAGAACACATCTATAAGAATTTATGGATAAAAAGTTTCTTAGGATAAATATCCATTGGATTATTCCTTGTAGGATAATTCTCTATAGGATAATTCTTTATAGGATAAATCCCATTTCCAAAAATCAAACTCTAGCCCGATGACCATGTAAATGAAAATACTTTTCCATTTTCTTCTCTTTTATTTAAATTCCATAATTTAATTATGGTTACTGAATAGATAAATTTTTTTATGGTGTCCCTATAGATTAATTATCATACTAAACCCACATGTATAAATTACTTACACACTTGAACATTATTTTTCTTTAAACAAACATACTCATATCTATCTTTTCCTCTAACATGAGATCTTTTATATCATGGAGAAATACACATTGTTTCTCATAGATAATTGATAATCTCACCATGATCATCCATGATCATCACTATGGAATTGTCAAAATTTCATTACTATTTTGAAAACATTATTCTTACCATAGTTTCCATAATTATGTAGCCTCTAAGAATTGCTTGTTTCACATAAGAGGTCTTCTTGAATGACATGCCCATAATTATAGAGTGAAGTTCCTTAGTATTCCATTATGAAACTATAATTCTAATCTTGGATTTTCCTATGGAGTGGCCTCAATTTTTTATATTTTTATAGACATCATGATGTATTTATTATTCTCTTTGGTGTGGTTAAACTTCATACTTAATCATTGAGTTATTCACTTTACAAAGTGCATAACTCATTAACATAATGATATTTCCACCTTGATCACACAACAGTTGCATCATCCAATTTAATAATAATTTATTCATAACAAATAATATTGTGTAGGAAAACTTCATTAACCTTATTTAGGTTCCAATGAAATTTTCACATGTTTTTTTAGAGTTAATTTTTCCAAAATCCTTTTATTTTGTCTAAGTGTTGAATTACACTTTCACTAATCACGTCACACATAAGCTTAGTAAGAAGAAACCTATGTTGAGGAAGATTAAACCTTTGTAGAATCAATCACACCTATGCCTAGATCAATGACACATACACCTAAATTTATGATTCCAACAATAGTGAAACATGACACCTATTCTAGTTCAAAAACACACATACATAACCATCAATTTGCTAAATTTTAGATTCCAACTGGAATTCCAGATTTACCCCAAATCAAACCAGAGTAACTTATACTCTTATCTATAGAATATAAACCTCTCAAAAACAACTATAAATAGTATCCAATGGTATTTAATCACACGATGCAATAAATTCTATTTATAACACCACTTGGATTGATTCATTAACTCTATGATACCATTTCTATAAAATCCAACCAGATATTCCCCCCTTATTGAAAATTGTAATGGATTGTACTCTCAAACATCAAAAAATTTATCATTTTTTAATATTAACACAAAAATCATTACAATTTATTTTATTTTTTATATATTAATTATAAAATTAATCTTTTTTAATACACTATGGAATCATTTCTTCTATGTTAGTCAGGTTTCCTTGAATTAAATCTATATGTGGAATACCAAATAAAAATATATTTAAAATTAAAATGATATTATCTAAGTGAAAATATCATCAACCATATCTAATGGAAGTAATAACTCACACATATAAACATTATTTTTATCATGTGATTGGTTTTCCTTGAATATTATGGCTGAACATATTTCCTTCTCATTTATTTTCCATATAATCTATGGTGGCTTCTTACATAACTTATATGCTTCAAGGATATTTCTAATATTCACTCACTAAAATAAACTAAAACATTTTTTAGGAAATCTTTCCTTTTCACCATCAAGAATGGGTATTTTAACTTCCTTAAAAACACTTCACTTTCTTAACATATTTACATCATGAACATTTATTCCTTTATTCACAACAATTAGAACCCAAAAATAGTGGGTTCATTATGTGATTACTTGGTTATTGGATTTGATTGAAAATGGTGTTTTTTGTTCAAATTTGTGAGGGTTAATTGGATTATTTCTTTCTGTATGGGAAGAAGACAGAGCTCAATACTATACACCTGGTAGGTGGAATAATATGATCTAATCTTAACACTGGATGGTGAGATTAGTGATTGGTTAGGCATGATCAACCTTTGGTGGCATGTGGAACATGCTGAATAAGAATACTTGAAAAACCTATGAGTTGAAATATTTAAAAGGTGGTATTCATATAAATATAGGGTATAAGTCATGATAACATTTTTCAATGCATGATAGTTACAAGTGATCCTTCCTAGTAACTTGATTAGATTAACTAAAATAGGATGTGGGTTTTCTTCCTTTAGACCTATATAGAATGAAAAACCAGAAGAGGGGCTTATGTATGTGATATGGTTTGGGATTCATCAGTTCCTTAAATATATTGATGAAAGGTCATTGGGTTTTGATTATAATCAATATATGATTAAACTTGAGAGGTGACTGGGTTTGAGAAAACCCGTGTAAATTAGCGAGACACTTTGTTTTTTTAATAAATGGACAAAGGAGTTAACCATTACAATTTTGAGTAATACATGAGTAAGAATGCATGTTTCTCTAAAAAAGTTCATATTAGGATTGGAAAATACGGACTGGTGCATTGATATATAATCAATATGTGAGACACGGTTTCTATGGTGTGATAGTGAAATGAATGAGATGACATGAGAATTATGGTTATGCTTAAATGGTCAACTCATATGATAGATGATTTATGACCTTTTATAGAATGTGAGGTACATTATGAGCACCATTCAGTCCTATAAGATATTTATGTTTCAATTATTTTGGCATGATAACTAAGAAATTAGGAAGTAACCTCAAATAAAGTGGGTTGGGAACCAATGAGATTGCATATCATTTTCAGGGTTGGTGTATAGACCATTTCAAGTTTAAAAATGAGAGTCATGTGATAGTGATTCAAATGATAATAGGGGTTGAGGTATCAATTCATCAATAGAATTGGGTGGTGGATTCCTGAAGCATTATGATATCATAGATCCTATAGTGGGGATTGTGGTATGGTCCTATCAGAATATAACAAGCAGGGATCATGAGTCTCATCATTTGGATAATAACATATTTATGGAAAGATCATTCTCATAAATTAGGAATGATAAAAACTTTATTTTGGGGAGCATGTCATTGATGGTTGGAGTGTTTGATGAATATTTATTGGGAATTTTGGTAAATGAAGGGGGTGAAATGTTGGTAATCAAAACCCATGGAATGTTTTAGTTTTTCGTAAATACTTGGATTCAAGTAGCCAGGTTATGTTTGGTAAAAGGAAAATACCTAGATATTTCTTTTGATTGAGGGAGATTGATTGAAGTTAGTATATTTGTTAATTAATGGGGGTGAGTTGTGGGTTATGATTTGGTGGAATGACTAGGTAATGTTTTTTTAAATCTACTGGTTGAGTGAACATGTATATGGAATGTTAGGGATTTCTAGGAAATATGTTTAATTTTTAGGGCCAATAAGGGCCTGTATACCCTGAGAGGGGGGGTGAATCAGGGTATGGATATTCTTTTTCAAAGTTATTCCTACCCCACTGGATCTTGACCTCTTTATTACAAGGGTCACTTTGTTTGCTCTTGTGTGTAAACTATGACCACGTCTTTACTTCTTTATCTAATGATGATGTTTTGAATGCAATGCAGGGAAGCAAAGAGGCAGACACAGAGATTTTTACTTGGTTCACCCTCACTGGGATACATCCAAGAAGAATACGCCGACAATTTGTCGGTCGTACCAAATTCCACTAATCTTCACTAGTTGTGGATACAAAGTTTGGGCTAGATCACTTCTATGCCCAGGCTCACTGCCTTTACAAGTTTAGGGTCAGGTCACTTCTTTCCCAAGGGTCACTCCCTGTTTCTCTCTCTCTGGCTCACTGTCGGTGGAGAGGATCACCTTCTTCCTCTTCCTAAGCTCACTAATCTGGAAGGGAATCCACTCACAGTTTATAGACCTATAGGTCTCCTCATTTGCATGAATGAATGCATCTTCCTCTGTGTATAGATGCTCTGTTGAAGTACAAATTTCACCCGTAGATGAATATATCTTTGCACCGAAGGTATTGGGAAATGTACCAGCTTCCACGCAGTCCGAGAAGCACCGCTGGAACAAAACCTTACTTGGCATGCAAGTCAATCTCGGCGCGCAAGTATCGGCGTGCAAGTCACAACGGGCGCGCAAGTCCTCCTCAGACACTTGCGCGACTCAAGCTTCCTCAACTCCAAACTTGCACGACTCTCTTCCTTTTACACCCAAACCAATACTGGCGCACAACTGCCAACCAGCGCGCAACTTATAACACCGGCGCACAACTTCAACTACCGGCGCGCAAATTCACCTGCGCGACCCACACTCACCACTTGCGCGACCACCACACCTGCGCGACGGGAGATCTGATTTCTCAAAGTGTTGAACTCTGTAAAGAATGAAGAGGGGTGGTCCAGTATTTATAGGTAATCTGACCACCCTGCGCGACGGCGCGCAAGTCACCTACGCGACCCACTTTCATCGCGCAAGTCTGCTGTCTTTTTAGACACTTGCGCGGCCAACTCCCAAACTTGCGCGAACCTTTTTCCATAGCCATATTTTGATATTATGATCTTGAAAAACATATGGAGTGCAAGTTTCCTATACTCTAAGTCCTCGGCGCGCAAGTCCCTTTGCCAAAATCACTTTTCTTCATATGTCGATTTTCAGGCCCAAAAATTTGGAAAACACTGGAAAACGGCGCCACCTTGTATCTGTTCTTTTGTACCGCCTCCAGATCATCCATTCCTTTTATCGACGTTCTTGAATCAAACATGGATCATTGACCTCATCTCTTGAACTCGACATTCCACCATGAAATCCTCTTTGTCAACAAATTTGTATGTCATTGTTTTGCTTTGTCAACAATCACTACTCAGATGTCCACTTTGTCAACAAACACAATCACCTCAAAAATGCTTCAATGATATCTTGAAGGATTTTTGCCCAACAGTCTTCCCCTTTGGGTTTGTTGACAAATCTTCCAAAACAAAGATACGTCGTTGATTCTTCAGCCTCCATTCACCTCATTGCGATTCTGATAACGATCAAGGATTTACTCAACACATACTCTAAGCCCACATGAGCAATGCTCGGCGTGAGAAACAAGAGTAAATGAAAATTTCATCAATGAATCACTTTATCTCTGACATCCACTATTGACACCAAACTGATACCAATTTGTACTAAACTGATACCAATTGTTGATGGATTTGTTGGAAGACCAATGTTTAGTTTGGAAATAGTCTTACCACTTTCCAACACCACTCTTCTGCTTTTATCACGATCCTCAGTTGTCGTGATATCTATTCTTTGATCGATCACTTCTAGCATCGTCAGATTTAATACACTCCCCCTTTCTCATTGCTCCCCCTTTCTGGCTGCTCCACCTGTCAGCTTCTCCCCATATCAATTATGATTTATCAAATCTCTGCATTGTCTCCCCCTAGAACAATCACTATCTTCTCCCCCTTTGTCAATGAACCCAAAGGAGACTCCTTTGTAGTCTGTAACATAGTAGAGAACACATATCAGCATATTAGGGAAAAACACATCATACCTCAGGGAGAGAGGGGGGGGGGTCCCACATCCACACTATTTCAAGTGCGGGGAATTGACTGAACTCCCAGATCCAGCCGATGCCTCTCAAAAGATTCCTTGGGTAAGGCCTTTGTCAGAATATCTGCAACCTGTAGCTCTGTAGGCACATACTCCAACTTCACGATGCCCTGCTCAAACTTCTCCTTGATGAAATGATACTTGATCTAAATGTTCTTTGTCCTGGAATGATGGACAGGATTTTTGATAAGATTTATAGCACTTGAGTTGTCACACTGGATTCCGATCCGAGACTTCACTTCAACTCCCATATCTTCAAGCTGCTGCTTCATCCACAATAACTGTGTGCATGCTTGAGTGGCCGCAATATACTCAGCTTCTGCGGTGCTTAATGAAATGAAATCCTGATTCTTGCTCAACCAAGAAATACATAGTCCGCCAAGATAAAATGCACCTCCAGATGTTGATTTCCTATCATCCGCTGAACCGGCCCAGTCTGCATTAGTATATCCCAATAACTCTATCTGAGACTTGTCGTTATATGTCAGCCCGAAGTCCATTGTGCCCTTGATATATCTAAGTATTCTTTTCACTGCGAGCATGTGACTTTCCTTGGGATTACTTTGATATCTCGCTGCTTGGCATGTGGCGAAAACAATATCAAGCCTTGTCGCGGTCAAGTACAACAGACTTCCGATAATGTTCCTATATTTTGTGATATTAACTGCCTTACCATCCTCATCTTTTGATAATCTAATCTGGGTAACGACCCGAGTCTTCATTTCTTTGGAATTATCCATTCTAAATCTTTCCTAAACCCCATTGACATATTCGGATTGAGAAATTAATGTTCCATTCCTTCCCTGTGTCACCTTTAGACCAAGGAAAAACATCAACTCGCCAATCATAGACATTTGGAACTCATGTTTCATGGATTCAGAAAAATGTTTTGCACTGTGCATCATCTGATCCGCCAAATATTATGTCTTCTTCATAGACAAGCCTCATCATCCTTTGATTACTATTGTGGTTGAGATAGATATTGTAAGAAGCTCCACCACGCTAGAAACCAAGTTTCTTCAAATACTAATGTAGCCTTCAATTCTATACTCTTGGTGCTTGTTTCAGCCCATATAATGCCTTCTTCAGCCGACAAACCTTATTCTCATCTTCATGAATGAGAAAACCATTTGGCTACTTGATATGCATTCTTCCTCCAGAATCCCATTCAAGAATACTGATTTGATTTCCATCTGGAATACTTTGAACATTCATTGCACTGCAATGGCTAGGAATAATCTGATTGTCTCCAGAATTGCAACCGGTGCAAATGTCTTATCAGTGCCCTCTTTTTGGGAGTATTCATTTCACACCAGTCGTGTTTTTTTTTGAATCACTATGCCATCTTCGTTCATATTATTGTGAAAGATCCATTTATTCCTGATGACATTTTTATCATCTGGCCTCGAAACAGTCTCCCACGTCTGATTCTTCTCAATTCTGATCTTTCTCTTCATTCACGGCATGATCCCAATTTTCATCTTCAGCTGCATCAACCAAGAATTTAGGCTCAACCTGGGATATAAAAGATGTTTTCTACAGTGATTCCATTCTCCTTGTCTGAGCTAGAGCTGGCTAATCACCAATGATATTCTGCATGTCAATTTCAGCTCATCTCTTTGACTATTGTGCATATGATGATTTTTCTTTTCTAAATTATCATTATTCACTTATGCTCCCCATTTTTTTTTTCTTTCCTCCTCATCAAGTTTATTAAGAAATTTCTCACTGTTTCATTGTTCAATGGAATCATTCTTTTCAACTACTTCTTGTAGCTTCTTGGTATCCTGAAAACAGTCAGCTGATACCACAATGTTAGATCAAAATAAATAAGAATAAAATGAAAGGTTATTGCTACATCTCCACCAATCATTCTTCATGAGAACAAACATTCATCCTTCATATCATATTGAGATCATGCATCTGATTAGTATATAGAATGCTCCCCCTGTGTTATGCAACTCTTCCCATAGTTAGGCCCAATATTTTAGACCCATAACTAGTCTTTTCCTCCTGCATCATTTGTTCTCATCTTCCACTCAGAGTTGATCCATTAACAAAATCTCTAAGCCCATTGAGTTAAAACTCAGTGTAGGAAACAAGAGACAATGTTAAAAACACAATCACATTCTATTGTGCTCTATTTCTCGCTTTCTTCTTCAACTCTGGTACCTAATTTGAATCAATTGAAACTCTAGAGCATATCACATATCCATTTCGCATCCTTAGATTCCACTTCCCCTTGGATCGTATCTCCCTAGAACATGAAACACATGAATCATCAGTTAATTGCATTTATATATATAGGGAGAGGGGTTTCCTTCTAGACTCCTCAAGATGAGGATTGTGGTTGATCCTGATGGGTCAACCCATTGATTCTTTCTTGGAGGGCATCACACTCTTTCTTTGCTTCCTCCAGCTCCCTAGCCAACTTCAACTGTTCTGGCCATATGACTAGGCATTCATTGCCTACATTTTGAGCCTTTTTCTGATATGTAGATTTGGTAGGCTCGACCTTCCTCAACGCTTGGGGTATAAACCCGCTAGTACACATTTCCATCTTTGAGGTTCTATCAAAATTCTATTTTCCTTGATTATTTCTCTGAGTAGGAACCTCTCTGTTTGGCATCTTCCCTTTCTTCTTCTCCCATCGTAGGGGTCTTCCTCTTTCCTTCACTTCTCGCTGAGAAACATGACATGCGAATTTTTCAATACGTTCTTTGTTCATATTTCTTTTATCAGATGTCTGAGTCACCACCCTATTTTTCATTGGTGGTGGGGCCTCCACTGAACGGCCATTCTTCTTACTCACAGCTGTAGCATTTACTCCCTTTTTCTTCTAGATTTGTTCGTGTTCTTTCTTAGGGGGAAGTTGTGAGTGTGACAGAGGAGGTGACTGATACACCTTTCATTCAGCTTTATATGATTCAACTGAGGTTCTAAGCTTGTTCTCAAACTTACCACATTGTCTCCCAGTGTAGAATTTCTCATTATGCATCACTAGGGATGAGAATCTCCTTTCGAGTCCCTTTTCATTTCTTGCTTTCTTCTTGCTGCAATGTCTTGCCAAATGCCCATAATTAGAACATATAAAACAATTTCCATCAAAGGCATACCTCTTTTCATCATTTCTATATCAAGATGCTGATACACCTTGAGTTCTTCTTCTGACATGAGGCTCTTGAGATTCCTGACACATACTCATGGTGTGTCCCATTCTTCCATAGTAATAGCATCTAGCAGATGCTTTCCTATGAGAGACTCTTCTCTCTAATTTCTCAGGACACTTCTTCTTATTCTCAGATTCAGCAAAGTTTCTATTTTCACAGCCTGAAATGTATTCCAGAGCATCTGGACAGAAGCTTGATGTGTGGCCGTGAATCCCGCAGAAATAGCACATGTCATCACTACTTTTTGTAACTGTCCTCTTAGGCCTATCTCCAGCACCTATAGGATTTCTTTCACATCTGTAACTGTTCACAGCTCTCTTTCTATCTTGCACGGGAGGGGATTCATCAAATCCGATACCAGTTGTTCCCAAACTGTATGGTCTTTGGGCTGAAAAAAATTGTTCTTGCCTCATTTCAGAAATAGCAAATTTTCTTTTCATTTCATCATCACCTGTCGAAGGATAATCAAATAGCAAGTGTAAGGCATCCTTCATTTTGGGCTTTCCTCTAGCATTGGATTTCTCCACTTCTTTCTTCATTGATTCTAGTTCTTCTTCCAACTTTAGAATTTTCATATCCCTTGATTCAAGTTGGTAATTGAGTTCTTTTATGATATTCTTTCCACAACTCATCTCATCTTCCAGTTCACGCTTCAACTTATCAACCATGTCATTTTTCTCCTTTACCTTCAATTTTTCTTGAGCGACAGAATTAGAACAACATGCATTCTCTTGTTGTAGCCTTTGATTATTCTGAACTTCTGCAGACAACTGTGTTGCTAGATCATCATTTCTAGCTTTAAGATTCTGAACATCATCTGACTGTTGATTCTCTTCACAATGAACAACATTTTGGCTGCCCATCATTTTAGCCACCCTTTGAAATTCTTCACCATGAGAATCATTATTTTCCTTTAGCTCAGTAGCTACATCAATAAGCCTTTGATTTAAGCATCTTAGTTTGTTGACCTCAATTTCCATTGCTTAGATCCAAATGTCTTTAGACTTAATTTCATCGACGTTTCTAATGTCACTTGAAATATCATGTTATTTGATACACTTGACTTGATCTTTCACTTTTCTATTCAAGCCATCGATCACCCTTTTCTGTTCTTCAATCTTAATCTTATACTCACTAACAAATTCTGATTTCTCTCGTGTTGATAACAAGAGTTTTTCAATTTCTTTCATCAACTCAGACTTCTCTTCTTCCAGCTGCTGCAAATAGAGTTTGGCATCATGAACAACTTTGTTAGATTTCTTTGTTTTTGCTCTCCAAACATCTATCTCCTCAAGAGTGGCCTCTAACTCATCTCGCATATCTATTCTTCCTTCAATTTCTTCTTCTGTTTCAGCATCACTCTGATGCTCATGTACTTCATTCATTCCAAAATCATGATTGAGTTAATCAATATTTTCCCTATCAGATTTATCCAGACCTTCCTTCAGTAAGTTGTTTGATTCTTATAGTTGAATCACACATTTTCTAAAAACACTTCCATACTGAGGGAAATTACCAGACTTCTGATTCTTCTTTGATGTTTTTCCTTTTCCCATGGCAGATTGAGATAAGAGAAAATTATATCTTCAACCACACAGACCGACTACACCAAGTCGAGGCAAACAAATCTGATAAAAGAAACCATCCCTCCGATACCAATTGTTAGGGCCAATAAGGGCCTGTATACCCTGAGAGGGGGGGTGAATCAGGGTATGGATATTCTTTTTCAAAGTTATTCCTACCCCACTGGATCTTGACCTCTTTATTACAAGGGTCACTTTGTTTGCTCTTGTGTGTAAACTATGACCATGTCTTTACTTCTTTATCTAATGATGATGCTTTGAATGCAATGTAGGGAAGCAAACAGGCATACACAGAGATTTTTACTTGGTTCACCCTCACTGGGATACATCCAAGGAGAATACGCCGACAAGTTGCCGGTCGTACCAAATTCCACTAATCTTCACTAGCTGTGGATACAAAGTTCGGGCTAGATCACTTCTATGCCCAGGCTCACTGCCTTTACAAGTTTAGGGTCAGCTCACTGCTTTCCCAAGGGTCACTCCCTGTTTCTCTCTCTCTGGCTCACTGCCAGTGGAGAGGATCACCTTCTTCCTCTTCCTAAGCTCACTACTCTGGAAGGGAATCCACTCACAGTTTATAGACCTGTAGGTCTCCTCATTTGCATGAATGAATGCATCTTCCTATGTGTATAGATGCTCTGTTGAAGTACAACTTTCACCCGTAGATGAATATATCTTTGCACCGAAGGTATCGGGCAATGTACCAGCTTCCACGCAGTCCGAGAAGCACCGCTGGAACAAAACCTTACTTGGCGCGCAAGTCAATCTCGACGCGCAAGTATCGGCGCGCAAGTCACAACGGGCGCGCAAGTCCTCCTCAGACACTTGCGTGACTCAAGCTTCCTCAACTCCAAACTTGCGCGACTCTCTTCCTTTTACGCCCAAACCAATACTGGCATGCAACTGCCAACCGGCACGCAACTTATAACACCGACGCACAACTTCAACTACTGGCGCGCAAATTCACCTGCGCGACCCACACTCACCACTTGCGCGACCACCACACCTGCGCGATGGGAGCTCTAATTTCTCAAAGTGTTAAACTCCGTTAATAATGAAGAGGGGTGGTCCAGTATTTATAGGCAATCTGACCACCCTGCGCGACGGCGCGCAAGTCACCTGCGCGACCCACTTTCATCGCACAAGTCTGCTGTCTTTTTAGACATTTTCATGACCAACTCCCAAACTTGCGCGAACCTTTTTCCTTAGCCATATTTTGATCTTCTAATATTGAAAAACATATGGTGCGCAACTTTCCTATACTCTAAGTCCTCGGAGCACAAGTCCCTTTGCCAAAAACACTTTTCTTCATATGTCGATTTTCAGGCCCAAAAATTTGGCAAACACTGGAAAACGGCGCCACCTTGTATCTGTTCTTTTGTACCACCTTCAGATCATCCATTCCTTTTATCGACGTTCTTTAATCAAACATGGATCATTGACCTCATCTCTTGAACTCGACATTCCACCATGAAATCCTCTTTGTCAACAAATTTGTATGTCATTGTTTTTCTTTGTCAACAATCACTACTCAGATGTCCACTTTGTCAACAAACACAATCACCTCAAAAATTCTTCAATGATACCTTGAGGGATTTTTTCCCAACATTAATGTTATAAAAATATGATGATTCATGATTAGGAGTGCAATATTTTGTGATAGGGCATAGTTACTGATAGGTGGCACTATGGTGTATTTATGAGTGTTCAATTTACTAGTTTAAACTAATTATGTTAATAATTGTTGTATGATGTTGATGAATTGGGAATTAAATATTTCTATTAGAAGTGGGACATTGTAGTCGATTTAACGAAATAATTTGGCACTATGATTCATGAGTCATCATGATTTAAATGGAATTCAATATGGTGGGGCTTCAACTAGCATGGTTTACACATGATTGATTGTTATGACTTGGATAATTATTTACTCACATCGTTCGGGTGATGAAAAAAAATTATGATGGGTCATATTGGGAGGTTTCTAGTGTTTTGATGGGTTTTGTAGTTTTTGGGTGGTATCAATACAACCATAACCAATGAAAAATTGGGAATTAGATCATGTATATGGAATCAGTGACCAAGGTGGTTTATGGGATATGCACAAGGATAAATCTCAAAGACATGGGGTGTTATAGTGGGGAGGTTATAGAAAACCACATTGATGGGTGTTGGTGGATCCAAAGAAAAACTATGTTCCAATGAGCATGGAGTTGAGTTCAATTTGAATATTTCAATTAAGATTAGGAATCTATTTTTGTCGATGTGCATTAAATATTTAAAGGGATATTTTTGAAGTGGTATCTTGAGTGGAGGAGGACTAGAATGAGGTTTTGGAGTCAGAAAAGTAATGGACTATGGCTACAAAGGGCCACTGGGTACCTAGTCTAGGTTCACTAGGTACCTGGTGAGGGTGCCATGGGTTATGTGCTGGTTGGGTTTTGTTTTTTCCTACGTGTTTCCACTGTTCATTTTCTTTATTTACTCTTCCTGTGGCTCTGCTATAATTTGTTTCTCTCTTTTGGAAGAGGGTTCTTGTAGTAATTCTATGTTTTCATCATATATATCCTAGATTTATATCTTGAAATAAGATGTTTATTGTAACGCCCCAACCCCAAAAGCCCATAGTCGGTGCATTATTACGTATCATTGGCATGATCATAAAAGATCAAGTCTTGAAATACCGATTAGTTTAGTAGCTTTGTAAGTACTAGATACATTCATAAGGTTTACATTACATCATAAAATGGAAAAATACAACAACATTGTCTCCATAGACAACACCAAGATCCCATAGATTATCCTTAGAGGTCAGTCAAAATATAATTCTTTACATCTTGGGTAAATAAAACATAGAAAGGGGTGAGCTCAGATGCTCAGTAAGGATAACATTATAGTGGAAACTTTCATAAATAAGCCTAAACAATTAATGCAGTGTATAATACTAAAATAAAAGCCATTTAAACTTGAACTTCAGCATAATATGGCAAAGACAAAATCATATAATTCCATTTACTTATTCACATGGATATTATACTAGTCAAATGATCACATGAAATATCAATAACCACTTTCATGATGATGGAATACATAATGCCAGACTATCATAACCACATAGTCAAGGCCTTGTGCCAAGAATACTAATAAAAAAATTTCAAGGCCTTTTTCCAAGACAGAAGTTTATCTCAGGAGAGCTACCGATGCATCAAGGAGCTATAGCGGGCTCCACCCGTCACTTACTAAGTCCAATACATTCCTCATATGAAAAGTTTGAAACATAACATAAACATTCATATTAAAACTAGCATACAAAATGTCAATACTTCATCCACAAACCATGAATGGTATAAAAATAGCACATCCACAGTCAAACATAACTCATTCTATACAATATATAAGATTGTATTGTATCAGATTAACCTAAATTGAGAATAATGAATGATATTGACATAGATGAAAATAATCATCAAAACTATTAGAGGGAAATATCCCCCTTTTTCTTGAAATCATTTAAAAGTCACACTATTTGTCAAGAATCCATTTAAAAATATATTTTTGAATCAAAGTGTCATATACCACTTTGAAACTTCTAAGAGTAATTTTAATTTTAAAATTTTAATTTCCATATAAATAAATCCTTAAAACCATTTTTAAAACATTGACATTAACGAGAAAGATTTAGAATAATAAATCTTTAAAACATTTAAAATGATATTTTAGTTAGAGTTCCTAACCAAAAGAGAGACACTTGAATACAAATAGTTGAGGTAATAAAAACATTTTAATATCATTAGAATAAAAGGATTCATGATATACTATGTCAAAGTGCATTATATACACCATATAAAAGTGATTTGGTGTATAACAAAAAATGAGTCTCAATGTAATTCATATTGAGATGAAATCTATTATAAAGACCATATCCTTAGGTTAAGGATAAATCAATGACATAATTATGTGTGAAAAATATAAATACACTCAATATTATTGTATATTCAATGTAAATAAATTATAGTACATTCACAAATATTCTTGTAAAAACAACACCAATGAATTGGATGTTTAACTCAATAAATGGAGATTGATTTAAAATTACTCTTATCAAGTTCATATCGATGACTTGAGAATTTATCAATGGAGTGATTTTTGTTTCAAAAATATATCCATAGAAAGGTGAGTGGAAATTATGACATAATCAAATGAATAGTTTTTCCACAAATCATCTTGGAGTAAAATAATCAATGAATTATGCGTAAAGTCGAATGAGTGGAAATTGAAATTTAAAATTCCCTTATCGATTTGGTAACTTATAAAAAATATGACCATGAAAGAAGGATCATACAATGATGATTTAAATAACCATAAATTAAAGTATATTACACAATTAATACAATCATGGTCAGTACACAAACCACATGTAATAAATAAGTGGTGAACAATGGATATCACACAGAATTAAAAGTGAGAAAAGAAACCCCTTACTTTGTAATTTTTCCTTGGTAGAGGGTAGGGTAACCTCATGTATAATGGTGAAATAATTTTTATTGAATTATACAAGAATTATTTACATTAATATGATATTATATATGATCTTTTAACATTGGTTTCTTAATAATATCTTAGTATTATTGTCGTTTTGGGTGTTAACAGATTCATTTTCCTTTATAATATTTGTTATGTGATCCATATTTGTTATGTATGTCATGTATATTATTCATATCCAGAATTATATCATGTATTTAAACATTATTTTTACTCATCAAATGAAATTTATTCCTGAATGGATACGATGGGGAATGAATCTTATCACGTTCGTGGAGACTTTAATCTATACGTACGCATGAGCGACAATATCACTCTTTTGATATTAAAATAATATATAACTGGATAGTATATCAAATATATATAATAATTATAATGTTATATTTATTATTTATATTAATTACACATCATTATTATACCCATCCAAATAATAAAGTATTGAATAACAATTACACCACGATGTGGAGACGGTAAGTCGTATGTACGCACGTATGTTGGCATGTAATTCAATGGATGGATAGAATAATGAATATGGTTTTACCATATTTATAATAACTTCATAGTATATATATTATAATGGAGTTTTTATTTTATAATTGAAATAACAAAAAAAAAGAAGTGGAAGAAGAAAAGAACTTGAAAGTGGGTGCTGAAATTATTACCTCTTCTTCGGGTTCTCCCTTTTGATTTGATCAAAAGGGCTCCTAAAGTTGGATTTCTGACCAATGGAGGGCCTCTAAGATGAATTGAGGGAAGTTTAGAGGATATTTGGTCAGGTTTTGGCAGATCCAAAAGGCTTTGAATGTGTGAATTTGTGAGTAGGGGGAGTGCTCTTTTATAAGAGGGGTGAGGGGCACCTTAGGAAAAGCTAGAAATATTATTTTATAATAAATTCATATTCAGTTTATAATGGATACAAAGTGTTTTATTTAATTTTTAAGATGGGGATAGGTCGAAAACCACTCAACCAATAGGTTTTAGACAGGTTTGGGTCACTATATAAACTTTATATTTTTTATTTAACTCTTAGTTAAATAGTTTTACATTTACCATGTCTCTTTGTATTTTTATATTATATAGTTAATAAACTTACTATATACTTCTAAGAGACCTAGAAGTGGTCTATTAATGATACACCTATTATTATATAAGTCCATTGTCTAAACCTTATATTTTTAGGAATAGAATATCAATTAATAATATAATATTTGTTTTAAAACTCATTTATGCCAATTTTGACACTATTTAATAATTGATTTTTTTTAAAGTCTTAAAAACTTTATTAATTGGAAAGAAATTTCTTTATGCAACCCTAACATGTCATATTAACTAATAAAATTCTTTGATCTCATCAAAACTTTAAAATTATATTCATTTTAACATTAATAATACCAATTATTTGATTCTTTCATTAATAAGGAAAATAATGCATCATTATTGTGTCATAAATATATTTAATTATTCAATGTCTAAAAATTATAAATAAATTAAAATTATGTAGTAAATAGTTTTATCTTGATAATAAATATTTATAGTTGAGAATATAACATATATAACCCTATGTAAAAATTGTTTTTCAAAAACATATATGCTTACGTCATTTTTGTATTTACTTTAACTTAATTAATATAAAGTGTCATTATCACTTACAAGTGGCTTCATGGGGTCCCAAAAGCGACCCAAAGATGCCCATGGTCGGACATGTATCAATTAATATGGTTAGGATACGTTTTAGGTTAATTTAATATTATTATAATATTAGTTTGTTTACCCTTATTTACCGGATTTACCCTTTAACCATGGTAAATAAAATATTTACCGATGTAATTATTCAAAATGTCTAAAAATAAAAGTTACCTATTTACACAATTTGGACCTCCTGATTCTAAATATGGAATTTAGTTTTATAAATTCAAAACATATAAGTGGAAGAAGTTAATTTAAAATTAATTCCCATTGTCATAACAAAGAGCGTGTTTTTTAAGAAATAATAACTATCAAAAGATTGACACTTGTTTATGTCTAGTTTAAATGTGAAATTACATACAATTACCAATATTGGATTAAATGGTAAAAATATATTCTGATTATACTTTAAAACCTTCCAATAGTATAATTTATCACTATAAATTATTTTGATTAAAAAATTTGTTTTTTACTTAATGTTTAGTATTTTTCACTATTCATCAAAATTTGAATGTTTTCTAAAAAATAAAAAATATTCACTCTAAGATAATTTCGATATTTTGAATCCAAAAATGATGTCCATTTTGAAGGATAAAATTTATAAAATTTCAAAAAGTGGGTATTACTATTAATAACGGCTAGTTTGATTGGTTGTAGTGTGTGTTAGAACTCGAAGTTGCGTACAACACAAGCTAATGTATTATTCAAAGAGAAGCGTGCCATTGGAGCTTGGGGTGTTACATTCTCCCATCCTTAAAATAATTTCTTTCTCAATTTTTTTTTAAAATTGGGCTTGGGAATATAATGGAAAGTCCCACATCAGAAAAAGAGTCAATAAAACTATCACTTTAAAAGAAAGAAAGAGAAGTACAAAGGTCACCCAAGATAACCCATACTAGGATTCCATGTAGGAAAACATGGATATAGATGATAAACTAAGTGTCAAGTTCTGATGGAGATGGATAGAAAACATGATCATGAGAAATTTAACAACAAGAAAACCACAAACTTGTGATGGGACAAACGGTCATTAGTCTCCCAGTAGGAAAAGTAAATAGTCACCATTTTTTTGTTTTAAGTTACTTTACATAAATATAAGGAATTAATTTATGAGATTGACTAAGAACATAAATAGATATACTTAATTTTTAAGTAGAGTTTCATTCTTTAATAAATTTCTACCACTAACTCATTTTTTTAAACGATGAGTATTCAAGAAGACATGGTCACATTGGAAGAGATAGAATAAACTTCTATAGAATCACATGATCCACGAAGGATAAACTATATATTTACCTTATCTTTAGAGATTAATCAAAAAAAGGTTAGTATAAGATATGATGATCCCCCAAAAGGATATTCCATGAGAGAAAGAAACACTAATCTTAATTTCTAAAACTAAACCAACAATACCCCAAAGATAAATAAATACCATTCAATAAACAATTGTCCTTAAAATATTTCAATATAATCCAAACTAATATTAAAACCCAAAACATAGAATAAATTGGTTATGTAGTCTCCCACTTTAAATTTTATCTCCAAATGACATCAACTACTCTTAAAGTCACATACTTAAAATTAATTAACCTAATCACATGTTCTCTATTATTGGTTAATAATTTCCATAAATAACCCAAATCACTATAAATCCACAATAAAAACATAGATAAAAATCCACCATTACTCCTCAAATTAAATCCCATAGTATTCTATTTTCCATGGGCATATAGTGTTCCCAACAAAGCGAACATCTTCCAAAATAACATTTATCACTTAATCACCAAATCATTTCCCTCTACTAAGGGTATTCATTTGATAAGACATAAGATCCCAAATCAACTTATTATTGATCAATAAAATCATTTAACTAAAAATAATTAGTCACACTAACTAGGGACTTCACATAGTCCAGTGGTAGGCGATAAATCCCAATCGCACTTTGGTTGTGGGTTTGATTCCCACAGCTTTGTCCGACGTAACAGGTTGTCACACAGTCTGTGTGTTGTCCTATTTCAAAAACTATATTTTATAACATTACCAAAAATAGATAAATTCCTCAAAATAACCATAACATAATTTAACCACAAATGTTATCTCATACCTTGCATTTTCATCCCAAAATATAATAACTTGTAATTGCCTCAAACCCAATGATCATATGAAACCAAATGGTTATTTATAACTATATCCACAAGAAAAGAGATAAGGATTCCTCAAATATCATTTTCACATGAAAAACTGCAGGGTTAAAAATACAGGAGAAAATTATTCCAAAGTAATCTCATCAACAAGGAGTACTATTACTTTTAAAAATTTCTCCAACCATTTATTTCCACATAGCTTCTTCTTTGACCATGAAAGTATCCTATAGAATAGGTCATTCACTTGGGTAATGGCCAGGTCCCCTACATTTTCAGTAAATGACTGTAAATGTATTCTTGGGACCATTTTTAATTTCTTCTATAGTAGTCTTAATTTTTCCTCGGAAATTCTTAACTTTATGTCCCACTTTCCCACAGGTAAAGAATTTTTTGTTCCATTTAGAAACTTTCTTGGGTGTCTCCTTCCACATTTCTTGCATGATGTAAATTGAGGATTTTTTTCTCCATGGTCTCCACTACTGGAGCTCTTATCATTCATCACCTTTATCTTCTTTTTTGAGTTCGGGAGTTGGTTAATATATATGTTATTGATCATATTTTTGGAAAACTGATTTGGCATGAACAAGATATCTTTTATGCCTATCAACATTCCATTTTGTTGCTCATTTCAACCACCATTACAACCTTCTACATCATTATCAAAGTTACTATGACTTCCTTGGAATCCATCCATTGACTAAAACCATAAATTATTGTGTGAGTAATAGTAGTCATAAAATCATTTAGATAATATCATGACACCATATTCTCAATTTGAAACACCTTGGTATTAACCAAGGTCATTCATTCTAATATTATATTAAAATACTTCAAATCAGTTTGTAAAGAAAATGAAAATTATCCTAAGCATATCCCCTAGGAGTGTCATAACCAAGAGTATAGCAAAGCCCATTGTCATGCACCAGTTCTCATTCGAGTCTAGCTCAAAGTGGTGTTTTCGGGTTTTACCCCTAGGTACATCTGTGCCAGAGCCTCGTCTACCTGCTCGTATCCAGAAATGGATTTACTGCTCGGAAAACTCACAAAATATATAAAATACCAAAATTATAGGAAGTTCTTCTATATTAATCCTCAAAGTCCATCTTAGGTCTATGTGCTCTAATCAGAGTTTATCTAAATCTAGTTTCCAAGGTTTTTACTCACCTTCCTCTAATACCAACTGTAATGACCCTGTCACGACCTGCCCTCGGGGTCCGTTCCGTGACTACCCCAAGCCCGCCTTCCATAGGCCAGGGGCTGGCGACTAGCACCAAAGGCGTAAAATCCCGATAACTGGGAAGGCATTGCCTTTATAAAGAAAACAAGCACCACAGAGTACAAGCGGAAGTAAAACACTAAGTACAAAAAGAAGAGCTGAAAAGTAAAAAGGGGCCGGAAATACAAGCCCAACTGTAAAGTACAACTCGAAAGGGAAAACAGCGACTGAAAAGTAAAGCTGCTACACTGAGATGTCCACTGGAAATCCCACCTGAAGGGTGGGTACAGATAGCTCCTCTGCTCCTCGGGTCCCGCCATCCGCTCCGAGTATGTCCCGCCCAGTGGTCCACCTCCGGGTACCGCCTCGTCGTATAGTCCACCTCCAGGTACCGTCCAGTCCTCGAACCTTCGGCTTCTGTCAGCACTGTCCGTCGTCTGCAACCAACACAACGAGGTGCGGGCATAGCCCGTGCAGGGGTGAGTATAACGATACTCAGTAGGGACCCCGAGACCCTCAAGGTCTCACTAAAACCAACAAGGATAACCACAAGAAGATCTCAACAGATAAACTCTACTTAGGTATATGCCCATACATATACCTAAGTTATCAAGTAACCCATCTCAAGCATGAGGAAACACAAGGATTGTGAAAACGACGGATAACCACTACCCGGGTATATGCCCATACATATACCAAAGTTAGCAGGTGACCCATCTCAATCATGAGGTAAACACAAGGTCAAAAGTCTCAGCTCAAACCAGGATTTTCATTATCGAAACCGTAACTGCTGAAGAGCTCCGTCTCTAGAGTGTACAGTGGTCCTGTCACGACTCCGAGGTACTGCTCACTAACCTAAGACTGCTGAAGTACTCCTCCTGTCGAGTACTGCGGGCCAGCCACCCAAACACAGTAGTGCTTCCCGCCGAGGTATGTCACCCAAACTCCGTAGTGCACACCCCCTAGTAGCCTGCTGAGGTACTCTCCGGACGAGCACCGCGGGTCTGCACTGTCACACAGGTAGTGCTCCGTCCGCCATGGGTCTGCACCTCAGAAAGTAGTGCTCCGTCCACTGGGCTAGTGGACTCACTCCAAGTCGAGTCGGTCAAGCAGTCGTCAGGTCTCAGCCAGCTACACGGTCTCCGTACTTCGCATGCTCGTCACTGGGAGGGTCCGCTCCACGAGCTACAGTTCGATACTCTAAGTATCTCAAAGTCCCACGAAGAAGTATCTCAAAAGTCCGTCTCGTCACAGGGGTCTCAACGCAACAGACGGCGCGTCGATCGGACGCCCGGTCTGTGAGTTAATAGCCTATTCGTCCCACGGGCCCGGTTGGTTTCGTGAGTGAAACCAATCCCGGCCGTATCTCAACTGTACCCCGAACTCCCATAGGGTAAACTCAAAGGGACCGTTACTCAACGTAACCACCAACGCCGCTGACGGTTCGTCAAGCGGACGTCCTGTCTGAAAGATATTAGCTTTCCGTTCCAAGGGCCCAGTTGGATTTCGAGTACAATCCAACCCGGCCATACTCCGACTGTATCCGAAACTCGGGCGGAGTATGTCAAAAGTTCTGTCTCATCAAGAGGAAGTCAACGAAACCGACGGCGCGTCAATCGGACGCCCGGTCTGTGAGTTATTGGCATTTTCGTCTCCGGGGCCCGGTTGGTTTTTAAGGCAAAACCAACCCGACCGTACTCCACCTGCGTCCAAACCTCGGACGGAGTATGCCAAAAGATCCATCTCACTAAAAGGAACACAACGCGACTGACGGTGCGTCAATCGGACGTTCGTAGCTCAAGATATGAGCGTTTCCGCTCCGAAGGCCCGGTTGGTTTCGTGAACGAACCAACCCGGCCGAACTCAAAGTAATCCGAAACCTTGAGTGCGATATACCGAAACGACCGTCTCGATCCAAGGATCGCGTTGCCGCAGACTGTTCGTCGTTCGGAGGTCCGAGGCTCAAGTTATGAGCCAAAAACCAAAATTGGTTCGAAACGGGGGGGTCCGGGTCCGGGCCGACCCGGCCCAACCCCCCCCCCCCCCTGGGCGGCGGCGGGCCGCGGCGGCGGCGGCGGCGGCGGGCGGCGGCGAGGCTGCGCATGCGGGGGCTAAGCCCCGCGGTCCCTGGAAAAACGGCGCGGCATTAGCCGCGCCCTTGATTGAAACCGCCCCCACGTGGGGGCCGGTTTATTTAAGGGAACCAGGGGGGCCGGCTGCCCCCCCTCCTTCAAGAACCGCCCCCCCTCTTTAAGAGGGGGGTTTTTATGGGGTGGTCGGGGAATTAAATTCCCCGGTTTTAAAGACATCCGGCCGGCCAGCTGGCCGGCCGGTTTTCTCAAACGGGACCGGAATTTCCGGTCCCCTTCTTCGGCTTCCGACGCCGGCGGCCCGGCCGCCGGTCTTTTCTTCCGCCGCGGCCCGGAACCGGCCGCGGCGTTCATCATCCGGCGCGGTGCGACGGCACCGCGCCCCTTTCGCCGTGCCATGATTTCTTTCAACGCGGCGCGACGGCGTCACGTTCTTGAAGATTTTTCCTCGTCGTGGCGCGACGGCGCCACGTAAAATATATGCACGATCATCCGCGTGGTGCGACGGCACCACGCCACTTGCTTCCACCCGCAAGAACAAACAAGAACGTTGGAGGGGGTTCGGCCGTGTTCGTGCGGTCCGGCCCCCTCACGTTAATAATAATAACGCAACTTTAAATAAACAACATCCTCACGTTAGTCATACGAACCACGAGCAAGAATGAGATAATTAAATATTAAATCAACATCCCCTACCTTGGTATAAGGTTCGAAGATTTGACTATGTCCGCGGAAGTCGACGTCGCGGAGATCGGGCGTCGCGGTAGTCGTTCGTCAATTCCGTTGACGAAGAGACGCGTCCGAAGAGGCACGTCGTTGGCGAATCCTTGTACGCCGACGAAGGTTGTCCGAGGAAGGTGCGGTGTTCTCTCTCGTTGACACCGAAGACGAAGAGGAGCGGAGCGGCGTTCTTCGTCGGAACTTGAGCGTTCTTGTTAGTCGCACGTTGACGGAGTCGTGGAATATCGGTGTCGATTCCTTTGACGTCAGAGGAAGAGTCGTTGTCGATGGCGTTCGTCACGGAAAAGATGATGCGGAAGAAGTACGTCACGTCGTGGATATGGCGTCGCGGAAAGACTGTGTTCTTTGGCGAAGAAGTTCTTCGTTGAAGAACGGCGTTCTTCGTGTTCTTCGTCAAGTTGAAGAAGAAGAAGAAAAGCTTCCAAAGCTCTCAAGAAATCCTCCCAAGGGTAAAAAAAAACTCCTAGAATAATATAAGCTTTAACTTATATTATTTCATAACTTAACCACAAGAATTTCAAAGGTTTGAAATTCAAAAAGGGTTTAACTCCCTTAATTAATTAAGTAACTTAAGTTGACAACATTAAAAGAAAAGAGTTAAAGGGGAGGTTTTGAGAGAATTTGAGGAGTTGGGGTTTGTGTGGACCCCACCTCACTTAATCCTCCCAAGGGAGGTTAAGTGGATGTGGGTCCCACTCCCAACTCCCTTTGGTAGGACTTAACTAGATAAAAATAAAATTTGTTCCCCACAAATTTTATTTAACTTAAACTAAAAACCCAAAAACTAACTTTCAACCCGCAACAAACGCAACTTCCGAAAAGGTCTCATTAAGCGAATATCGGCGCTGCGAGTTCATCGGTGCCCTCGGATTTCAATTCCGAGCACCGTATCAAAAGTTAGAAATACCCGCTCGTTCGTTCACTGAACGTACCCGAGCCAAACTTCAGAAATTAATTCCGGGCACTCCGGACCTCGGAATCAGGTGCCGTCTGAAACCGCGCTCTTGTAAAATTCTAAAGAAAATTAAGAAAAAATTTCCCTTGAATTTTACGGGTCTTTACATTACTCCCACCTCAGGGCTTTACGTCCCCGTAAAGATACAACAAAAACTAGGGAAACAAAAGAGGGTACTGAGCACGCATCTGAGCCTCCCGCTCCCATGTGCTCTCCTGGAGATTCCCGTGCCGCCATCTATTGCACACAAGAGGAATCGATCGCCCATGTAGGACCCGCTCCTGTCGATCCTCTATCTCCACCGGAACCTCCGAAAAAGTCGCCCCATCGTCAACGTCAAGCTCCCCATGGTCAAGATGTGCGTCGGGTCGTGCACGTATCTCCTCAGCTGAGACACGTGGAAGACGTCGTGCACCCGGTGTAACTGAGGTGGTAGAGCCAGGCGATAAGCCACCTCACCTACCCTGCTGAGGACCTGGAAGGGTCCGATGAAGCGCGGAGATAACTTGCCGCCTCGGCCAAATCTCCGAATACCACGTCGAGGTGAGACCCGCAAGAAGACGTGGTCACCATCCTCGAACTCTAGTGGCCTCCGCCTCCTGTCAGCGTATGACTTCTGCCGGCTCTGTGTTGTCCTCATCCGTTCCTGGATGACATGGACCTCCTCCGACGTGGCCCGGACCATCTCTGGTCCCATAAGAGCTGCGAGATTTCTTCTTTGCCGATAAGAGAAACCTGGTCTCATCCCCTGGATGAACCACATTCTTTGCCTAAAACAGTCAATCTTAACATGGATGATACTAATCCATACTAAGGATGACGTCGTAAGGCCTCGACGCTGCTACTAAGAGATCCAACCGTTACTCTCGCCTCCAAGGGTTGAGTCACACTGTCGGCATCAGTGTGTGGTAACTGGGTCTCCTCCAGTAGATGTCTCACAAGTGAGGGTCAAGTCAACAGTCAACTGGAACCTCTTAGTAACATCACAAAAGAGGACAAGAAAGAAAACATCACAAAGGTATGCGTCTTTTATTATTGCAGCTCATATTACAAGACGCTACACAAAAGCAACATCAACATGGAACTAGAAGTACAAAAGACGTATCCACTAGTTCCTCCTATGTCCACCTGCTCCCAGAGCTCTAGCATTTGTTGCTGCCTCAACCTCGGTGGCTCCCTCCAAGCCTGCGGATCGAGGAGTCGGACAGTCACGTGCCAGGTGACCCTTTCCGCCACAGGAGTAACATTGTCCGTTTCTGGCACGCCTGGCTCTGACCCCACCTCGGGTGCCCTGCACCACCGGTCCTAAAACCCGAGATCGCCCAACTGCTGGTCTGGTCCTCCTGGACCTCTGCATCATCTGTCTACTGCCCACAGATGACTCGGCTTCTGATCGAAAAACACGCGGTAAAGGCAGAATCTCCTGTACACGCTCGGGGTGTAGAGATACTGGCACAAACTCCACCCTGAAGAAGGTCTCGAAGTCTTCCCATGCGAAGTTCATCTCATCGCAAAACTGAAACAAGTGGCTCCACCACCTACCTGCTGCTGCGTGTAGTAGGCTCGCAGCGAGGATCACCATGAGGTCTGCCGGCGTCCTCACTAGCCTAAACACTCGTACCACTACCTCCAGCCAGTCCTCTGCAGCCTGGGGATCCGTCTCCCCGCGAAACCTGGGCGGTCGCTGGCGCTGAAACTCATGCAGTGCGCTGAGGCGACGTGCATCGTCAGCGGCTGCTGCTGGAAGCATCGGGGGCTCGGCGGGTAGAGCTACCGCCAGTGCCACTGCTGACAAAGGGCCCTGCACCGAGGCCTCGTCGCTCGGTGGGCTGTCGTCACGTTCGATTATCGGAACCCTAGCTGGCTGCCGTCGTGGGGACATCCTGAAAGAAACAACGTAACACGATCAAACAATTATACCTGGTGAGCTGACCTGGTTTGAGCTGTTTTAAGGGGAAAAAACCTTTGAAAACACACACGCAATCAGTGTTTTCGTGCACAAAGTCGGAAATCAGTTGTCAGGGTCCTGGTGTATGGATACGTCGGCCGCCCGCACCAACACTGGACTCCCTGAACTGAAAACCACACTCGGTACTCTAAACACTATTGCTTCACAGAAAGAAACATCAGAGTTATAAGTTCTGCGGTAGAACCGAACTCCTCTGATACCAATTTGTCAGGACCCGCCCTCGGGGTCCGTGCTGTGACTACCCCAAGCCCGCCTTCCATAGGCCAGGGGCTGGCGACTAGCACCAAAGGCGTAAAATCCCGATAACTGGGAAGGCATTGCCTTTATAAAGAAAACAAGCACCACAGAGTACAAGCGGAAGTAAAACACTAAGTACAAAAAGAAGAGCTGAAAAGTAAAAAGGGGCCGGAAATACAAGCCCAACTGTAAAGTACAACTCGAAAGGGAAAACAGCGACTGAAAAGTAAAGCTGCTACGCTGAGATGTCCACTGGAAATCCCACCTGAAGGGTGGGTACAGATAGATCCTCTGCTCCTCGGGTCCCGCCATCCGCTCCGAGTATGTCCCGCCCAGTGGTCCACCTCCGGGTACCGCCTCGTCGTATAGTCCACCTCCAGGTACCGTCCAGTCCTCGAACCTTCGGCTTCTGTCAGCACTGTCCGTCGTCTGCAACCAACACAACGAGGTGCGGGCATAGCCCGTGCAGGGGTGAGTATAACGATACTCAGTAGGGACCCCGAGACCCTCAAGGTCTCACTAAAACCAACAAGGATAACCACAAGAAGATCTCAACAGATAAACTCTACTTAGGTATATGCCCATACATATACCTAAGTTATCAAGTAACCCATCTCAAGCATGAGGAAACACAAGGATTGTGAAAACGACGGATAACCACTACCCGGGTATATGCCCATACATATACCAAAGTTAGCAGGTGACCCATCTCAATCATGAGGTAAACACAAGGTCAAAAGTCTCAGCTCAAACCAGGATTTTCATTATCGAAACCGTAACTGCTGAAGAGCTCCGTCTCTAGAGTGTACAGTGGTCCTGTCACGACTCCGAGGTACTGCTCACTAACCTAAGACTGCTGAAGTACTCCTCCTGTCGAGTACTGCGGGCCAGCCACCCAAACACAGTAGTGCTTCCCGCCGAGGTATGTCACCCAAACTCCGTAGTGCACACCCCCTAGTAGCCTGCTGAGGTACTCTCCGGACGAGCACCGCGGGTCTGCACTGTCACACAGGTAGTGCTCCGTCCGCCATGGGTCTGCACCTCAGAAAGTAGTGCTCCGTCCACTGGGCTAGTCGACTCACTCCAAGTCGAGTCGGTCAAGCAGTCGTCAGGTCTCAGCCAGCTACACGGTCTCCGTACTTCGCATGCTCGTCACTGGGAGGGTCCGCTCCACGAGCTACAGGTCGATACTCTAAGTATCTCAAAGTCCCATGAAGAAGTATCTCAAAAGTCCGTCTCGTCACAGGGGTCTCAACGCAACAGACGGCGCGTCGATCGGACGCCCGGTCTGTGAGTTAATAGCCTATTCGTCCCAGGGGCCCGGTTGGTTTCGTGAGCGAAACCAATCCCGGCCGTATCTCAACTGTACCCCGAACTCCCATAGGGTAAACTCAAAGGGACCGTTACTCAACGTAACCACCAACGCCGCTGACGGTTCGTCAAGCGGACGTCCTGTCTGAAAGATATTAGCTTTCCGTTCCAGGGGCCCGGTTGGATTTCGAGTACAATCCAACCCGGCCATACTCCGACTGTATCCAAAACTCGGGCGGAGTATGTCAAAAGTTCCGTCTCATCAAGAGGAAGTCAACGAAACAGACGGCGCGTCAATCGGACGCCCGGTCTGTGAGTTATTGGCATTTTCGTCTCCAGGGCCCGGTTGGTTTTTAAGGCAAAACCAACCCGACCGTACTCCACCTGCGTCCAAACCTCGGGCGGAGTATGCCAAAAGATCCGTCTCACTAAAAGGAACACAACGCGACTGACGGTGCGTCAATCGGACGTTCGTAGCTCAAGATATGAGCGTTTCCGCTCCGAAGGCCCGGTTGGTTTCGTGAACGAACCAACCCGGCCGAACTCAAAGTAATCCGAAACCTTGAGTGCGATATACCGAAACGACCGTCTCGATCCAAGGATCGCGTTGCCGCAGACGGTTCATCGTTCGGAGGTCCGAGGCTCATGTTATGAGCCAAAAACCAAAACTGGTTCGAAACGGGGGGGTCCGGGTCCGGGCCGACCCGGCCCAACCCCCCCCCCCCCTGGGCGGCGCGGTGGCCGGCGGCGGCGGCGGGCGGCGGCGGCGGGCGGCGGCGGCGGCGGGCCGTGGCGAGGCTGCGCACGCGGGGGCTAAGCCCCGCGGTTCCTGGAAAAACGGCGCGGCATTAGCCGCGCCCTTGATTGAAACCGCCCCCACGTGGGGGCCGGTTTATTTAAGGGAACCAGGGGGGCCGGCTGCCCCCCCTCCTTCAAGAACCGCCCCCCCTCTTTAAGAGGGGGGTTTTTATGGGGTGGCCGGGGAATTAAATTCCCCGGTTTTAAAGACATCCGGCCGGCCAGCTGGCCGGCCGGTTTTCTCAAACGGGACCGGAATTTCCGGTCCCCTTCTTCGGCTTCCGACGCCGGCGGCCCAGCCGCCGGTCTTTTCTTCCGCCGCGGCCCGGAACCGGCCGCGGTCTCCTCGTCCCGCCGCAGCCCGGAACCGGCCGCGGTCTCCTCGTCCCGCCGCGGCCCGGAACCGGCCGCGGCGTTCGTCATCCGGCGCGGTGCGACGGCACCGCGCCCCTTTCGCCGTGCCATGATTTCTTTCAACGCGGCGCGACGGCGTCGCGTTCTTGAAGATTTTTCCTCGTCGTGGCGCGACGGCGCCACGTAAAATATATGCACGATCATCCGCGTGGTGCGACGGCACCACGCCACTTGCTTCCACCCGCAAGAACAAACAAGAACGTTGGAGGGGGTTCGGCCGTGTTCGTGCGGTCCGGCCCCCTCACGTTAATAATAATAACGCAACTTTAAATAAACAACATCCTCACGTTAGTCATACGAACCACGAGCAAGAATGAGATAATTAAATATTAAATCAACATCCCCTACCTTGGTATAAGGTTCGAAGATTTGACTATGTCCGCGGAAGTCGACGTCGCGGAGATCGGGCGTCGCGGTAGTCGTTCGTCAATTCCGTTGACGAAGAGACGCGTCCGAAGAGGCACGTCGTTGGCGAATCCTTGTATGCCGACGAAGGTTGTCCGAGGAAGGTGCGGTGTTCTCTCTCGTTGACACCGAAGATGAAGAGGAGCGGAGTGGCGTTCTTCGTCAGAACTTGAGCGTTCTTGTTAGTCGCACGTTGACGGAGTCGTGGAATATCGGTGTCGATTCCTTTGACGTCGGAGGAAGAGTCGTTGTCGATGGCGTTCGTCGCAGAAAAGATGATGCGGAAGAAGTACGTCACGTCGTGGATATGGCGTCGCGGAAAGACCGTGTTCTTCGGCGAAGAAGTTCTTCGTTGAAGAACGGCGTTCTTCGTGTTCTTCGTCAAGTTGAAGAAGAAGAAGAAAAGCTTCCAAAGCTCTCAAGAAATCCTCCCAAGGGTAAAAAAAAACTCCTAGAATAATATAAGCTTTAACTTATATTATTTCATAACTTAACCACAAGAATTTCAAAGGTTTGAAATTCAAAAAGGGTTTAACTCCCTTAATTAATTAAGTAACTTAAGTTGACAACATTAAAAGAAAAGAGTTAAAGGGGAGGTTTTGAGAGAATTTGAGGAGTTGGGGTTCGTGTGGACCCCACCTCACTTAATCCTCCCAAGGGAGGTTAAGTGGATGTGGGTCCCACTCCCAACTCCCTTTGGTAGGACTTAACTAGATAAAAATAAAATTTGTTCCCCACAAATTTTATTTAACTTAAACTAAAAACCCAAAAACTAACTTTCAACCCGCAACAAACGCAACTTCCGAAAAGGTCTCATTAAGCGAATATCGGCGCTGCGAGTTCATCGGTGCCCTCGGATTTCAATTCCGAGCACCGTATCAAAATTTAGAAATACCCGCTCGTTCGTTCACTGAACGTACCCGAGCCAAACTTCAGAAATTAATTCCGGGCACTCCGGACCTCGGAATCAGGTGCCGTCTGAAACCGCGCTCTTGTAAAATTCTAAAGAAAATTAAGAAAAAATTTCCCTTGAATTTTACGGGTCTTTACAGACCCAACCCTAGAATCCCAGAGTCAGTGCATTATTACGTATCATTGTCATGATCATAAAATATCATGTCTCGAAAGACCGATTAGTTTAGTAGCCCGAGAAGTACTAGATACATTCATAAGGTTTACATTACATCCTAAAATGGAAAACTACAACAACATTGTCTCCATAGACTATAGTGAGATCCCATAGATTATCCTTGGAGTTCAGTCATAATATACATCTTTGCATCCTAGGAAAATAAAACATAGAAAGGGGTGAGCTCAGATGCTCAGTGAGGATAACATTATAGCGGAAACTTTCATAAATAAGCATAAACATTTAAGGCAGTTTATAAACAAAATCCTTTTAAACTTGAACTTCAGGATAATATGGAAAAGATAAAATCAAATAATGGAATTTACTTATTTACATGGATATTCTACTAGTCGAATGATCACATGCAATATCAATAACCACTTTCATGATGATGGAATGCATAATGCCAGACTATCATAACCACATAGTCAAGGCCTTGTGCCAAGACTACAAATAAGATTTTTTTCAAGGCCTTGTTCCAAGACACTAGTTTGTCTCATGAGACCTACCGATGCGTCAAGGAGCTATAGCAGGCTCCACCCGTCACTTACTAAGTCCAATGCATTCCTCGTATGAATAGTTTGAAACATAACATAAACATTCGTATTAAAACTAGCATACTAAATGTCAATAATTTATCCAAAAACCATGAATGGTATAAAAATAGCACATCCACAGTAAAACATAACTCATTTGATACAATATGGAAGATTGTATTGTATCAGATTAACCTCAATCGAGAATAATGAAGTATATTGACATAGATTAAAATAATCATCAATACTATTAGAGAGAAATATCCCCCTTTTTTCTTGAAATCATTTAAAAGTCACACTATTTGTCAAGAATCCATTTAAAAATAGATTTTTGAATCAAAGATTCTCATACCACTTCAAAAATTTTAAGAGTAATTTTAATTTTAAAACTTTAATGTCTATATAAATAAATCCTTAAAACCATTTTTAAAACATGGACATTAATGAGAAAGATTTAGAATAATAAATCTTTAAAACATTTAAAATGATATTTTAGTTAGAGTTCCTAACCAAAAGAAAGACACTTGAATACAAATAATTGAGGTAATAAAAACTTTCTAATATCATGAGAATAAAGGGATTCATGATATACTATGTCAAAGTACATTATATACACCATATAAAAGTGATTTGGTGTATAACAACAAAGAAGTCTCAATGGAATGCAAATTGAGATGAAATATCTTATAAAGACCATATCCTTAGGTTAAGGATAAATCAACGATGTGATTATGTGTGAAAAATATAAATACACTCAATATGATTGTATATTCAGTGTAAATAAATCAGAGGACATTCACACATATTCTTGTAAAAACAACACCAATGAATTGGATGTTTAACTCAATAAAGGGAGATTGAGTTAAAATTACTCTTGTCAAGTTCATATAGAGGACTTGAGAATTTATCAATGGAGTTATTATGTGTATCAAAAGTATATCCATAGAAAGGGGAGTGGAAATTATGACATAATCAAATGAACAGTGATTCCAAAAATAATCTTGGAGTAAAATAATCAATGAAGTATGCATAAAGCCGAATGAGTGGAAATTGAAATTTCAAATTCTTTTATCGATTTGGTAACTTACTAAACGTACACCCATGAAAGACGGATCATACAATGATGATGTAAATATACATAAATTAACGTATATTACACAATGAATACAATCATGGGCAGTAAACAAACCACATGCAATAAATAAGTGGTGAACAATGGAAATCTCAATGAATTAAAAGTGAGATAAGAAACCCATTATTTTGTAATTTTTCCTTGGTAGAGGGTAGTTTAACCTCCTTTATAATGGTGAAATAATTGTTATTTAATTATACAAGAATTATATACATTAATATGATATCATATATGATCTTTTAACATTGATTTTTTAATAATATCTTAGTATTTTTGTCATTCCGGGTGTTAACAGATTCATTTTCATTTATATTCTTTGTTATGTGAGCCATATTTGTTATGGATGGGATGTATCTTATTCATATACATAATGATATCATGTCTCTATACATTATTTTTAATCATAAAATGAAATTTAGTCTTGAAGGATAAGATGGGGAATGAATCTTATCACGTTCGTGGAGACGATAATCCGTATGTACGCACGAGCGACAATATCACTCTTTTGATATTAAAATAATATATAATAGGATGATATATCATATATAAAGAATAATTATCATGTTATATTTATTATTTACAATAATTATACATCATTATTATACCAATCCAAATAATAAAGTATTGAATAACAATTACACCACGACGTGGAGACGGTAAGCCGTACGTACGCACGTATGGTGACATGTCATTCAATGCATGGATATAATAATGAATATGGATGTACCATATTTATAATAACTTAAAAGTATATAGATTATACTGGAGTTATTATTTTAGAATGTAAATAACAAAAAAGAAGAAGTGGAAGAAGAAAAGGACTTGAAAGAGGGTGGTGAAATTATTACCTCTTCTTCAGGTTCTTCATTTTGATTTGATCAAAATGGCTCCTTAAGTTGGATTTCTGACCAACGTAGGGCCTTTATGATTAATTTATGGAAGTTAATAGGATATTTGGTAAGGTTTTGGCTGATCCAAAAGGCTTTGAATGTGTGAATTAGTGAGTAGGGGGAGTACCTTTTTATAAGAGCGGTGAGGGGCACCTTAGGAAAAGCTAGAAATATTAATTTATAATAAATTTATATTCAGATTATAATGGCTAAAAAGTAGATTATTTAAAGGTTAAGGTGGGGATAGTTCTAAACCCACTCAACCAATAGGTTTTAGAAAAGTTTGGGTCACTATAGTAACTTTATCATTTTGATTTAACTCTTAGTTAAATTGTTTGACATTTACCGTGTCTCTTTGTATTTTTATATTATATAGTTAATAAACTTACTATATACTTCCAAGAGACCCCCAAGTGGTCCATTAATGATACTCATATCATTATGTAACTCATTTGGCTGAACCTTAGATTTTTAGGAATAGAATATCAATTAATAATATAATATTTGTTTTAAAAACTCATTTATGTCAATTTTGACACTATTTAATAATTGATTTTTTTTAAAGTCTTAAAAACTTTATTAATTAAAAAAAATTCATTTAATACATCCTAACATATCATATTAATCAATAAAATTCGTTTATGTCATCAAAAATCTAAAATTATATTTATTTTAACATTTATAACACCAATTATTTGATTCTTTCATTAATAAGGAAAATACTGTATCATTATTGTGTCATAAATAAATTTAATTATTCAATGTCTAAAAATTATAAATAAAATACCATTATGTCGGAAATCCTTTTAGATTTATAATGAATATTTATAGTTTAGAATATAACATATATAACCCTATGTAAAAATTGTTTTTCAAAAAGATATATGCTTATGTCATTTTTGTATTTACTTTTACTTAATTAATATAAATTGTCATTATCACTTACAAGTGGCTTCATGGGGTACCAAAATCGACCCGAATATGACCATGGTCAGACATGTATCAACCAATAGGTTTAGGACACTTTTTATGGTACTTTTATATTATTATAATATTATTTTGTTTACCCTTATTTACCAGATTTACCCTTTAACCATAGTAAATAAAATATTTACCGAAGTAATTATTCAAAATGTCTAAAAATAAAAGTTAACTATTTACACAATTTGGACCTCCTGATTCTAAATATGGAATCAATTTTTCTCAATTCAAAACACAGAAGTGGAATAAGTTAATTTAAAATTAATTCCTATTGTCAAAACAAAGAGCGTGTTTTTTAAGAAATAATAACTATCAAAGGATTGACACTTGTTTATGTCTAGTTTAAATGTGAAATTACATCCAATTACCAATACTGTATTAAATGGTAAAAATATATTATAATTATAATTTAAAACATCTAAATAGGTTAATTTATCACTATAAATTATTTGGATTAATAAAATTGTTTTTAATTAATGTTTAGTATTTTTCACTATTCATCAAAATTTGAATATTTTCTAAAAAATACCAAAAATTCACCCTAGGATAATTTCGATATTATAAATCCAAAAATGATGTCCATTTTGAAAGATAGAAGTTATAAAATTTCAAAATTTGGGTATTACTATTCATAACGGCTAGTTTGATTGGTTGTGGTGTGTGTTCGACTACTCTTCTAATCCTTTTATTGAAGTTATGATGTGCATTAAATAATTTGTTTTTTGTTTTTATTTGTTTTTATTTGGTAATTTTCATGTTTTAGTTTTAGTTTTTATATTATAATGTAACCCTCAAGGTGTTGTATTGGATTTGGTTTTGGTATGGGTTGTACTTAGTTTTTTTGTTATTATATTATCATGGTTCCTAGTAGAATATTTTTTTGGTCCCACAAAACCCAAAATTGGACCTTTCTAAATAATAAAAATGAAATTGGTAACAAGGGTTCCAGGGGTTCAATCTATCCATATGGGACTACTGAGTGATTGAAGATGATGAAAGTTTTAACTATTACTTCCTCTAATTATTTTTAGATTTGGAATTTTGGTTATCTGGGTACTAATTCTTAAATACCCTATCAAGGATTCCTTGATTTAGTTGACTAAAGTAATGGGTGAGGTAAACCCTTCTCATTATTTCCATAATTATTTAACATACATTTATCCCTAGTGATTGGTTGGGTTTTCTTTACCATTTAAGGTGATTTATTATCATTATTATTCTCATATTTCCTCCCATTATATAATTTTTTGTTTTAGTGTGTTAGAGATAGGATTTTAGTTTCAATTCCATCAAAGTAGAGTAGAATCGGGCCAAGACGATGGGGATTTGGTATGGACTAGCTAGGAGAGGCATTGGGAGGATTAACACACATTTTTTTATGACATTTTTCTTTCGGAAAGTCTTTATCCCCATTATCCTTAGTATTTCACAAAATTTGAATTAAATTTGTTGATGAATTGAAATTGGATGTTAGGGATTTTGTTGGTAGTTGTATTATGGGTGTACCATGAGTGATCTAAACTATATTACTAGAGATATTAAGGGTATTACACTATCCTTTGTGTTATCCCTAATTTATTAGTAATTTAATAATTAGTTATTAATTGGGTAACTTAATTATCCTTTTTTATAATTAATTAGAAACCCCATTAGATGAGTTAATGTATTTAGTTCGATGATGGTTCTTAGATAAGGAACGAATGAGGGTGTAGTGAGCATGCATGATGGGTAAAATCAAGTTTTATGTAGGTCTTTTATAATATTACCACTTTATATATGCTTTTATATGTTGTATAAAGTGTAAAAATTGGTTAGTTTGTGTGAGAAACCCAAGATTAGAACATTGAGTGGTTCCCTTTTTTGTGAGGTTAGGCTAGGAAGTTTTGTTAGACTAGTATTGAGATCGTGAGTGTGATATATGATTATGTATCCACCAATGGTTTTTTGATTTATGTAAGAGGCTTGGTTAGGGAGATATGGATATATGAACGATTCCCATTCATTGAGATATATATCTAATGAAATAAGAGGTTCATGTAGTGGTTCTCATTGAGAGTGATTTCTAGGGGTGATTATATTTTATTTCTATATAATTGGTCTTATATTTTATGGTATTGAGAGGGTATGTGATAATTACCTAGGTTGGAACCAATTTTTGTTCCACTATATCTTTTTCAATGATTTGTGATACCTAGATCATAGCGGGTCCCACTTACACTGGCATTGAGAACATGGCCACTGATGGACTTGACACCTTAGAAAATAGAGTGATACTTAGGGAATAGAACTGTGAGGGGTGTCCTAGTCCTTATCTTATGTAGAAATCCTTTTACAACTTTCTAAAGTGTTCCTTGGTTATGTAAATCATGTTTTGGTCAGATAAAGTTTGATCAAGGCATTGTGATAAGTCTTTGTCTTGAAAAGTTACAATATGGAATGAATCTTGTGACATGGTAGTCATATAATATCTAAAGGTGAGCTATGGAAGGCTGTAATTCATATAGGTATTCAAGGTGGTACATCATGTATGTATGTATCTTAGTGAGGAATTGGGTTAGTGGGTTTAATTTCAAGGGTTTTGGCCCATTCACCATGTCTACAGTATATATTGTTATGTTATATGTGTTAATAAATTTGTGTTTATAGTGATTAGTCATCCGGTTAAATTATTATGATTGTGGTGATGGATTTTCCACCTTGTGTGTTTTGATAGTGATGTATCATTCACCTTGGTTGGTATTACAGTGTATGATCATCCACCTTGTCATATAGAGTAATATTTTCTGTTTTTAATACCTCATTCACCCATGTTTCTATATATTTATATGTCATTCACCTAGAGAAACATCATTCTTCCTAGTGATATGTGCATGGTGATACATCATTCACCTAGGAATAAATTGATCACCCTATAGTTTATTTTATTTATGATACATTATTAGTAGAATATACCTCATTCATTATGCTGGATTTAGTGGTGAATCATTTACCTTTTCTAAATATCATTCTACTATATCATTCACCTTAAAGATGAGTCAATGTAATATCATTCACCTTGACTAATGTATTGTTGATGCATCATTTACTTCTATATTATTATATTTTGATAGCTCATTCACCTTGAATGATAATATATGTGATAATATATCATTCACACTCAGGTATTTTCAAATTATGGGAGTATTATCCCATTATAATACTAGCTGAAGCAGGTATGTATCTACCATTAGGGTATAATTTCAAGTAACCAACGATGTGACAGGTGTATGCATATAATTTTACAACATAATTTGGTTTGTACATGCATACACATATATTCTAGTTTTATTCTAACTCCCTACCGAGGATTCTTGGTGCATGTGAAGATCTCATTATTGGTATATAGGTTCAGGTGATTTCCCTAGTGTAGGTGGATGAGCAAGTGTAGCTCAATAAAGTTATGGAGGTAAGCATGTGGATAGGCTAAGGGTAGTGTGGGTCTCCCTTTCTTTTTTAAATATTTTTTTTATTTATTATTGGATAATTAGTGATTCTATCTTAGTGCATGAATGTCTTACGATATGCGTAAATATAGTTATAGCATACCTATGTTATTATTATGGCCATATTTTTTCTGAAATAACATATTCTTCACTTTGATGTTATTTCCATTATGAATGTTTCTTTATTGGTTATTATTATTAATTGCAATGATACTAATATTTATAGTCCCCCACATGGTTTATCAAACCCTCACTACTATTTAATAGCCTCTAATATATGTGCAACATTCTTGACGTCATGTATCTTCCTCTATCTTGTATCCATTTGGACAGATTATGTTTGGGATGTTAGATGCTTAATGAAATAAAAATACATATTATTCCAAGAAATATTTTCAAGAGGCATTTTCATAAGTATAAATTGAAAAAAAAATCAATTCAAACATAGTAAAGACAAAAAAATATGTTAGTCTATGGGCATGAAATAAGTTAGAATATCGTTGAGTAGTTCATGAAAACTATGATGTCTTTGTGTATAAAAATTCAACCAAATACTATTTAATTTTTGATACATGTATTTTGATGATTCTCTCATTGTATGATTCTATGAATGGTGGAGATGATGGTCATAGTGGTGATTGAGGTGATGAAATTACTATTGTTTATAGTGATACATTTTTTATAGGTAATGATTTTGGTGATGAGGTTTATGAAAATAATGATGGTAGTCATGAACAAGATTTTAGTGGTGACCATGATGATGACTGTTTAGAGTGGGACATTAATCCAATCCATTTATGAATTTATTTTTATGACACTTAAGATTATTTAGATAGAATATTATGAAATATTATAACTTATTTTATATGTATGTTATCATTTTATTTTTAAGTTACTAATTTTTTGAGTGGAATATATATATATTTTTTAAACTGTATTATGTCTGGAATATATATTTTGGTTAGCCTCTACTCTAAATTTTATTACTATTTTTATAGTGGGTGAGAAGTAGGTTGGATGGATTCTACTGTCTAGTGGAGTTCCTATACCAATATATTATTGAACTATTAGTATAGATCTATACCAACTTTTTAAGTTAACTATTGGAATAGAGATATACTGATAGGTTTAATACCAATAGTTTATGAAACCATTGGTATAAGTTATACTAACAGTTTTGTAGACTATACCAATAGTTTAAAACTATTTGTAGTACTATGTTTCCCAATTTGGTTTGATAATGAATAAACTACAATGATTACCATGGATCAAACCTATACGCACTTTCATATATGTAACAAATTGATAAGATCCTCATTTCAATACCAAATACATAATTAAAATTTTATTTGTATTAGAGATAACATATGGTTAGAACTAAAAAATTTCTACATAACATGTATATATGTTTTATGAAAATTACTCTGATTATACACAAAACATATATACACTGCAAAAAACATACGGATATAGTTCACAATACACTCAATATTTATTTATGTTTGTTTGTGTCTGATGTTCTATGTGTGTTAAAAAAAGGTTTACACATGCATGTGTGTGGAAATCCCATCATGAAGTGAATTAAAAAAGTGGGATCCATGAGTTATTATCAATTGTGACATGATTAATATAGTATTTTTATTTACATTGATAGGTTATAAAACTCTAAAGAATACCATTTTATCATTTGGTAAGATTTTTATATAACATTCAAATTGGAGGAATTGTATTAATTATTTCTTTAAGTAATTAATTCATGTGTTATAGTAGTGATTTCATGTTTTATTTATATACTATATTCTCAAAGATGAGTTAGAGGCCAATTGGATTTGAGAAAGAGTGAAAATGAATGAAGTTATCATGAGTTTAAGAACATCACAATGTGACTAGTTTTGTTATAATGTGATAGTTATGATGTAGATGAAGTTTTTTACTCTAATGAAAAAGTTATATGACACAAAAAAAAGTGTTTCAATATGAATTATATTCCCATTAAGTTTCATTTAATAGATTACAATATGATATAAATGCCCTGATAAATTAATACATCACTATTTTTTAAGATGAATAGAATCACACCATAATATGGTGAATCACATTGTAAAGGAGTAGGCAATGGTGAAATGAGTTAATTCATGAAAATATGGTGCTGAATTAGATCATAGAAGATATAGTGACCAAACTATAATGTAGTTGGTCACACTTCAATGGGAGTGTAGTTTTTTTGGATTTATTCCAAAAAAAAATAATGTGATATTTTATATTCATTTTGGATCTTTTTTTCATTCTATAATGATGAGAATCATGCCTCAATGCATGCGAAAGCTATAAATATGAGGAGTATATCTTGGACCAATGTGTGATGAAAAGGATATTAAACTTTAAGATAACTGGCTGGCCATTCCAAGGAGTATTCTAGTGATATTTTGTCGAGGACTGAGAGGAAGAATGAGACTGAACACATGTTCCAAATTTTAGAGGCACTTGATGTGAAGGGAAGTGAAGATTGATTTACTTTTTGATTATCATCTAGATTAATCTTATATAAGGTAGTTCAAGTCTATATTTATACTCATTTTTTTATTGTTAAAAATAATATAAAAACATGGATAGTGATATCATAATCACTTGAAAAAAAGTATTTAGCACTCAATAGAGAGAGTGAGAGAACCTTGTAAAAAATAATTATGCCACATGTGTTCTTTCTCACTATATATCTTATCATATCAACATCATGTTTGAGAACCACTCATGGTAACAAGTGATTGGAAATAATTTTTTATAGTTAGAACCACCTCTATATGATGGTATACTTTAACATAACCTTTCACATGGTATTAAAGTTGTCTTAAAGTGGTTTTATGTAATTTTCCATTGATATGGGTTTGATTTTTTTACTTTAATATTTTGGTTGAAAAAATATAATGAGTTTTTGAATACTGTCAATAAAAAAGGTGTTATTATGTTTGAGGTCAAGGGATCCCAAAAATATATGGATAGTATGGTACTATATCTTCATTATATTAACTTGGATTTCTTTATATAATTAATAATGGTTTGAATCATCCAAGAGTCATAACCTACACTTTTCTTGACATGAATAATATTGAATTATATGGGAGAGGAAATAATTCTTTACTTCCATCCCTTTCAAAAAATGATTTAACAAAAGTTTTGGGAAAAACAATAATGAATAAAATATGGAAGAAATATCATTATCTCTATGAAGTAGATAAGAATGTAATTCATATTCAGTTAAAAAAATAATGGTCTTAATTTGAGTATATTCTCATGGGAGAATATGAATTAGTAAATGAAGTATTTGTTTGGTTGAAAGAAAAAGTTGTCTGATCAATTAAAATTGTGGAGATACTCTTTAAGATTCAATGGTTATGAGGATAAATAATGATCATACTATATAAATTTTATTCAAATATTTATACCCTTGAAGATCAAGTCTTTCATGATTCAACCATCAATAAACTAAAGAATTACTTTATTGCCTATGAGATGAGGATAAGGCTTTACTTAAGGAGAAAAGGAAAATATAATAAGGTGATGTATTTAAAATTATCAAAATTATTGAAACTTCTAGAGCCTATAAATTCCAATGAGGGAGAAACTGAAGATGAATAAAGTACCATGTATTTTGATGAATTTATATCCTTATTTTTTAAAGGAATGAAACTAGGAAAGGTTTAATATAAGGGTAGTCCTCTAATCAAGGTTTCAATTATAGAAATATTGGACTTTTTTAGTTATTTTCCTATATAAGGAATAAAAATATATGGATGATGATAGATATTAAATGTAATCAAGAAGAAAAAAATAAGGTAGGAGGACAAAATAGAGTAAAGTCGTTTAAAGAAAAATAAAAGGGAAATATAACAATGAAGAAGAGCTTTATCTCAAAAAATGATGTCACATATTTCAAAGGAAAAGTGAAAGAGATCAATATGACTTCTGAAGAGAAGGTAAAATAAACATTATGGATAAATCAATATAGATGAAATATAATTTGAGTAAAGAAGAATAATAAGGGAGTATTAAATATGAAATTGGTGATGAGGAAACACTAAATGTGTTTCAAATAATAATAGAGTTCATGGTGTTCTTGAAGTAAAATAAAAAAAATGAGAGTTAAAATAAATTATTGAAATATTATAATGATTCACTGAGGAAATATATTAATGAATCAAAATAAAAAGATATTTCCATGATGAAATTAGATTTCACATAAAATATGATAAATATCAATGAAATCCATGAAGATAGGGATAATATTCATGAGATTATAAAAAAAATATCATTTCTAAAAATGAGGAAGTAAAATCTCTTGAGGTGAAGTTAGATAAAGAAAATATTTATTTGAAACAATACCATGATACAACATAAAAAATTATATGAAATAAGTTATTGAATGTAAAAAAATAGATAATGTTTCCTATTATATGAAGAAACTAGAATATTTTCTCATGGTTCCATAAAAAAATATCTTGGAAACCAAATAATATATTATAAATAGTGTAACAAACAATAATAAAGATAATAAGGTGATATCTTCTCCCAATGAGGTGAATATATCTATTTTTATATCGAATGGTTGTGATACAACGTCTAAGAGTAGTGAGGTATAGAAGAATAAGAATACTAAGGCTAAGTTTAAGTAAAAATTCAAGGTAAAATAAAGATATTTTAAGTGTGATAAATATGAACAAAAGGAGTTTTATTTGAAATTAAAAGGGAAATCAATGAGGTAATTTTGAAGAACCCATTTACTACATGAAGAAATTTTGATTTGAAGGAATATGATAGTGTTGTGGAGTATATCAAAAAAATACAAAGTTTTATAATGTAATATCTCACTCATTAAATCTAATAAGGGATATTAATAAATAGGGAGTCAACTTAAAGTTCTTATAGTCCATTCAATTCAACATCTATAAGATAAGTTACAATTTCATAATGCATTTGATTCTTTTATGGAAACTTATAGGTGGTGTGATAAACCCATAAAACGACCAAAAAGTGTCTCAAAATACAAATAATGTAATTAAAAATGAATGATATCTCAAAATATATCAATAGGAGGAGTGATCAAGAAAAATTATTGGTGTTTGATGTGTCTTATAAATAATTGAACTATAAAAATAATTGGATACCTAGTAGTGGTTTATCATTATATATGATTAAAAAAGGTAAATCTTGAAATATATCCAATGTTATGATATAAGAGACATCAATTTTAGAAATGGAAGATCACTCAATTTCAATGGAGTTGGAATCACTAAGATTGGTGGGAGGAAATTTGAATCTAGTAATGTTATCTTTATTGATAGACCAAGGAACAACCTTTTAAGTATTTCCTGTCATCATGACAATGGGAATGAGGTTATATTTTACAAGAATTGATGTTTAATTATAATTATGAAGGATAACACAATAATTATTAAGGTATAATTAATATATAATAATCTATTTCAAATTTCTAGTGATCATATTATGTATGACATGGGAATGAAGGAGGAAAATAAGATTTAGAATAGAATACTTGTCCATTTAGGGTAAAATAACATGGATAAGCATGTTATGTATTAATATTTGAGTAATTTACCAAATTTTAATCATGAAAGACTTAGAACGTGTGTCACATGTCACAAAGGAAAAATAGTGAACTAGAGTTACAGGGTAGTGGAGATAAAAAAAGAAACATCTTGTGTTGGTATACTCAAATGTGTGTGGTCTGATGAGCATGAATTCAACCAATGTACATAATTATTTCATTAATTGTATATGTGATTTAACTCTTATGAAGTATTTTTATTTTATGTTTAGTAAATCACAAACTATTGAGATTTTATGAAATTTTTGAGGAGTGTTGAAAATAAAATAGGATGTGTTATCAAAGGATTTTGGTCTGACAATAGATTCAAATACAATAATATATAATTTGAGGAATATCTTGAGAATCATAGAGTAATACATGAATATATTGAGCTATATATATACCAAAAAAATGGATTATCTAAGTAAAATAACTAAAGTTTAGTAGACATGGGAAGAGTCATGTTATCGTAGTGCGGAAATTAAAATTATTTTTCAAGGCAAGGCACAAAATCAATTATGTACATATTTAATTAGATCTTACTCCAAACTAATTTAGTAATAACACTTTAAAAGTTATGTTTTGGAAGAAACACAATCATTAAGAGTCCAAAGGTATCCATCAACCCTTATTACATAAATATCAAAGGTAAACACTTGGGAAAATTTGATGAGAGTATTGATTATGGCGTATTCCTTTGATATACACCTAGTTGAAGGAGTTACTGGTGTTAAAAAGCAATATAATGAATAAAATTGATATATTTTATGTAATTATATTGTAAAACAAATAAAACATTACCAAAAACACTTTTAATTAATGATGAAACTGAGGAAGCTCTTAGATAATGCATTGAACAACATGGAATTAATTGTGGTGTACAAGAATATTTTAAAAACTCTCATGATTTTTCTGAAATATAAAGCAATGAAGAAGTCCCATGGAAAGAATTATTTAATTTCCTAAGGATTAGAAAACAAAATGAGCCTAAAAAAATCCTTATATAAAACAAAAACGGTTGAAAACTTATAGAATTCCCAAAATTTAAAATCATAATAGATTTCTCTCACGAGTTAAAAAAAGTGTTTAAGAGACAATGAAACATGGTATTTGAATTATAATGGTAAAAAAAATTCAGAATCAAATTGAAAATAATGACACTTGGGAATTGATGTAATGTATCTAATATAATAATTTAATAGTTAAAAATTTGTTTTTGGAAATAATCTCAATGAAAATGTTAAATATGCATAAAAACGCATATTTATGTAAGGGATACACCCAAATTGAGGGTATAGTCTTTCATGAGACTTTTTCTCTAGTTATAAGAATTTAAATGATCCAAATATCTCTTGTTATTTTTCCTAAATTAATTAAAAAATTTTATAAATAGAAAATAAGTCAAAATTATTGAATAGGGGAATTGAGGAAGAAGTTTTCATTCAGCAACCAGAATGTTTTGTACTTGATAGTGATATTCATTGTATGTGAAAGTTAAAGAAAACGCTTTATGAGATTAAAAAACACCCTAAACATTGTCTTAAAATCCAGATATAAACTTAAGGATCATGTAATTCTATAAAGAAATTCTTTATTCTAATCTCTTTGTCAAGTTAGATGAAACGAACTTTCTGATTGTGATTGTGTATATCGATAGAATGATTTTTATTAGATACTAGAAAGAAAATTTTGAGGAATTTTCTACTCAAATGAGGAATAACTTTGAGATGTCAATGATTAGTGATATGAAATTATTTTTGGGATTTCAAGTGATGAAAAAAAATTATATCTTTCTCTCATAAGAAAAATATGCTTATTAACCATTGAAGAAGTTTGAAATGGAAGAATCGAGATAAGTCTCTACTCTTATAGCACTCAGGACCAAACTATCCAATAACAAAGAATGGAATGTAGATAAAATAAAATTTCAAAGGATTGTTGGTAGATTACTCTATTTGATAGCTCATAGTCTCAAAATCATATTTTTCATTACTCTATGTGCATGATTATAATGAAATACTATATAATCACATCTTACATCGATGAAATAGATCTTATAAAATATCAAAGGGAATATAGATTTTATTTTTTTATATGATAAGAATATATCATTTTATATTTACGGTTATTATAATATGGATTGGTAAAGATATATTGGTGATTAAAATTCCATATATGGAGGTGAATTATTTATTGAAGGAAGATACATTGTACATCACTTTAAAAATAAAAAATATATCATATCGATCACAATTAATATTGCATATGTTTCAACTTATTAATCCATGGAACAAATGATATCTATGAAGTTGTTAATTGAAGACATTATGGTGTTTGTTTCATACCTATTGGTGATTGGGTGTAATAACTAGTGTGAAATAATTATATTAAATAATTCAATGAAACATAAAAGGTCTGATCATAATTATATTAAGTAATAATTCATGGAGGAAAAGGTTGAATTTGGAAAACGTTTATTTGAGTATGTTTCAGCCAAGGAAGAAGTGAAAAATATTTTGATAAATCTGTTTTTAAAGGATGCCTTCCAGTGTCTGATATTTTTTTTAGAATTGTATTCTCTCCTAAAATCCATATAAATTCTAAATTATCTTCACTATTTCATTATTATTTATTTATTGACAAGGGGAAGAATCAAAAGGAGTATTTTTTATAAAAGGGGTGTGAATCTATTTATTTTTATAGGTACTAATTAGAAGGTAAGGGAGGTATTACTTATAGTGGATACTTGAATATTTCATAGCTCAAGTTTGGAAAATTTCTCATATATTTTTTTTCATGTTTCCAGCAAACACAAAGGTAGTGATTGAGAAACCCCTCATGAAGTTAATTGATTAAGATGAATCTACGAGTTATTCTAAATGGAGGAATGGTAATTATTGTATTGGTCATTATACTAAGATGTTGAAAAACTTTAAATAATTCTATTTTATTATGGGATACGTTATTCAAATAAACACCAAATTGGAGGAATTATATGATTTGTAACTTGATATAATTAATTCGTGAGTTATGGAAGTGTTTTCTCTTTTGTATTAATTTAAATACTTATCAAAGATGAGTTGGATGATAATTAAATCTTAGAAAAATGAAAATTAATGAATTTATCCTTAGTTGAAGCACATTAAAACATGAATGGTTTTGATATTCTTTTAAGGGGAGTTATAGAAGAAGAGTTTTATGGTTACGTAAAATAGCCACATTATAGTAAAAAGAGTTTTTTCCTGATGTTTGTTCTTAAGAAGATGTGGGGAATAGATTACACCATGATTTGGATGCTATGAATAATTTTCAAAACACTATTTTTTAAGATGAATAGATTCAAAACCAATATGGTGAATCATGCCCCAAAAGAGAAGGTAATTCCATAGTTATCAAGGCTATAAAAATATTGTGCTTCAATAAATATGAGGAAAAGTGACAATAACACAATACAGGTGGCCACACCATAATGGGTGTGTATATTTTTTGGGGCTAATAAATTATTTTAAAGGATAAATTTTCTATATCTTTTAGATATGACAATCATAGTACAATGAGGGGAATCATAACACAATTCATGAAAAATATTTAAATATGATGATATTTTATAGAACCAATGTGTTATAAAAAGGAGATAAAAAACTAATATAAGCTACTTCCTCTTCCATGGATAATTCTTGGGATATTTTTCTAAGACTCACGAAAAGAAAATGGGAATAAATGTATAGTGGAACTTTAGGTGAAGGGAAGTGAAGATTAATCGACCTATTTAAACTCATCTAAATAATATATTATACTTGAGAGTTTAGAACCATATTATTTCTCCTTTAATTATTCTTGTTCATAGAAACATACGAATAAGGATAATGAGATCACAATTTCTAGACACCAAGTATTACCCACTCAATAAAAATATTGAGAGAACTTTGTAAAACACCTATGTTTAAATTCTTTCCCACTCTATCTCTAATCATTGCATCATCACATTTTATATTCACTTTCACTAATCAATGATGGTAATGAGACTTTGAGATTTGAAATTTTGGTAATCACTTATTCTCACCCATGCTCAGTGGTGGTCTACTCTCATATGGGCGTTTCATTATGCATGTTTTAACAAAAGGTATGTTTTGTATTTGTTAACATATGATTTAAACATATTTATATGTGTGTGTTTGAACAAGACAAGTTATATGTATTTATCACAAAACAACCATGTTTTATCTTTTATGTGCATATTTTTACTTTATTTATAATACATTTAACATTACATAATATATATACCCTATATAACACATATATAACTCACATAACATAATGTATATAACTCATAAAACATAGTATATATAAATAAAAGGTGATAATATAAATCTCATGAAATATATATGTATATATATAACCTGCGTATCATATATATTAACTAAATAATATATTTTTTAATTATCACATAACATTAAGGTTATTACATAAAACATAAAAAATAAAAAACATTAAATATGTAACATGGAACATATTGAAATATATGGAATAAAACATAAAAATATACTGTGATATATAAAACACATAACACAAACCACACACACAAAATAAATGAAAAAAATAACACATGTTGATGAAATTTTGCTGTTTAAGAACAAAACATTTAAATATAATTAATATAAAACATATTAGTATAATAGAAAATTTAGAAAACACATAATATAAAAAATATAAAACAAAAAATGTGTTTTTTTTCATAAAAATAGATAATTTTCAATACATAATTAACACAATAATACATAAAAATTATACTAGAAAATTGAAATAGAACATGTTCGATGTTCTAGCACAGAACATTAAAACAATATTTAAATCAGAAAGATGGTAAATAGAACATAAAACACCCTTATAAAATAGAATGAAAATATGGATCACGGATTATTCAATTTTTTACTCAATAATTTATATGTGACTTAGAAAAACAAAAAAAAATAACATGTGAGATAGAATATATAAAAACATATGGCATAAAACATAAAATTCATTTATAGATACTGTGTACAGAACATAAATCATACATAGAATATTTAAAGAACATATATGTTATGTGATGATATATATATATATATATATATTACCAATGTTGACCATTATTTTTCAATAATATATGTAAATTTATGTTTTGTGAATATTTAATATGTTAAAAATGTTTTTGTATAATAAATTCTCTATGAATTATGTTATATCAATACACACATGTAGAAACATTATAAATGTTATGTGGGAATTATTTAAAAATGTTCTAAATAAAATTATTTATTATAAAATTTTATTATAATTTATATATTATAAATGTCACTTGCATAATAAACACTCTAAGAATTATTAAAATTTCTTGTTATTTTAAAATGTAATAAATGATTCATGTTGCATTATAAATGTTTTTGTATTATATTATTACCATCTTTTATATTTTTAAATTATATAAATTCAATCTTCATAATGTCTAAAACGTTTTTTATTATTTAAAAATATTAAAAACATTATATGGATTGTTTATGTTATGTTTTATTTATGTCTTACTTTTGTGAGTATTTATAAATGTTATGTTCTATTTAAAATTATAATGAACCATATTTATGGATTTTGTAACTTATTTTTCATGATGATTTTGTGGTGATTTTTTTATTTTTAAGGAGGATGAAGGAAGGTGATGGAAGTCAGGTCGAGACATAGAGTTTGGGTAAGGGGGAAAAGGTTTTTGACTTTAGTAGTTATCCCAAAGGGATCCAAAGCGGATCATCAAGATCCTATGGGGATCAAGGTAGTGATAGGGATTCTCCCTAATGATACTAGGAACCCAGTGGTATGCTACTTAAAACCTGAGTGGCCACCTAAATCCTAGTGGGAGGCTATCAAAAATCTGAAGGCAGTACCTGGTCCATACTTTATGTGGGTCAATTTGGTTACACTGGTGTTTTTAAAAAACCCTACATGGGGTTTTTTTTACACCATTATTAGGGTAAACAACCCATACACCCTCTATTCCACTCCTCCCTCTCTCTATTCTTGTATGATCATTTTATGACATCTCAACACCCCAAGGACTTATCCCAATTCAACAAAAAGATCTAGATTGGCCCTCAAAGTCCGCCTCTTATAGGCTATGTGGTGATGAATAGCCCAAATGGTATAAAATAAAAAATATGGGAGTTATTAACATTATTTCAAGAAATAATTTACAACATTTATCTTATACAAATAAATTAACATCATCAAATCAAATGAATATATTCATGTGTAATATCAACTCATAGAATTAAAATAACACAATGTGTATAAAAGGGAAAAAATTTAAGAATATTCCTAATCCCAGCTAGATTACTTCATGATTGAACAATCATCATATAAACCACACTTGACATAACCTTTTAAGTCTAAAAAATAATAGATAATAATTGGGTGAGAATACAAGTATACCTAGTAGGTTCCTCTTCCAACTAATCCAGTGTCATGTGAGTAGGCATAATAACTCCTTAATGAATTACATATATAAATATTAATAAATTAAACATATTAAATCAAGAGAACACCAATTTAGTTATCTCAAAAATATTTCATCCACTACATTAACCTCATCACCATGACCATAACTCCACTGTTAGTATATCAACCACTGCCTCTTATTATCCACACCCCTAAAGAAAGTATAACTATAACTACAAAAACTATTTGTCACTACAACAAAGAACATACAACAAAAAAACCCTTTTATAGACCAACAAAATTTAATTCCACATCTCTCTAATATCAACAATCATATTAAACTACCACATCATGTGTAACATAAAACAATAATCCACAAAACAACAATAATCATAACCCACTATTTTGTAGTTCCTTGGAATGTGTGTTCTAGTTTATGAATCAATTCTTCCAAGCAGTTTCTATTGGATTTGTTCATGTAACTAAAAACATCCAAAAGTTTTTTTATCCAAAATGTACCAACTTTCCAAATGAATTCATTCATTAAGTTTGAACTTATGATACTAAAAAACATGAATTGGTCGAGAGGATGGTAGGTCGAACTCATTACACCATTTTTGTGGGGAATTATTATCTACTCCAGGACTCTCCTTATAGATTTGAGATATTTTCATGAATCCTTATTAATTCACCAAGAATAACAATGGTTCCCCTTGTAATTTTCAATCAATTATTAGCATGTGTGAAATCTATAATCATCTGTATGTATTCAGGGCTATTCATTAATGGAGATATCTATATGTATTTGAGGTTCTCCATCAATGGTATCATCTCATATAATATTTATAGATTCTTTTAATCATAGTTATGATGATTCTAATTTTTAAGCCACTTAGTGGGGAACTCTGGAATCTATTTTCATCCAGGGAGACAAAAAAAATTTATGTTTGGATTGTGCCCATAAATGGGATACCTACTTATTCTTTTGAAAGTAATCAAAACCCTCGTAGTTTGGTTCCAATTAATGGGACACATCATACCTTTTAAGATCACATGATAATGAACTAGCCATATAGTTTAATGTCATGCAGTGAGGACATCTAAGAAAAATGTTCTTAGTCAAGTTTTGGTGTGGGACTTATTTCTAAGAAGCCCAAGGAAATTGGATAAAATATTAGTTTCCAAGTAAAATTAGACCCTATTGGGAATATGGCCCAAGGAAAACAGGTTTGATTTGAAGTGTTGGGTTTGAACCTCAAAGAGGATTCCTACATATCCCATTTGGATGGGAATCAAAGCCCATATAGTTCGATGAGTCCCATAGGATAGTGATCCCTTTGAGAGAAATGAGTTTGGGATTAATTATTAAAAAGAATTGCTTAAGGATTTTGGGGTTGAATTTGGGGATTATTCATAATGAGGGTGCCTAGATTAAGGGAATTTGGGTTGAACTATTAAAGAGAATATCCAGTGATCTCGGGCCCTGATAAGGCTTCTTACGTATCTCAATTATGGTGGGAATCATTTTTCTAGTTCATTCACCGTGTGTGTTTGTGAAAATTTTGTAATCATCACGAATCTATAATCCCATGTGAGTCATGCTCGGTGTGAGAAACAAGAGGATGCGAAATATTTGACAAGCCCACCCACACTTTTCCTCCTCTTCTGATGGAAGAGGATGTTCCTACGACGACAATGGTGGATGAGGTATAGGCGAATGGGGAAGAGGGTGAGGCGACAAGCCTTCCCTCTATTCTCTTTACGTTGGACAAGGGTATAATGTAAAGAAGAAGTGAAGCTAGAGGAAGTAGAGAAGATAAAGACTGCAACTTCTTACTTGAAAGGATAGGGGCTTACACCAGGATGGATGCCCTAAAATTTGTTCTCGTAGGGGGTACTTCTACTTTATTCAAAAGGAAAAGTATTTGTGAATTGTACCTTTCCTACTAGAGACCTGAGGTTCTGGGTTTTAGAGACGAGAAGGAGAGGGCAGAACCCAAACCCTAATTCTCCAAACTGGGAAATTCCCAGCACTATTCCTGGGATATGGGTCTATGTGAATGTGAATATAAAAACCCACATACACTCCATGAATCTTAACCCCATTGTGAAACAAATGTAGGAAACCTCTGACTGTGGATATAAAAACCCAAATAAGAGACATTATGATGTGATTTTCCCAAATGTTTGATAAATTGGGAGGTTTTGGTGGAGGTTTTAACATAATCCCTTTTATACAAGGGATCCAATGGAGAAGAACCCTTGCCATTAATGGATTTTAATAAGGCTTCATGGCTTGTAGACTAAAGGGAGTAGGTGAATCAAAGGAGGGATCCCAAGTAAGTATTGGCATGAAAGTATGGGAACACTAGTAGGCTTGGGAGACCTGATGTTCACTAAAGTGATGAACAACTTGGATGTTAATACTTGGGAGAGACCTGACTCAAGCCTTCAAGATTACTCATAGGAATTCCTAGAAGTGGGGCGCTCAAGTTCCTATGATATGAATAGGTGTCACGCAAGTGTTTCTAATTCAGGGATGTTGGGCACCTTAGGTGCGCAAGTGTTATGGATTTCAACCACTAAAAGGAATTAAGTCCAATGATACTCCTTCAAATCCTCCTCTATAGGTGTTAAATAACTACCTTGAATGTTTTGGAAGACTTGGGAGAAGACTAGGGTGACTAGAGCAGCAATTAGGCTTTATGGAAATTCATTCATACAAATGAATGCCCTAAGGGTCAATTTATAGGAGAAAATAGGACCCTAGACGAAAGGAGTTTGGGCACACAAGTGGATTGCACACCAGAATTGTGGCACACAAGTACCTTGTGTGCCTACAGTGTTTTGGATAGACTAGGGAGACTCATTGAGGACTTATCCAAAATAATTACTCCAATCATCTCCAGTATGGTGGCACGTAGGTGTTTGTGTGTAGGTACCTTGGATGCCACTTTAGGGAATTAGACAAATTTATTGCTCTATACCATAGGGGTTGCACCCCCGAACCCCTACATGGGATCAGTTCTGAGCTATGTTCCAGGCCCTTTGGGCCGGTGCCTTTTCTTTCATCACTGACCCCCATTAAAAATGTAGAGTCGCACTGCAAACATTTCTATCCCAGTTGAGGCCATTTTGAGTCGCGACACATGGAAGTAAATCTTCAATTGTAGAGAAGTTCATGGAACACATTTCATGGTATCTACACCCACATAATCTTATAATTTGAAATCCAAATATCCCTAGGCTACTTACTCGGGTGATCCACATTCCTACTATACTCTACAACCACGATTTCATCAACTTATAATTTCACAACACCCACTCTTCATGGTTTCCATAAATTCCCCCACACAACACTTACCATGTCCTATGAATTTAGAAAACAACATATGGGTTTATAGTCAATTAATCATTCGTTATTAATATTCATAACAAGATATCAAATTTTTTTTGATTTTCAATTATATCACCCTTAATCCTTTATTCTCACCCACATTATCAATATATACTATAATCCCGACCTTATTTACAAAAATTAACATATTTAATTTATTTTTTCTTATTTCCCACCGATTTAGATTCCACATTCACATACATCCCATGAATTTAGTGTATTTATCATTAATATCACATTATTCGTAGAAATTACCCATCACCACATCAACCAAATTATTTAAATTCACTAAAAATTAATATAATAGAAGTTATAATCTCCTATATTTTAAAATCTAAATCCTTTCAATGATTATCCAGAAATATTTTTTATAAATCCCCAATTCCCCATTAAAAAAACTCATCATAAATCATTAATACATTCCATTATTGAAAGGAAAATTAAGACAAAAAAGAGACGAACAATAATTTTTAGGAAATAGATCACAGATCCACCTCAATAACGATTCAAGGTTTCAATTGATTACTCAATTGGGGAAATCCATAAAAAAAATTCAAATAACTATAGTAATATTCCTCAAAATTCTCAAAGTATATCATAATATTAAAGGAAACATTATGTGAGTTAAAATAGAATGTTTTTCAATTTTTTTAATATTTTATAATATTTTATAAATTTTCTCATCAAACATATAGTGGTTACCATGACTTCTTCAGGGTTTCATTTCTTAAAGATCAATCTAAAAATCATAGTGTAAAATAAATCCCTCTATATTAAATATTCAAGTAATTTTCATTTAAATTTTATAATTTCTTCCCTAACCATAACATTGTTTAATCCATCATAGTGTATTTAACAAATTTACTAAAAACCATGATATGAAACAACAACATTTTCTTTTCTTGATTCATTTTAAATTTACACTAATTTGAATCCACAAGGTAATACATACATCACAAAAAAATTGTTTCATTATTAGGAAAACAAAAACATTATTTAAACATGTTTTCTAAGTCATCACTTAAACCACAATAATTTTATCTGAAACCATGAAATTTCATAACAAAACCAAGATGTGATTTTATTCCCTATGGTATTTAGGGACTTAAATAATCTTATTTATCAAACCAAACATTCTACCAAAATTGTTTCCAAAAACCCTAATACAAAAAATAAATCCATGAAATGTTTAATCAATAACTATAGTGTCATGATTTTATTTCACACCATGGTTTTGGATTCAGTTCTTCCTTATCCAATGATATTAAAATTCATAAATTAAATAATTAATAATTTATAGATCACTATATTAGATTCCTCTCAACTAAATTTCATCCTTGAAAATCCAAAACATGTAAATAATAAAAACACATAAAAATACAATCTATCACATTATATACCTCTTAATAATTTTTTATCCTCAAAATCCCAAACATATCACTTAATTCACAAGGTTTGAAAATAACCATATTTTAATTCATATTTAAAATTCTAATTTATAATATAAGGAATGTATTTAAAAAAAATGGTATATTAAAAATTAATCTATTACTCCTTCACCCAATTAATTTCCTCCAAGTCACTATGAATCTACAGAACATGCACAAAATAAATTATTTGTCTCAGAAAAAACATATCCTAATGATCTTATGTAGCTATTTATTATTAAAAAAACATTTATTATTCCCCAATATCAATCTCACCCTAATAAATTACATGATAAAATTAATGAAGAATCCTCTAAAGTTTTGTTACATGAAAGAAATCATTAACTCTTTCCAATATCGGTGGAATTACTAATAGTTACACTACTTCACACATACACTCCAACACCTAGAAGGGTCTAAAAAACAACAGATATAGATCTTCACTTTAAAAAAATCCATGGTCACTGACCTCAAACTTTATCATTATCCTCCTATAAATAATATATATTTTTAATGACTTAGTTCTATCTATTTCCTCTCTTTAATAATTCATAGCTTTTATATCATGTATTATATCAATTTAGGTACAATAACTTCCATCTCACCAATGTTATCCCAAAAGAAGAGTGATATGAAAGTCCATTCTTATAATACCTTATTCCATTCCTAATGAAGAATTATAACTATTATTTTGGGTTAAATAAACTAGTGAAAATAGATCAACCCATGATTCATTCAAATATAAAATTAATGGTCTCAATATATCATCAAAATTTGAATCATCCACTCAGTTTCATCATCCTTCTATTGGTGAAATGTGGTGCTAATGCGCAATTGGTTACTAAATTCATTCTAAAATACTCTACACATCAATAAATTAAAATAAGGGTTATGGTATAAAATAATAATCATTAGTAATTCATAAATTTTCACTATTTCTTCCATATAAAGTCCCACAAAGACATCCACCGAGCTCGATTTATAGACTGATAAGTAATGTGTTAATTTCAATAATTTCTCAGTAATGAACCAAATCATACAAGGATTCTTTAATTCATGAGACAAGTTAGTCACAAAATATATGAAGATGTTCTCAAATTTCAATCAAGGAATATTCATGTTTCATAATAACCCCAACGGTATCTGATGTCCAATTTTCACTTGCTAACTTGTAACACATTTGGATATGAACGCTACCACCACCTTATTTATTACAAGACACTATAACTACTTCTTAAAGGGATTATACATATTTACAACACCTTTAATAATAATAATACTGAGTTATGAAACCCATATAAATTAAAAATATTTGTGATCTATGTAATATAAAACATTCTGTGAAGAAAAACCAAATGTTTTAGAGGGTTTTAAAGGGCACAAATCTTATATAAAGTAATATAAATAAAACTAACAAAAATAATTTTCCACAAGATCCATACATTTATTTATATTGAATAAATATATGTAAGGAACATTTCTTTTCACTGATTAAACCAAGATCCTTCTTCTTACTTACTAGGATTGGTCAAGATCAGTAAGATGTATCTAAATAACTCTTTACTCATAATGTTTCCTTGGATTTCTATGAATATATTAATGATTGGTAAGGATAAACTCTTCCACAAGGTTTTTTATAACCTTATTTTAAAGGTAAATATTTATATAGATAATTAAATGAAGGATAATTTCACATTATACAATTAAATTTTCCTATAAAAAATTGCTTAAGGGTATAACATCTTTATATAAAACTCCAAGGATAGTCCTTGGATATCAACTGATTCTCAAAAATTAATTCAATGGTGAAATATTTCATATATTTAAACTCATTTTAATGTTTGAACCATGATTTTTTAATACTTAAAGATTTTATTTGGATATTCAAACTCCTCTAAATAACATTACATGATTATAATTCTCTGACCTAAATCACTTGATCAGTTCTAATTTGGGTAACTCTAGCTGACCTCAAGCACACCTCCTCATATTTTAGAGTTTATCTACCAAAAAAATGTGAATAAATAATTCATGAGGAAACTATTCTATCAAATATAAAACAAAAGGATAATGCTTAAATATAACAAAAATTCCGCATGACCTATCCATATAACAGACATAATAAAAACATGTAGACATAAAACAAAGATCCAAAGAGGAATCCAATAGTTAAAATTATAATATTAAATAAATATATATATGATATATAAATATAAAAAAGGAAAAAAAAATATACATCAAAAGAATCCAAAAATAGATTCATAATAACTGGGATGTTTGATTGATACATATACCACATAGTACTAAAAATAAATATAATGAACTCTAATCCAAAATATAATAATATCCTACTAAATCATCAACCTCTAATAAATTTCTTTCCAAAGTCATGTGTCCTGCTTCAAGCTAATACCTATACATAAAATGAAATGTGAAGGTCTATCCATGTACATCCAAACCCATGTCATGTATATGGGTAGGGGTGATCCCAATGACCCAATAAGATTCACCCACTTTCCTTGGAACACTGAGTGTTAGTGATTAAGTAGATTCATGATGAAATATGTAGTGTATGAGTGTTTATGGTGAGTTCCACTTAACCCCCTGGTAAACATATCCCATGAATGATCATATTAACCATACCTATGTTCCATAATAACTAATAGATACTCATACCCTAAAGAATCATAATAATACCACCCACCTCAATATAGGTCCCACCAACCTATAATATATGGATTTCATACATTTATGTTCTAATTAGGTATAACCCATAATATATCTCATCTCAAAAAAATCATCAATATATCTCCCCTAAATCAATAAGTACACATATATAAGAGTCTCACCATACCCATCAGTCATCTCACTACCTATAAATATTAAAAACATAAAATATCATAGGAATTAATTCTTTTATAAATAATAATAATAGTGGGAAAGGTAAGAAAACCCAACCATCAACAAAAACACTCAAATGAGAATAAAAACCAAAACGGGTAGTAAAAGAGGGTCTAAAGAAAAAAAATATAAAATTAATAGTAATAACATCAAAAAATTAATAAGAAAATTTATAATTAGGCCCAAATATATGAATTAACATAACCTAACTCTCATGTCCCACCCTATATTTCCTTCTCAGTCCTAGTTGTAGAGATTCTCCAGACTACTTGTTGTGCACATATAAATCTATCTCATATAACATAATTCTTTATAGGGTATAGATCCCACTTTATTATCCTAAAACCCTGAGTCTAGTTATTGATTCTTCAAATAAAATATCAAATTCATTATCATGTTTGTTCCATGGCTATGGTTTTATCTTGGGTGGATCCCAGGAGAAGGAAACCACCTTTATACAGTACGGAGCTGCCCATATCTCCAAGCACCCTCCATCATCCCACTCAATTTCATATAATATATCACACTATGTTTGAATTCCCATGAGTAATAGAAAAACTATGATGAGTATAAATATTTACTAGATAAATAATCAACACATGTGACCTCACAAGTAGAAGTATTCATTCACCTTGAGATAAACATTAAACCCTAGGGGTTTTCTAGACTTAACCTCCTATAGGGATCATATCCTAATCATGTATTCTATGGTCCATTAAACAATTCATAATACCTAGAAATGTATTTGACTAATCACTCTACATCACTATAAAAAAAATTCAACTTAACTAAGGAGGGAACCTACTCTCCGCTTATTACTAACACAATGGTGGTAAACACTCATCTCTTAATCCAATATCTCAACCATTTTCACGGATCATACTTAAACTATGATTATTTATCAAGAATACATCATTTACCATGAATAAAATAAAAATATGGACAATCTCCCACCTGAAATAACAAGTTACAATCTAGAAAGAACTCTTATAATGAACTAAAGAGGCCATCCACTCATTAAAAATGCTAAAAATAAAAAAGGTCACCCCATACATTAATATAAACCAGTGTGGGGTCAATAAAAATCCTTACTAAACCCCATGACTTACTCCATATGGTTTTAGTATTCAATAAGACCTTAACTAAAATCATTCCCAGGTGTATTTCAAGGTTCCTAGAGATCATCATGAAAAAAAACATAATTTGAATCTTAACCCAATCTTACCAACTCATCACATGATGAAGGTTTCTCCTATGGTTCATATATTATCTTGAATCAACATGAAACAAGAGATAAAATATAATGTAACCATAATTAATCAACATTATATAAACATAAAAGTTTTATAAAATATGGAATTTTTAATATGAGGCTCATTAGAAAAAATAGTTTATCAAATAAAATGGAATATTTACTTTCCTTTTAAATAACCAATGGAGAAAACTAGACCAAAATATTTATCAAAATAAGTATTATTTACTTTAATTTAAAATAATAATAAAAAATAATTTCTAAAAACCATATAAAGGTGTATCATATTCTTACTTTACACACTCAATACCCTTGAAAAAAACTAGTGAAAACCACCATGGAAAATTCACCCAAATACCCTTTTTAGAAAAAACCACAATTTTTTATACCAATTTGAAAAATATTTATTTTAAACTAAAGTAATAATTTTAAAAAATAAAATTTAGTGGTAAAAAAATTTCCTTTTAGAACTGATTTGAAAAAAACCAAACACACAAGAAAAATTATAAAGCAGTTCACTAATACTTGTTTGAACAAGGCACCACCAATGAACCATTGAGAACACTATATGGTCCTTGCTAGCTATTAAGATAACATGATCCCATCCCAATTTATGGATTGATCACACTCACACACCAGTTCACAAAATCATGCTACGATAATAATATTAATAACTACACAAACATAAAATGACAATAGTTATGACATATAACTAGGTAATTGTTATTCACTATGTGTAAATGCCACCGACCTCAGTTCATGATACATTTAATAATATGATCTTATGAATATCTCTAATTAATCAAATAACTTCCTATATTATCAATAAAAACTCATAATTTAACAAAAAAATCATTTTTAATCAAAACCCCTAATAAAAATAACCAATGTCAACTCATTAGGAAATTATTCAATGTTAAAACCATGAGAAAATGGGTAAAATCCATTATCAATGAAACCCCTAACCCAATGCATAAAAAGTACCAAATTTATAACCCTTAATTTATCATTAATTTGATCATAAATTTCTAAAAATCCCTATAATTACTCACCATCCAACATACCTTAAACAACACACAATGATGAGAAAACATACTTTCTGATCCTTCTTTATGAATTTCAGATGGAATCTTTTTTATATGATTCCACCATAATTTGATGGCATAATACATACAATACTTAGTCATGTCATAAATATTCAACAAATTAGGAAGAGGAACCAAAAGAGGATATAGTTAAGGATATTACCTATAATTGATGCAACAAAATATCTCTAAGACAATTGGATATGAATCTGAATCAGGAGGATGAAAAGGTAGATAGGATTAAACCCCATTAGTTTTGGATGTATAGAGGGTGTAAATATGAAGGAGGTTCTAAAATATAACCCACAAAAATTACCCCCATCCCACTTTAAGAAAAAGGTACTGAAGGGCCATTGAAATTTTGATGGATCTCACTAGAATCCTGATGGAATGGGTAGCGACATTATCCCATTGGCTATCCCTATATTCTTCTGGTGGGATACCATTATGAGTATAGTGGGGTATCTATCCACCCATCTAACTCGTTTCACTATTTCTCATTATTAATTCCTTCCTCAGTATTTTTTATAAATGATTCCAATTTTAAATCAGATAACTAAACTTGGAAAATTAAATAAAACTTTCTATCTTTGAAACTATATAAAAAAATTAAATTCACCCATCCACCAAATTCATAAACACTTAACCCATCTTCAGGTTCACTAAAATATAAATGTACAAGTCATTACAAACTCGTCACCATTATGATTCTTGTCCTCAGCAATCCTTGATTATTATCCATACATAAATATTGGCCTACAATATTTTCTAATTCATAACTATGTATATACTATTCATCCCAGAATTCACTTTTTAGTATCACTATAGGACTCCAAACCCCTAAGAAACCATATTCACTAAAGGTATGCTACATAATCACTAAGTCTCCAAGTGTTCCAACTAATATTTACAACACCTCATTGGTGAAGTTTTACTTTGATATACCCATCAATGCCCTCACAACTCAATTCTTATCACCAATCACCTCATTCAAATATATTTATAAAATTTTGACATGGTGTACAAATTTATGCACATATCCCAAATCACTAATAACTAATCTTTATAAAACTTAATAATGTGCCCCACGATATAGTTATGATCTCTTAGATATTAAATAACCACCATAAAGTAAATTTATACAGGGTTGAGTTATTCTCAATTGATATATGATCAATATATTATTGATCATTATACTAGGGGTTTGATAAATCTCAAATTCATCATTATATCTAATGGTTTTCTGTTTATTTAACTCTCACATTGGAACATTGTTATGGATAGTTTCTTATGGTAATTAATTCATGAATTCTAGAATTTATTATATGTTTTATTTATAAACCATATTATCATGGATGTGTTATAGGATTATTATTAGTGATATGGATTTAAATTAATGAATAAATTTTGAGGTGGCACAAACTATGTCATGATGGCCTAAAAACCACACTGTGGTTTATGTATGGAAATAACCAAATATGAAATCAGGTAAAAATAACTATTTTCTTAGTCATAGTTTTATTCTTGTATGTATAATTTACATTGTGTTGTGGGATTATATAATATTTAATAACCATTATGTTATAGCTTGTGATTAAAATTTCCCACAGGAGAGGTGATCATGGTTCTGACATGTTGAGTAGTGCATCTGAGTTTTCACCATAAAGAGATCTAGAGGAAACATGTGTGATCCATGTCATGGTTAGAAGAAATATTTATATACACGAAACCTAATAAAAAATAACTCATGAGGGAAGTCATTCCATGTTGGAGATAAAAAGAATTATGAAGTGGTTATCTATAACTACATCATGGTCCTTATGAAATATATGGTTGAGGTAGGAAAATAGATAGTGAAAAGGTTTGAAGTATAAGAGTTACCTAGCTTTTATTTTTGGATCTATCTATGATAAACTAGACCATGTACAAGTAAAATATATTACACCATGATGGTGTCATACTTATATATAAATGATGTGTTTTAAATAATTAAATGTGATGAAATAATGAGATAATTGACCATATATTCCAAAGAGAATTATATGGATAATTTAGATTAGATTTAGGAGAAGAATAATGGTACACACTTGATCTATCCTAGGAGTCACTTAATTCATAAAGATAATGATTTATCAAATTGTTATCATTTTTTTATCTTTCTTGTACTTAGAGTTGATGGACATATTCCTTCTTCATTATTTTCTCATATTGATAATAATATAAGAACATGTATAATGGGATCACAAATATTGGACACTGAGTAATATCCACTTGATAAAAAGACTGTAAAATTTGTAAACACTTGTTTCATGTGCATTATATCTTAATCTATATCTCTTTCATCATTTCATTATTTGATTCATATATCTTAGACTTAATCTAAATGTGAATAATTACATTGAGAGTTTGTGTTTTAGTAACCAAGGATTAACACCCCCTCAGTGGTCGTGCATCTCTCACGTGGGAGTAATAATTGGTATCATAGCCTGTTGTAGTAGTTCCATATTTTATTAAGCATATGATTTTGTTATTTAATATTAGCATATTTTAATCAAATTGATATATGGAGATCATGAATTTTATCATCAATAATGGTATTAACATATTTAATAGAAAATGATTTCATTTATGGAAATAAATAATATTTCTATAACATCCATCCTTAATCCTTGACATTGTTGACATCATTGATAATGGTGTTTATATTTCAAGATTTAGGAAAACCTACAATTTGTTAGAAAAAATAATATTAAAAACAATTGGAAAGATAAAAATGTACTGCTATCATCCCTCTCCGAGGTAGTGTTGACATGAGTCACGGTCATGAAGAAAAAAAATAGAATTTAGAGAAATATATATGATATTCATGAGGGAGATATTAAAGTCAAAGATCCATAATTATACACATGATTTTATCAGTTTGAGGATATTTTGATGTCATAATATGAATTAGTGGATGAGTTATTCATTTTAGTGAATAAAAATATTTTATTGATTTAAAATTATAGGGAAGTACTTTAATAATCATAATTGGTAAAGAAACCGATGAAAATTATTCCAGATAAGTTTTATCCAATGATTTTCACCCTTGAGAATAAATATAAAGATGTGTTTAAAATTGAAAAGATCAATAAAATATTGATATACTAAGATATGAGGGGGATTTATCCTTAAATAAATAATTAAAAATTTAGGGGATAACATTTAAAGACTTACAAGGTCCAAAGGAAATTTAATAAAAAAATCTCATGAGGAGGAAATCGATACCAAATAAAATTCTATAAAATTAAAAAAAAATTAATATCATAATTATCAAAATAAAATTAGTGAGGTAAAGGTAATTACAATGAATAACAGAATTTATTTTTTTAATTATAAAAAATGAATTTTTTTTTGCTAGTTACCCCAATGAACAGGAAGGATATGAGGAGGATAATCAAACAAAAATATTATCATGGAGGAATAAAGAGAAAATTATATGAAGTATAGGAAAATTATTTAATTGAAAATGAAAGGTTGATTCATCAAATAAGAGTAATATTCCCTCAAAACATGTCATGATATCTTGTGATGAGGAAATTAAAAGAGTACGAGGACTCAAAAATTTAAGGTCTTCAAGAATTTATGGATAATAAAAATAGTCCAATGAACCCTCTATTAATGAAGAAGATAGTGAAGAAGAGGAGAGTAGTTATGAGAAGACACAAAAGTAATTTCAATTAATTATGGATCTATTTGTGTATTTGAAAGAAATTTAAAAATTGAAAGGGAAAAGAGGGTATTAAAGAATGAGAATGATTAACATAATTAATATCTTAATTAATCAAATTTTAAAAATATTTTTGAGATGGAAATGATATTCAGAACAATGATTAGTGATCTCAATGAAATATTTTAAGTATGATACAAGATTATTAATGTTACTACAACAAATATGATTTCTAATAATGAGGAATTAAAGACCCTTGAGGTGAATTTGATCGAAGTTGAAAATTAGTTAAAAATCCAAATAAGTGGAGTTTAAAAAACCTATCAAGAAAATTAAATAATATTATATATAATTTTATAATTTTTTTGAAATTTATAAATAGCATATAAATTGTCTCATAGTTCCAATAAATTTTATTTTGAACACTAAATCTTGAATAAAAAATGTGGAAGTAATTATGAAAAGGGAATAAGGTAATTACCTCACTAAATAAATGATACATTCCCATTAATACTTCATGTGGTAGAATTTATAATCATAAAAGTAGTGAAGTGGGAAAGTATAAAACAAATTTATGAAAAAAATTAGGAAAAAGATAGGTTGATAGAGTATGTTCCTAAGAATTGGGAGATTATTGAGAATAATTGAGTTACAAATCTAAATAATAATCAATGATCAATTTTTGAGGAAGGATATTTCCACCCATGAATATATTGGTTTAAAGAATTATATTGGTGCTTTTAAGTTAAGAAACATGAATCTTATGTGTATTTGTAAAACATATCACTACCTCAATCTAAGAGAGTCCATGAATCAAGTGGTAGATAAACTAAATTTCCAAGAGTATAGTCATGAAAACAACTAAAAATGATGATAAAAATTGAAAACACTTTTTATTCTCTTGAGGAACCTGGTGGGAGGTGTAACCAATTCATACACTTCATTAATAAGTGTCTTATAATAAAACTAAATATATTGAAGAGGAATGATAAATCCAAATATATTATGAGTAGAATAAATAAATACTGAGATATTATGGTTTAGATGTATTATAAAGAATAAAAAGGGTAAAAGACTTAGATATTGGACAATAGCTCCACATCAAACATGATTGATAAAAAATTATTAAAATACATCAAAATTTATGATGTAGGACCTATTACCTATAGAAATGATAGATAAATCTGTGTAAAAGGATATTAAATCACTAAAAGTAGTGGAAAATAGTTCGAATACAATGATGTTATCATTATCAAAGGGTTAGGGAATAATATATTGAGTGGCTATCAACTTTATGACGATAATAATGAGGTGATATTATAGAATAATGGATGAATTGTACATATATTTAATGATAAAAATAATAATCATGGATGGAAAATTAATAAGTGTAAATCTATTATAGATTTTACATGACAAAATAATTGTTTCATAAATGTGAAATAAGGGAATAATATTTGTTATAAAATGCATAGACACTTGGGTCAAAAGAACATGGTCAAATTCTTGAAGTATGAATCTGTAAAAAATCCACTGAAGATAATTTATGAGAGGAGTAACACATGTGATGAATCTTATAAATGTAGGATAGAGAACAAGATAAAAAAGTTTATGGAGATAAAAACTATGAAGTCTCTTGATTTAATATACTCATATGTGTGTTTATTGATGAGATTAAAATCATCCACCATAGATAAGTAGTTTACTAAGTTTGTTAATTATTTAATTTGTCTGAATTTTTTTTATTTTATTTCAATTAAATAAAAATCTCTTAATAGGTTTAATTACTTTAAAAGGTGATCAAAAAAAATAAATTTGGATGTGATATCAAAATATTTTGGTACAAAAATGTATTTGAATACAAGAATAGAGTTTTAGGAATATCTATATTATCATTGGATAAGGAATAAATATAGTGATCCATATACAACCCAAAAATATGGAGTCATATAAAGGCATAAATAGAGTGTAGTGAATATAGGGAAAACCAAGTAATTATAACATGGAACATCACAATTATTTTATAGATTAGCCATCATAGTGGTTGTATGGATTCTCAAACAATTCCCACGTTGACTATATTATGTTAATATGTAAAATGAGATGTATTTTGTGAAGAATCCTAATTTAAATAGCTTAAAATATTCAAAATTATATTCTAAATCAAAATCAAAGGAATATATTTGGGTAAGTTGAATGAGGGAACCAATAAGGGGATATTTCTTAGGCATACACCAGGTGAAAGGCATTATCGGTGTTACAATAAGAATTTAAAAAAGATCACTGATAGATTTTATGTTATCATTATAGACAATCAAGGTTCTCTGTAAACATATTTTTGTAATTGATGATGATAATGAATATTCATACGGTAATCATTATAGATAGTAGGTAGAAACTCATTTGTTATAAACTCAAGAAGATTCTAATGTTACTAGTTGAAAAGAAGGATCAAAACAAGGTGGAACTATGTTTATGATATATAAAATCATGTGGATCTATAAAAAACTCTTAGACACAATAGAAATGGTTTTTAAACCAAGATAATTCTAAGAAATTTTTATTATAAAATATTACTTACAAGATGAACTAAAAAGTGTTGATGAAACATTAGAACATAAGTATTTTATTATGGTAATAAAATAAGATATGAATATAATTTAGAATAATGAAACTTGAGATTTGGTTTTACATCCTAAATACAAGGATATTATTCACATAAATTCCCTCTTTTAAAATAAATATAATCATGTTTTCAAGGGTTACATTCAAATTGAGGGTATAGAATTTTATGAGACCTTTGATCTAGTAGAACATCTTGAAACAATCTATATTTTTATTATGATATGTGTTTAAAGGAACCTACATAGTTTTAAAAATGGAATAGAAGGCAGTGTTCAAGAACAGTGAACTAGAGGGGGAGTATTATATATAATAATCAAATGTTTTATCATTTAAGATTATCATTATTCAGTTTTTAATCCAGATAAGATAATTTATTAGCTTAAAAAAATTCTTTAATCATCTTATTACCATCTAGAAAACATCTTAAGAATCATGAATTTTTGAAAATGAAAGGTGGATGAAAATTTATATGTCAAAGGATATGACACAAACTAAATTTTTCTTATTTTGTATGTCAATGAAATTATTTTTAATTGGAATAAATAGATTACTTATGTAAACTTTTAAACATAAATTAAAATTTTTTTCAAAATATATATGATTGGAAAGATTACATTATTTTTAAGTTTTCATGTCATGGACATTACATGTTATTTATTTATATCACAAGAATAGTATATTCATGAGTTATTGAAAATATTCAAAATAGAGGGATTGAGGGACATCTCTACTCCCACAATACTTGATAATAAATTATTTTTAGGTGAAGAAGGAAGGTGTGTAGAATAAAATTAATTCTAAAGGATTATTATAAGCCTAATTTACTTGAAATCTTCTAAACCAAATACAATGTTTATATTTTTCTCTTTTTGAATGATTGTAAATTAATCCAAAGGAGTCACATCTTATGGAAGTGAAACATATATTGTGCTAAATCAAAGGGACTCTTGATTTTATTTTTTGTTATAATAAAAATTCATATTTACAAATTTATGGGTTTTCCAATACTGATTGGGCAGGTGACATTGAATATCAAAAGTCAAATTTTAGAAATACATTCATTATTATTGTAAGGTGAGTTTCTTATCACTACAAGAATAAATATTTAGTCAACTAAATTATAACCAAAGATGATTATATCACATAATCATGAGATAAAACTCAAATGATATAGATTAAGTAATTAATTGAACACATGAGGGTAAATATCCCATGTTAATTTATATATGGGGTTGATAATCATTATGTAATTAGTTTTTCAAAGAATCATGTGGAATATTCAAGGTCAAAGCATATTTATATAAAACATAACTTCATCAAGGGGAATGTGTAAAATGAATAAATTTCATTAGAATATATTTCAATGAAGGATAAAGTTATAGATATTTTTACGAATCCCTTAATGAAGGATGCCTTCTAGAACATGTAATTGTTTTTAAAGGTAATTATCTCCAAAAAATAATATAAATTTATTATTATATTTTTCCCCTTTCATTATTTTATATTTGTTTACAAATGGATATAATTGTATGGGTTCTATTCTTGCGATGGTGGAGAGAATAAAACATTATCAAGTGAAATCCAAGTGAGAGAAGATAATGGAAGGTTTTTATTATAAGGGGATAATGGGGGTATTGGGAACTAAATTTTGGAGAAGAGTTCATATGTTTTTATCATGTTTCAAATAAATGTAAAGGAGAGATTAATGTGTCCTTATAGATTGAAGAAACTTCATGAACAGAATTGATAATGGGGGGGTAGTTGATCTCAATTGAGATATGGTTAATATAATATTAATATTTTTATTTAGGGGTTGATAACTCTTAAAAACACAATTTTATACAATATTTTGGTATTTATATAACTATCAAAATAAGACCTTTCTAATACTACTTTCTTAAGGTAAATAATTATTGAGTTATTATAGGGAGTCAATGTTGAATTTATTTTCAATATGCTCATAGATAAGTTGGATGGTTATTGGAGCTAAGATTGAATAAAATTAATGAAGAAATTATAATGTGGAATTAACCATGACATGTTTCTCACAAAACAACATCATGGTCTGAGATATAATCAAAGAAAGAAGTATTTTTTATTAGATATGGTTTCATGCATGTTTGTAAAATGACTATATATAAGACATATTATGTCATAGTGAATAAAAATTAAATTCCACTTTCTAATTAAATTTACCTTAAAAGTGGGGATTGTGGTTCTAGCATGTCCAGGAGTCGAGCTGAATTTTCACCATGAGGATATTTTGATAAAATAGGAATGTTCCATTCCATGGAGAGAAGAAAAATTCTCATGCACCATACAATGGAAGAAACCAATTCATATTGGATTTGAAGAGTATTACGACATGGTCATCTTGGACAAAGTCATTGAGAACATCAATGATATGTTCAAGGGTGGAAAATGAAAAGTGAAAAATGGGGAAATCTTGAAAGAGATATGCCTTAAAGGCCATAAATTGGGCCATATCATAGTGTATGGTATATGTGTATGTCGTACAATATAACAGGCATGGTTATATTGCATATTATATGCCTTGTTTAGGGATATCACGAGATCAATTATAATATAACATGACATTGTCGTAACATGTGTAGTGAAATGTTAAATTTTAATTATAAAAAATACCCAAATAATCTATCATTTAATGAACTAGAAATTTCATAAGATAAAATTCATAGGAGGGTGATGTGTCCTTGCAATGGATTCATGATAGGTAGTAAGATTAACTCATATGTTATAAACGTATGGATTAATGCATATAGGTTGTCTGAGAGAATATAAAAGCATTCAATTATATGAGATGGTGTGTTATATAACTCACCGTAGCCTTGGATAATTCTCCCATACCCATTTCTCTCCCTCCATCCTTCCATTCCCCCATGAGATTCTTACAAATCATTGAGGGTAGGAGGATCTTGCCCATTTGATGGGCAATTCATCTCTCACTGTGGGAACACCATTTGTGATTGAAGTAATTTAGCTACCTCTTATTATATTTATTAAAGTGTGTGGGGTTAAGGAAATAATAGAATCACCATATCAACTTTTGTAAGGCATGAATATTTGTTTATTTTATATAGAATCATGTTTTCAAGTTTCATGTGTGGTGATCTAGGTTTGGATTTCTACTTCATTTAAAGTACATAGTTTATGTGATAAATTACTCTTAGAAACCTAGTAGTGGTATCAAAGCCTTTCCAAGACATTTGGAACATCAAATAATGATTAAAATAAAGAAGTTTCATTCTACTCAAAATCATGGTACCATAGATGCTTTACAATATAGGTGATATCATAGGGTGATGAAAAATTTAATTTGTCACAGGCCTAGCAGTAAGCCTATATGAATTAATCATATCCCATTCTTGGTTTAATATCATGTGTTATCTATATTGTAATATTTTAATCTTCTGTAAGGTTTTCTATGATGATTTAATATCACATATATTTTAGTTAATCTCACACGAGCAATCACACATGAGTTAATAATACATTGTTTAGTTATGTGAAAGATTAATTCTATATGGCCAGTGAGTTAAAGGCACACAGTACTGATTTTAATCCTATGTAAGTTGTTTTAGCTTGATTTAATCATATGTGAGCCTGTGTGAGCTGTTCCTATTCAAATACCACACTATAAAGTAAATATTAAACTTTTTTTAATATAATATTTTATTAAGAGAGATACCCCGAGATGGAGGGGGGACAAAATTTCTAAAAAGGCCTAAAATAATGAAGCTCAAGAGAATCCACAATATCTATAGTAACCCCCTTATTAGGAATAGACCCTATAATAGCAATAAAAGTAAAAGAGTCATCAATTGGAGCCTTATACCATATGAAAATAACCCTGGTTTAATCTCAATATAGACTTCCATACACTGCCTCTCCATACTCCGTGCTTGTTTTAATCACACATAAACAATAGTCATGAAAGATTATCCTTATAGTAGGTTAATTTTACATGATCTAATCTCCACTGATGTCAATCCTATGTAGACTATAGAAGGTGCAGGTTATCCCTACATGATTTATTCTCACATAGGTCCATGTGCACCGATTTTAACCTTAAAAATTGATAATATCATTTTCTATGAATTGTGTATATTGTTAAAAACAATATACTTTATAAAAATAGTGTTTTTTGACACTTAAATAGTGAATTAAGTAAGATAATTTATGAAATAATTATAAATTATAGGAAAAGGGAAAATGGGATATTATATATAATTTTTTAAGTAAATTAATTAATTATTTAATTTTTTTGAGACATTTATTAAATATCCCATAGTATTAATTATTAATATTAAATATAAAATTTTCAAATTATATGGAATGAATTATAATTTAGATATAAAATGATTATATGGAAATTATAAGTGAAATTTTAAAAATATATATAAATTAAAAAATTAAGGAAAAAATATTAAAGCATGTATATTTAAATTGTGAATTTTTCATAATTATAAATTTTAAATTTTCAAATTAAGGTTTTATTGGAGAAAGTATTTTAAACACATCAAAAATTAGTTTTCAAGATTGATTTGGTCAAGATTTAAATAAATGTTAACTATATGATATTTAGATATAAAGATTTTATCTTCCAAATTATGGAATGTTAATAGTGTGGGATAATGTTTTAAAGTGTTCATTTTTAGAATTATTTATGAATTATTAATAAATTCTTATCTCATCACTACCACAAAACTGGGTTTCCGTAGCACCACCCTTTATCAGTGCTAAGAAAACAGTAATAAAGGCCCCCCTTTATCAGCACTTTTTCCTAGCACTGAAAAAGTGTATATTTCAAAAACAATTAGTAAAAAATAATATATTGTTATATAAGTATATTTATATTGATATAAATATAATATATATTTTTTTAAATTTGTTTTAGATAAGTATAAATAGACTAATACATTGGATATATAAAAACTTTAGTTAAAATGGATTTAAAATATTTTAAAAAATATTATTAATTAATAATTTTCTAATTATCATCGATTAATAATCATTTAATAACAATTTGAAGGCACAAAATTAAAAATAAAAAGATCTAAAATAAGTTGAAAATGCAACTCAAACTTCAAACAGCTATAACTTTTGATCCTGGCGTCCGTTTGAGCTCTACAACATATCAAAAAAAAATCTTGCAACAATATATACATGCTAGTGACCAAGTAGAATCTTCTGTCACATTTTTTGAGACCCCAAAAGGCTCATAAGTCCTACAAATAGAGTTTTTAGTTGGGATACCCCGATTTTTTAACATTCAAATAGGTATAACTTCTGGTCAGGATGTCCTATAGGCCTGTACCACATATCATATCGAAGATTGTTTCATTTTATTTGATTTTACTAGTTTTGGAGTTGAAACGGACTTATGGATTAGAATTTATGGTCATTTTAACATTCTATGGATTTTCAGATACACATATATATGTATTTATTCGTAAATATATATATATATATATATATATATATATATATATATATATCCGTGTGTCTGTGTCTGTGTGTGTGTGTGTTGTATATATATATGTATGTAATTATTTATTTATTTATAAACACACATAAAAAATATATTGTATAAATGTATTTAAAACTAATCTTATAAATATATATTAATATACAAATAAATATATGTATAAAAAATTATAACTACATATATATATATAAATAAATATAAATATATATAAATATATATATATATACTAATATATGAATAAATATATATTTATTAATATAACTAAATATAATTATATTAATATGAATCAATATTAATATATGAATAAATATAACTATATATATATAAATATAAATATATATCAATATACGAATAAATATATATATTAATATATGAATAAATATATATCTATATATATAACTATATATATTTATATTAATATGAATCTATATTAATATATGAATAAATATAACTATATATATATATAATATATATATATATTAATATAGGAATAAATATATATATTAATATATGAATAAATTTATATGTATTAATATAAATGAATATATTTATATTAATATGAATCTATATTAATATATGAATAAATATAACTATATATATATTAATAGATATATCATTAAATGAAGAAAAAACTAAATAGCTTAGTGGTAAAGGTGCATGCACGCAAGGGGGGAGGTCTCAGGTTTGAGTTCGGGTAGAAGTAGGGGTGCGTGGGCAAGTGGGGGATATGTAGAAAGTGCAGTGTTTGGGGTGAGTGGGAGGGAGTCCGCCTAGAACTGATAAAAGGAGGGGTCAAGCACTGTTAAAAGATCCTCGAGCATTGTCTTTTCTTTTAGATTTATTTAATTTTTTTTTACTTTTATCAGTGATAAAAAAGCACTAATAAAGGACCTTTTTATTAGAGATTTTTTACTGCTGATAAAAGTCATCTTCTATCAGTGCTTTTCTGAGCGCTGATAAAAGGGACCCCCTTTATCTTCGTCTCTATTAACAGCACTTTTCTAGCACTGTTAATGCCATTTTCTAGTGTTGATAAAGGCCATATTTGCAGTAGTGCATGTTTAAATATACAATGAACTGCGTTATTACGTGTTGGAAAATTTCTAATGGATTTTTAATTTTCATTTTTTGGGTAGTTCTTTTTTAGAACAGGGACCTTGAATGAGGTTTAGAGCACTTAAAATCACTAAGAGATGATTTTGGATGAGTTTCATGGCCTATGAGGTGACCTGGGGGTTCGAGGACACACAGGTGAAAGGATGGGAGGCTAGGGACTGCTAAAATTTTCACCACCACCGGTTAGCCAGTGGAACCACTGAATCCCCGGTGAGGCCCAGTGGCTAGCTGTGGATCTATTTTCTGATTTTTAATGAAGGTAATTTTGGTCTTTTACCATTATGGGGGGACTCAGGTTTTAAGACAGAGAGGGGATTGAGAGAGAAAATTCTTGGCTGATTCTCCCCCCTTTGGATCTCCTTTAATCACCCATGAGGGGTGATGGTTTTGGGTCCAATCCATCATCGATCCGAGATAAGAGAGTTCATTTCTCTCTCCTTTACAAAAAAGTGACCTTTACCAACATAAAATTACTGACAGATAATATATCTATTGGTAAGAATGATTAATTCCAACAAATAATAAATTTTGTTTATATTAACTATAGGTACCAACAATTATTTTTACCAACAGATATATCTGTTTATATTATCAGTTCAATACCAAAAAATATTTTACTAACATTTGGATCTACTGTCTTATCATACTAATAACAACAACTGATTTACCAATAAATGAATATGTTGTTATTAGTTATTATTACCAACAAATCTTTTACCGTTAAAAAAATTTGTTACCAATAAATTATTCAATAATATAAAATATTTTACTAAAAATTGAATATATAGATACATACATATATAATTATACGTATATACATAACATATATATATATATTACACATTTTAAGAATATCATTTTAATAAAAAATATATATAATTATTTAAAATATCTATTACTTAGTAATAATTATTGGTAATATATAAATATATAAATATAATCCTTATAAAGTTTATTTTTTATATAAATTTATAACATTCAAATATATATATATACAAAGAAACTCACCCAAATACGCACCCCCTCCTAAAAAAACTGTTGTATCATACTCCCCCCCCACCCCACGTCTCCCACAACCATGATCCCCCTCCATCTCCCACAACCCTTCTAGCTCTCGTGAACATTCTCCCCCTCCGTTTCCAGTTACTCGGCTACCCCTTTGTCTCTCGTGACCCAAATCCCCTTCCATCTCCCTTGTACATTCTCCCCTTCTATCTCTAGAAACCATGATCCCCTCCCCAAAACAAGTTTTTTTAATAAGATTGGTTTTTAAAATATTTTTTAAAAAATAGATGGGTTAAAATTATTTTAAAAAATACACCCTAGAGGTGGTATTGTCGATGTCGTCTTTACACTAAAACCAAGAAAAATAATAATAATAATTTTCTTATTTTTTATTTTTATTATATATATATATATATAAACAAAACAAAACAAAAAAAAATTCAGCAGAATTTATCTACTATTTAAAATCCAGTCATGCTCCCATTACATCAATCTAGATTCTCAAATAAGCTCTCACCTAGGGATCCCTTTTATAAGAGATCTTACCCTGTAAATCATTCTACATTTCTGATGTGGGATTCTGCTTCTCCCTTTCCTGCACACATCATTTTTCATTTCCGATGTGGGATTATGTTTAAAGTAAATGACTTTAAAAGACTATATTAGAACAATATAAATGAAACTTAAAACATGGATTAAACATATAATAAAAGGTTGAAAACAAAAATAATTTCATAAAAAATATTGTTGTAAAATAATTTTTAAGGTTTTAAAGACACCTACATGAAACAAAAAAAAATGTTTTAAGTACGTGACTTTGAAAGAATATAAAATATAAACTATAAGACCAACATAAATGAAACGTAAAACATGGATTAAACATATAACAAATAGTTTAAAATAAAAACAATTTAGTAAAAAAATTTGATGGAAAATAATTATGTAAGTTTTCAAACACTGCTGGAAATTTAGGCTATAGCCAAGGTTTGAAACTGTGTCTATAAGCCCAAAAAACATGGCAATAGGTTATAGATACAGGGAAACACCTATAGCCACATTTTTAAACTGTAGCAGAACATTAAGCCACATAGGTCCTATAGCCACAGTTTAAAATCATGGCGATAGGCCTTCCCATTTCATAAAAAAACCCACAGTCCCCCCTTGAACACCCCCTCCACCCCCATTCCCCTCTGGAAAACCCCATTAAACCTCCTTGGATAGTCCCCTTACACCCCCTTGAACACCCCCTACACCCCCATTCCCATGACCCCCCTTTTGGACACCCCCCTAGATAGCCCCCTTGAACACCCCCTTGCACACCCATGCCCCTTGCACCCCCCTCCTGGACACTCCCCCTTGCACCCTCCTGGACAGTCCCCTTGCATCCCCCTACAGTAGCCCACCCCCTGGACAGCCCCCTCACACACCCCCTATAGTAGCCCACCCCCGTAGACAGCCTCTTTCACCCCCCAACCCCTATAGTAGCCCACCCCCTAAAAAGCCCCCATGGACAGCCCTCGACCCCCTGAACACCCCCTTAAACCCCCATGTAATAGCCCACCCCCTGGACAGCCCCCTTGAACACCCCCCCCCCCCCCGCAGTAGCCCCACTCCCTGGACAACCCCATTGCACCCCCCCCCCCCACCCCCACCCCCACCAGTAGCCCCCTATAAATCCCCTGACCCCCCCCCCCCCCCCCCCCGAACAGCCCCCTTGCACCCCCCAGCACCACCCTGGACAACACCCTTACACCCCCTGCAGTAGCCCACCCCCCAGGCCAGCCCCATTTCACCCACCCCCACCCCTCCAGTAGCCTGACCCCCACCCCCTACAAATCCCCCCTCGACCCCCCCCCCCCCTCCAGGACACTACCTCCACCAGGACACCCCCTCCCTCCTGGACAACCCCTAGACAGCCTCCCCCCTCTGGTACACCCCCTAGATAGACCCCCCCCCCCCCCGAACAACCCCCTAGACCCCCCCCCCCCCCCCCCGCCCCCCACACACACACACACGCACACCCATGCCCCCCCCCCCCGCCGCCTATTAGACACACCCTTGGACAACCCCCTTACACCCCCTGCAGTAGCCCATACCCCTGGACAACCCCCTTGAACAGCCCCTACAGTAGCCCCACCCCCTGGACAGCCCCTTGCACCCCTAGCCCTATATAAGCCCACCCCCTACAAATACCCCCTGGATATCCCCCGACCCCCCCCCTCCTGGACACCCACCATTACACCCCCTGGATAGCCCCCTTGCACCCCCTGGATAGCCCCCTTGCACCACCCTACAGTAGCCCTCCCCTTGGACAGCCCCCTTACACCCCCTTTAACACCCCCCTACAGTAGCCCACCCCCCAGGATAGCCCCCTTACACCCCCACACCCCTCATGTAGCCCCCCCCCCCACCACTGAAAATCCCCCCTATACAGCTCTCAACCCCTCTCCTGGACACCCCCCTCCCACCTGGACACCCCCTTTCTCCTAGACACCACCTCCCACCTGGAACCCCCTCCCTTCTAGACACCCCCTCCAGCCTAGACACCCCATGAATAGCCCCCCCCCCTCCCAGGCCCACCCCTTCTAGACACCCTCTTGAACACCCCCCCCCCCCTACACACCCATCCCCTCAACCCCCCTGGACACCCCCCCCCCTCTTGGGCATCCCCCCTCCTGGACACCCCTCGGGATACCCCCCCCCCCCCCCCGTAGTATCCCACCCCCTATAAATCCCCCTTGGATAGCACCCGACACCCCCTCCCACCTAGACACCCCTCCCTCCAGGATACCCCCTGAATAGCCCCCCTCCTGGACAACCCCACCATCCAATTAAACTTTATAAAGGAGGCATAACCGTTACATAATTCACTAAATGTGGAATCACCTCACATATGCCAAGTTAACCATGTTCGGTTCCATTTAACTCATTCAATTCATTAAATCATTGCATTTCCATTTATAAGATCAAAGGGGGTCACTTGGTGGTGACTTGGTCGTTACAGCAGTTGCCTACTTCAGCAATTCCATCTTAAGAAATTGTTTTAATAAAAAGATGGCAACCCCATACAATTATATAAAAAGGTTCAAGTATGATGTGTGCTTTATGGCTAATAATGACATCAAGTATAAGGAAACCATCAATGTAATAATTTCATGCAAGGTATACCAATGTGAGTTTTCACAGAGAGCGCACCTCCGTTGGAGGGGTTTTATTAGAAAACCATGAATTTTTTATCACAAAAAACAATTATCTTAACTAAAACTTATTAAATAATTTCAATTTAATATAAACAAGTAGAATTAAGAAGGAAATTAAATGTATTTTAAAACATTCTTTAATTAAAGAGGTTAGGAGAGGGACTCTACCTCAAAAGAGGCAAACCACACTCAGTGCTTGAAACTTTTATCAATGAAAACTCTAAGATTCTTCATCCATCCTCTGGGAATATGCACATTTTCATATAAATAAGGAATCTCTAACCCCTATATACATGCATGTATGGCCTTGAACACACACAAGAGGGTCCTTATATATATGCTCACATGCATAAGCCCATTATCACCCACACATGTATGTATTTTCCATATATATACATAAGCACACCTATCCCCTTATATGTAATCGCATTTCCATGAGAGTATATACATATAACAAGATAAATTATTATATATTTTCTTACCTATGCATACGCGGTGAGTCGCCTTTGACTCTGGTTTTCGTAACACACATGAACAGGTCCCGGGAGACTTCAACAAAATGTTGGTGATCTGATTAATCTTCATTAATTGACCCTAGAAATTGAATTTGGAGGAATATGATTGACGAGAAGGCAATAATAGAATAGGTGATGATGATAACCGAATCAACATGCAACATAATAAGTGAGATTAAGACATCAAGAAAAAATATTTAGTTGAATTCAACATAGTGTCATGCGAACGCATGGGTGAAATGAGAGATTAATATAAAATAATACAACCAAGTAACAACTCATTCAATATTATAAGTAACTAATGCACAAAGTACAATTTTTTTTTTACAATTTGAATATTTATCATGCATGATTTATTTTAAATAGTATCAAAAATCATCATTCCAAGATCTCTTGATATTTGAAAGAAATATGTACAGAATTAATAGTGTAAGAATTATAAGAAATAAAATAATTGATTGTATGATAAACTAACAATGTAATTGAAAAATGATAAACATATTGACACTAGGTTATAGGTTATACTGCAGTCATGATTTCAGATAAGTACATGCCACAAAAATTCATTCTGATGTGGACAACCCCACCTGGACTCCCCCCACCCCCCGGACAGCCCCCCTCCCTCCTGGACAACCCTCCCTCCCCCTAGAGACCCCCTTGCACCCCCCCCAGACATCCCCCTATCCTTCATGGACACCCCTAGATAGCCCTCATCTTCTCCTGAATAGCCACCTCGCTCCAGGACAACCCCCTCCCCCCTGAAGACCCCCCTTGCACCCCCTGGACAGCCCCCATCCATCTTGGACACCCCCTTGGACACCCCCTAGATACCCCCCCCCCCTCATGGATATCCCCCATACATCTTGGACACCCCCCCCACCTCCTGGAAAGACCCCATATATCCTAGACCCCCCTCTTGGACAGCCCCCTTCCCCTCGATAACACCCCCTCCCTCCTGGATATCCCCTCCCTCCTGGACAACCTCCTCCCCCTACAGACCCCGTTTCTCCCCCTTGGACAACCCCCATCCTTCTTGGACACCCCCTGAACAACACTCCCCCTAGCAACACCCCTTTCATCCCCCCTCCCCCCGGATATCCCCCATCCCTCTGGGACACCGCCCCCCTAGACAACACCCCTGGACATCCCCCATCTGATGTCGTAGGCTATACTGCAGTCATGATTTTAGAGAATAACATGCTACAAAAATTCTTTCCAATGTGGACATCCCCCCCCCCCTCGGACAACCCCCTCCCTCTTGGACAACCCCCTTACCCTTACAGACCCCCTTTCACCTCCCCCCCCCCTTCACACCCCTCAGATAGCCCCCCATCCCTCCTAGACACCCCCTGGACACCACCCCTCCTGGGAACCCCCTCCTGGATAGCCCCCCTCCCCTCCTCGACATCACCCCTCTCTTTGACAGCCCCTCCCTCCTATAAATCCCCCCTACAGACCCCCCTTGCACCCCTTGGACATCCCCCCATCCATCCGAGACACCCCATGGATAGCCCCCCCCCCCCCTTCTGGATAGCCCCCCTCCTGGACAGACCCCCTCCTAGACAGCCCCCATCCATCTTGGACACCCCCCTTCTGAATATCCCCACTTCCATCATGGACCCCGCCCCCATCCTGGACATCCCCTACCCCTGGACAACGCCCCCTCCTTCCTATATATCCCCATTCCCTCTTGGACAGCCCCCCTCCCCCAGGAGACCCACTTTGTACCTCCCCCCACCCCCTAGACAGCCCCCCATCCATCCTGGACACCCCCTGGATAGCACACCCTCCCCCAGACAACCCCCTCCCCCCTAAAGACCCCCCTTGAACCCCCCCCCCCCCCAGATAGCCCCTATCCCTCCTAGACACCCCCTAGACAGCACCCCCCCTGGACAGCCCCCTCCACCCTACAGACCCCACTTGATAGCACCCCCCCCCCCCATCATGGACATCCCCCTCCCCCAGGACAGCACTCCTAGAGAGCCCCCCTCCCCCCCCCCAATATACCCCCTAGACTATTGGGGTAGAGGTGCTACAATTAGTGTTGGGGTACTGTAGTCATTGTTGGGGTGATCCTGTTGATGTTCTACCATTGAGGTTCCACCGTTGGTATGTGACTACTTGATGAAGAACATAACAATTGTAAGTCTCAATGTATTGAAGTTACCATGAATCACTTATGATGATTCAATGTAATATGTTCTTCTATGGATAAAATATCCTGATATATAAGGGATTATATTGAATAAATTCCCATTAGTATTGTCTCTTGGATAGCCACCCTAGTTCACAAATCCAGTATAAAAAAGAATATTATAAAAATGATATACTATAAGTGGATATGAGACACTATGATCATTGGTAAATGATATATACTACATTTTTAAATTATGGTTACTAATAGACCTCCTTTATTATATTTAACATGAAAAGAAGTGGTGTTTCTATATTCATCTTAGAGCTAGCAGACCTAAGTCCTTTTACAAGAATTTTTTCCTACATCTATAAATCCTTCCACAAGATTCTTTTTTTTCCATGAGATTCATAAAATTTTCATCATCCAAAGAGAATTTCAAGTTTCTATCTAGTATATCTATTTTATGTTCTAGTACTTTTATTTCTATAATTCAGGAATAATTTAGCATAGACCATTCCTTAATGACTCGTTTCAGACATTTGAGTTTCCTTTGTAGTATATGGTAATTATTTCCATACAATGGACAATATCGGTATTACATCACTATTGATAAAAAGTCTTCTAACTGAGTCTAAATCATATAGTAATAAGAAACCTATTATAATCATCGTCTAAAGCTACCAGTGAGAGTAATGGGAAAGAGTGATATGAGAGATCCCTCTCTAAGTGGTATCCCTACTACCATGTTTCATGACCCTAGTTTTGAAGGATTCCCACATTTAGATAGAGACTTAGCCTTAAGTTTGTTGTTCACGCCACTAGATTCAATGTTAGCTTCAAAAACCCTATAATATATTGGTAGATCATCATTAAAATCTATAACACTAAAATAGGTTGACATAAAAACCAGATAACCTTCAACTTTAGGAGGAATTGTATTAGGAAGAGACATAAAATTGGGAATGGAGGGAGATATAAGGAGAGAGATAAAGAGATATTACTAACATTTTTACTAACAATTGTAACACTCATGAAAGCCTAATCATACTTTGGAATAATATCTATCTCATCCTCACCATACAATGTAGCTAAAATTCTACATCTACCAATATCATTAGAGATAATAGAATCATGAGATCTAGGTATAAGCAACCTGACAAAGACTACCTGAATTTTGAATCATTACTTATTTTTAAATATACAATGAATATTACCCTAGGAAAATATCTACAATTCACATGGGTTACTATGAGGTTGGATTAGCATTATTCTAGTTCTGAGAAATTTGATAAGAAATTTCATCTTATTATAGCTTTAGAGAAAGGTGTTCATGGATTTATTAAAGACCAGTGGGCCTTAAGAGGTCAAAAGAAAGCTTAGTTTTAATTGGGTGTAGAAGATGACCATGTTGACTTAGAGGAGAAACTTTTTATGAGTTATGAGACCAGTAAGGGGAAGAATTCCCTTGGAATTATGAATGTTTATTCACCTATTCAAACTCCCTATATTAGATATGACAAGAGGGATAAATATGTGAATTATACCTTTATTTCAATATTGGAGGAAGTTAAAAATAACCACTCTATTAAGAGAAAATCCAAGGTTATCTCTATAGATAATTCATTTTTCAAAAGTGATGTTTATGGATTTAATAAGGATGATACAAGGAATGAGGATGATTAAAGTATGGAATTGGATGTTGGAACTTCTAACAGTGATACTAACAGCTTAGTTGAATCTAGGAAGGATCGGAAGGATTCTTTAATAGTGGTTCATGTAGGTGAATATGGGCAGAAGGATGGGGACTCTTCACTATATGTTCAATCTTGTATGTGAGAGGTCACCTCAAAGACTCAATGATGTTTTCATAGAGTTGTTTGAATCCTCCCACCCCTAGATATATCCCTCCCCCTGACAGGACCACCCTACAACACCCCTTCAACCATGAAAAGCCCCCCTCCACCCCCTGGACAGACCCTAGATAGACCCCCCTACAGACACCCCACAGATAGACCCCCTCGGACAGGACCCCCCCTGCAGCACCCCTTCCCCCATGTAAATCCCCTCCTCCACTCACCCCCTAGACAGACCCCCCCCACCCCATTGCACAGACCCCCTACACAACCCCCCCCCCCACCCCACCCCTAGATAGCCCCCACCCCTAGACAGAGCCCCCCCCCCCCGGACAGACACCCCCCTACAGACAGCCCCCATGAAAACCCCTCAGATGCCCCCCCCCAAACACAATGGTTCTCGCACGTGCATTCGCCTAATTATAATCCAATGATATAATAAATGACCCCCTTCTCAATAAAAAACACGACTAATCAAAATAATACATGTTCTTATGGTCTAAAAAACTATCCATTTCTCAAATTAAATAAATCATCCACTGCTTAATAAGAGTACATGTAGTCTAAAAAATAAATCACAACTCATTTTTAATACAAGTAAAAGAAAATATTTACTGAAATAAAATAAAATGAACCACTACATTAAAATATATTGTTTCTCTAATCTTTCATGACGGTGTATTTCTCCCAAATCGATTGTTAGTCCACCCTGTCACCTTGTATGAAGGATCGAAACCCTGCATGAATATTGATTATACTTAATATATTGAAAACATAAATTTTTGGTACATAATATTGCAATAAAATTGGATTAAACATGAGTAAGAATCATAAGATAAAAAAATTAAATTAGAATTCATGGAAAAAAATATCACCAAATGTAAGAATCAATTTAAGAGAGGGTGAATGTTTACTAATTACACCATGTGGATAGACATTAATTGTAACATGGGGGATATGTGATGTATTTGTAAATGGCTAGACAATATGTGTACATAGAGTGCACAAGAATATGTGAGAATACACAAGCATTGATTGGAGTACACAAGCATACCCCTGGGAAGATAAAATACTTAGTGTTCCACATATAAACACCATGTAATTTCATAAGGCTTACCATGATATCTCTAGATGAGGACATTACTAGGTTTCCAGGCATGGTCACACATCATGTGAAACTATGTAAACATCATTTAAATTTATATGATACATAAAACCTATGAATCTATTTATTTGAGACTCAGATTTGGGCCTTTGAGTAGCCTATCCTGAGTAGTTTACCATGAATAACATAATGGAGGCACTAATTTTTATAGGTGAGATATGGTGAAATGTGATGCTATTGGGGAATTCCTATTAGTGATTCTTATCCAATAACAGAAATTAGGTGTGAGACAAAACATTAAATCAATTCAACATCATTTTGTTATGTAATGCAATTAATGAAACTAATGTTTGCCTTGAACAATCTAATGTAATGATCAAGTGCATACTTAAATTGCACCCCCTCAACCCTACCTTGCAGATATCCCCTCCCCTCCTGGACACCCCCTGGACACCCCCCCCCCCCTATATACCCCCCGGATAGCCTCCCCCCCCAGAAACCCTCCTGGATACCCCCATCCCTCCTGGACACACCCCCCCTCCTAGACACCCCCTTCATCCTCGAACCCCTCCCTCCAGGACACCCATGGATCTCCACAAGCCTGAAGAATGTATTTGATTGTTTTTGGATGGAGAAAAGTGTGAGGGTATCAAAGTATAAATATTTGAAATGGTTTCACCCTCAGAATATGAATAACCACATTAAGGACTCCACCCATAAATCCAACATGACTCATCTATACATCGGCCAATCGTGCACAAAATAAATAGTTTCAATATAAATGAAACGATCAAACATAGTATAATATTTTAGAAATAGTAAAAGGTCATTAATCACATCATCACATAATAAATTAATAAGAAAAATCCCAAGTATATAATAAACTAAAAGAAATATCTGGGCCAACAATAATTATATGTAAACATCCAAAAATATGACCAAACCTGGATCACTACAAACTACCTCCTTATGACCCACAATCCCCCATACCATCCTATACCATCTATCATTATACCAACTCGAACATTAACCAAGGTAAAAGAACACAAATTGGTATCTTGAAAGTAAACATGAAATTTTCATACACCCATTGGTGTATGCATGGTTTGAACCAAAATGTTCCTAGTACGATTTCACTAAGGAGTTTTTATAACTCCTTTGAAAATACATTTTATTAGTGATAGTTTAAAATATAAGTAGTGAATCAATTTTTCACAAGATGTTGTAAATAAATTAGTAAAATTCCATAAATTCTTTTATAAAACAACTTCCATTTTCATTTTAAAATGAAATGCTTTCAAACTAAGTGGAAAATGAGTTTCTAATCAATTAAAAGAGAACTAATCATTTTTACATTTTTTTTCCAAATCCATATCTCAAAACCACACCTTTAAATCAAATATCATTCTTTTTTTAATAATATACTTTCAAAACTATTTTTTAAATCAGTTTGAATATAAATGAAAACCATAACTGAAATGGAATATAGAAACATAACATGCATCAAGATATCAATGGGAAATTCATAATAAGAAATAACTAAAGTAGTAGTGGAGATACAAATAAAGCATGGGATGAGATCCTCTAATAAATATTCAATGAATTATAGACATCATGGGAAACTCATTAGGCTTTAGAATGGGTGATACTAGACCTAGTTCATCATATTACTCATTAGGACCCTTTGTGAAATCAGATCATCTCATTCAGCTTCCCCTTTCAGGTCTCTCAACGTATAAAATAGACCCCTATTAGGGTGATAATCTCCTAGGGTACTATCCAGCTAACATACACCAAATAGCATCACATGTTGTTAGAACTTCCATTATTTACCAAAGTTCCCGTGATAAATCAATCTAGTAGAGGTGGGAAATCAAAAGAATCACAAGAATCGATAAAATATTATTTTAAATAAATATTATATCACCTCCAACTCCAACTCTCTCACAATAAATAACCCCTTTTACTTCATCCATATCAGAAATAGAATACAAAATCCCTCCTCAGGGGCCACAATTCAAATCAGTCATAACCAAAACAAGGAGAATAATCGATGGTTTGATACTCATTATAAAAATATATTTTATAAAGTGAAAATATGCCTCTTCAGAAACCAACTAAAAATTACAAGTCATTTCAACCATTTAAAAATAGACTTTATCACCTTATTTATAACTATTCTATGTAAAACCACACTTAAAATCATTTTTAAGACCAACTACCTTTTCATTCAACACATTTTAAAATCCATTAAACCAATTCTATTTCAAAAGATCCTAGAAAATCATACCAATACCCAAATGGGTTCAAGTACCTTTTTTTATATAAATTATATTAAAACAATCCATATAGGAATTCCCACAAACACTTTTCATTTAAACCAATTAATTAAAATATATAAAACCATTATAAAATATTTATTCTAAGAGATAAAAACATTCATAACACTTTTTAAAACCACTATATCTATTAATTATTGATTTACTTTGATAAAAAAAGTTTTATAAAACACCAAGAACAAAATGAAATGCTAATTAGAGTAAATATAAAAAAATACCTACCTTAATCAAAGAATAATTTGTTTTGAAAGACATATTAAAGGTGGAACTTCATGAAATGTAAAAAAATTGTATATATTTGATACAAAATAGCTATGAATAACAGATAAAAAAATAATGAACACATATTTGTTCATAACAAGGAAGAGGATGATCACCGAGAAGGGCTTGGCCACATCAGAGGAGGTGGATAGGACACCTTGGAGCAGCGTCGGTGGGGGGAGTTGAGGTGTCCCACATTTGGTGGCAACGTCTGGGGAAGAGGATCAGAGATGAGAGATCATGGTGGGGTTTCCTCATTTGGTGGCAGCGAGTGGCACCGTCGTGAGGGTAACCGTTGTGAGGGGCACTATCGAGAGGGGCATTGTCGGTGGAGGAGGATCAGGGAGGGGAGAGGATGTGATGGGAACCATCAGGGAAGGAGGGTCACGCGCAGTGGGTATCGGGGAGGAGGGCACCACCGTGAAGGTCGAGGGTTCAGAGAGTCGTGTGCAGAGGGTATCAGGGAGAAGGGAATTGCCGTGAAGGTCAAGGGTTCAGAGGGTCACGCACAGAGGGTGTCAGGGATAAGGGATCCACTGTGAATATCGGAGGGTATTGGGGAGGAGGGTACCGCTGTGAAGGTCGAGGGTTCAGCGAGTCGCACGCAGAGAGTATTAGGGAGGTGGGAGGAGGAGCCCGACGTGTTTAGGGAAAAAAAATACGACACAATTTAGCCATGCCCCGATTATTTGATCATGTCTATAAATGATCTATAGCCAGAGACCTATAAACCCGTGGCTATAGGTCTGTGGATAGAGCCTAAATTTCTAGTAGTGAAAAAAATCCACTTGAGATTTTAAAATGTCTCTAGTATGTGACTTTAAAAGTCTATAAAATATAAATTATAAGACCAACATAAATGAAACTTAAAACAAGGATTAAATATATAACAAATATTTGAAAATAAAAATAATTTCATAAAAAATTTTGGTGAAAAATAATTTATAAGCTTTCGAAGCCACCTAATTCAAACATAAAAATGTTTCAAGTATGCGCCTTTGAAAGCCTTTAAAATACAAATTATAATACCAATATAAATGAAACCTAAAACATGGATTAACCATATAATAAATTATTTAATTATATAATTAATATTACTAATAATTTATTATATAATTATTAATTAGTTAATTAGTAATTATTAATAATTAATTATATAATAATTAACTAATTAATTATTATACAATTATTTTTAATAATTACAATTTATTAATTATAATGAAAAATTATAATTTATAATTATATTAGCCTAAAGGGCCCAAAGGACTTATTTTTATTTTATTATGGCTAATCCCCTTTTTAATGGATGAGGGGGAACCCTACATGACCCGTAGGCCCAAGGCAAAAAGCCCGACACAACCCGAAGGCCAATACATGACCCAAAGGCCCAGAGGCAAACTATGCCCATTACATGACCCCTAGGCCCAACCCACTAGAACTAACCCTCCCCAGCTTCGGCATCATTGATCGCCTAACTCCCCACCTTACATTGCTGATCGGCTAGCATTGCCTCGTACAAAGCTACACGGTGCATGGTCCCGATGGTGGTTGTCATACCCTCTTATTCTTCCAATCTGGTTAGCTCTGCTTCTGGTGACTGCTACTCTTATTGCTCTAATCCTCTTCTGGGGCCTTCTCTATGTGAACTGGGCTACTCTATAGTCTATGTGGCCCGAAGGCCCTGAGGCCTAAAGCCCTTTGATGAACCGAAGGCCCTTGATATCTGTAGGCCCAAACTGGTGGCCCAAGGGCCCAAATTGGGTGAATAGTTCTGGCTGCTGCAATACCAAATAGTACCTGCTATAGTGTCTGCTACAATACCTGCTATAGCACTGCCAGAGTAACCCGAAAATTATGAAAAGGGCCTTAGCTCAATCTTTCTCAAAAAATTAACTAATTAAATATTATGTAATTAATAATTATATTACTAATTAACTAATTTATTTTTATATAACTAATGATTAATAATTACTAATTAACTATTATATAATTAATAATTATATTACTAATTAACTAATTAATTATTATATAATTAATTATTATATTACTAATTAATAATTATATTAGTAATTAACTAATTAGTTATTATATAATTAATTATTAATAATTAATAATTAAATATATAATTATTATAAAGTTAATAGTTATATAATTAATAATTATATTACTGATTAATAATTAATAATTAATAATTAATAATTAATAATTATAATGAATAATTATAAAGAATAATTATATTACTAATTAACTAATTAATTATTATATAATAATTTTTAATAATTACTAGTTACAAATTATAATTTATAATTATATTACTAATTAACTAATTACATATTATATAATTAAAAATTATATTACTAATTAACTAATTAATTATTATATAATAAATTTTAATAAATACTAATTAATAATTATAATGAATATTTATAATTTATAATTATATTACTAATTAATTAATTATAAAAAGGGTCTCGGCTCTATCGTTCTCAAAAAATTAATTAATTGAGTATTATATAATTAAAAATTATATTACTAATTAACTAATTAATTATTATATAATTAAAGATTAATAATTACTAATTATATAATTACTAATTATATAATTAATAATTATATTACTAATTAGCTAATTAATTATTATATAATTAATAATTATATTACTATGTAACTAATTAATTATTAAATAATTAATAATTATATCACTAATTATTTAATTAATTGTTATATAATTAATTATTAATAATTTCTAATTAGCTAACTAATTATTATACAATTAATAATTATATTACTAATTAAGTAATTAATAATTAATAATTAATAATTAACAATTATAATGAATAATTATAATGAATAATTATAAAGAATAATTATATCACTAATTAACTAATTAATTTTTATATAATAATATTTAATAATTAATAATTACAATGAATAATTATAATTTATAATTATATTAATAATTAACTAATTGAGTATTATATAATTAATAATTATATTACCAATTAACTGATTAATTATTATATATAAAATTTTAATAATTTCTAATTATTAATTATAATGTATAGATATAATTTATAATTATATTACTAATTAACTAATTAACTATTATATACTTCATAATTATATTTCTAATTATCTATTTAATTATTATATAATTAATTATTAATAATTACTAATTAAATAATTAATTATCATATAATACTGATTAAATAATTAAATAATTTATTATACATTGAATCCATGTTTTATGTTACATTTATATTGGTATTATATTTAATATTTTATAGGCTTTCAAAAGCACATACTTGAAACATTTTTAAGTTTCAAGTTGGTGTCTTTGAAAGCTTATAAATTATTTTTCATCAACATTTTTATGAAATTCTTTTTATTTTTAACTATTTGTTATATGTTTAATCAATTTTTAAAGTTTCATTTATGTTGGTCTTATAGTTTATACTTCATATACTTTCAAAGTCACGTACTTGAAATATTTTTAAGTTTCAAGTTGGTGTCTTTGAAAACTTATAATTTATTTTTCATCAATATTTTTTAAAAAATTATTTTTATTTTCAGATATTTGTTGTATTTTTAATCTATGTATTAAGTTTCATTTATTTTGGTCTTATAGTTTATATTTTATAATCTTTCAATGTCACATACTTAAAACATTTTTAAGTTTCAATTAGGTGTCTTTGAAACCTTCTAAATTATTTTCCATCAATATTTTTTATGAAATTATTTTTGTTCTCAACTATTTCTTATATGTTTAATCCATGTTTTAAGTTTCATTTATATTGGTCTTATAGTTTATATTTTATTGTCTTTCAAATCCGTGTACTTGAAACATAATCCCACATCGTAAATGTAGAATGTTCTGCACATGAAAGGGAGAACCAGAATCCCACTTCGGAAATGTTGAATGATTTTCCAGGGTAAGCCCTCTTATAAAAGGGAGCCCTGGGTGAGAGTTTCTGTCAGAATCCAGAATTTTGTAACCTATCCATCTAACCTCACCCATACCAACCTTCCCTATTAACCTTTTAATCCCTATAAATACATTTCCATTCCAATAAGTTACACTTACCTTGGACCCAATCAACTACCACTTCTAAATCCCATACCATCCCACATGAAACTAAACCTTCCAATAACATATCCAAACAATTCCACTACACAACTAAATTTTTATCCCAATGTACTCTAATTTTAAACATCTAGCTCAACTTCTCAAACCCAAAAAACCCAACCTGTCACCACTTAAACCAAGTTCAAGGCCTTAACCCAATATCCCACTTGTGAAACCTACTTGATTTTGAAGCCCAAATACCTCCTACATCTTGTAAACTCTGAAACCTACCAAGGAGAGAGATAATATGTGAGAATATTCCATAGAAATGGTAACACATACCTTAGTGGTGACCAATTTCTCCCTCTCCTATTCTTTAAATTGTGAATTTCAATCAAGGTGAAACCTTTGCGTGACTTATACTACCTAATTTTGTTGGAATAAAATTCCCCAAAAGGGACTATTCTTATGGTTGTTCATAATGCTTATTTTCTTAAATTTATACTTATTTCTCTTTACTTTCTCAATTCAATCATTATGCTAACAAATGTTTTAGTACTATGAATTTCTTCCTTCATTCTTCTTGTGTGTGTCAAGACACCATGTTGTTATCTGTTTTATTTTTGTTATTAATCAGATTTTTTTATTATATAAAATTATTCTACATTAACATATCATATAAAATCACTAGGCCCTGTGAAAATTAGAGTAAAGTAATATTTCATATTCTAATATTAGCACTTCATAAAAAATATTAACCATACATACATTAGGATGTTCATTAGCTTCCATCCCACTATTCAAATATACATGAGCAATAAACCTTTTACCCTAAACACTAGGTGTTCAAAGAGAAATCTATAAGTTTGGGAATCTGTTTAAACCCTCTAGAGTTGTTCTTAAGGGGCACTAATGAATAATTTTAAGAGATGGTCATTTTAAGTACTTGATTCATTCAATTATGGGAAATGTTTTAGTTTTTTGTTTCAATATTAGTTGGCATGAGCTTCCACTTGTTTGGTTTCTTGTTTCATTAAATAATAGGCACTAGATATATCTAGATTTTTTCTTAAAGGACATTATTGAAGGCTTCCAAGTGATAGGCATTTTTAGTACATGATGCATTCAATTATGGGAAAAAGGTCAGTTTTGTGTTTTAATCTTAGTTGTTATGATCTTACCCTTGTTTGGTTTCTTGCTTCACGGAACAACGTATCTATCTAATTAACTATTTGAGTACTGATTTGAGGAAGTTCTATCCTTTTCTCAAATCCTTGAGATGTCAAAAGTGAAGATGAAAAATGATCACTATGAAAATCATTTTTTATACATTCATTTATTTATATTTTGGTTTCAATTATTGTGGATTTTTTTCACTGATTTCAGGGTATTATTTTTGGTTGTTAGTGATGTAGATATTGGACCTAAAGGGTGTGGCATAGCATCATCTTGAGGTTTCTCACTAGTGCTGGAGTTGGCTCGATTTTTTTATCGTTGATGCTAGAGATGGAGCTGGATTGTGTATAGTGGAGATCTTGGAGATGAATGTTACTACATGAGGTTTCTAGTGTGCTAAAAGTTGTGGTATAGCTTGAGATAACATTTTGGTTGTACTTGGGGGGTGCACTAGGGATAATATTGGGGGGTTTGAGGGATCCTATTGGTGGGATAGTCTAACGTTTTCGTATTACATTTCATTATTTATATAATTAATTTTTTTTCATGTTTGAAAATTCTTGTAAATCAGATTTGGTTTAATAATTAAAATATATAAATTATATATGATAAATTAATAAATATAATATGAAATGTTAATAGAAATAAATTTATACTTTTTATTCAAATATAATTTATAAATAGATATCATATGTTGGAAATATTATTACCAACAGAAAAAATCATAATAATCTATTGATAAAAACTTTAACCAACATATATATTATTTGTTGGTATTATAATAATTGTAACACAACTATTTTATCTCTCATAAAAACATTTATCAACTAACTTTTTACCAACAATTTAGTAATAAAGACATATGTGTTGGTAAAATGTTTTACCAACAGAAAATCTGCTTTTACCAAAAAATATGTCCCGGTTTAAAAAAACTAAATATTTTGCAGTGGTTGTTTTTATTACTCCCTTAACCACCCTCTATTTCTCTCATTTTTTATTTCGGTATTTTCTGTCACTTCTATTGGATCATGGTGGAATTGACTAATTTTGATAGTGATTTCATACAGCCTAACAAGTGGGTATCAGGAGATGTTGTCCACTTATCACTACTTTCCATTTGGGTGACATATATCAGTATTGTTAATTTTCTATGATTATTGGCTTAAAATAATGAAATTTGGTGAATGACTAGGTGCCAATTACAGCGACCTTGACCCTAGAAGCCTAGAGTCGGTGCCTGAAACATGGTGTGTAATTTTTTTTCTTATAAAACATTCAGATAAAAATTACACAACTCATTCCATCACAGAGGATCATTTTGGTTTAGGTTCTAGAAAACCAGATATTGTTGATACATTTATTCAAAAACTTGATAAAGATAAACTTTATAATGATTCCATCACATAGGAGTACTCAAATCTTGGGAATATTCTAAGTCCTATAAAATAAATTGAAACTATAGGGTGAGCATAAGATTTCCCAAAAAGGGGTTTTAAAAACAATAAAATTTCTTTTTAAATCAAACAACCTTTGAAATAATCACAAAACATTTTCTTATAAGTAAAACATAGCTTCTTGAATCATGTCATCAACATTTTAAAAGGTTACTTGATAAAATTTTCAAGAAAATATCTTACACGAGAATCATATGTATTTACTTAAAAGATATAGTTAAAACATATATTAGAGTGTGCAAACAAGTAAAAATGCATGGAATGATTCATAATCCATAATACATAATTTTATCAAACCAATTTAAAAGGTTCTATGCAAGGTTGTAAGTACAAATTATCATATAGATTACCACTTTCATATAATTTCATAAGAAAAAACATCATGATTCACATGATGATTAAAAATTCCATTCATGGATGGATAAATGCAATATCAATTTTAGTTTTAGAATTTTGATAATAGATTCTATATCTTCCTTATAAAACATTCCAAGTACATACTTTATTTTTCCATATGATTTCATCAACTTTAAAATGATTCTTACTAGAATAACCGCCTGGTTGGTCATATACTAATACATAATGAGGGAATGTATAATGCTAGACTTTGTCAAGGCCTTTTTCCAAGACCGTGCATAATAATACATTCAAGGCCTCATGCAAAGACCTTATGGGTAAAAACCAAACATAATTCATCTCATGAGACTTAAATTTACCCAATGCATTGGAGTGATTTATAATTCCAAGTGCACATATCACATCATAACATTCATATTGCACTATATAATTTCGGGCACACCTATCACATTTTTAATGTCCAATACATTCCTCATATGTCTTAGTATGGTCTTATATTCATTATTTCCCATACCATAATGGATAACTACATTTCTTGATCCATGAGAGAAAATATCGTTCTTTCATACATATTCATAAATAAAGTGAATTATGCAATAAATGTAAAAATGATGATATTTGTTAGTTTTAGGTTATGGATTTATTAGATTTAATAGTGACATGAATGGACTAGTATGACATGCTTTTTCACAAGTGATAAGAACTAGTGCTCATAAAATAATGGGTTGTCTCATAAAATAACATCTCTTTCATTAAAACCCTTTCACATGAATTTGAACCTTTTTATACTATGATTTACATGTTTTTGTCTTTGAGATACCTATTATTCTTGTTTAAACCATGCATTTCTAATTAAAATGTCAAAATAGATTAAAACATGACTCAACTAATTAAAGGCATTCCTTGTGGAAAATTGAAATACAAAGTATGCATGTAAAACCATTATTTCATGTAAAGTATTCATGCATAAAAAGAAAAAGTAATTAAACACACGTTTCTATGCATGTACAATTATACAACTTACTAACATAGATAGTACCATTTAAAAACTTGAGAAGTCAAGATTAAAATGCATATATGTATATATCTAGGTCTGAAAATTATATATACACAGAAGGTGTATAATTGGGATTTCCATGACCAAAAACAAGTTTTAATAAAACCTTATAAATGTTCTACACTTTAAAAACATAATTGATCCATAAAATAGATTTTATGAAAACCTAATTCAGATTATAATTAAAACCCATACATGTATAACTGTAAATACACATATATATTTTCATGGTCCAATTAAAAAAACAAGTTGAATCCTTACATGATTTACATGTACTTAATGACATTATTTAAAAACATATTTTCATCATTTGAAAACCATAGAAACAGATTAGGTTTATTTGATAAATATGCATAGGGTTTAATTGAACACAAAACAAAGTACACCCTTGTATGTATAACATGTATTATGAACACCTTTTAGAAATGAATGTTCATCATTTGAATATCATAAAGTCAGAATGTATTTTCTATATAAACAAACGTATACATACATTTATATATGATTGTATATACATGAGTTGTAAACAAGGGTTTTACATATTAAAAAAAGATGAAAGAAACCCTTACATGTATTACATGTTTTAAGAACATCATTTAAAAACCAATGTTCACCATTACAAAATAATTAAAACTGAATTGGTTTGTTATATAAAGAAATCATATATACATATATAATTATATATATATATATACATAGTTTAAATAAACTAAACAATATTAACCCATATAAGTGTTATACACCTTAAAACACCAGTTTTCACACTGAAAATCATATATAGAAAACTTAAAATGAGTTTGGATTGGAAGTCATATAAAATTATACAGGCATATATATATATATAATTGTAAACCAAAAAAATGGATAGAAGGGTTTTTCATATTGAAATTGAAACAAAATAATCCCTTATATCTGTTGTATGCTTTAAAAACACTGATAAACACATTTACAAAACCTAAAATGAGTTAGGAATTTGAAGTTTTATATATATATATATCCATAAATACACAATTTTATAAGATTTTTCATAATAAAAATGAAGAAAATTAATCCCTTATTTGGCTTCAAGAGAGAGACAGGGTCGAGCAGTGTATTGAAGGGAAAAATTGGGTAGAGTTATAAGGGAAATTAGGTTTTATATAGGTTGTGTATATATATAAAAATTAATACATAAAATATGATCAAATACACACTAAAATAGACTAATTCAAAATTGGTCTAACACTCTAATTAAAATAAATCCTAAGCTAATTTTTGATTATATTATTATATATATTTATATTTGTAAAGTGGTTAAACTTAAAAGAGGAGCAAAGAAAATAATAAAAAGAAGACCAAAAGAGTTTTATGGGTAGAAATTGAAGGCTGGTATGAAGAGAATGGTGGAGGATCTCGGAAGAAGAAGGAGAAAAGAAGAAAAACTATGGGTCAATCCACTGGTTTGGTGCGAGGAAGAAGAAGAAGCAAGGAGAAGTCGTAGAAGAGGTTGGAAGGTCTAGATTAAAATGAGGCTAATTAGATGGATATGGAGATTTCCTCCATTTTAAAAACAAATGGACTATTGCAATTAAATTGCGGGTTGATCGAATGGATGTGGCGATACTGCAATTTTAATAACAGATGAGGGGTTGAGATCAACCACATTCGTAATCAGATGGTCCAGATAAAATGCGGCGCTAATAATGCGACAGTGGAGTTTGGACCCAAGAATAGAATGTGTGGTCCAGATCTCACACAGTGAGATCGAATGGTTGATATTTGATCTCCATTGAAAAAAAACACATCCCATATTGAAATGAGGAAGATTTAAAGATGGATTTATAAGCCTAGAGCTCCCATCCATCCATCAATAAGTTCTATTCCCCCTCCTTGGTACTTCCCCATACCGATTCTCCTTTACGGGCACGCTCTGCGCCCACCCTTTGTCGTCGTGCAACCCTGCACGGTGGCGCTGCTTCAATTCCTTCATGCACCCCTTTGGGCAAGCATGAACTCATGGCTAGCTTATACTGGCTGAGGGGAAAGCCTCAGCCACCTACTCCTAAGGAGTGGTGCGATCTACCCCTCAGCTAGCTAGAGGGATCTTCTAGAGGTAGCATATGTTTTTTATTAACTCTTTATTTAAAACTTTTAAAAATAAAATAAACCATATATAAAACTATAGAAAGTAGAAATGAAGTTTTCAATATCTAATTTCATTAAAAAAAATTTCATTAGTTTTATTAGTCTTAAACATTATTTCAACTTTATTTTAAACTTTGGAATAATAAAATACACAAACCAACATATAAATCACATCATGTCATCACTTAACCAAAAGTATAACTTTTAACTAATAAGAGTATTTAAAAACATGTTTTTGAATTCAAATATGTAGTTTCTGTATCAGAACAATATTTATATTTCTCTTTGAAATAATTGAATTAAACATATGTGCTTCTCTTTGTATTTTCATTAAAAAAATGGTCATGTTTTCAAATTCTTTTAAATCCTTAAAACATTATGATTTCAAAATGTAAAGATAAAAACATGTTCAAATATATATCATTAAATCATTTGAAAAAATTCATAATTATTAATATACTTAGATACCTAGAATTCATAAAATAATCAAAATTATTAAAAAAAATACCCAAAGGTTATAAGACCATATGACCGTTACAAAACCAATGGTTACCTAAGGACCTCAATGGCTACTAACGGTCAAAAGGTCCTTATAAATAGGTGTTTAGGGTATTCCAAACATTAAAAACAACTCAGAGAATATGATGCTCTACATCCCCTTAATTCATAGTATGGTTTTTGTTGTTCAGGCCATAATGTTTTTCATTGTGACCAACTTGAAAGATGTGCACTACCAACTTCGTCAAGTTGTAGTGTTTGGTGGTCTCCCAGTAATTCTGATAGGTCTCTTAGTATACATTCTAGGTTAGTGAGGTTCTTTTGGCCTTATGGTAGTGTAAGGTTTCCAGAATTCTTATTGAATAAAACATGTTTTTGTTTTCATTTTTAAAGTATTATTATTTTAGATACACCATTATTAAACAATCCAATATAATAATAATGAAAATATTATTATTAAAAAATTAACAATGTTCAGGGTGTTATATTATCCACCCCTTAAAATAATTATGTCCTTGCAATTTCATTTGTACTTACTGACACTGACCTTCTTCCATCCACCACGATTTCACCTCACAAGTACCACCGGTGTCAGAGATTTCCCCAGGTTCTGGTCAACACAGTTTCAAAACTCTTAACTTCACTGGTCGAGATGCAACGTGAGAAGCTTGGGTCATACTCATGTATATATCTAAAGTTTCTTGGGAGTGAGTCATAAGGGGTGTGAAGTTGGGATACATCAGCATGGACTTGATGTCTGCATAAAGAACTAAAGGACTTGACCTATAGAATTTCAAAGTCTCTTCCAATAAGACAATAGGACAGGATCTGACACATATATTCTACACGAAGGTCACCCCCACTTACAGATTCTCAGAAATCCCATAGGGATACAAATCGTTCGGCTAAGTGAAACATTTAAAAATACCCTCATAGTACTTCCACTGAAGTGCATAGGATGGAAATTGGGCATACACCATGAGGAAATAGTCAAAGCCTGGTCCTCGATGGAGATAAAGTATATGAGGATAGTTGGATATGTGGTAGATATGTTTTCATTTCAAACAAAGATTTGCAAAGGGCTCATAGTCTTATTGACATGACCTGTAAATTATAGTCTTTATAGCTATAGTAGGAAGGGAAAAAGTCTTGTTGGTGAAAATCCACTTACCATTTTAAAATTTTAAGAAAAAAAGAATACTTATCAAGGCATAAAAAAAATTTAGACTTGTTCTAAGTTTCCAGAGTTGTCTAAACTGATCCTTTGATACCAACTGTAGTGACCCTGACCCCAGAATCCTGGAGTCGGTTCCGGAAACATGGTGTGTAATTTTTTTTCTTATAAAACATAAAGATAAAAATTACGCAACTCATTCCATCATAGAGGATCATTTCGGTTTAGGTTTTGGAAAACCAGATATAGCTGATACATTTCTTTAAAAAATTGATAAAGATAAACTTCATAATGTTGCCATCACATAGGAGTACTCAAATCTTAGAAATCTACTAAGCCCTATAAAATAAACTAAAAACATAAGGTGATAATAAGAATGCCTAGTAAGGGGTTCTAAAAACAATAAAATTATTTTTTAAATCAAACAACCTTTGAAATAATCATAAAACATTTTATTATAAGGAAAACATTACTTCTTGAAGCACGTCATCAACATTTTCAAAGGTTACTTGAAAAAAATTTCAATAAAATCTCTTACCCAATAATTATATGTATTTACTTAAAAGCTATAGTTAAAAAATATATCAGGGTGCACATATATGTACAAAAATGCATGGATTGATGCATAATACATAATTTGATCAAACCAATTTGAAAGGTTCCATGCAAGGTTGTAAGTACAAATTATCACATAGATTATCACTTGCATATAATTTCATAAGCAACAGCCTGAAAATTCACTTGACACTTAAAAATTCCATTCATGGATTGACAAATGCAATATCAACTTCAGTTTCAAAATTTTGATAATAGATTATACACTTTCCTTATAAAACTTTCCAAGTACATACTTCATTATTTCATATGCTTTTCTCACCATTAAAATGATTCTTAGTTGAATAACCACCTGGTTGGTCATATACTAATACATAATGAGGGAATGTATAATGTTATAATTTTCCAAGGCCTTTCACCAAGATCGTACATAATCATACTGTCAAGGCCTCATGCCAAGACCATATGGGTAAAAACCCAGGATAATTCATCTCATGAGACTTCATTTTTTCTAATTCATTCGAGCACTGTATAATTCTGGGCATACCCATCACATCATAACATTCATATTGTGGTATATAATTCTAGGTGCACCCATGACATCTTTTAAGTCGAATACATTCCTCATATGTCTTAGTATGGTCTTATATTCATAGTCTCCCATACCACAATGGATACTTGCATTTATGGATCCGTGAGATATAATCGCATTCTCACATGCATATTCATAAATGAAGTGAATTATGCAATAAATGTAAAAAATACTAGATTTTTTAGTTTTAGGTTATGGATGCATTAGATTTAATAGTGACATGCATGGACTAGGATGAAATGCTTTTGCACATGTGATAAGAACTAATGCTCATAAAATAATGGGTTGTCACATAAAATAATATCTCTTGAATTAAAACCATTTCACATGAATGTGAACATTTTCATACTATGATTTACATGTTCTTGTCTTTGAGATACCAGTTATTCTTTTTTAGACCATGCTTTGTTAATTGAAATATCAAAATAGATTAAAACATAACCCAAATAATTAAAGGCATTCCTTGTGGAAAATTGAAATACAAAGTATGCATGTAAAACCATTATTTCATGTGAAGTATTCATGCATAAAAAGAAAAGGTAATTAAACACATATGCCTATGAATGTACAATTATACAAATTACTAACATAGATAATACCATTTAAAAACTTGAGAAGTCAAGATTGAAATACATATATATATATATATACATGTTGGTCTGAAAATTATATATATACATAAGGTTTATACTTGGGATTTTCACAACCAAAAACAAGGTTTAATAAACACTTATAAATGTTGTACACTTCAAAAACATAATTGATCAATAAAATTGGTTGTATAAAAACCTAATTCAGATTATAATTAAAACCCATATATGTATAACCGTAAATACACATATAAGTTTTTTTGTCCAATTAAACAAACCCAAGTTGAATCCTTAAATGATTTACATATAATTAAGGAAATTATTTTAAAATATATTTTCACCATTAGAAAACCATAGAAACAGATTACGTTTGTTTTATAAATATACATAGGGTTTAATTTAACACAAAACAAAGTAAACCCTTGTTTGTATAACATGTATTATTAACACCCTTTAGAAAAGAATGTTCATCATTTGAAAATCATAATGTCAAAATAGATTTGTTATATAAACAAATGTATACATACATTTATACATAACCATATATACATGAGTTGTAAACAAGAGTTTTTCATATTAAAACAATGTGAAATAAACCCTTACATGTATTATAAGTTTTAAGAACGTTATTTAAAAACCGATGATCTCCATTCAAAAATCATAAAAACCAAATTAGTTTGTTATATAAAGAAATCATATATACATATATAAGTATATATATATATATATAATAGTTTTAAAAAACACTAAACAACATTAACCCTTACAAGTGTTATATACATTAAAACGCCAGTTTTAACATTGATAATCATATATAGAAAACTTAAAATGAGTTTGGATCGGAAGTCATATAAAATTGTACACACACACAGACACACACACACACACACATATATATATAATTGTGAAACACAAAAATGGATATAAGGGTTTTTTATATGGAAATTGAAACAAAATAATCCCTTACATGTGTTATATGCTTTAAAAACATTGATAAACACATTTAGAAAACCTAAAACGAGTTAGGATTTGGAGGTTGTATATATATATATATACACACATTGGTATAAGAGTTTTTCATAATAAAAATGAATCAAATTAATCCCTTACTTGGATCTAAGAGAGATATGGGGCCGAGCAGTGTCTTGAAGGGGAAAATCAGGTAGAGTTACAAGGGCAATTAGGGTTTATATAGGCTCTGTATATATATATAACAATTCATACATAAAATATTAACAATTACCCACGAAAGTAGGCTAATAAAAAATAGGTATAACACTCTGATTAAAATAAATCCTAATATAATAAGTGATTATATTATATATATATACGTATATAATGTTGTGGAAACATAAATGTGGAGAACATAAAATAATGAAAAAAAGATCAAAAGAGGCTAAAAGGTAGAAATTGATGGCTGGTACGAAGAGAATGGTGGAAGATCTTAGGAGAAGAGGAAGAAAAGAAGAAAAATTGTGGGTCAAGACAATGGTTTTGAGCGAGGAAGAAGAAGAATTAGAGAGAAGTCATGGAAGAAATCAGATGGTCCAGATCAAAACGAGGTCGATTGAACGACTATGGAAAGTTCCACCATTTTAAAAATTAACGAACAGTTGTGATTAAATCATGGTTTGATCATAAGGATATGGAAATACCAGAGTTTTAAAAATTTATTAGGGTTCAAGATCAACCGCATCTACGATCGGACGGTCTAGAGAAAACATAGCTCTAATTCTGTGGAGGTGGAGTTCGAACCCGAGACTGGATTGTGTGGTCCAAATCTCGTGCGGGGATATCAAACTATGGATATTTGATCTTCATTGAAAAAACTCACCCCACATTGAAATGAGGAATATTTAGATCCATATTTATAATCTTGGTGATCCCTACCATCCATCAATAAGTTCTCTTCCCCCTCCTCGGAATCGTTTTGTAACACCCGAGACTTTTATGAGAAATACTTTGTTTTTATGTTATATAAATCATCAAAGGAATCTTTCACTACACACAACAATATCTTGGCTTGCTTTATATGCAATCGCGACCTTCCTCGATAGCTTGTGTCGTACACAATACCGAGTTTCACTAAACAACGATATGCTATTAAAATATTATTAAAACTTGCCGTTATGAATAGTAATACCCACTTTTTGAAATTGTTTAAATTTTATTTCTCAAAATGGACTTCATTTTTGGATTCGGAATATAGAAATTATCCTAGGGTGAAATTTTGGTATTTTTCTGAAAACTTTCAATTTTTGATGAATAGTGAAAACACTGGGTTACTATTTAAAAACTGACTTTTTATTTAAATAATTATTTATTTTATTTAAATTTATTTTAGGACAAAATTGATACATAATACCTATATAATTTCAATGCAATTCATTGGAGTCATTTTATAATAATTTTAAATATATAAAAATTTTATCGAACATTTCACCGTCTTTTACCCATCTCCTAGGAGAATTTCCAAATTCACATAAAACATAATTTTACTGCTTCTGTGAGAGGAATTTTGAAAATCCGAGAGACACGGTTAATATCAAGGACTAAAATGTGGTTCAATGAGATGAAAATAATTTTTTGGGAATAGTAACTTTTTACTTTTTTTACCACGGTTAAAAGTAAATAGGGTAATTAAGGGTAAAAATGATATTATTATTACCCTAACACATATCCTAATTATATTGGATAAGTGTAATTCGACCAAAAACAACCCTAGGAATAAAATATGACCATTTAGGCCCACTTGGATTAGATTAGGACATTTAATATTAATTTATTTAAAGAAGGGTTAAAATAGTTAAAATCAATGTTTAATAAGTAAATCATTTTTAATATAGGGTTATACATAAGATAAATTAGACTATAAATATTAAATATAAATATAAAAATATTTCCTACATAATGGTATTTTATTTGTAATTTATATACTTTAAATAATTTAATTTATTTATGACACAATGATGATGCAGTAATTATATTATTAATGAAATATTGACATAATTGATGTTATAAATACCCAAATAAATGTAATTTGAGACTTTTTATGAATTCCAATAATTTTATATGTTAATATGACATGTTAGTATTGATTTAATTAACTTTTTTCGAACTAATATTTCTGTTATGATTTTCACAAAAATCAATTACCAAATAGTGTCAAAATTGACATCAAATAGTTTTTAAAACAAATATTATATTATTAATTTTTATTTTATTCCTAAAAATATAAGGTTCGACCAAATGAATAATATAAGGTTATATATATTAATAATAAACAACTTGGGGTTATTTTTTATTGTTATAGTAAGTTTATTAACCTTATAGTGTAAGAAAACAAGAAGACACGGTAAAAGTTAAATTATCTAACTTAAAGTTAAATCTAAATGATATGGTTAAAATAGAAACCTAAACTTATCTTAATTATATTGGATGAGATTATTTAGACCCATCCCCACCTTATCTTCGAAATAAATTAATTTGGAACTATTAAAAACCGAATATGACATTATAATAAAATAATATTTTTAGTTTTTCCAAAGGTACCCCTCTCCTCCCTTATAAAAGGGCACCTCCTCCCTCTCTTCCTCACACCACTTTGAGCCTTCAAGCTCGGCCAAAACCTGAAACATTATCTTCTCAACTTCCCTAGAAACATCCTAGAGGTCCTGGTCTTCTTCAAAGACCAATTTTAGTGCCCTAAGAGGAGGTCTCAAAGAGGCGCTTCAAAGAAGAGGTAATGTCTGTTACCGATTCTTTCAACTTTATTTCTTCTTCTACTTCATCTTATTTAGTTGTTTCATCATGAAGTAATAACATAAGTATCACTAATATACTGATATTTTATTATAAGTATGAAACAACCCTATTTCTTCATCTATCCATCCTACGGAAAACGAAATCACCGCGCGTGCGTACGTACGGAATACCGTCTCTACGCCGTGGTATAATCTATTTTCCACCACCACCTTATTGGATGGGTATAATGGTTTAAATAATAACTATATATGATTATTTTTAATTTATATTAATTATGAAATAGTATAAATACACTCCAATACAATTCCACGATCATGAGAACGATATCATCGCTCGTGCGTACGTACGGAATATCGTCTCCACGATGTGATGCGACTCTTTCTACATGATTTTTATTGAAAAATGATTATATAAATGAATTGAATGAATAAATATGATATATATTATACTAATAAAATTATGTAAATGAGTTTTCTATCACCTAAAAATAGGAATAAGAATTTATTCAACAAAACACACATAAGAACTAAAAGTAATAAAAAACCCAAATAACAAGTAGCAATGAATTATTACTAATAATAAGCTAATAATATGACCATATATGATATCATAATAATGAGTATGATTCTTTAATAAGTCAATGACATCATTTAAATCATTATACAGGAGGTTCGGACACTTACGAAGAAAATCTGACCTAAGGTAAGGGAAAATCTCGCAATCTCAATTTTTATCTGAGATTTTTTATACTTCAGAATTTACTGGGGAATATTTATCATCCACATCCATGTTTCCTCAATATGTAATATTACTTCCATCCACATAAAATTTTTTAAATCCAATTTTACCCTTTGGTGAGTTTTTAGTAAAAGATATGAAAGGAATCTTTTTTCGTTTTTCGTACGAGGTACTTTTTGACTTTTCCGGCCAAAGTACGGGAAGAATGTTTTTTTAACTTATACGGAATGAATGGATTTTTAGAATATTATTTCCATGAATCTTCCTTTACAAGTTTTCAAGTTTATTTTTAATCAACTTCTTTTAGTTCAAAATTATATGACATGTTAAGAAAGGAAAATGTTTTTGAAGTAGAAAGGATTTTTTCCTCAATAATGGAGTTCAAGTGTTTTATCAAAATTATTTTCCATCTAATATAATATAGGGTTCAATTTATATCCCTATTTTTAAATTGATTTTATTATGTTATGATGGAATTATTTTTATGATATCCTTTTATGGATTATTTTATGATGACGTGATGTTTAAGAATCCCATTTTTATTACATGGGTTATGCTATGATGTATGGTTTATGATTTTGTGGCACACATAAGAATGGTATCATTATGAGATGGGTGGTACCTATATCTCCCTCCAATGAATTGGTTAAAGATTTATATCTCATGAGATAGACATGGCTGGAATGGCAGGTTAAACCGGTTCAGTGAAACATGACTGAAACGAGGAGCGAACTCGGTTCAGAAAAGGACTTTGTCCACTAAATAGTCTTGGAAATGAGTCTTGACTACTAAGAAATGATTTTATATGATTATGTTTGTATTCCACAAAGTTTCATGTTTTAAGTTATGATTATTCAAATTACATTTCACTTCTATGATTTATCCCATGTTATGATCTCTTTTGCAGGATAAGATTTTCAAAATGTTGTTTTCTTATAAATATGATATGTTTGATATTTCTTTTGTTTACCCTTACTGAGCATTTGAGCTCACCATTTTGTATATTTTCTTTCCCCAGGTCAGGTTGAAGGTTATTAAGTTGGATATGACAAAAAGGGACTCTAGATATGATGAAATAAATGGGAGACAACGTAGATGATTTATGAAACAGATGTTTATGTTTCCCAGTTTCTAATGTCACTGTACCTATATAGTCCTTTCATGATTTTGTTATATGTTGTAATAAGTGTACTTTAATTTTGAAGTATTAACAATTTATGTAAATTATGGGTCGTTATAGTTGGTATCAGAGGAAAGGTATAGTCAACCTTTGGAAACTAGGATGTGAAATCTTTAGTTAGAAACCTAAGGATATGTCTAAGCATAGAACACAATCTTAGTGTTTTAGAAATGGCCATGAATAACCTATGATAAGACCTTAAGTGTAAAATTTTATTCTTGATTATGTGGTTTTCCAATTATAATTAGTGTTGTTCACACTATTCTTCTTGGTTTTAGTCAATGGCTGGAACCCGAAGGAACCGTGTTAATGAGGAATCTGACGGGAAATACAATGATTGTCCCCCTGAGCAACCAAATGTTATGGGAGTTGGAATGAAAAATATTGTATCCATGCTCACACAACTTTCTCAAGCTATGAATCATGCAGGAATTCCAAACGAGCAAGGTAAGGAGCCAAATTCTGTGGAATCCTTCATGAGGCAGCGTCCACTTTCATTCAGCGGGTCTACTGATCCATTAGTTGCTGAACAATGGATTAGTACTACTGAAAAGATATTTTCAGTTCTTCAATGTTCTAAACATGATAAATTCATATTAGCAGTGTATCGTTTGGAAGGAGATGTTGATCAATGGTGGAATCTTATCAAGAATATGAGGAAAAGAGATAAAATTGATTCCATGGAATGGGACGAGTTCAAGAACTTATTTTTCAATAATTACATCCCTCATATTCTCCGAAAAAAGATGGATAATGAGTTTCTTAAACTAAAGCAAAATGATGATGAATCTTTTGGTACCTATGAAGCAAATTTTACAAGACATGCAAGGTACACTTCTGGTATTACTATCCAACCTGAGAGTAAGATTGATCAATTATTTAGTGGCTTAAAACCAAGTCTTCGAAGGACGTTATCCATAAGGGACTTCAATAGCTATGAGGAAATCATTCGATGTGATCTCAAGGTTGAGATAGAGATTGGAGTAACCCATCAGTCATATGGGTTTGATAATAAGAGGAAAATGGAATTTAAAGGAAAATCTAAAGAGCACACTGAAAAGAAGATGAGATTTCCATTATGCTCAAAGTGTGGAAAGAAACATGGAGGGAGTTGTCTTAAAGGGACAAGTAAATGTTTCAAATGTGGAAAAGAAGGTCATCGGGCATTTGAATGCCGCAATGATGGGAAGAATATGTCTAGTGATGTGAACAAAGAAAAGGCTACACAGAGTGCACCTCCTACACTTCAATGTTACAAGTGCAAGGAAATGGGTCATTATTCCAATCAATGCCCTAATCTAAGGATTTTTGATGATGATCGATGTCAACAAACTCTTAAGGCTAAAGACAAAGGAAATTCACATGCAATTTCTATCAGCGATGTGGAGTACGATAACGAAGTGGTGAAAGGTACACTTACCATCCACTCTAAAGTAGAAAATGTTTTATTTCATTCTGGATCCACCCACTATTTTATTTCTGAAGAATTTTCTAAGGGTATCACTGTATTACCTCAACAATTAAGTGTTTAGTTAGCTATGACAACCCCTAATGGCACAACAGTCGCATCAAAAGTTTATAATTCTTCTCCGATTGAAGTTTGTGGGAAAGTGCTTCCTGCAAATCTTGTGATCCTTCCTATAGTGGAATTTGATGTGATTCGTGGCATGGATTGGATTTCTCTACATGGAGATCATATCAATTTCTAAATAATGGAAGTCACATTTCATATTCCAGATCAATCTATAATCATCTATCGATGCAAGGATGAACATAACCTTCCATTGGAAATTTCTTCCATCTTATGGGTCTTGATTCCACTAAATGAAGGTTATTTATCTCAAATGGTTGGTGAGAAACTCACGATTAAGAATATTCCCATTGTACGGGAGTTTGATGATGTCTTTCTAGAGGAATTGTTGGGTCTTCCACCAAATTATGAAGTTGAGTTTTCAATAAAACTCGTACTGGGTGCTTTGCCTATTTCAAATACACCTTATAGAATTTCCACAATTGAGTTGCAGGAATTGAAGAAGCAACACCAAGAGAATCTTGATAAAGGATTCATACGCCCTAGTGCGTCACCTTGGGGATCACATGTTCTGTTTGTTAAGAAGAAAGATGGATCAATGAAACTCTGCATTGATTATCGAGAACTTAACAAGATCACTATCAAGAAAAAATATCCCCTCCCACGCATTGATTACTTATTTGACCAACTACGTGGAGCTCAATACTTTTCCAAGATTGATCTTCATTCAGGATATCATCAATTAAGGGTCAAAAGGGAGGATATAACAAAGACGGCTTTCCGTACAAGGTATGGACACTATGAATTTATAGTGATGTCATTTGGTCTTACTAATTCCCCTGTTATCTTCATGGATCTGATGAATAGAGTCATTAGAGGCTATCTTGATCAGTTTCTGGTAGTATTTATAGATGATATTATTATCTATTCAAAGAGCAAGGAAGAACATGAAGATCACTTGATAATTGTATTGAAGACCCTAAGAAAGGAGAAGCTTTATGCCAAATTTACCAAGTGTGAAATTTGGCTTCAAAATGTTGCATTTTTGGGTCACATAATCTCAAAAGAGGGGATATCTGTGGATCCAGCAAAAACAGAGGTTATCGAAAGATGGTCAAGACCAACAATAGTAACTGAGATCCAAAGTTTTCTTGGTTTGGCTGGATATTATCGACGTTTTGTGAAAGATTTTTCACTATTATCTATTCCACTCACCAAGTTGACTCGGAAAGGAGTTAAGTTTGTTTGGATGGAGGAATGTGAAGATAATTTCAAGGAGTTGAAAAGAAGGTTATCCAGTGCACCTATACTCACACTTCCTTGTAGTAGAGAAGGGTTTGTGATCTACAGTGATGCATCCAATAAGGGGATGGGGTGTTTTCTTATGCAAAATGATATGGTGATAGCTTATGCCTCACGACAGTTGAAAATCCATGAGCAAAATTACCCAACTCATGATTTGGAGTTAGATATGGTAATCTTTGCATTAAAGATTTGGAGGAATGATCTTTTTGGAGAAAGGTGTGACATTTATACTGATCATAAAAGTTTAAAGTATATTTTCACACAAAAGGAGCTGAATATGCGCCAAAGAAGATGGTTGGAGCTGATTAAGGATTACGGCTGCTCAATTCATTACCACCCTAGGAAAGAAAACAAGGTGGAAGATGCATTAAGTCGACAAGACCATGCTAGGTTATCCATGATGAGGATCACAAAAGATCCAATATTTATTGATTTACAAAGGATGGATCTTGGAATTATAATGGAAGGGGAAAAATTGTGTCTTTCTCAATTGAATGTTCAACCATCTATACATGTGAAGATTAAAGAGGCGCAGAAAGAAGATGTAGAGTTACAAAAGAAGGTGAGAAATATTCCGGAATTCAACCTTGATTATGATGGGATAATAAAGTTTAGGAATCGGGTTTGTGTTCCTCCCATCCCAGAATTAAATAAGGAGCTTCTGGATGAGGCTCATAGTTCTTCATTCTCTATTCATCCTGGAAGCATGAAGATGTATAAGTACCTAAAAGAGTACTTCTGGTGGGATGGAATGAAAAGATATGTTGTTGAATATGTATCTCGATGCTTGGTTTGTCAGCAAGTTAAAGTTGAGAGACAAAAGTCTAAGGGGATGTTACAACCATTACCCATACCAGAATGGAAATGGGAAAACATCACTATGGACTTTGTCACTGGACTTCCTAAAACATCCAAAGGCAATAATGCTATCTGGTTCATATTTGATCATCTTACAAAGTCTGCACACTTCATCGCTATTAGAAAGGATTTCTCTCTGGATCATCTTGCAAGGATATATGTGAAGGAAGTGGTAAGATTGCATGGAGTACCACTTTCTATTATATTTGATCGGGATCTGAGGTTTACATCAAAGTTTTGGCGAAGTCTTCAGCATACTCTGGATACAAAGTTGAGTTTTAGCACTGCTTATCATCCTCAGACATACGGTCAGTCTGAGAGAACAATTCAAACTCTAGAATATATGTTAAGAGCTTGCTCTATGGATTTCAAAGGTGGTTGGGATCAACACCTACCTTTGGTGGAATTTTCTTATAATAATAGCTTTCACTCCAGTATTCAGATGGCTCCTTATGAAGCTCTCTATGGAAAGAAATTTTGGATTCCAACTTGCTGGGATGAAGTTGGGGAAAGAAATATATTAGGACCTGATCTTGTTGATGAGATGGCAGAAAATGTCAGATCTATTCAACAACACATAAGAGCAGCTCAGAGTCGAAAAAAAAGTTATGCCAACAATAAAAGAAAATACCTAGAGTTTGAATTGGGTGATAAAGTGTTCTTACGAATATCTCCTTGGAAGAGAGTAATGAGATTTGGAAAGAAGGGAAAGTTGAGCCCTAGGTATATTGATCCATTCGAAATACTGGATCGTATTGGGAAGGTAGCTTACTGATTGGCACTTCAACCAAATCTATCTCAAGTTCACGATGTGTTCCATGTATCTCTCCTGAGAAAGTACATACCTGATCCATTACATGTACTCAGCTCAAAAGCTGTACCACTGGAACAAGATCTTTCTTATGAAGAACAGCCGATAGAGATTCTCGATCATAGTGAAAAGGTCTTACGGAACAAGACCACTATCTTGGTGAAAGTTTTATGGAGGAACCACCAATTAGAAGAAGCTACATGGGAGCATGAGGATATGATGAGGGAGAGGTATCCTCATCTATTTGTTACAAAGTGACGAATTTCGAGGGCGAAATTCATTTTAAGGGGGGTAGAATGTAACACCAGAGACTTTTATGAGAAATATTTTGTTTTTATGTTATATAAATCATCAAAGGAATATTTCACTACACACAAAACTAGCTTGGCTTTCTTTACATGCAATCGCGACCTTCCCCAATAGCTTGCGTCGTACGCAATACCGAGTTTCACTAAACAACGATATGCTATTAAAATATTATTAAAACTAGCCGTTATGAATAGTAATACCCACTTTTTGAAATTTTGAAAATTTTATTTTTCAAAATGGACTTAATTTTTGGATTCGGAATATCAAAATTAGCCTCGGGTGAAATTTTGGTATTTTTCTGAAAACTTTCAATTTTTGATGAATAGTGAAAACACTAGGTTACTATTTAAAAACCGACTTTTTATTTAAATAATTATTTATTTTATTTAAATTTATTTTAGGAAAAATTGATATATAATACCTATATAAGTTCAATGAAATTCATTGGAGTCATTTTATAAAAATTTTAGATATATAAAAATTTTATAGAACTTTTCACCGTCTTTTACCCACCTCCTAGGAGAATTTCCAAATTCACATAAAACTAAATTTTACCGCTTCTATGAGTGGAATTTAAAAAATCCGAGAGACATGGTTAATATCAAGGACTAAAATGTGGTTCAATGAGATGAAAATAATTTTTGGTGAATAGTAACTTTTTACTTTTTTTTACCACGGTTAAAAGTAAATAGGGTAATTAAGGGTAAAAATGATATTATTATTACCCTAACACATGTCCTAATTATATTTGATAAGTGTAATTCGACCAGAAACAACCTTAGGAATAAAATATGACCATTTAGGCCCACTTGGATTAGATTAGGACATTTAATATTAATTTATTTAAAGAAGGGTTAAAATAGTTAAAATCAAAGTTTAATAAGTAAATAATTTTGAATATATGGTTATACATAAGATAAATTAGACTATAAATATTCATTAGAAATATAAAAATATTTCCTACATAATTGTATTTTATTTGTAATTTTTGGACTTTAAATAATTTAATTTATTTATGACATAATGATGATGCAGTAATTATATTATTAATGAAATATTGACATAATTGATGTTATAAATACCCAAATAAATGTAATTTGAGACTTTTTATGAATTCCAATAATTTTATATGTTAATATGACATGTTATTATTGATTTAATTAACTTTTTTCGAACTAATATTTCTGTTTTGATTTTCACAAAAATCAATTACCAAATAGTGTCAAAATTGACATAAAATAGTTTTTAAAACAAATATTATATTATTAATTGTTATTTTATTCTTAAAAAATCTAAGGTTATGACAAATGACTTATATAAGGTTATATATATTAATAATAAACAACTTGGGGTTCGTTTGGCTTGTTATAGTAAGTTTATTAACCTTATAGTGTAAGAAAACAAGAAGACACGGTAAAAGTTAAATTATCTGACTTAAAGTTAAATCTAAATGATAAGGTTAAAATAGAAACCTAAACTTGTATAAATTCTATTTGATGAGATTATTTCGACCCATCCCCACCTTATCTTCTAAATAAATAAATTTGGAGCTATTAAAAATTGAATATGACTTTATAATAAAATAATATTTTTAGTTTTTCCAAAGGTGCCCCTCTCCTCCCTTATAAAAGGGCACCTCCTCCCTCTCTTCCTCACACCATTTTGAGCCTTCAATCTCGGCCAACCCCTGCCAAATTCTCTTCTACACTTCCCTAGAAACATCCTAGAGGTCATGGTCTTCTTCAAAGACCAATTTTAGTTCCTTAAGAGGAGGTCTCAAAGAGGTGCTTCAAAGAAGAGGTAATGTCCATTACTGATTATTTCAACTTTATTTCTTCTTCTACTTATTCTTATTTAATTGTTTAATTATGAAGTAATAACATCAGTGTCACTCATATACTGATATGTCATTATAATTATTAAACAACCCTATTTCACCATCTATCCATCCTACGGAAAACGAAATCACCACGCATGCGTACGTACGGAATACCGTCTCCACGCCGTGGTGTAATCTATTTTCCACCAACACCTTACTTGGATGGGTATAATGGTGTAAATAATAACTATATATGATTATTGTAAAGTGTTATTGATTCTGAAATAGTATAAATACACTCCAATACAATTCCACGATCATGAGAATGATATCATCGCTCGTGCGTATGTACGGAATACCGTCTCCACGATGTGATGCGACTCGTTCTATATGATTTTAATTGCATAATGATTATATAAATGAATTGAATGAATAAATATGATATATATTACACTAATACCATTCTGGAAATGAGGTTTCTATAACCTAAAAAGAGGAATAATAATTTATTCAACAAAACACACATAAGAATAAAAAGTAATAAACACCCAAATAACAAGTAACAATGAAATATTACTAATAAGAAGCTAAGCATATGACCATATATGATATCATAACAATGAGTATGATTCTGTAATAAGTCAATGACATTATTTAAATCATTATACAGGAGGTTTGGACACTTACGAAGCAAATCGGACCTAAGGTAAGGGAAAATCTCGCAATCTCAATTTTTATCCGAGATTGTTTATACTTCAGAATTTACTGGGGAATATTTATCATCCACATACATGTTTCCTAAATATGTAATATTATTTCCATCCACATAAAATTGTTTAAATCCAATTTTACCCTTTGGTGGGTTTTTAGTAAAATATATGAAAGGAATCTTTTGTCTTTTTTCGTACGAGGTACTTTTTGACTTTTCCCGCCAAAGTATGGGAAGAATAATTTTTTTAACTTATACGGAATGAATGGATTTTTAGAACATTATTTCCATGAATCTTCCTTTAAAAGTTTTCAAGTTTATTTTTAATCAACTTCTTTTAGTTCAAAATTATATGACATTTTAAGAAAGGAAAATGTTTTTGAAGTAGAAAGGATATTTTCTTCAAGAATGGAGTTCAAGTGTTTTATCAAAATTATTTTCCATCTATGATAATATAGGGTTCTCTTTATATCCCTATTTTTACATTGATTTGATTATGTTATTATGGAATTATTTTTACGATATCCTTTTATGGATTATGTTATGATGATGTGATGTTTAATAATGCCATTTTTATTACATGGGTTATGCTATGATGTATGGTTTATGATTTTGTGGCACAGATAAGAATTGTATCATTATGAGATGGGTGGGACATATATCTCCCTCAAAGGCATTGGGTAAAGATTTATATCTCATGATATAGACATGTCTAGAATGGAAAGTTAAACCGGTTTAGTGAAACAGGACTGAAACAAAGAGCGAACTCGGTTCAGAAAAGGACTTTGTCCGCTAAGATAGTCTTGACAATGAGTCTTGACTACTAAGAAATGATTTTATATGATTATGTGTTCATGCCACAAAGTTTCATGTTTTAATTTGTGATTATTTTAATTACATTTCACTTCTATGATTTATCCCATGTTATGATCTCTTTTGCAGGATAAGATTTTCAAAATGTTATTTTCTTATAAATATGATATGTTTGATATTTCTTTTGTTTACCCTTACTGATCATTTGAGCTCACCCTTTTGTATGTTTTCTTTCCCCAAGTGAGGAAGAAGGTTATTAAGTAGGATATGCCAAAAAGGAAATCTAGATATGATGAAATAAATGGGAGACAACGTAGATGATTTATGAACCATTTGTTTATGTTTCCCAGTTTCTAAAGACACTATACCTATACGGTCCTTTCATGATTTTGTTATATGTTGTAATAAGTGTACTTCAATTTTGAATTATTAACAATGTATGTAAATTATGGGTCGTTATACGTTTCGTACCGATTCTCCTTTGAGGGTTTGCTTTGCGCCCACCCTCTACCACCGTGTCACCCCGCACAGTGGCACCACTTTGGTTCCTTCATGTGCTAATGTGGAATAGCGTGCACTCATGGATGGCATGTGTTGGCTAAGGGGAAAGGATCAGCCGCCTATTCCTCAAGAGTTGTGTGAGCCGCCACCTTTGCCTGGATAGAGGGCTGGGCTAGGGTTAGCATATATTTTTTTTATAAACCCTTGATTAAAAAATTTCGAAAATAAAATAAACCATATCTAAAACCATAGAATGTATAAATAAAGTTTTCAATATTTAATTTCATTGAAACAAAAAATTTCATTAGTTTTATTAGTCTAAAACATGATTTCAACTTTATTTTAAACTTTGTAATATTAAAATACCCAAACCAACATATAAATCATACCATGTCATCACTTAACCAAGAATTATAACTTTTAACTAATAATATTATTTAAAAACATGTTTTCAAATTCAAATGCGTATTTTATATATCGAAACAATATGTATACTTCTCATCGAATAAATTGAAGTAAACATATGTGATTCTCTTCATGTTTTCATTAAAACACAATGGTCATGTTTTTAAATTCATTTTAAGATTTATAATATTATGCTTTAAAAATATAAAGATAAAAACATGTTCAAAGATATAACCATAAAGCATTTGAAAACATTAGGAATTATTAATATACTAAGATACATATAATTCATAAAATAATCAAAATTATTAAAAAATACCCAATGGTAATAAGATTTTATGACCGTTACAAAACCAACAGTTACCTGAGGACCACAATGGATACTAACGGTCACATAGGCCTTATAAATAGATGTTTTGGGTATTAAAAACATCAAAAACAACTTAGTTAAGATGGTTCTCTACATACCCTTGATGCTGGGTATGGTTGTTGTTGTTCTGGACATAATGTTTTTTCATTGTGACCAATCCAAAAGATCTGCACTACCTACTTAGTCAAGTTGTTGTGTTTGGTGGTCTCTCAGTAATTCTGATAGGTCTCTTACTATAAATTCTCGGTTAGTGAAGTTATTTTGGACTTATGGAAGTGTAAGGTTTCCATAATTCTTATTGAATAAAACATGTCTTTGTTTTCATTCTACAAGTATTATTATTTTAGATACACCATTGTTAACCAAAACAATATAATAATAATGAAAATATTATTATTACAAAATTAAAAGTTTTCGGGGTGTTACATCGATGGTTATTTATTTGTTATGAGGTTAGTGTTTGGGGTGTTTTGCAGGCCCTCTGAGTGTTGTTGGTTGTGGTTATGGCGTGATAGCGATGCTCGATGAGTTTTTTGAATGTTATAACTCTTTTTCTTATATTAAATAATTAATTATAATTAATTATAATTAATTATTTATGACATGTGATATAAGGTACGAGTTTGGGTAGTATTCCATGCTTGGATGAGGCATTGTGAAGCTTAACTTAGGCAGTTACTCCTTCACAGCGGTAGGTGGTCCCTTTAATAAAATTTCATATGATTTTTATGCATTATTTCATGTTGCACATATGTTTCATGGGTTCTGTTAAGAGTTATAGGGACCAATAGTATATGAGATATGGATATAGGATGGTGTTTGACTTTTTATGTTTGGGAAAACTGATATTTAGCACTTTTTGTTCTCGGGGTCACCCGATAAATATGTTTCCTATAGAAGTGGGAGTTGACTGAGTTGAAAAGAGACCTTTTATAGGTTATAGGGTTCAATATGTGATGTGGGTATCTTAGAACCTATCTCCCTAGAGATAGTTATATGAGTAAGTGTGTCTTAAAACTAGTAGTGATGGGTGTGATGATTTTTCATCTCACGACTGATGAGTAACAACCTCTTGAGGGTATTCTAGGGTGTGGTGAGCACTATGAGTGGGAATATCCCTTCAGAACTAGATGAGGTGTGACAAAAATAATTTCATCAATGTGAAGGCCTAAGATATCTCCCTTAGGAAATGTTATATGGGACCTTAGTGTGGGTTCTGATCTTGGTTGTGACTTGGCATCAAGACACCACAGGGCATGGTGAGGATTGACCCAGGATGGTCCTTAGGTAGTGGGAGAAGGAGTGTTGAGGGGTCTAATGAAGATGTGGATAAGGCCTTGGGATCTAGGTCAAATGAGAATTTGGGAAATGACATTGCCTATGGGTGAAAATTAGGAGGTCGTGGTGATAAAGTGAGATAGGGATGACTCTGGATGACCCAATTTATGTCTTGATGGGTGATGTGAGAAGTGCTTCAATGAGGGAATAAGTCTTGAGAAACTATCACCCAGGGTTTAACCGGAGAGCTATGAGACATGTTGCGTCCTATGTACTAGTTCTTGTAGTACCTTTACATGAGTATGAATGGGTCTATGTATTATAGGTGATCTTCTTAGTGCCTATAGGGATGGTTAGATGTGCTGAACATGCCCTGATGCTTTTGGTATTAGGCCAAAGTCCTTTCCAGATGTGTATTGCGTTAGTGTACATGTTTTCAGGCCCTACCTTGAGTGATAGTGTAGTGGTTATGGAAGGTTCCATGTATATGAATGAGAGGGACTGATTTAACATGTATTGAGTTAGTGTACATGGGTTGATAGTGATATAAGATCTTACTTGGAGTGTCTTGGGTCATGGAAAATGACCACCCCAATGGATGGGTCATGTGACCAGATCGATGTAACCTTCCTAGAGTGATTAGCCAATGGGTCAATATATAGACTAATAACCATGTCCAATGTCTATAGATAGTTTTCAGGGTATGTACGCCACCCTATTCAAATTATTTGGGTATGGGTCATGCATTGGTGCAATGGCATGATGAGACAATCAGGTGGATTTTGGCATGGCTCTGAAGTAGATATCATTATATGGCATGGTGTCCTTGTTATCACACAATAACCTAATGTGTAGGATTTCTTGGTGTCTTGGTTAGAACATGAAATCCAAAATACTTGTATGGAATGTTTTTTTATTAATTTTACATACACTTATATTAGGAATATACTAGGGGGACTTGGTGACACCCTACCAAGATGTATTTCTCACACCCTGCATAGGAACTTAGAGCGCATACAGATCTTATTTTCTTCTCTCAGGTTTAGTACAGGATGTTTATTGGATTGAGTCAGGGTAGCTCAAGGGTATCAGAGATAGGGTATGTGAGGCTAGAGGATAGTAGTAGGGCCAGTATACTTTCATTTTATTTATGTTTTTTTTTTAATTTGGGATTGGCCCAGTTGGAGATCAGTGTATGCATGATTGTATGAATTCCACATGGAATTTATTATGGCATTGGGTCTATTTCTTTATGTGTGCTTTGATTATGTGATGGATGTTTTTTTTACATTACATTGATCATACGACTCTGATTTGAGGTCATAGTCACCCAAATGTATGTATTAGGCCCTCACCAATAGTAAAAAAACTCTGGTGTGTGTGGAGGAGTGTTTGAGACCATATGGAACTATAGGTCTAGCATTACTGAGTTTCCTAGGGCTGAGGAATTACAAAGTTGTATCATAGCATTATTTTATTTTATGATTTAGGGATATGGTAGATATGTGGTCTAGGATTGTGTCTGATCTTTTTATGGACCTTTGACTGGTGAGTCAGGAACACCTTTTGGGGGGAAGTCCTAGTTACCAAGGGTATGGGATTACTATTCTTAGTTTTTTTTGTTATGGATTATGTGTTCATTGAATATGATGAAGTTACTATGGATGTGATTTTTAGGGTTTTTTTCTCTTGGTCCATTGGTAAGAGTCCCATGGACATGAATCATGATTAGGCATGTGGGAATCACGTGGCTTGCACCTTCTTGTGTGTGATTGGATTTTATGATTTGTGTTCATTTTTTTAATGTTTAAATAATAACTTGTACAACATTTTACAGTGTAATCTGTTGGTGTAATTTTACTCAACTGGACCATGATATTTTCTATGATAGTAGTTCATGTGGATCCTATTACTGTATGATCCTTAGTGATGGAACGTAGTCCCTTCATTAAGGGTTATGTAGGTGATATTAATGGGTCGATGTAGGAATTTTATGCCTTAGTTATGGATACCTAATGGGTTTGGTATAGGCTTCTGATGAATGAGATGTAACATACCAACATGTAATTCCATATAAATCACATCTGAGTCAATTCTCCACTAACCCGAAGAGCATTCCCAATCTTCACAGGCCAACAACAAGCACCTAGGCATCCATAATTAACCTTTGGGAATGATTTATCACAAAAGAGAAAACAATATTCAAATTACACTATGAAAAAAAAATTAGATAAACGAATCAATACATACATCTCAGAGTACAAAGAGACACTATAAAAGATAAAATCAGAATATAGCAACCAAAACTCGTCTCCTGGTGGTCCATGACCACACACCATATTCTAAGTTAACCACCCTCAGTCACCAAGCACAAACCCATAAATAAATATGAAAGCATGATAAATTGTTATAGGATCATAAATACTATAAACACCAAATTGTAAAAGTAGGGTTTGATATACAAATCTCAGTAGGGTTCCACCAAGGAGTCTATGCACTTGATTTATAAGGTAATTAAAATATGATAAAAGAGGAGTAAAATAAAGTGAGTGTGGGAATTTTTCATTTAAAAAAGGAAAATAAATGCATATAAATCATTTTAAATGTTGATGGGTTTAAAATAGTTGTTTAAATATTTAAAAATCATTTACTAAACCAAATTTGGAAAAAACTCCATTTCACCATTTGAAAACTAATCCTTTTCTTGAAAATCATTGAAAAACATTTCACATGCTTGATTCATATCACACAAGAAAAAGTAATAATATGCACGTGATATCAAGATCTATAAAAGAGTCAATAAAATAGAGTCAATGTGCATTATATCCAAAAAAAATAGATCAATCAAGAGTAGTATTCAATCAAGTAAGGAAACTCCAGTTCTAAGTAGTGACAATAAATGTTATCATGTATTGAAAATCAGGTATATGGATTTCGTGTTTAACACCTGTATATGATAATGATTCCACCATAATCAAGCTAATAAAAATACGTTATTATTGATCATCAATCTTATATCTAGTCTCATGGTTCTCAAGAAAACCAGTTTCATGCACATCTGCTTTTAGGGCCACATGTCCATAGCCCGAAACTTTGATGTTCTCTAGAGATCTAATAGATGGGGTGTGGGTCTACCATAAAATAATATATCTAGTTCATATCATCTAACTACCAAGTTTTTTGTGATCATTCAAAAGAGGTCAGTAAGATAACCATGTTATGAGGATCATAACATGTATCCTTATCGATATCAATCATGGGATCACGCCTTCAACATTTCAATCATGGGATCCTACCATAAAATCACACCTCACACACACCACTGATCTCCCTAGAAGTAAGTAATCACTTTTTGAACACCCATAAATGGGAATTATAAGAATAAATAAAGTTATATTAACGGGTTATTGCCATAAAGGATCGCCATAAAGTTCCAATCAGACTATCAAATATCCTCAATTAAATTCAAATTTTTTTCTTAAATTTAGTATTTAAAATGGGTAACCATACCCACTTCCTTTCAAAAACCAACATGGGAATTTCAAATGGTCCTTAAAAATAATAACTTTGTTTAAAATAGACCAAATTCATTCAAGGAAAGTATCACATATTTTAACCCATTTCATAAAATTAAAATAATTTCAATTTAAAAATTAAAACCTGGTCTAAGCCCTCACTTTCCACAAGTTAATCATGAAAAATCTCTGAAAGGGAATTAAAATAAATTCAACATTCATAAATTTAAAAAAACATGGGAAGAAACCCATATTATGTTAAATTTATTTAAAATATACTCAAAGAGGATTTAACATGGAAATTCAAGATCAAAAATTATAAGAAATATTTTGGAATGAGGCACATATCTATAAATTATCATGAAATAATGAAATATAAAATGAAAGAAAATAATAAAAACACTTACTTGGAAAATATAGAATCCAACCATAATAGATTTGAGATCTGTTTCCTCTGATGGAATTCACCATATCTTAGAAGAGGGATCTTGATATAAGTGACAAGAGATTATAGATCAAAAATTATACATAAACTAACCATGATCCATTGGATCAGAAGGCCATCATAACCTCTAGGAATAACATATCAAAATAATAAGAGATATTAAAGGGAGAGTGGAGGAGAACTTACCAGAAGAGGATCACTAATTTGATAGGCACTTTGATCCACCAAGATATGAGGTTGGGAGGGCCAAATCAACTCTAGAGGGATCCTAAATCAACTAGAATAGGTTTCATGGTTTTTCAGCATGGTTTCAAAAACCATGATCCAAACATATTCCCTCCTATGGATCTCAAATAAAAAGTTCATGGTTTCTTGGGAATGTTTGTATGGTTTTTACTAATCATGCACCAACCAAGATTTGTCTTAAAAGCCTTAAAAATCACCATCTACCTCCAACAACAACCCAAAACAAGATCCACACAAAGGGGGGTTATAAAAAATGGTTAAAATCACTAATAAACTAGTAAGAAGATGTTAAATTCCTCCTACCATAAACACTTTATATCCCCAAAAAATATTTTAGTATGAAATATTAAACAAGTTGACATAAGAAGAACACCATCACTCATGTTTTTAGGTAGATAATCCACAGTCCAAAAGAGAGACCCACCCAAAGGCTGACATCATGCATAACTCCAAGATCAACACACCAAGATCATTACAAGATTTCAAACATGAGAAAGGCTAGAGACCTAGGATAGGTATCCCCACCATTTAAAGGTTCATAAAAATGGTGTAACATGAGAAAAGTACATCACTTGAATCAAAATATGAGACTTCAACAACTCGCTAAGGAGGACATCAAAGGGTTGAAACCAAAAACCTTAAAAGAATAGTATATCCAAACAAATAATGATTTCTATAAGAAATAACACTATCATGGTTCATATATGATCAAATGTTGACAATAAAGGCACATAACTAACAAGGATTTCTACCTTGGCTAAGTACTTGATGGTAACATAAGATTTTCAACACCGAGCCTCACCCCTCTATAAGCTCTTCAAATCACACTCTAGCAACTATGGGTTTATTTTCCATTGAGGAGTCACATCATCATAGTTACCATAGTAAATTTTCATGTTTTATCTATGTCTATCTATAAAGAGCTCAAAAATCAAGGTTAGTGAACAATATGGAACTACACCCTGACAAGGGAAATCACCCATCACATCAAAATTGATCTCTAACTACCAAGAAAAAATAATATGATACCATGGAACAACATCTAACATGAATGATATCTAACATAGACCATAGGAATACATCCATGAAGGAAACATAAAGGGATTTTGAAGAACAACAACCCCCAAACAACTTGAGCTTTCTCAAAACAAGATTCCACTCCATCGCTAGGAGAAAGACGAACATCAAGGAACTAAATTTGTTCCAAAAGAAAGGTTAAGAATACAAGATTTCACATCCACAAGAGAAAACTATAGAGATTTAAAGAAAATTAAACCATCCACATAATGAAAACCAATTTCAGAAGAGATCATTCACAAATATCTTAAAAAATAAATTAAGATCTCTAAAACGAATGGTTTCCAAAAAAAAATCAATCTATAATAAGGAAAAACTCAAGAAATTTCCACTCCAGCATTAGAAATAAAAAACTGGATCAACTTCAACCATCACTGATAGCTCCTCCACTATGTGAATAGCTTAACTCCAAGGCTAATGGATAGATCCTTATTATCTAAAAGCATATTCTATCATATAGTTATGAGATTATGATACTCAATTAAAACATACCTTTCTAGTCTCCCAACTTATATAATCTCTTAAGGTGACTCAAATAGACCCAGCTCTCACTACTACAAAACTCGCATATAGCAGTGATGATATTTAACAACACTCGAAAAATTCACTGATAAATTTCATCATTATCATTGCTAAAATAAGCATTGATAAAAGAATCCCTTTCTGAGTGCTAAAAATGCTGATAAAATGCACACTTTATCATTGCTTCATTTATAGCATTGAAAAAAGGTGTCATTTATCAGCTATTTATTTTAGCACTGATAAAGGAAACATGTATCATTGCTTCATTTATATTACTGATAATATTTATTCTTTATCAGCACATTTTAGAACTGATAAAAGTTTCCCTTCATCAGTGCTTTTTAGCACTGATAATGTTCCAAAATAAAATGAAAAATTAAAAAAATAAAAATAAAATGAGTAAATTAAGAAAAATATAAAACATTTTATTAATTAAATAATTATTGATAAAAATGAATAAATTTAATATACATATATATAGATTATAAATATTAATAAATAATATATATTAAATATATATATATATATAAAATGAATCAGTATAATATATATAAAATTTTAATTAAAAACATATTAATGTATTATTCATTTTTAATGTTTTTTTAATTTTCAATTTAACCTATATTAAACGTTGTGTGTTGCATTTATTTCATGTATGTGTGTGTGTGTGTTTTAATGCATTTGTATACCCAAACGTGCACACAAATATATCTATGCAACATATAGAAACACATACACCTAATATTTATGTAATTTATTCAAATTTTTGTATATTTTAGAATTTCATTATAACATTCTATGTTTAATATATATTATGTTTTTAATTGGTAAATTTTATTTATTTTCTTTTAATATTATAGTTACGTAATTCATTTTTAATGTCTTTTATTTTTTATTTTATTTTGGAATGTGACCATTTTTGTTATGTATTTATATATATTTATTTATTATGTTTTAGTATTTTCAATATGTATTCATCCACTTGAATATATATATTTATATCCATATTTTTTTAAAAAATCATATTTAATTAAGAAAACTTATCCATTTTTTTAATATTTTTAATGTGTACTCATTTTGAATTATTCAATTTCACTCATTTTTAAAATGCATGTATTTAAGGGTATATTTCCATTAGTCATGTTAAAAATATTTTTGTAAATAATTATTTATAAATAAATAATAAATGTATATTTAATATAATTATAATTATTATAAATAAATAATTATTATTTTTAAATAAGTATTTATATAATTATAAATAAATAATTATATATATTTAAATAAGTATAAAATTATAATAAAGTTATTTAAATAATTATAATTACAAAACTTTTAATGGCACTTTTTTAGTGTTAATAAAGATCAATCTTTATCAGTGCTAATTAAGCATTGTTAAAAGATATATTTATTAGTGCTAAAATATTTGCACTCATAAATATGGCTTTTATCAGCGTTGATAATGCTCGAGCTTTATCAGTGCTAAAAATATACTTCTAAAAGATATATTTATCAGATCTTATAAAATTAGCGTTGATAAAAGGGATCTTTGTCAGTTCTTTTTTGAAATAGTTGTTAAAATTGACCCCGATCTATTTAAAAACACCTAACCACCTCTTGGTCAGTCACTATTCTCAAACTCTCGTGGAAATCCTCTACTCCTGGTGAAACTCCTCTTAGTTCCCTCGGATTAATCAAGTCTATAATCCAATGTATTTTATTTTATACTCTTCCTCTATTATTGTTTAATGTTTTGGGTTCTGATTTTTTCATTTATGTGATGTTATTAAACATGAAGAACCCCACATCTCATCTTCTCACTACTGAAATACAATGAGGGTGTTTCTATTTTATCTTTTTTCACCTTTCATTTGTATTTGACTATCCAACCCATTTGTCCCTAGAGACACACATAGATGGTTTACTCTTTTATCAACATTAACAAGGAGACCTATCAATCCCATCAATTTTCTCATCATTTAAATATTATAGGGTTCCAAAATATAGGTAGTTTCTCAAATTTAATTCATCTTATATACTAGATTATAGATTATAAAGGCTTAATTATGGGGTTTTTAAGGATTAGGGGATACCAAGTTGTGTCCCTCATTTAAAGTTGATGAGCATGTGATGACCAAGGTAAGTGTAAAAATAATTAAACATGTTTTGTGGATTTTGGTTATTCATGTAAATTGTTAAACAATTAAGTGGGTTGTTTAGATTTATGATTTTGACAAATATATTTTTATTGAATTCAAAAAAATATTGAATTAATTAGTCACATTCCAAAAATTATTTTAGTGATGCATGTTGGGATATTTTTTTAATTAATTCAAAATTATTATTAAACTTTAACCATGGGTTACAGTGAGTGATGAGGAATTTCTTTTTTGAGAAAAGTGTGCTCAACAATTTTTTTTAAACTTTCTAGATTGGATAGAGTTGAGAAATAATTGGGTAAATGGACATAGAAATACAGACCAACATACAAATTGTGTATTTACCAATAGTAAGTAAGTTATACATGGTTGGATAGTTGACCAAAAAACTATGAGATGGGATTTATTAATATATTTACTAATCAAAATAGAGAGATAATTAATTTATGTGATAAAAAAATAATTTTAAAATTCATTTAACATGGTGAATAATCATAGAGATAACAAAAATTGATTAAAATATACTTTTGATGGTTTGTATATTTATGTCCTATAAGTCATGGTAATTTTTTATCCATGTCCAAAATGCAAAAAATAGAGATAAGATCCCCCTATTATAATTAACCCTTTGTTTCATTCCATACACAAACCTCTCTTATTCTTTGATTACTATTTAACACTGGGTTAAGGTGTTATCACTCCTTCAGTGATTGAGGGTCCTCAAGAATATTTCTATGATTGAAGGCAAGTGTAATCTCCTCAAAGGATAGAATACTTTGTTTGCTACTTCAGTGTTATAAATCAAACATATTTCATTGAAGCTTAAAGATTGATTTCACTGATAGTATATTACAAGTATTCCATGGGTGTTATTTTCTTTTTTTCCATTCACATTTATCCTTGATATAAATCATCTCTTTTCTGTTTTTTATCCCTGTAATGATCATAGGATGATACCCTAAAACTCATAAGTGGCATCATAGTCTTGTTCATTAAGGAAACAATGTATTAATCTATTATTTTATAGAATAAGTAAATGTCATATTGTATTATGTTAATATCATATATTATTATATGAAATATTTCTTTGTTCAGCAATAGAATATGGACATTATATATCAATTGAGGATACTTTTGAGTGATTCCATTAGTGTAGGTTCCTAGGAAACTTTAATACTTAGATGCTTGATTGTATTCCATCTCTTGATGATGGACTGAACTCCCTCTTTCAAACTATCCTTCCTACCATCATCAAGAGATGGAAGGCAATCAAGTATTTGAGGATTTATTAAATAAAGGTAGTGAAGGTTATTTGTACTGTAGTATTGAATTATTATATATCTTTTCAAGATTTCATGAAATATACATGAAATTGTGGACTTTTATTCACGGAGTGTATTACATTGTTGTTATTCAAGACAAATTAAAAGTTTTACAACTCATACAAACAATGGATTCTAAAAATTATGGTGTTTCCAATCCTGAGCAAGAACAAATTGTTGATAATGAATCTACATAAATATTAGGGGCTCAACAACATTTTGATTAAAAAAATGAAAAAAAATAATGATGCAACATAATAGTTTTGAATAAAATTATCAAGGCAAGATGTCAAGGTATAAAATTTGAAGTTTGTTGGAATCAATGCAGCAAACCTATTAACCCCAACTAGTCAACATTCATTAGTTATATTGGGGTAACAATGAGGATAAATTTCTCTATAGATATTTAATCATGGTGTCGCATCCAACCTATAATGAAAGAAATACGTGGGAATGATATAACAGTAATGTTACAATATACATTCTCTATTTTACTGAAAAATTATATAACGAAACATTGATTTAGTTTTCATTATTCCTCATAGACTTCTTTTATTTTAGAATATTTCCATAATAAATTTGTCCAAATGGCCACTGGAAAATCCCATAGAGTCTTCCCGACTCCTTTGACGAAGTTACATCATAGAGATGTTGAGAGAAAATAAAGACACACCCACCACATTGTTATGCGCACATTATAAAGTAGAAAACATGGACTGCTTTCAAAAATATTCACAATGTGAAATAATTTTAGGTGCATTATGATTGATGATATATTATTTGACATTATTTATTTTATCCAACTTGATTCAAAATTTATAATTTATGAAACAAAAAAGAGTGATGAAAATAATGAACGTGCATCAAAACCAGCGTACCCATATCACAAAGGAAGGATGGGGTACACTTTATTAGAGAATAAATTGGTATATATTTTAAATCAACAATAATAGTTTAATTATGTGATATGAAACAACATATGTTCCTTTATTTATATTCAGATTGAGGAATCAAAATCCAAAGCCACTTCCATCCCATGTCATGTGCTATAGAAGGAGGCTCATGTAAATAAGGATGGTATATTTGTTGATGAAATAAAAAAAATAAGTATGGGAAGCATGTATAAGTATGGAATAATAGAAATTAGTTATGATTTATAACAACATTACATAAAATAAATATGTTCATATTTTTTATATGGTTTAGACATAAGAATCAGCAACGACTGTACCTGAAGAAAAGCGAATTTTCGTAGATTTGAAGCAGCCTGAACAATATGGTCATTTTAGAGGATTGGGTTTTGGATTCTATCTTAGAACATATTTCAAGAAGATAAACCCACATGAATATATATAATATGATGAGATGAATGCAAACACAAATAGACCCAATGCAATATATTATTTTGTGGTCTGGTTTACCAGACTAATGTATAAGAAATGATTAAAGCAAACCAGTGGTGGAGAATAGATATGGACATGATCGAAATGATCCCTCTAGCTTTGAGTATAGTCATTCCCACCAAACCTTACCAAGGTTAATAAATTTTTTTATTACTCTTTCTTCTAAATGTGAGTCAAACAACTTCCTACAACTTTATATTACTAAAATTATGAAAGGTTTAATTGTATGTGATTTTTTTTGGTCAACACCCACATACTACCATGTTGTGAGGGGTATAGTGTATAATATCCTGGGAGACCAGCTAAACAATCAACTCCTCCCAACAGATCACATGTGAGTGGGGATTGACGTTTCTTATGATCTGACTACTAAGTTTCATATTCCACTTGATGATCCAGATATTACAACAGTCAAACCTGCTATTAAAGCATTCATATCATGGACATATAATCATATAAATATTCATGAGTTACATATTTAGCAAAATTTTTCATATGAAAAATTTGTAATAGTTGATGATAAAATATATGAAGTGCGGTATGATATTATAGATGGATAAAGTAGTAGAGAAATGAAAGGTTGAATCCATAAAATTTAGTGAATCGAACAAGAAAAAAAATGAACTTCTGAGAGTACCTTCTCTCCACCAGTTCTAGAGCAACATTTATTAACATTACAACATCATGGAGAGACCAAATTTAAAGATAAAGCTATGTCTTGCATTAACTATGAAGAAGAAATATTTGGAGCTTCTGTTACAAAAATAATTGGTATCAAGTATCTAAATGATATTCTCAAACATGAATGGTTGGTCATCTCAACTGTGAATACATACATAAGGTACATTTTCATTATACATCAATCCAAATAGTGAGATAATTTTTTTATTAAAGTTAATCACTATTCATATTTTGTACAAGCGTTTATATTACAACTATATAATGGAAAGATTGTGCGAAGCAATATTTGGATTAATTAATCCCAGTATCATTTCTACAATAGAAATTACTTTAGAAAACAAATAAATAGAGAACAAAAAAGATGAATTAATCGATGTGTTTAATAAAAAAGCATCAGACGACAGACTCTTTTTGAAGCCTACAATACAAGGTTAAAACTCTACAATCTAATAAAATACAATATATTTTTAATTATTTCATTACTTTATTGTTTTTTTAGGAAGCACTATATGTTTATAGAAGTCAACATAGACACCCTGAATATTTATTTTTTTGAATTCAATACATGTAATTCCAACCAACCGACCACACATGATGTGTATTGTGAATCATCAATACAATAAAATCAACATTTTATAGATAAACTTTGAATAATATTTTCCGTCTATGTTTTAATGAGATTTTTTTATGAAAGGGAGGTTTCTAAATACAGGTTAAATCATGGAATGAGGTCTGTGTGTGACAAGATAAAGCCTATGGATTACTAAAAATGGAAAAAAAACTAAGGTATGTATTGAAATATTTAACTATCAAAACATTTCATAACAATTTACTTATTTTGTTCAATGTTTTTGCAGTGTCTGAAACAAGATAATGCAATTCATTACGAATATTATATTTAAAATTTTATTAGAGAAATCATACAACATTAAAATACCAGCCTCCCCCCAACAAGTAATTTCCAAAGGTAATTATATTTTCATTAAATATATTTCATAATCATTTTTTTGTTTATATTTTCTCAGTACTATAAAGATTTTTGACAAAAGAGTTACAGAAAAGAAGTAATCAATTTGTTTAGAGATGAGTGGGTAGTGTAATTTTTTTCAGAATGCATACCGACAAAAAATTTAGGTGATTACATGATATTTTTGTGGTCTAGTAGGAGTTATGACCTTAAAAATATATTTGGGGTGTGAAGAATTAGTGTCAGAATACTTATATATTTTTTTGATCTCTTTCTCAAGGAGAAGATTAAGGAAGGAAATCAATTTGTTTATAAGCACTGACCTATAAACAATAATTTTTTAAAAAAATGTAGAGGTGTAGGTGAAGGAATAGGCGGAGGCGTAGGTGAAGGCAGAGGCAGATTTGTAGTTGGAGACCGATGTGGAGGAGGAGGAAGAGGCGAAGACTGAGGTAGAGATCAAGGCGGAGGAGGATAAGTAGTGCTGACTTTCAAATAATAAAATTGATGGGTATTTAAATAGAATAAGTATCATACCATGACTGTGTTTGAGAATAATATTTTAAAAGTGCACCCAACACTTTTCACTTAAGATAAGATCCATTTTTCATATTTCTAGTTTAAAATGACATTTTAGTAAAAAAACACATGTGGCATAATTAAAATTGAGAAAACACGATCAGATTATTTTGGTACTTTATTAAAATGATACATACATAATTTGTAATGTGTAGGGATCATCCACACCTCAATCTGATGCATGGTATGACCAGTATGACTCCAAGTGTGTATTTTTTTATTCAAAAGTGACATTAATTTTAGTAAAAAAACAACTTACATATTCAAAAATAAGAAAACACATTCATATTATTTTATTACTTTATTAAAATTACCCATACATCATTTGTGACATGTAGAGATTAGACGCACCTCAAACTGATGCACGGTGTGATCAGTATGACTCCAAGTAAATATTATTATTCAAAACTGAAATTAATTTTAATCAAAAAAATTACTGGCATACTAAAAACTGAGAAAACACATTTTGATTGTTTTGATACATTTGGAAAATGATCCATGTGTCATTTGGGACATATAGAATTCAGCCATTATTAAATACGATGCACATTTTGACTCCATGTGCATATTTATTATTAAAAATTAACATTAATTTTAGTAAAAAAACAACTGATATACTCAAAACCAAGCAAACACATTCATATTATTTTTGGTTCTTTAGTAGAATAATTTATAAATCATTTGTGACATGTAGGGATCATCCTCACATATATCTGACACATAGTGCGACTGGTATGACTCCAACTGCATCTTTTTTATTCAAATGTGACATTAATGTTAATCAAAAAACAACTAACATACTAAAAACTAATAAAATTCATTCCAATTGTTTTAATACTTTTGGAGAATGATCCATGAGTCATTTGGGACATGTATAATTTAGTCACGCCTCAATCCGACACAAGGTGTGACTAGTATGACTCAAAGTGTGCCTTTTTTATTCAAAATTAACGTTAATTTTAGTAAAAATAACAACTGACGTACTCAAAACTGAGAAAAAATCATTCTGATTGTTTTTTTACTTTAGGAAAACAATCCATGCGTCATTTTTGACATGTAGGGATCTTCCAAACCTCAATCCAACTCACAGTGTGACTGATATGACTCCAAGTATGTCTTTTTTATACAAAAGTGACATTAATTTTAGTAAAAAAACAATTGACATACTAAAAACAAAGAAAAACATTATGTTTTTTTTGATACTTTAGGAAAATGACCCATGAATTGTTTGGTACATGTAGCATTCAATCGCGCCTCAATCTGACGCACGGTGTGACCAGTATGACTCCAAGTGTGTCTTTTTTATTCAAAACGGACATTAATTTTAATAAAAAAACAACTGACATACTCTATAATAGTGTTTTATTTTTCATTATTTGTTTTATAAATTTTATTACATTTAAATTCAGTATTTTTATCTTATTATGGTATTTTCTTTGATGTTTATGTTGATGCAGTGTGTTGTTGCTTCATGTTGCACCTATTTTTGGTGATGCAGTGTGCTGCAGTATCACACTATTGTTTTCAAATTTATCAATTCTATTAAATTCACTGATAAATATATCTATTATCAATTCTGTTAGATGCTCTAAAAAAGGACTCATTTATCGGTTCTTAAACAGGGGTTGATAAAATCTATCTATATCACTGCATTAAAAAGCACTGAGAAATCATACTTTTATCAACATAAATAAAAGCGCTGATAAATCATACCTTTATCATCGCAAATAAAAGTGATGCTAATGGTTCTATTTATCAACACTAAATAAAGGCGCTGATAAAATTGTGATTTATCAGTGCTTTTATTTGCGCTGATAAATATACCCTTTATCATATCTTTTTTAGAACTGATAAAAGTGATGAACTTTTAACCACATTAAGATTATTAGCGCTTTTCTAGCACTGATGAAGGTCGATTATAGTGCTATTATAGGTGGGTTTTGTTGTAGTGTCTTATAAAATCTTATATCTTTTAACCACAAATTCTTAGGATGACCAGGTGATCCAGACTGGAAGCACATGACATGCCTCTTCTTTCCCTAAAAAGATTGTACTTACTCAACCATGAATAAGGAATTATTCCCTTCATGTTGTTTTACTAGATCCACTTCAAATGAAAAGAACCTTTCAAGTATTTCTAGATAAGAAGTCAACCAACCAATAGGCATGTAAGTTACTAGTTCCAGGTTAAGAACTTTTCTAAATTAGATAGACTTAATAAATCCATTAATAACAACCCTAGGTAAGAAACATCCATGCTTGAGAATTTCTTGGCTTAATCCGCAACCAATAACTCATATTGACTAAACCCCAAGAACTCAGAAACTTTTCCCTTTTTCATTTTCTTAGGATATGACCACCAAATACTGACAAAATTGAATAATTACCAATACATTCTTTCATATATATATGAGAGTAAATCACAACTTCCCCCCAATCATGGCTAGGTTTCTCAAATAAGGAGTTGATGTAATTGACCTTTAGCACATCAAGAATCTTGAGAGAATAAAATATCCTATCTTATTCTTCAAGACATTTCACTACTTTAGGTTAACCCTACTGACCACTATAAAAATGTGGTCAAAGATACAAGAAATACTGGATGGGTTCCAAGGTGTAACATACTAGGTTTTTGGAGTGGGTCAAATTCCTCATCCATTTTGTATTTTTTTATTTTGGTGGGTAGACCAACTCTTTTCTCATTTAACAAAACATAATTATTAGAGTTTATTTAACCCAATTACATTTTTTGGATGGTTTTAGAGTCTTGTAAAATTCCTCTATGTTTTGGTTGGGTTTTGGCTATGTCAAAAGATGAAAACTCATATTTTCAAAGAGTGCAGACTAGGGTGTACAATTTGGAAAAATTGTACGGCCACCCAAAAGTAATAGTGTGTCCTCCAAATTTACTGAGCACAGTTTGGAAAACTATACTATATTTGGTGCATGACCATGTAAGGAACTCTATAATTTTTAGAAGAGGGATACACATAGCTTGCTTAGGGTTAGGGAAAACTCTATGCAAGACACAATCTTAGTACCACTTAACTAGTGGATATACATTGGATTAACATGGTTTGGCCAAACCATGTGAAATAACTGTGCGGGGTCCAGCTCTTAAGAAGCAGGAACTACACGATTGGTGCATGATTAGACAAACTGTGTGGCCTAACTGTGAGGGTCATTAAAGTAGTAAAATTGACCAAATTTCCCATACCTGTTTTTATGTTTTCTCCTTCCTTTTTCCTCCCATAAATGTGGGATTCCTCCCCCAATGGATAAGGAGCTTCATCCTCTCCACTCTTAGGCTTTGAACTCAAATCCTCATCTAAGCTCCATTTCTTGATCTGTCAAGTGTGTTGGAACTACATTGGTAAGAGATTAAATCCTCTTATCTCTTGTATCCTTTTATCTCCCATTACAGTGTGCCAAAATTGTGTGAGCTAATTTACACTATTGTTAGGGTTTTCATCTAAAATTAAAATTTCTTCCAAATTGGCACAAATTATAGGCTATGATCGGATGAGCAAGCTTCTACCAACACAATGTAGGTGGTTCAAATATTTCTTCGTGTTTTTACTATTTTTTGGTGGGTTTCTTTGAGTGCACCATTGGGTAGTCCAAGTGAGACCCTAATAATTTAATTTTTGTCTTTTAATTAATTAATTGAACCCATGAAATGCCTATGGGAATTCCCTTTCAAGTCTATAAATGGTTTGAGGCTAGTGAGAGGCTTCATACCTTGGGCAGTTTAAGACAAGGTGTTTATTAAATTAAATTGAATTTTTTATTTTATGTGAATTGCTTATGATGAGTTCCATGGGAACTAGATAGCCTTGGATCAAGGATTGAGGTGGTATGACCATCTAGATTGAGGTGATGTTGGTCATCAAGTTGGGCTTGGACCGGATACTCTGGGTGATTTTGATCACCTATTGGGTGACTTGGTCAACAGGATAAGGCAATGAATTCCTTAGGTTTCAATCATGACCTGGTTGATTTGATATGTTTTTCACCATTAGGTTGAGAGACACTGTCTCAAGGGAATGAGGTGATGAATTATGTGTCTTATGGACTTATTTGGTAATTTCCACTCACTCGTGTTGGCCAATGCACCTTTTGGAGTCATGTGCACATAATATGACTCAAATGATGAGGTGGTATTATCCAATCATGTGGGTAGAGGCCTCTATTAGATACGGTATAGGATGATAGTTCGAGGTGCATACTATATAAATCCACGGTGATCGTGAGGAGCCATTGGTTGAAAATGTTGAGACAATCGGTTGGGGGATGAGGCTCACTGTAATTGAGACCATTGGGCTAGAAATATATGGGAGGACAAACATCATCATTACATGGGATGTCAGCTATTGAGCCGATGGTGTATTTATTTGGAAGATAGGTATCACTATTCCTTAGACATCATTCTTTGAGTCGATGAATTTTCTTTCGAGTTGAGGGCCTTGGGATTTGGTACTTGATTGGGCATGCCTTTGGGATGTTAGATGTGTCATGGTACATGAGGTGTCTGTTGACACAAGGTGATGAGTAATTCTATTAGAGGTGTAACCTGAGGTTTCACATGGGATGAATTCCATCAGGGGATTCCTTGGGATATTGCTAAGGATCCATCCCTATTCAGTTTTACGCCATTATCCAAAGTAGGTGAATTGTTTCCTTGTGGCTATTGAGCATAAGGAAAGTATGTTTATTTATGTGACTTGCATGTGATTCTTTATTTACATTTTAATAAACACCTACATAATCATAGATGTAAGATAGACACATGTTAGTGGTGGCTTACTAATACTTTTCTCACACCCTTCACGGGCCCTTTGGGACATGTGTAGACTTTATGAATTTGTGATCAAGTAAAGTTTAGGGATCAGGAGTTAGATCTTAGTGTTTGGGTTAGCATGGGATGGAGAGGGACAATGGGTTTTTGCCTCAGCTAGAGTTTCCTTTTTTTATTTTGTATCAGCGTACTATTATATGTACATACTGAGGTCGACCATAGGAGACCCTTTTTGTTTACTATATTTTATAAACTATTAGGTATTTATGTTTATCTAAAAATGGTATGTTGGGATGTTTAATTTTTAAATTGGTATTGATCATGTTAATTATGATTTCTTTTATTACTATTTCTTGTGCTTCTACCATGGGAAAGTTATTGGTCCAGTGTTTGTTGGTCTTTCTATTCTACTAATTTATATTTATTAGACCATTATTATATTAGCCCCAAAAGATATAGTCTCCCCAATATCACCTCATTAGACCCTCAATGGTATTCTTTAGCCATTAGAATATGGGGAGGTGTGCCTAAGTCTTAGTGGGACTCAACTCGTAGCACTGTTCGGGTGGCTAAATGGGTCAGGGCACTGCAAATTGTTTTAGAGCAGTTCTTGAATGGGAAGTTGTGGAATATTTTGGATGGATAATATTGATATCATGATTCTTGTCTTTTAATTGGTCTTACTATTTGGGATATGGTTTAATTGATATTAGGATTTATTCAGAACTGGGTTTAGAACTCGTGTTTGGGTGCCTACAGCCCCATGCACAGGAAGCAGACCAAGTTTACAGGGCTGGTAATTTAAGTCCCTCTTTGATAATTTTACATTTGATATGATTTCCACCTTGATTGGTGCACTTTTATGTGGTTATTACCTATTATGTTATTCTACCCTTGGTCATCTATGGTAATGGAGGAGATGTTTGACCCTTGGCCTGACATGGCAAGGGGTGTATTTTTGTGCTTTATAGCTAGGGAAACAGGATGATTTATATATATATATTTGTGTGTTCTTGTATTAGAAATGTTTTGTGATATGTGATATATATATATTGATATATGTATGGTCCTAGATCTTATAGGAGCATGCATGGATAATGATATCGGGTGATGTGGATCACCAGGTTAGGCGACGTGGTTGTTGGTTTGAGGTGACATGGTTCATCTAGATGGATGTGGAATTAGGTATATAGACATGATGTTGGATTTATATATAATACATAGATCTATTATGGATGGGTAAGGAGTCCATGAGGTTAGGATGTCATGAGACATGGTTACTATGGGGATAGGGTAAGGGTAGTGATATTATGATGATTGTTACTACACCAATCTATGTGATATATATATATATATATACATATATATGTTGGTGTGTGGGTGTGTGTGTGCGTGTCTGTTATAATGTTTGTATGACCATGTATTAGTATTCAGCAGGTTACCACATGGGTGACTGTTGGATGGAGAACCAGGCGAGTGGTGATAGGGTACCACTTTAGTGGGCACATGTTGAGACCCCTGAGGGTCAAGATGAGGTCCTCGAAGGTTAGGCATAGCATGATTCATGGGTACATGCACATTTATAGGTGAGGATCCACCTTATTTGATAGATTTTTTGTCGTGTATTGATGAGAAACTTATAACTATTCCAATACGTGTTATCCAGGGTATCGATAGGGGATATTAGGGAGTGGATCCTTCCATGTAATACCTGACTCCAGAGTTCTAGTAACAGCACCCACCATTTTTTTAGGGTGAGGGTATACCACAGGATTTTGATAACTGGATCGAGTCATTGTAGATGATCTTCGAGTAGCTTGAGAAACCACCAGGGTGGAGGGTGAAGATGGAGATGTACATGCTCAAAGGAATGACAAATCATTGGTAGGATGTGAAGGTCCAGTATGGAAGAAATGAGGGACTGGCATGTAATGCCTTCGAGGATAAGTTCTTTGATAACTTCTTTCCATATATAATGAGGGTGGATATAGCTCTGAAGTTATTGATCCTACAACAAGGTGACATGTCCATCATGGACTATACAACAACATTCATCGATTTGTCTCATTTCACATTTGGTATAGTGGGTGATGACACCTAAAGGGTGAGATATTTCAAGGATGGTTTACAAAATTCCATTTGGGTGAAGGTAAAAATCTTCAGGGTGGCCTCATTCTTATAGGTAGTGAATAAAGTTCTCATAGTTGAGGAAAATTTGATGGAATGTTCATACGCAAGCTGGGTGATGATGTCAAGTGATTTCAGTGGAGATTATTTGGATGGTAGGAAGTGGGGCAAAGAGGAGTTCCACCAGGGCGTTTAGGCTAGAGACTCAAGAAGACCACCGAGGAGTGGGTCATCAATGATGTGCTTCCAGTGCGGGTGTCCATAAAAAGCATGGAAATTGTGAGATTAGGCACCGAAGGAGTTCCAAGAATGTGGGAGGGTTGGGAACCTCAAGAGGTTTTATAGGAAGCCTTATCAGAAATCCAATAGTCTGAGACCAGGGAAAACACAGTGTTCTAAGATCATACTAAGAGTGGAACTATAAGATGGTAGCTGAAATTCATCTACATTCGAGGGTCATGGAAGATACTTTGGGAACCAACAATGGGATCAGTGTTCATTGGCTGGTGCAGTATCACAGGTAGGTCATGCTTGAGGTAATTTGTCATCAGGCCAGCTGCATGTGGTTGAGCTACTAGGTTCAGAACAAATTGGAGAGTCGATTACTATGAAAGGTATGACTTGGGTCTAAACATGACCTTTTTTATTTTAATTTTGAATGTACCTTGTGTATTAATATCCATTTTTGGTGTATTAGGTGAATGATATGTATCTCTAGACTAAATAGGTGTTTGTTAATAGGTTTTCATTGGTTTGGATGTGTTATATATATATATATATATATATAAGTTTTTTGGCACTGTGATTTAAATATGGCCATCAATGTATGTGTGGATTGTATGATTTGTATTAGAATTTTGGAATCAATGAGATATGGGTTACTCAAAGTGAATAAGTTTCAGGGACTCAGTATGATGCGAGATCTATATAAGGTGAGAGGCACCAGGACTTCTTTGGCAATATGTTCAGATACAGAACCTCATAGGTTCCATGGGATCCATGGGAAAGAGGTGAGCATCTGATGAGATGTGGTATTTTATGAGTGTAAGATGTGACATAGGTATGATGTGAACACCTGAAGAGGTTTAAGAGTGATGATGCATCATAGGAGGACTTTTGAGTCCAGGGATGGTCAATGGACCATCAGTTTTATTTGATTTTTTGGTTGGGAATCAACCAAGGTAGGTAACTCCTAAATTGGGGAGAGTCTTGGGAGAGTTTACCTATGGCGTGATGTCTAGGGTAGTCTTGGGTTCTTAGAACATGATGGGTATGTTTGGTACCATCTTTGGGTTTTTTATAGCTTGAGGATGTGCTATGTTAATGTGGGGAGATAATAACATCCCAGGTTTTTTGAACGGTTCAAATTCCCCACTCATTTTTTATTTTCAAAGTTTGAGGGTAAACCAACTCTTTTATCATTTAATGGAACATAATTACAAAAGTTTATTTAAAAAAATTCCTTGTTTTTGGATGGGTTGAGAGGCTTATAAAATTCCATAATGTTTTGGTTGGGTTTCGGGTGTGTCAGAAACTAGAATCCCATCTTTTCAAAGTGCATAGACTGGGGAGAATGGTTTGGAAAAATCATGAAGCCTCCAAGGAGTGACCATGTGGTCTTTAAATTGTAATGAGATTGTTAATTATTATTCCTTATTCTATTTTTTCGATGCTTCCTCCATGGGAGGGTTACTGATCCAGTATATGTTGGTCTTTCTTCTCCACTAATTTAAATTTATTAGATCATTAATATATTATCATCAGAGGTTATAGTCTCCCCATTGTCACCTATTTACACCCAAGCTTCAAGTCGAAATCCTTTGGTGTATGGGGAGGGGCACCTAAGGCCCAGGGGAACTTAGTTTGTAACACAATTTGGGTGGATAAATGGGTGGGGTGCTACAAAAGGACTGTAAATTCTTTGTCTCCACCTATCGATTCAGATTAAGGGTAGATTCATCAACATTATATTCCACTTCTGGAAAACATGATGAAATACCTTGAGGAATATACCATTAGACCAATATTCTATCTTTATTGAAATAATTTTTGGGATCCATTTATAAACATCACAAAACACATGCATATCAACTTGGGCATAAAAGAACACTCAAATTGAGAACAAAAGTTTTAAAAAAAGTTAAAACCCAATTTTATCAAATCATCATAGATTTCAAATAACACATGATTTCTCTATTTGTGAAACATTTCTCTTTCCTTTCAAAAAGATAAATATTGTTATAAATTCATCATAGTTTTTAAAAATCCTTTACCATATCATGGAAATCATTCCATGGTTTTCAAAACTTTCATCCCATTTTTCAATTTCAAAACCTTTCTCATTTTTAAATATATTATAAAAAAATCTTCTTAAAATTTTTTTATAACATCACACATGAGTATTTGGAAATAAATTTTTCCAAAAACACATTTCATAAGAAAATACCTTTTGGTAATTGAAAACACATTTCAAAGAAATCAACAAAACATTCTTTAAACCGCAAATTTGATTTTACAAAAGGGTATAAAAAACAATGTGATTAGATATGAAATAACCATGCAAGAGAATGAAATAGAAACACCCAATATGTCCATTTAAAACATGAACCCCCCAAACTAACCTCACATGAGTGAGGTTATTTTGGAAACAAGTGGGCAGGTAACCAATTTTATATTTAAGGTAGAACAATACATGGCCTAGTCAGATGGGATGGTAAACAACACATCAACTTTACAATAGCTCGTGGATTTACTTCTTGAATAGTAACACTGATTCTTCAAAATTTACCAGATCATGAACGCACAATGCATCTATGGTCATATTTCCATTACAACCCAAAACTCATAATAGTTTCCCAAAATCAAATATAATATCACCAGGAATCTAAATTTCAATAATCATTAGGAAAAAATAACTCAAAATAAAGACTCAAGTCCCTAATTTCCCTAGTAACTCAAGTCTCATCGTGAAGTGGTGATGATCAAGCAACCATTCACAATATACCTCTTGAGTCTCAACACTTACTTAATGTTATTCCTACTATGAATCACCCCAAATAACATAAGGTATTTATAAGAGATGTACTTACTTTCAATTAAAGACCTAAACTGATACTACTTATAATGAACTAACCCATAATTCCATCTAAACCAACATCTAATTAAATTCACCAATAATCTATAGAGAATTATTTATCTCTATGGGGAATAAGAAAGTACCCAGCATCCAGAATTAAAATTTGGTAATGATTTCTCCCACAAGAGGAAACAATAATCAAAGTAAACTATGGAAACAAAATCCGATAAAAAATCAATACATATATCTCATAGTACAAATAGACGTTATAAAAACTGAAATTGGAACATAAGAACCAATACCCACCTCCTTTTGGTCTACGACCACCCACCATGTCCCAAGTCACCCACCCTCAGTCACCCAACAAAGAACCTATAGATGAATACAAGAGAATTATCACTTTCTATAAAATCATAAAGTCTTAAACACCAAATAGTATAAGTAGGGTGTGATCTATAGAGCCCTATAGGATTCCCCCAAGGAGTCTATGAAGTTACCTCAAAATGTAATTAAAATATACTAAAATAGGTGTAAAATTATGTGAGTGTGAGACTTTAAATTTTATAAAGGGAAAATCAATAGAAATCATTTTACAATGTATTTGGGTTTAAAACAAAAGTTTAAACATTAAAAAATAAATTACCAAACCAAAATTGTAAAATATTCCATTTCATCATTTGAGAACGAAACCTTTTCTAGAAATTATTTGAAAACTATTTCATAAGATAGAGTCATATCAGACCAGAAAATTAAGAACATGCACCTGATACCAAGATCTATACAAGAGTAAATACAATAGATTCAAGGTTCATCATATCCAAAAATAAATCAATCAGGAAGAGTAATCAATCATGAAAGGAAACTCTAGGTCCAAGTAGTAAAAATGGTCATTATAATGTATTGAACATCAAGGAATGGATTTCATGGATATAACCTAGAAACGATAGTGATCCCATTATATTAAATCTATTCAAAATGTATTATGACTAATCATCAGGCTTACATATTATCTCATCGGTCGTAAGAAAACCAGTTTCATGCACAAATTCTTTCCTAGTTTCACATCCATAGCCTGAACCTTTCATGTTCTCTACAAATCCACTATATGGGGTGTGATTCCATTAACAAAGAATATATCTAGGTCAAATCATATTACTACCAAAGTTACAATGAATAGTCAAAAGAAGTGAGTGAGATAATCAAGTTGTGAGTATCACAATAGTTATCTTTATCAATATCAATCATGGGATCATTCCCTTAACATTTAAATCATGGGAACATACCCTTAAATCAAATCTCACTCTCACCCCTAAGCTCCCACAAATTAAATAATTGCATTTTAAACATCTTTTTATCGGAAGTAAAAGAATGAAGTATGTTACATTAATGGATTATTACAAGAGAGGATCATCATAAAGTTACAACTATGATATAAAACATCTTCAATTCAATAAAAATCATTTTCTTAAATTAAATATTTTAAAACGGTATATGTACCCACTTCCTTTAAAAAACCAACATGGTAATTCCAAACGGTCCTTTAAAATAAGTATTTCTTTCAAATTATCCCAAATTAATTCAAGGAAGTTTCATAATTTAAAATTATTAAGGTTAATTAAAAACAAGGTATTACACCTTCTTTCCATGTGAATAAACTCTCATTTAAAATTAAACAATAAATCCCATTTCAAAACAAGGGTAACATCATTCAAATAGGGTTCTTATTTATTTAAAAAATTCAATGATTTGAAACTCTACGTACTGTATCACATATTTTAACCCATTTCATAGTAGTAATATAATTTCAATTTAGAAATCAAAACCAGGTCTAAGACCTCACTTTCCACAAGATAACCATGAAAACTCTTTGAAATGGAATTAAAATCATCATTTAATTTATCAATTTATAAAACCATGATAAGTAACCCATGTTATGTTGAATTTATTTAAAAGATGATCAAAGAGGATTTTAGAAGGAAATTCAGGATCAACAATTGTATAAAATGTGTTGGAATGATGCACATATCTATAAATTCTCAAGAAACAATGAATTATAAAAAGAATAAAAATAATAGAAACACCTACTTGGAAAAAATTTAATACAAATATAATGGATACGAGATGTGTTTCCTCCAATGGTGATCACCAAATTCAGGAAGAGGGATCTCGATATAAGTGATAAGAGATCCTAGATACAAAATTCCACATCAACCAACCATGATAAAATGGAACAAAATGCCATCATAACCTCTAGTAATAATGAATTAAAAGAATAATATAGATTGTTTCTGAGATAAGAAGAACTTACCAGAAGAGGATCAAGGATTTTATCTGATCTTTGATCCACCAAGTGATGAGGTTGTGAGGGAAAAAACACCTCTAGAGGGCTCCCTAAAACTATATGATTGAATTGGGTTTTATTGGGAGAAGTTTGGGGTTAAAAAGTGGGTCTTTGAATTTTAATTAATATTTTCAAGGAATTAAAATCCCATCACATGGTTTTTTGGGTTAGGTTGCATGATTAGTACTAATCATGCACCTAACTGTGCACCCCAAATATAACCATTAAAAGTGTTTCATGATTTGGATATATAGTTTAGAAAATTTTGTTCCCTCATCTGGACTACTGGAAGTGGTTTCCTGGTTTGGTTTCATGGATATCCAACAAAAGGTTCATTGTTTCCTAGGAAAGGCTTTACAGTTTGAACTAATTCTTTTCCAATCGTTTTTAGGCATATAAACTTTCAAAAATTACCATTGGCCTCTAACAACAACCCAAAACAAGATCCACTCAAAGGGGAATAATAAAAGTAAAAAGAACTATAAATCTAGAAATTAATGGTATATGGGGAATGATTTGAGGATGATCATGGTTTATCCTATGGATATAGAAATTTTGAGAGGGGTTTAGAGCAAGTCATGAGTGATAATCCTTAGATCATTATGGGAAACACTTTGAGGTTTTTTGGTATTCAGGCTTGGTTTGAGAGGTTAGGATTGGTTTGACTCTATACCCATTAGTTTTAGGTGTGCTTTGGTCAGTGTAGTGGGAGAGTGGGTGGAAAATCATGAGGTTGTAAAGACACATGTGTGGTGGGTGATAGAGTGGTAAATCTATCATGGGTGAGATGCCTATTTTTTGAAGAGGATTACCTAGGGTTCTTTGGTTGGGTTAGACTGACCAGTTTGAAGATCATGGTCATATTTTGGGCATAAGATCCTAGTCTCTATGATATATAACTCATGAGATCATGAGTCGGGGCATGCGATCAAGTCACACAAAAGCGTGAAACTTTTGAGGATCATGAGATAATTATAGAAAATAAAAGAGGATATTTGAGTGGTTCCTCAGTGGATTACTATTATTGATGGGTAGAGTGCACATTGGTATGAATTTTGGGAAATTTATTAGTGTGTGAGGGTATGTGAGTGTTGGGTGCTTGTGGTGCCATGTTGGGTTTCAAATCGGTAAACATGTTATGTGTAGGTCTATTGATAATTGTTCACATTGTGGGTGAAACCAAGTGGTGTGATGATTGTGGAATTGTGGTGGTTTTGATTTGGATTAAATATTTGATTAAGGTGGCTGATGCATTCATTGAGAGGATTGAAATCATGACATCCCAAAGTTTGGTGTGATGAGAGATGTTCCTTGGCAGCAAAAGGAAACATTGATGAAGTATCATAGTACCATATTATGATTGACTTGAGTGGAGGCCCTGAAAATAATTTTCAATGAGGTGTGGTTTTAGAGTTTTATGAGAGGGAGAGTATATTAGGAGGAAAAACATGCAGGTGGATTTGGAACCCATTTAGTTTTGAACTCAAGGAGTTGTGTAAGGAAAATCTTATGGAAGGGATTTCACCATTGGCCAGTTGGTTGGTATGACTATAATTTTAGATTAATTTTGGAAATTTTTAGGTTGATGTTCCTCGTAGGATAAAATGATGCATGGTTGGTGTTATAGTGTTAAAATCCATGTGATATTGGGTTTTCCATAACTATTCATTACATGTGGTAATGAAAAAAACATGTTCCAATGAGATTTAGTGTTTGGCATGACTGGTGATCATAAAGATACTCATATGGTAGGAGCATTGTATTGGTCATAATAAAATTACCTTGATTTCATAAGGTTCATGAGTAAGTTGAGACTCGTTAATGGATTGTCAAAGTGAAACCAGGGTACCAGTGTGAGGTAAGATCCATTTATATTTTCTTCCATGCAGAATACCAGATTTAGGACACCGATATTAAGATAATTAGAGTTATTGTATTGTCATCAGAATTAGATTGGTTGTCGTGATATGTGAGTGAGTTGGATGGAGGTTGTTCTAGTGCTCAGGGTAAGAGAATAGTGGTTAGATTAGGTAGTTGGTGATCTTATTATTGAAACACACTGGGACTCATGCATAGACTTTGGTGTTGATTTGTGAGAATGTTATGATGACTCTAATTGTTATAGAATCATGATAAGAATGTTGTGATGATATTTTTGTAGGTCAAACTGGTAATTTTATAAGAATCCCACCAATGTATTTTTTACTATAACTTTGGTTTAAAATCAATTGTATTGATATGGAAACTTCATCAGGATACTTTTTTTAATATAGTTGGTAGATCAGTGTACCTATAGGGATGTGTATTTATAGGATATTCCTATATATGAAAAAAACATAGCTTGGAAGTGGTTAGTGTGAGTATATAGTAATGATGGGGATAACTATAAGCTATGTGATGATCTAGGTAAAGATACTAAGGTTTGTTAGGGAAGATATGTGTGGTGAGATATATCTTGGTGTTCATGTTAGTAGTGAGCAGGTGGCTCATATTCTTGTGAATGGTGAGTTGGTGTTTAGAGTGACACAACATGATAGTTTTTGGTGTTTAGAGATGTAAAACAATAATATATTGGTGTTTTTATGACTAGAGTGTCCTGGGAGATGTGGATCTAGTATTAAAATATCTTCATGATAATGAGAAGCATTATGGTGGGGAGTTTTTAATGACCTTAATCATTATTGGTTGGAATATTACTAAGGGAATTTAAATTTTCATTTAGTATATGGTTTGTTTTGATAAATGACACTTAGTTAAAGGATTTTTGAAATTAGAAGTCCTAAAGAGTTGTTTCTAGATGAGTTTCAAGGCCTAAGAGGTGACCTAGTGGTTTGAGGAAGCACCAAAGGAAGAACATGAGACTGATGGATGTATAATATTTTCAATAGTCATTGGCTAGCCCATAACTCATAGCCCCTACAAGATCACTAGATGATCGTGGGAGCTACTTATAGTTTTTTAGTGAGGGGTAATTTGGTATTTTACCACTATTGGGGCCATCAAGTTTTAAGTGGGAGGGGAATGGGGTAGGCGATTCTGGGCTGAATATCCCCCACCCCTTGGCTCTCCTTTGATTCCCCTAGATGTGGAATGGTTTTGGGTCCAATTTGATAACAAACTAAGGTAAGAGTGTCTTCTCCACTATTATTTTGGTTCCTCCATTCAGATCCATATATTTTCTATAATTTTATTTTTATTATTTGGTGTTGATTCAACCAAATCTTAGTGATATGTATTCAGTTTGATGGGGATTTCATACAGCTTAGATGGAGGGTATCCCAAGATATCGTATGCATGTTGTTGTTTTCTATTTGGGTGATGTAGGTCACCATAATTAATTTTCTAATATTCTTAATTAAATTATTATAATTTTTATAATTACAATGCATTTGTGGTTATTAATTTTTTTAGGTTGGTTTTGGGGGTGTGATATGGGTCCTTCGGGTGCGGTTGGTCAAGGTTTCTGCATGAAGGTAGTCCTTGGTGAGTTGTTTGTTCATTACGCCTCTTTGGATTAAATTAAATGATTAATTATAATTTTTTAAAATTAATTATTTATGATTTTTTGATATCATCCAAGAGATTGGGTGGTGTTACAGGCTTGTCTAAGGCATTTCATAGCATGATTTTGTGGGTAAATCCTTGATAGATGTAAGTGGTCCCTTTAATACAAATTCATATGCTTATTTTTCATGATTTCTTGTTATATTCAAGTTTCCTGATTTTAGGGATTAGTAGTGGCTAATAGTTAGAGGTAGTATGGAGTAAGAATTTATATGGTCAATAAAAACTTTGAATACTTAGGGTTTTCTGACGACTATGTCTCCAATAGGAGAGGGTGTTGATTGAGTTTAAAAGATACCTTCAGGAGGTCTCAGTGTTTGAGATGTGATGTGGGTAGCCTAGGATGGGTTTATATAGGGATAATAGGGAGAGAGAGTGAGTACTAGTATTATTATACATGGGTGGGATGATTTTTCATCTCCCACATTATGAGTGAAGCCCTCTAGAGGGTTGTTTGGGGGTTTGGTGAGCGTTGTGGGTGGGATGATTCCTTTGGGGATAAACAAGTTGTGATGTGAGGAATTTCTTCTAAGTGAAGGGATGAGATATCTACCTTAGGATATGTGAGATGAGATACTGGTGTTGGTTATGGGAGTGGTTAGGAATATGCATCAGGATACCATAGGTCTTGGAGAGAATTGACCTATGATGGTCATTGGGTAGTGGGACCGGTAGTGTTAATGGGTTTTATGAGGATGTGGACCAAGCATTGGGGTCTGGTTATAAAGATATTTCAGGAAATGGTGTTACTGATGGGAAAAAATTGGGAGGTGGTGATGATGAGGTTAAACCAAGATGGGTCGGGAGGGAGCAGAGGATTCCCTAATATGTGAGGTTAGATGTGCTTCGATGAGGGACTAGGTTTCACATGACTAGTTCCCTATGATAAAATAAAGTTCTATGTGTTAGGATAACAACCAATGTGTTGGTTCTTGTGGGTCCTTTCCATGAGGAGGTTTAGGTTGGAGTGCTAGGAGGGACCTACCTAGAGTCCACAGGGATGGGTCAGTGTGGTGACCATTCCCTGAATATAGTTACCCAACATTTCTACAAAAATTATTACATGATTTTAGAAAAAATATCCAAATAAACACATCCTAAATATCAAGAGGCCTAGTGTAGTTGGAAGACTATGAATATAAATCATAAATATAAAAATAAAATAAAATATATTTATTTTAATATCCATAATTAGATTCTAAATCCCATTGAGATCCTACATTTTTTTAGGATAACATAGGGAATTCATTAACATAAGGGGTGAGCTAAAATTACCAATAATAGAATAGTCATGATAATGAAGGGTAATATGTGATTCAAAAGGCATAATATAATATTATAAAATAAAAATATCATTAATAATCATATGGGAGTGTAACATAAAGAAAATGCAATCATAATATCATAGAAACATAGGAATGTGACAACAAAATGAAACATGAAATAATCATAAGTCAAGGTTATCTATCAAAATCAATTACATGGTGGATATAGTCACATCATGGATGAATTTTACTCTGTAACCCCATACATAAGATGTCATGTGACATAGACATCACCTAATGAATTAGAGTGATATCTATATGCACAAATTATAACATGTAAATTGTTTTGGGTTGCACAAATGGAAACCATATGTATAGTATAAACATTGAATTTCCTATGAAAATAAATGGGTTTCATAATCATTCCTTTTAGCCTAACCAAATGACTTATCATGATGGTTTCCATAAAATTAGGGATTAAAACGTTCTTGGGCATTAATAGGTGGAAAATAATCATATATCATGGAAAATGATGTCCAACTAAAGTGATGAAGTGAAGAAGAGTAGATAGGTAACTTTGGAAATGTACCACTTAAAATAGGTTTTAAAGAAAAGGGTCAAGAGTCTTTAAAGAGGTCATGAGAATAATAGTTTTTAAAAAAACTAGAAAATAACTAAAATTGTTTCTATATGAATGTGGATCCTTTATTGGTTAAAGTTTTCATAGGATTAGATATCTTTAAGAAGTCCCAAACAAAGCGGTGGTAATATCCAATAATTTTGAGGAAACCCCTTATCTCAAAAACATTAGAAAGAACCTTCTAGGACATTACCGATTCCACTAATCATGGTTAATTAATATTCACACTCCGGATATAACATTTAAATAAAATTTCACCTCAAAAATCCAAAAATATAATTTGGATAGATTAAAATATAACTTCTGTTCACATAAAGTTGACATGATTTAGTGGAGATTTTGATCATGTTCATGTCAGGATCATGAATAAACTTGAATTTAATCCACAAAGACCATGATGAATGAGTCAATATTTAGATAAAATATATTATTCTTAAAAGCTATGTATATATTTTATACTTCTCCACAATGAGATAATGCAACAATTTTTCATTATACTAAAGGGAACTGTAAGATATTTGAAATAGAAATACCATATTTAGAAGGTGGTCGTTCAAGTATCTTCTACCTTGACTCAAAGCTGATGATATACTAAAAAAATATCAGTTTTGAAAACCAATTTAACCTATTTAACCAATAAAAGAGATTTTAAATTTTTGGAAAAGATTATCAATTATTTATTATGATCCAATTCATTTTTTATTAGTCTAAAAAAATTTATAGACTCTCATTATCCTTCTTAGTGAAAAAGACTGAAGCACCCCAAAGAGATGTGTTTAGCGTAACGAAACCTTTAGATTCAAAATATTAAAACTATTTCTTTATCTCTCATAATTTTTTTAGATCCATATAATATGGAGGGAATGATATGGATTCAGTTATAGGAAAAAAATCTATGGTAAATTTCACCCCTCTCTTAGAATATAATTCTGAGAAATATTCATAGAAGATATACAAACAATAGTATATCATGGAAGGTAAATCTTGACACCCCATGGGTTTTATTAATACAAAGATAATACTTGTTATTTTAGTGTTGATGGACCGAAAAAATCATTTATCACGACCCACCCAACTATCCTATCACTCTCACTCTCTATGGAGTGTATAATTGGCACCTTCTAAAGATGATAAAGATACTCTTCAAGAATAGAAATCTATATTGGCTCATATTTGAGTCAACTTATACATCCTAAAAATGACATCAATTGATTGAATATATATAATCATGATATCCTAAAAATTCTCATATGAATCTATGACCAAATCAATAATAGAAACCTCATGGTATGCTCTATCCTTTTTCCCACAGGGGTATAGAGATTTATATAAGAGAATAGGTCTTCTATTTATGTTTGAGGAGTGATTCCAATTTATCAGAGAAAATGAGTGGGATCCCCCGTATAAAATAAAGAACAAGACAAAGTAGTGGTCACTAAACCAATACCTTTAATAGTAGAAGGTACCACTCCTACATCAGTAGTAGATTTATCCATAGCATATATCCTTCCTGAACCCATATAGAAACCCTAAGGTGAAAACACATACACTTATGATTTCATTTTGGATACACATTCTTGATTTCCATGTCAGTCTCATCAACTTGGTCCCCTAGAAGGTGGGTAACTACCCATAGTAGACCGATTTACAGACTATGCTTGTGATGTCTGTGTCAGTTGAGGTCGCTGCCTGATACTCTCAGATACCCTAAATTGATAGAAAATTATTTGATGGATGTACTAACTAAAATACTTTAATTGATTAATATTTTAGGTATATTCTTGATTTATATGGACAAATCACCCATATAGGTGTCACTTTTTAAGTGACCTTCCTGAACAAGGAGTTATAGGTACGTTGCTTCCATGGCACCCAAAGTGGGAACAATCTAATATTAACTCTCATATCTAACACATATGACAAATAGAGTAATTATCACATACCTATTATCCAATAAATGAGATACCCACCCCCAAAAATCATTTGAAACTATTTTTAGTGAGGATAGATTTCTTCCCCACTTCTATGAATATTATAAGGTTAAAAAGAATCACCTGAGTATACAATAGATATTTGAAGATGAAATAAGTGTTTAATGACCTTAATTTATAATATATACACCAATATAGAGAAAATTGAATTAGGACTATGAACATGGGATCATAATTCATGATATAAAAAATCATTGCTATAGTTCCATGAATTCCATATCATTTACCCATCGTAAACTATCATGGAAAAAATATTTTTTAAAACATCTCCTAAAAGTTAATTTGAGGTAGACCCTATAATTTCATGGAATCTAATAGAATATCCCATAATTATAATGAATGTCCATCTATCATTAAGGTAGTTAACTAGAATTGATGTTTCTTTGGGATATAATTTCTTTCAAAGATCTAGTACAATTGATTGATCCTCAATTCATAACAAAACTATATATCTATAATATTGATTCCAGTATATTTAGAAATTTGACCGTCGGGTTTTGACCTTTATATGACCATTGATAAATATTACCATTGGAAAAAAATACACTTATTAATAATTTTAACATTATATTATGTGTTATAAATAGAAATGATAATGGTTAATTAATGAAAAAAGAAGATTCTATGGCCTCATCCAGTAGATTTTTGTCATTTGATGCTCATTTATAAGAACTTGGGTAGGAGGTAGTGTCTTTGGGATTCGTTCTTGACCAAGCCCAAGATGAGCTTCAAAAATTGAGGCTTAAATGAAATAGATTGTAGTATAAGTTCAAGTTAGTGGAAATTACCACTCTGGCGATGTTTGTTGACCATCCCCATGAGTTTATCCCCATCGTACACCTCAACCTTAGGTCACATGAATGTATTATAAGGGGATATTTATTGATTACTTAGTTACTTATTATATAATACCTTTGTATGAATAAAATTTTTGTTCCATCAATTCTGTTTTGAGTATAGTTTTTCTAAAAAATATGAGGAATTTGATAAATTTATTTTTTGGTCAAAAATTGTCCTTTAAAAAAAATATACGATCATTATAATAAACTAAGGTATTATTAATAATGGTTATTTTAATTAAATTGTATGATTAAACCACACTTATTGAAATTTAAATGATAATATAATTTTTTCAAGAGTTAAAAATTTTACTATGCATTTTCAATCTGCTATTACTTTTAATAAATAAGGATTTTTATATTCAAAAGTTAAATTAATCATACTTAGAGAATTATTTTAATAAAATAAACATAATTTTGGAAATCATCATTTTAAAGTTAATTTAGGGTGAATTTATGATAATTTTATAAAATATTTAGTTTTTCATTGAATAGTAAAAATACAGTTCTTAGTTTTCATTATGTTTAATGGCATCATAATGATGTATTATGTAAGATAAAATTTAGGTAAACTTTTTTTTATTATAATAACATAATATTTGTCCCAAGTGTCTAATAAAAAGGGCAAATACCATGGAAAATCACATTGTTTTTCAAATACCACAACCAAGGTGTCCAAGAAAATTAATAAAAAATCAATCACTTTTTATTTAAATACCCACCTATTTATCAATTATAATTCATTAAAAATTAATACTAAAAAAATATCAGATAGTTTTACCATCCAAGGAGTCCTCTAAAGGTGTCATCAAGCCCCTAAGGTCCCAATCTTTGAGTTTCAATAGTTACTCTACAAGGTAAGGGAAATCTCAACTTCTATTTTTCTTTAAGGTTTCTTTTTTATGTGGTATGTATTTCAAATTTACATACAATGTTATTATTAAAATTTTATTATATCCCTTTATTGTATTAATAATATTTTATTAATTATATACCTTTTACCATCTCTTTTTAATGTTTTCTAAAACCACGTTTCATACCCATTATGCTGCCGGATTTTCTTCTCAAAATTTCTCTCTTTTTCTTTAAAAATTCTATTATTTTCTTCTATGAATACCCAAAACTCTTTATTTTCTAGGGTTATTTACCTATATTTAAAAATGATATATTTTATTCTGGGATTAACATAAATTAATCCCATCTTATCTTTTTGTGGTTTAATAATGACATAAAGATCTTGTCTTTAAGCACTTTTTTTAAAACACCATGATTTTGATATGAAACTCATTTATTTTATTATACATAGGTTATTTATGAAATGTTTTATTATGATATATGTGTACCAAATTAATTAATAAATATTTAGTTTTCACCTTGATATCATTCCAATGCACTCATTAAATTATTTAATCTCCATAGATGACAAGTTTTGTGATACCTTGGTGAATAACTATGGTAATTTTTATGACACATCAGTGAAAAAACTTGGTGATATATTTATTAATGTCTCATTTAAATGTTTTATCCACATATCCAAGTTATTATTTATTTTATAATTATTATTATATCAATATTTCTCATTAATTTATGATATTCCAGTTTTCATTGATAATTCTCATGATCACGTGAAAATTATTTCCCTTGCTTTCCCTTATAGAGCCTTATTCACACCATTTATTTTGATGTATGTCCCCAGGTTATGAGATGTATTAATTTTACATTGGATGAACCTATGATTAATCCTTTAAAGTGTATTATAATAATGTTTTATGTTTTCTTGTATTACATACCTTTTTTTAAGAAACTAAACTTTAAGAAATCCTCAATTTTTGTAGAATGTAATGAAAATTTTAGGTAATAAAAAGGTGGCATGCTATATTTTTTTTCAAAGGAAAGTGTATTTATTTGTGGAAATTAGGATTTGAAAACTCAAGGAATATCCTTAGGGACAAGTTAAAATATTATAAAATAACCTGGTATTCTATTGAAGTATTAAGTAATTGGTTTCTGAGCAAAGAAATCCATGTCTGGATATGAACTAGAGGGTGTGGTTCAGGCATAGATGTACCTAGGGGTAATAACTCTGACAAGGTGCATCCGACCCGAATTAGCGTAACCTGGTGCATGAAAACGGGCATTAATGTGCACCTATTTTGACACTCCTAAGGGATATTTTTGGTTAATAACAAGCTTTTTTATGAACCATTATGAAGGATTTATAGAAAATGTAATTGTTGTTAAAGAATAACATATTTAAGCATTATTTTTTAAGACACAAAATTCCTTTAGAATTATAATATTATTAATTTAAGGGAATTTCTCAATATGGTTTTCTTATTTTATAAAATGGTAGGAAATGGGAGAAACCATGTAAATAGTGACCGAAAAGGACTAGGTGCTAATGGCCATCGATGGAATCTGTAATGGAAAACATCATGAGAATGATGAATCAACTAACTTAAGATATGATCAATAACTTGAATCAAGTTGAGAAAACAGATTAACCTAGAATGGAACAACTTTCCTTTCAAATCTTTAAACATCAATGCCCACTTTCTTTCAGTTGATCTACCGAAAAATTTATTACTGGACGATGAATAGGCTTTATAGAAAATATATTTTCTATAATCCATTGTTTAGAACAAGATAAAGTCACCCTGGATGTGTACCGCTTAGAAGGAAAAACAGATCAGTGGTGGAAACTGGTTAAAAACATGAATCCATGAGGTGAGACTAATTAAATGGAGTAGGGAGAGTTTAGGTGAACTTTTTTCGATAAAAAATCCTCCCATTCAATGTGAATGAAAATGGAGAAGGAATTACTAGAGCTGAAGTGGAAGTAAAATTAATCTGTTGGAAGATATGAGATGAACTTCAAAATACTTTCCTGTTATAGCTATATCATTTTCATGGATCCTAATGGGAAGGTTGATATATTATTTGGTGTACTAAGACCCATATGTGGAAGAATCTATCCAAATAAGACTATGAAAACTATGAGGAGACCAAGAGGTGTGGTATGAAAGCTGAAATGGAGTTCGAAGAGATGTAGTGGTCCCATAGATAAAATAAAAAGAAGAGATATTTGGAGGTAAACTTGGGGAGGAAATTTGATCAAGGAAAAGGATAAAAGAAAGTTCAAATTCCCATGTGCAACAAATGTGGGAATAATAATTCAGTGAACTGATTTATTGGAAGAAGGAAATGTTAAAAGTGTATAAGAGAAGGTCATATTCCTCAAAACTATCATAGTGAGGTAAAGCCTAAGCTTCTCAACACTAACAAAACGAGGAATATGGTACAGTCCCATCCTAAAGTCCAGTGCTTCAAGTGTGGATATCTTGGGCACTTTTCCAATCACTGTCCAAATCTGAAGACAGTGTAGGGGAATCACCACCAACCTCAGCATAGTCCAATTGAGAAATTTTATGATTTTTCTATCATGAAGGCTGAAGTTGAAGCTCAAAATTATGTGGTGGTAAGTACTCTCGTTTTTCTCTCATAGATAGAGAGTAATTTTCTTGATTCTAGTTCTAAACATTCTTTTATTTCTCCATGTTTTCAGATAATATAGAATCAATCCTTGAACTGTTAGAAGTATAACTATTATTCAAGACTCCTAGAGGGATTATACAAGCATCAACAGTGTATAAAAACTCTAGTTTTACATTGGTGATGATAATATCATCACGAATATAGTATTCATTCCCATGCTAGAATTAGACATTATACTAGGGATTGACTGGAACTCAAAGTATAATACATCGATAAATTGTATAATCAATAAAATATTAGTAGTCTTTAATGGAAAACCTAAAGTTGTTTTCAAATGAGAGATATATCGACCTTATATCTATCTATAAGAGAATCCCATAGCCTTATTTATGGAAATTATCAGTGAATGTGAAAAGGTAAATGAAAGTATATGAATAGAGAATGTCCCTATAATTCAGGAATACATTTATGTATTTCCTAAGGTGTTACCTGGACCTCCCCAAGAAATAGAAGTAGAGTTCTACATTGAGCTCATGTCTGGTTCCATGGAGATTTGAAAGAAACCATATATAATAGAAAATGTGGAGTTTTAGGAATTAAATAAACAAATCCAATATTTTTTGGATAAACGTTTTATCTAACCAAGTGCGTCCCCTTAGGGAGGACCTATTCTCTTTTTGAAGAATAAGGATGGATCAATACAGTTATTAATTGATTACAAATGGATTAGAGGGAAGAAAAATTACCCTCTTCCAAGAATTGATGATTTATTTTACCAGCTTCATGGGGCTCAATTCTTCTCCAAGATAGATCTTCGGTCTAGTTATCATCAATTGAAGGTGAAGAAAGAAGATATTCCAAAGACTGCATTTCGTTCAAGATATGGGAATTATGAGTTGGTTTTTATGCCATTTTTCTTGACTAATGCTCCTTATATATTTATGGATTTGATAAATTTATTCTTTAAGGACTCCCTTGATAACGTTTTGGTCATTTTTATTGTTTATATTATGAAATATTCAAAAATTTACAAGGAGCACGAGGATCATCTAAGAGTTATATTGAAAACTATGAGGAATAAGAGTTTATTTAGAAAGTTCAGTAAATGTGAATTTTGGTTACACCAAGTTGCTTTCTTAGGGTACAATGTAACCAATGAATGAATCTTATTTGATCTTTAAATGAAAAATTTAATGGAGGGGTGGCCTTATCATACAATAATAACTGATATTTTTAGTTTCAATGGATTAGTAGGATCTTATAGGATGATTGTGAAAAAAAGTCATGACTTTCTAATACTCTAACAATGTTAACTTGAAAAGGGACCAAAGTTCATATGGACAAAGGATTGTGAAGAAAGTTTCCAAGATATGAATAATATATTGGTTACTGTACCTATGTTAACTCTACCCTCTATCAGATAGGGATTAATTATTTTTAGAGTTTAATATATAAAAGGTATTGGGTTCACCCTCGTGAAAAATGAAAAGTTGATTGCTTATACATATCAATAGTTGAAACCTAATGATTAGAACTATCCTACGCATTACTTGGAACTGGATATGGTTGTTCTTTCTCTGAAGATATGGAGGCACTATCTTTATTTGGATAAATGTGATATATATACAAACCACCAATGTTTGAAGTATATTTTCACATAAAATGAATTAAATATGATACATAAGAGTTGATTGGAACTTATTAAAGACTATGATTGTTCAATTCATTATCACCCAAGAAGAGAAAATAAATTTACGGATGCATTAAGTAGAAAATACCTCATTGTGTTGGTAATGATGAGGATTCAAGGAGATCCTTTGATTAAATACCTATTAAAACTGGATATGGGGAATTTTAAGGGAAGGGACATAATAAAACCTATCCCAAATGATTTTTCAACCATCATTATTAGATAATATCAAGAAATCTTAAAGAGAAGATTCTTTGTTACAAAAGAAGTTAGAGGATTTGATGAATGAGACATTTGATGAGTTAAATATTGATCAATAAGGTGTGCTAAAATTTCATACAAGGATATGTGATCAATCTATTCTAGAAATAAAGAAGGAGATGATGGATAAAGCTCATAGATCTACATTCTCTATACATCTTAGAATTACTAAAATGTATAGGGACTTTCGTGATCATTATTGGTGGGATAACATGAAAAGGGAGATTTTTACTACACTACAAGATTCTTGGTGTATAATCAAGTTATGGTAGATAAAAAACTTCCTAAAGGGGTATTAAAACCACTACCCATACCAACATAGAAGTGGGACAATATCACTATGGATTTTTTCACTGGTATCTTGAGAACATCCAAAGGAAATAATGCAATATGGTTTATAGTAGACCATCTCACATAGAATTCCCATTTTATATATATTCAAGAAGATTTTTCTCTTGACCAAATTGCCAAGATATACGTAAAGTAAGTGGTAATTCTACATGGAGTGCCACATTATATCATTTCAGATCATGATACAAGGTTCACAACAAAATTCTATAGAATTCTTCAACATTTTCTGAACACTAAATTGAATTTCAGTATTCCCTATCACCCTCAAACTGATGGAAAAGACAAAAGGACTTTTCAAATTCTCTAGAACATTATGATAGCATGATAAATGTAATTTAAAGGTGGGTGGGATAAAAATATCCCATTAGTTGAGTTCTCATAAAACAACTTCTTCCATTCAAGTATTCAAATAGCACCATATGAAGCTCTATATGGGAAGAAATGTTGAACTCCTAATTGTTAGGATAAAGTGGGTGATATAATGATTATTGGGCCTAATCTTGTGCAGTATATGATAAAAAAGTTTCATGCCATAAAAAAACATAAAGGATTCTCAGAGTCGGCAAAAGAGATATGACGACAACTATCAATGGGACTTAGAGTTTGATGTTGGAAATAAACAATTTCTTTAAATTTCACCTCATTAGAGAGTCATGTGGTTTGGGAAGAAAGGGAAGATCATCCCCAGGTACATTGGCCCCTATGAAATCCTTGATCACATAGGATTAGTAGACTATCATCTTGAACTTACTACAAATATAGCTCAAGTTCATGATGTATTCCACATATCTCTCTTGAGGAAGTACATACCTGACACTTCACATGTACTGAATCCTGAGGTGGTACAACTGGAACATGACCTCTCTAGCATCCAATGGAGATCTTGGACCATAGAGACAAGGTTCTATGCAACAAGACTACTCACCTCATTAAAATTTTTAGAGGATCCACAAATATAAATAATCCACATGGAAACCAGAGGAAACAATGAGGAAAAATTACCCTCACATTTGATTAACTGAGGGAATGAGATGAAATTTCAGGGATGAAAATTCTTAAGTAGGGAAGAATGTAACGGCCCAAACGTTTTTAAAAATAATTGCTTAAAAATGTGTGTTATATTATATTATAGAAAAAAATATATCTCTCTAAAAAATATGTGAGTATATTTTGAAATGTGACCATCGGGTTTTGACCATTATATGACCATTGGAAACAATACTCTGAATAATAATTTTAACGTTATAGTTAGTGTTATAAATAGAAATGATAATGGTTAATTAATATTTAAAGAATAGTCTATGACCTCATCTAGTAGATTCATGTAGTTTGAAGCCCATTTATCATAACATGAGAGGGAGGTAGTGACTTTGGGATTTTCTCTTGACCAAGACCAAGATGAGCTTCAACAAGTGAGGCTTGAAATAAATCGCTTACAGGAGAAGTTCAAGTTAGTGGAAATTACCATTGGGGCGATGTTAACCGAGCTATCCAATGAGCCTATCACCATCTCAAACCTCACGCTTAGGTTGTATGTATGTGTTATAAGGGGTAATGTATGAAATATTTAGTTAATTATTGTATAATCCCTTTTTATAAATAAAATTGTTTCCCCATCAATTCCATTTTGAGTTTATTGTTTGTTAAATATATGATGAATTTGATAAATTGATTTTTTCAGTCAGAAATTATAATTTTCAGAAAATATATAATTATTATAATAAAATAAGTTATTATTAATAATGTTTATTTTAATGAAATATTATGATTAAAACACTTTGATTTAAATTTTAATGATCAAATAATTTTATTTTTTTCATGTGTCATAAATTTTACTATGCAATTTACTATGCATTTTCTATCTACTATTATTTTTAGTAAATAATAATTTTCATATTTAAAAGTTAAATTTATCATAATTATAGAATTATTATGATAAAATAAATATTATTTTCGAAATCATCTCATTTAAATTTTTTTAGGGTGAATTTATGATAATTTTCTAAAATATTTTGTTTTTCGATGAATATTAAAAATGCAGTATTGAATTTTCAATATATTTAATGAAATCATAATGATTTATTATGTAATATAAAATTATGTTCAACAATTTTGTATTATACTAATATAATAGGTGTCTCAAGTGGCCAATACCATGTCCAATCCCATGGTTTTTCAAATACCACTACCGATGTGTCTAAGGAAATGAATAAACAAATCTCTCACTTTTGATACAAATACCCACCAATTTATCCATTATATTTCATTATAAATTCTTAATCCATTAATATAATATACTTTTCCCTCCAAATTATTCCTCCCAAGGTTTCATCAAGCCCCCAAGGTCCCAATTGTAGAGTTTTAGGAGTTACTCTTCAAGGTAAGGGAAATCTCAACTTCTCATTTTCTTTCATGTTTCCTTTTTATGTAGTATGTCTTTAAAATTTCCATATTATATTCTTAAGTCTATTTTATTCTATAAATTTAATGTATTAAGATTATTTTATTAATTTTATACATTTTCCCCTCTCTTTTTAATGTTTTCTAAAACCACATTTCAAACCCATTATGTTGTAGGATTTTATTCTCAGGATTTATCTCTTTTTCTCAATAAATTTTCTTATTTTCTTTTGTGAATACCCAAAACTCTTTATTTTATAGATTTATTCATATATATTTAAAATTTATTTATTTTGTTTTTTTATTAACATACATTAAACCCACCTTCCCTTTTCATGGGTTAATAATGACATAAAGATCTTATCTTTACGCATTTTTTAAATCACCATGATTTTGATATGAAACTCATTTCACATATTATACACAGGTTATTTATTAAATTTTTTATTATGATATATGTGCGTAAAATTAATTAATACATATTATGGGGTGATCCCTAATATTTCTCAAATGCATTGGGTAAAGTATTTAATCTCTAGAGATGACAAGTTTTACAATACCTGGATTAATAACCTTGGTAACGCTTATGACACCTCAGTGAAAACCATGGTGATATATTTATGAATGTCTTGTTTAAATGTTTTATCCACATATAAAAGTTATTATTCATGTTCTAATTATTATTATATTCCTATTTCTCATTAATTTATGATATTCCTTGAGTTTTTATTGATAATTCTTGCCATCCCATGTAAATTGTTTCTCTTGTGTTCCCTTACAGGGCATTATGATCACCCTTTCCTTTGATGTATGTCCCTAGGTTATGAGATATAGTAATTATACTTAAGATGAACCTATGATGAATCACTTCAAGTGGATTAGAATATTTTTTTAATCTTTCATGTGTTATGTGCCTTTTTTCAAAGAGACTAAACTATAAAAGATCCTCTGTTTTTGTGCAATGTAATGAAAATTTATGTAATAAAAAAGAGGTATGATATAGACAACCCAATTTTTTTGAACTACATTTTAAATTATATTTTAAACCATATTTACCCCTATATTTTTTCTATATATTAAAATTATTCAATTTTAAAATATATTTTTATTACTATTATTTTAAATAGTTTCACATGCTTAGAACATCACTTTATAATATCTAAATCTTGTATAAGGTGTAACATAAATGGGATAAATTACCAGTGATATTAAAAGGATTAAAAATCAATTGAATTTATTTTTGAATCATATTTACCTATTTTTTAACAAAAAATATATATTAAAACACTATTATTTGTTTATTAATGTTTCAGTTAATATAATTCCTTAATCAGTTCAAAAAAATGTAAACTAACAAATTAAAGAATACAACATGTGATGATATCCTTATTGTGCATCTATATCAATATATAGTATTATGCATGAGACTTATTGTCAATGGAAAGACTCAATAAGAAAGAAAAATAAATCCCAAAATACCCATGGTAACTCAACCATCCTTCATAATTATGCTAGCCATGAAAATTTATGTGTTAATTACCTAGTATTAAAGCTACTATCTTCTTTATTATCTTAGTCATCCTAACCAAGATCCCTAAGTCTCTCTAATACCATTTTATAATGTTTATGTCTCTTATATTTTACTATACCCAATACACACCATATCAACACCTCAAGAACACATCCTAATGTATAGAGTATAACATAATTGCTGAGAATTGAAAGGTGGGTCAATGAAAGGTGATATTTTCCCTTAGGATATTATTATCAAGTAAACATAGTTTATTCTATATTGGCATAATTTATGTGGTCACTAGCAACACCAAGTGGGTACCTTGTCGATAATATTAATAGGTTAATTAAACGGCCATCACAAAATGAAGGACTAATCATGAACATTCACCACCATACATTCCAATACCAAAGAAATCCAGTAATATCATAAAGTGGGTGGTACTTTCCAAAAATAAAATATAAAATTTTAGGTAATCCATACATTACATAACTATACAAAATATAGACCAAAAGTATGTGTAATTCCCAATAGAACTCCATGAATAAACCATGTATCACCACTTGTACAACACTCTAAAATCCAAAAAGGTGAACATACAAACTCCATACTTCATGAGTAGCTAACTCCCATGATCAGTAACTTTTCCTTTCACATGGTCATGTGCAAACATATCTACATGTGACTAGAGAGGGTCCCATGAAATGTGTGAGTATTACATAACTAGTATATGGTCAAGACCCACCCTAAATAACATTTCATAAGAAAATGATTATACAATACAAGTAACAAGATGGAGGAATAGGTAGTTTATAGTAAACATGCTTTGGATATGCTATTTATACTAAAATTCAGTATTATTAAAAAAACATATTCCAAAAGGGTCTATACCAAGCTACCTACTTTGGTATTAACCCATAATCTGAGATGGACAATAACAAGAGTAAAGTTGCAACATCTATCCCATTCAGGGGAAGGTAAATTCCAAGATAGTCGGGCTACTTATCTTATTCATGGTAAGAGAAATGGGTATACAAGAGTAAAGTTATTAGGATCTAGTACCATACCATTAACATATTCATCAATAATAAGTATACATGGGAACCCTTTTATAAAGGTGGATAGTATTAAACATACAATAAAAAAACTATTTGATTTAGATACAAATGTAATAAACCGAACATAATCAATAAATATTTAAATTGAAATTATACCAACAACATAAAAGATAACTAAATCATATTTAATAACATCTGGACAATGATAAAGTTGAATATTTAAATCACTTAATGAAATCCCATTATAAGACATTATATATAGTTTATTCACCTTGAAACAAGTACACTTGTATAAATCAAGGAATACCAATAATTGAAAAAAAATCAAAGTAACTATATTCAAATTATGATTTTATAAAAATATTTTAGGAAAATATTTATTAGGATATTACCACATGTCTTAAATTATATCCACTAATATTTATAAAACTTATATCCTTACTCTTTAATAATATTAGAGATGGAAGGGGTTTACATCCCAAAACAATTTCATAGTATTCATTTTATGTCTAGGAAATGAGGATAATTCATCTAATGAAAATAAATAACAACCAATAACATTTATATAATTATGGAATAAACTATTTTTGACATGTAAGATGAAATAAATGAAGAAAACCAAGGTAACACCATATTATCACCTAGATTAACCTTCCAAAATATCTAAGCTGGAAAAAGACTAGAAAAATTGAAGGATCCATTAAACCTTAAAGTTTATAGTATGGAGGTTACACCCACTTCCATCGATAATGACAAGAAAAAAAGATTATAGATGATCAATGTCCTTACCTCATTAAAGAATAGATTTCACAACCAATACAGGTACTCAGAAAAAGGACTCAAGATAGATCAATTGGGATGGGGGGAGGGTGATTGAGAGATTTACATGTATTCTTCTATGGGTGAGGAATAAAGAAATACTGAGTGGGGTGGGAGTTAAGTTAAGTGTTCTTATGTTTTAATTAATAAAAATTAAAAAAATTCATTTAAAAATAGGAAGGAAGACAAAAGAAATTTCATGGACCCCAGTGGAAATCGGATGGCCCCGACCATAACCTTGATGAAATTGGTATAGGATTCTTTGTTGGTCAACTAATTCCCCCAACCAATCTTCAATAGAAAATTCATCATCTAAGAAGACTCCAACTGATCGGACCCTTATCTAAAAAAGTGATCCATGACTTTACCTAACTCCTCAAACCATAAAAACATAGTAAAATACAGTTGAAATGAGACACAATGTACTATAATTAAAGAGATTTACCAGTCCATAGAGGTTAGGGTCTTTACACCTAGTAATACTGACCCACTGGAATTTAAATAATAGAACTAAAAAATGGGCATGATAGTTTAATTTAATAACATTCATAAATATTCCATAATATCTCATTTAAATTTTAGTAAATATACCACATTTTTGTGTCATTAAACCATATTCCTGAACAACTATAAAAAATTTGAATACATTCATATTGTAAGTTTCTAATTTCATTTTCTATTTTATAGAAACCCATGCTAATAACTTTAAATCGTCTCACACTTCTTCTTGAATGTCGATATTCATGATCTATAAAAATTAATAAAAATTATTAAATTTATAAAATATATATGTAAAAAAATTATATAAATATATATGAGCTCATTCTTTATTAACTTGAATAGCATAAAAACCATTCCACCAATTTATTATTAACACCTTTAATTATATTTATCTCATTCTATGTTTGAATTTTCATTTGTATAATCATTTTTATACTTTGTTATTGAATGAATAGATTCTTAATTTCACTATTTAGTAACACATATCTATATTCTAATAATAATTTTAGTTATTTTAGTGTAATATTCAAGGTCCTCCCAACTATCACCCAATGATAGGAAAGATTATCAATTTTATGTTAGGTAGATATTGATATTGCATATCATTAATACGACAAACTCAATTTAACATTGTCTCAATATCATCCAACTACATAGAAAAGAAGGTTGAGACACTACTCTTCCAATTAACATTTAGAAATAGGGCCTTTTAGTTGGGAATTATTTTCCACATATGATTTCAAATGATCGAGGTATCTATAAAACAAAATAAATAAAAAAATAATTTATTATGTATGTAATGAATTGAAAATAATGGTTTACATAAGAATAAAAACATATAAATAATGTACCTATCAATTGAAAAAATCCACTAATAATTTGAAAGACCTTATAATTTAGTTTCCTTGTCCAAATTCAAAGCCAAATAAACCATGACAGTAAAAAAATAAAGGAGGAACCATCATCTCTATATTACAAATTGTCTGTACATTTATTTTATGAATATTTTCAAGCTCAATTAGTTGTATAGTTTTCTAAAAAAAATGATGAATGAAAAAAATCTATTAAAAATAAATCAAAATCCATTTATTTCTTTAAAAAATATATAACTTTTAGGATGTACTAGGAACTTGCACAAAATATAACCCATTGAGGAAGACCAACAAACCCAGTAATGACTCAACAAAATTAAAATTCAGATTTTTAAATAGAGGAAATCCAAAATTTAGAACCTTCGATGGTGGGTTGATTTTCTAGATCTAGTGGGGGGAATGGAGATCCATATGATATTCCTTGAACCACATATCCTTAGGAACCTTCCGTATGCCAACCGAAGATCACCATGTGTTACTTCCCAAAACAATTATCATCATCAGAAGTTGCATCTCTGACTGTCCTCTAACCTAGCCACCGTCAAATCCCCATTTAAAATAAACCATTACCAATGTGGATCAAAACACATGAATCACTTAACCACTGTATATATGATGTTTGTACAATATGAAACTATAAAAAAATAAAGAAAACTCCAAGATCTTTATTTCATTATCTATGTCGAAGTCCAAGACAACTAAACAGGATTACAACTATTAGAACATTCCACACATGTACCCTAACTCCTACTCTACATATAATCTCCACCTCAATAGGTAGTCACTATAAAAATGATACCTCTAAAAAAGAAATATATTTTTTTATCCCTATCTCATAGATACACTTAAAGTAATTTAAAAAGCTATAAGTGAATGACTACACTATAGAGAAGGGAGGTAAGAAATAAATCAAACAAGAAATCCAAAATAACATCAATGAAACTAAATGGCCTTCAGAGAATGTAATGTGGGAAATCGAGTTATCATAAACCACCTCAACCGACATATTAGATATGGAGACATGGCCAATGATTTTTTTCTCCTAGAACGCCATCAGATTCTCAACATGCACATCTCAAACTGTAATGATATCCACCATAATAGATTAAGATATGGTTTAATAAATTAGATCATATAGTAATATTAAACGAATAAATGGATGAGGGCCTCAAAAAGAATCCACGATCATAGGAAAATAACCAAAAAACTAAGGAAATTAAGCATCCTGAATAAAAACTCTACCATCACAATCACATCCAGTCACAAACATCATCATTCCAAACCAAAGATGAGGTCTAGTGCGATGAGATAAATATAAATGGTAGAGTAAAGGTAGAAGAGAACAATTATTTTAGTGGACATCACCCAGAACCATGTAAAACAAAAAAGTTCATATCTCAATCTAGAAATTCATTATTTTAATGATCACAAATTATGTTTACTTCGCTACTAACTATGTATATGATAAATTGTATAAGATTAAAAATTCTGTAATTTTTATAGAATTTATCTAAGAAAAAGATGATTCCACCAAAATGAAGTCTAATACCCATAATGGTCTTCTTTTACTGCTAGAGGTAGTTTTTACCACCAGTATACTTATGTTACTGCTAGTGGAACTTTACCACAACTAAGATGATTCTATTATATTAAAGTGAAACATTTATTTTGTCACTTGAAGCATGTTACCTTTAGAAATATTTTTTTACGGTCATTATAAATCTCATATATCCAGTATAGTTCTTCTTTCTCTAGTTGAATATTTACTACCACCAGGATGAATCTGTTATCACAAAAATTTCCCGATACCATTAATCTAAATCCATTACCACCAATCAAAATCTGCTACTACCAGTCTGAATTTTCTACTGCTAAGCAAATCTCACTATTACTAGTTGATATTTGTTTCCATTTACTTTGAATTCCATTCATGTATGGAATTAAATTCAAATTAATTATTCCAAAAGCTTGTTCAAGTAATTCAATTAAAGCTAGATATTTGGTAAGTATAATGATTCAGGAATAATTATTATTAAAATGAGTAATTAAGATATTTAAATAAAATGTAAAAATTTTGGGATTTTTTGATTATTATGAGTATTTATTTTATTATTATCTTATAATGTATAATTGGAGTTTTTAAAATATATAAAATTGAGGATACCCTTGTGCATATTCTTTGGTTGTCTTTCTATCTTACTAGTGGTTAATGTATTAAGTGAATGTGTCTGCTTAAGTATTCCCATGGAAAGAAAGTGGATTTTTTGTGTGTTGTATACGATATGTTGCTTTTCATGAAAAAAACATTGTGGATAACATTAGAAGTATCTTCTAAGAGAAATTTTAATTCAACCCATAATAAGAAGAATATCATTTTTGATCATCTCAATCTAATCACAGAAATAGAAACACAAAATCTCTTATACATTATTTCTTTATTCTTCTATATTTTAAATACTTTTGAGTTATTATCACACTATATTTTTAAATATTGAGTACAAACTCGTGTAATATATTTTCAAGTACTCTAATACTCTCTTTAGACTTATTTTACATATTATGCCCCATAAATAATAATGGAAGAGGCTTTGTATAGGTTGAACTACATTTTTACACGTTGTAACTGTAAAACCTAATCCAAGTTGTGGATATTTTTTATTATTTGATAAGCGTGTTTTTTAGCATGTGACTATGTAGTGGAGATTATTATATATTGCATTTAGACTAAAACTCTTCCATTTATTTCATTGTGTTTTAATTTATTTTTTTCTACTTTGTTTTTGGAAATCAGTTTATTTATTCAAAAACTCCTTCACAAATCAATACTCTAATAATTTTATTTAATCAGTGATTTGTATACTTTGTTTTATGTGTGTGGATTTGTTTCAAAATTTAAAGTTTTTTTTAAAGGTTTTTTGGTTGGGTTATGATATAGCCTTTGATAAATATTTCAAAAACATAAAATTATATATTTATACTATTTTAGTTACCTAAAATGTTATAATAAATTGGGGGATTTTGTTTTATGTAATATTTAAATTGAAATTTTTATTGGAAACTCAATTCATGCCCATCTTGAGTCTTCCACTCCATCCAATATTTGGTATCAGAGCTTTTTATTCAAATTTTTTATTCATATATTTCTAATTGTGATCAAGTTTTGACCCAAAAAAATCTTATTTTTTTTTCATTCTAATTTTTTATCTTTATGAATAATAGTAAACTTTAGGTGACCATGACTAACATACCTCTATATTTTAATGGTACTAAATATTCTTAATGGAATATTAAAATTAAAATACATCATCAATGCATGGGGTTTGTCATATGGATAGTAATATAAGATAAATATGAGAAACCTAAAGCTGCTAGAGTTGACTGGAGTTATGCCACTAAGTCTTCCTATGATTTTGATTGAAAATAAATTAACGCCTTATATTGTGAACTAAGAGAAAATGAATTTAATGGAATATCTACATGTGATACATCTTTTGGAATTTGGGATAATTTATCTGTGTCTCATGAAGGCACATATAATTTCAAATAAATGCATTTAAATATGTATACTAATAAGTATGATACATTCAACATTAATCTTGATGAGTATATTTATAATATGTACATTAGGTTTAATAAAATTACAAACAAAATTAATGCACTGGGAAAGACTATTAATTAAAAGTCTCAAGTTCCAAGGATTCTAATATGCTTACTTGACACATAAAAAGGAACTAACATATCCATTCGAGAATCATGTATTGTGAAAAAGCTTCCAATAAAGGAGTTGGTAGGAAAATTAATGATGTATGAGTAATAACTTAAGGGAATGATAAAGATGATGTTGATTCTAATAAGTTAATATCATTTAATGAATCTAAGTCAAATTCTAAAGAGATAAAAATTCAAGAGAGCTATAACACCCCGATATTTCATAGTACGTTAGTTCTTAAAAGTAATTCAATAACTTACACTACACATAACATCAAGTTCAAGCGCACCACGACTTACCAAACTAGTCGTTCAAAAGAGGTTATGAATAGTATTAACAAAATTTTGAAATTTATATAACCCTTATAATTTTAGAATCCATATTATGAGTTTCTTAGACATAATGTAAGGACAAATTCCTTTTTTTCAGATAAAAGAAGTATTTTTTAGAAAATGCAATTTTACTGCCTTTTAATGGTGAACCCTTTTTAAATCCAATATTTGAAACTTTTATATATTAAATTTGACAAAATAAACTGATTCTTTGGGATCGGGACATAATAATTTAGTTTCAATAAAATTTTGGTGTTTTTTTGATAACATTCATATTTGGTGAATAGTGAAAAATAATATATTTTAACTGAAAACAAATTTTTTAATCAAAATAATTTATTTTTTTCAACTATACATATGAATGGTTTGGTTGTATAATTAGATTATATTTTTAAAATTTAATCCAATGTTGGTCATTGTAAGTAATTTCAATTTGAAATTGGACATAAACAGATGCTAATCTTTTAGTAGTTATTATTTTATAAAAATACGCTTTTTGGTTTTGACAACAAGAATTAATTTTAAAATAATAAATGAAATTTATATGTTCTGAATTTTATAAAATATAATTCATTTTTGAATTCATAATATCAAAATTATCTTAGGTTGAATTTTTGGTATTTTTCTGAAAACTTTCAATTTTTGATGAATAGTGAAAAACACTGAGTTATAGTTTAAAACCAAATTTTTATTTAAATAATTATTTATTTTATTTAAATTTATTTTAGGAAAAAATATATACATAATACCTATATAATTTCAATGTAATTCATTGGAGTCAGTTTATAATAATTTTATATATATAAAAATTGTACTGAACTTTTCAACGTCTTTTACCCATCTCCTAGGAGAATTTGCAAATTCACATAAAACTTAATTTTACCGCTTCTGTGAATGGAATTTTGAAAATATAAGAGACACAGTTAATATCAAGGATTAACATTCAGTTCAATAATATAAAATAATTTTTGGTGAATAGTAACTTTTTACTTTTATTTACCACCGTTAAAAGTAAATAGGGTAATTAAGGGTAAAAATGATATTATTATTACCCTAACACATGTCCTAATTCTATTGGCTAAGTATAATTCAACCAGAAACAACCATAGGAATAAAATATGATCATATTTGGTCCACTTAGATTAGATTAGGACATTTATTATTATTTAATTCAAAGAAGAGTTAAAAGAGTTAAAATCAAAGTTTAATAACTAAAACATTTTTAATATAGGGTTATACATATGATAAATTAAATTATAAATATTAATTAGAAAGATAAAAATATTTCCTACATAATGGTATTGTATTTATAATATTTATACATTAAATAATTTAATTCATTTATGACACAATGGTGATGCAGTAATTACCTAATTAATGAAATATTAAAATAATTGATATTATAAATATCCAAATAAATGTACTTTGAGACTTTTTATAAATTAAACTAATTTTATAGGTTAATATGACATATTAGGGTTGTTTAGATGAATTGTTGTCAAAGTAATAATGTTGTTATGAATTTAGAGAGAAAAAATACCCAATAGTGTCAAAATTGACAGAAAAGAGTTTTTAAAAAATATATTATATTATTAATTGATATTATATTCTAAAAAATCTACGGTTCGGCCAAAGTACATATATAATGATAGTTTTAATATTAATGAACAACTTGGGGTTCTCTTGGAAGTATATAGTAAGTTTATTAACCATATAATATAAAAATACAAAGAGACATGGTAAATGTCAAACTATTTAACTAAGAGTTAAATCTAAAAAATAAAGTTAATATAGTGACCCAAACCTATATAAAAATTATTAATTGAGTGTTTTTAGACTCATCCCCACCTTATCCTTTAAATAATCCATTTTGGAGCCATTATAAAACTAAAATTATTTTATTATAAAATAATATTTCTAGCTTTTCCTAAGGCGCCCCTTACCCCTCTTATAAAAGGGCACTCCCCCTTCTCTCTAATTCACACCTTCAAATCCATTTGTCTGGGACAAACTATACCCAAATACCCTATCAACTATCATAACTTCATCATAGAGGCCTTTCTTTAGTCATAAAGCCAACCTAAGGATCCCTTTTGATCAAATCAAAAGGAAGAACCCGAAGAAGAGGTAAATATCTCACCACCTCTTTCAAGTTCCTTTCTTCTTCCACTTCCTTTTTCTTTGTTGTTTCCATTCTAAAAAAATAACTCCAGTATCTTCTATATAATTTAATTTTATTATAAATATGGTACAACCAAATTCATTATTCTATCCATCCTTTGAATAACATGTCACCATACGTGCGTACGTACGACTTACCGTCTCCACGTCATAGTGTAATTGTTATTCAATACAGTATTATTTGGATGGGTATAATAATGATGTTTAATTGATATAAATAATAAATATAACATCATAATGATTCTGCATATATGATATACCATTCAATTATATGTTATTTTAATATCAAAATAATGATATTGTCGCTCGTGCATACATACGGATTACCGTCTCCACGAACGCGATGAGATTCATTCCCCATCATATCCATTCAAGACTAAGTTTCATTTGATGATTAAAAATAATTTTTAGAGACATGATATCATTTTGGATATGAATAATATACATCCCATACATAACAAATATGACTCACATAACAAAGAATATAAAGGAAAACGAATTCGTCAACACCTGAAATGACGATAATACTAAGATATTATTAACAAAGCAATGTTAAAAGATCATATATGATATCATATTAATGTATATGATTCTTGTATAATTTAATAAAAATTATTTCACCATTATAAAGGAGGTTAACCTACCCTCTACCAAGGAAAAATTACAAAGTAAGGGGTTTCTTATCTCACTTTTAATTCTGTTAGATTTTCATTGTTCACCACTTATTTATTGCATGTGGTGTGTGTGCTGCCCATGATTATATTAATTGTGTAATATACTTTAATTTAGTTATATTTACATCATCATTGTATGATTCTTCTTTCATGGGTGTATGTTTCGTATGTTTCCAAATCGATAAGGGAATTTGAAATTTCAATTTCCATTCATTCGGCTTTATGCATACTTCATTGATTATTTTACTCCAATATTATGTGTGGAATCACTATTCATTTGCTTATGTCATAATTTACACTCCCATTTATGTGGATATAATTTTTATATACATAATCACTCCATTGATAAATTCTCAAGTCATCGATATGAACTTGATAAGAGTAATTTTAACTCAATCTCTATTTGTTGAGTTAAATATCCAATTCATTGGTGTTGTTTTTACAAGAATATGTGTGAATGTGCTCTGATTTATTTACACTGAATATCCAACAATATTGAGTGTATTTATATTTGTCTCACATAATTATGTATTTTATTTATCCTTAACCTAAGGATACGGTCTTTATAAGAGATTTCATCTCAATTTACATTCCATCGAGATTTCTTTGTTCTTATACACCAAATCACTTTTATATGGTGTATATAATGTGCTTTGACATAGTATATCATGAATCCCTTTATTCTCATGATATTAAAAAGTTTTGATTACCTCAATTATTTTTATTCAAGTGTCTCTCTTTTGGTTAGAAACTCTAACTAAAATATGATTTTAAAATGTTTTAAAGATTTATTATTCTAAATCTTTCTCTTTAATGCCCATGTTTTAAAAATGGATTTAAGGATTTATTTTATATGGGCATTAAAGATTTAAAATTAAAATTCCTTTTAAAAGTTTCAAAGTGGTAGGGGACACTTTGATTCTAAAATCTATTTTTAAAAGGCTTCTTGACAAATAGTGTGACTTTTAAATGTTTTCAAGAAAAATGGGGATATTTCTCTCAAATAGTTTTGATGATTATTTTCATCTATGTCAATATACTTCATTATTATCGATTGAGGTTAATCTGTTACAATAAAATCTTCCATATTGTATTGAATGAGTTATGTTTGACTGTGGATGTGCTATTTTTATACCATTCATGGTTTCTGGATAAAGTATTGACATTTCGTATGCTAGTTTTAATACGAATGTTTATGTTATGTTTCAAAATTTTCATATGAGGAATGCATTGGACTTAGTAAGTGATGGGTGGAGCCCGCTATAGATCATCGATGCATCGGTAGGTCTCATGAGACAAACTAGTGTATTGAAATAAGGCCTTGACAAAATATTATTTGTAGTCTTGGCACACTGCCTTGACTATGTGGTTATGAAAGTCTGGCATTGTGCATTCCATCATTATGAAAGTGGCTATTGATATTGCATGTGATTATTCGACTAGTAGAATATCCATGTGAATAAGTAAATGGAATTATTTGATTTTATCTTTGCCATATTATTTTGAAGTTCAAGTTTAAAAGGATTTTGTTTTAGTCATATACACTGCCTTAAATGTTTATGCTTATTCATGAAAGTTTCCTCTATAATGTTATCCTTACTGAGCATCTGACTTTAACCCTTTATATGTTTTATTTTTTCCAAGATCCAAAGAATTATATTATTACTGACCTCCAAGGATAGTCTCTGGGATCTCAGTGGTGTATATGGAAACAATGTTGTTGTAGTTTTACATTTTATGATGTAATGTAAACCTTATGAATGTATCTAGTACTTCCAAGGCTACTAAACTAATCGGTCTTTTGAGACATGATCTTTTATGATCATGAAAATTTTATGTAATAATGCACTGACTCTGGGTAACTGGGGTCGGGGCGTTACAAGAGCACCAGTGGATGTGATTGTGACTCTTAAAGTAATGAGGAAATGGACCATTTTCTCGGAAGATTAAAGAATTTTTACAAAAATAAGAAGTTATTCAATAAATAAAATTTAAAAGGAAAATATGATATAAAAGGAAAATTGAATAAATATGAAAATTTTGGTGAAGTTACCTGTTATCAGTATAAGATAAAAAGAAACATCAAAGATAGTTGTTCAAAATCAAAGTATAAAAGTAAATATGAGGATTAAGGAAAGAAATAAAAAAGTCCATGAAGGAAACCTATAGTGCCTCTGTGGACAATTCCATTGATTCCAATTCAAGAAAGAAAGAGGATAATAAAAGGGATAATATGTGTTTTATGGAAAACATTTCTAAGGTAACAAATTTTATTCCCATTACCTTCGAAAATAAAATTCATGATGAAAATTCTATGCATAGTGAAGATTTATTTGAATATTTTAATAAATTGGAAGATGTTGTAAATGATATTAAGGATAAATATAAGAATTTAAAGAAACATCATACTTTATCAGCTTATATTAAATTTTTTTTTTGAAAAAGAAAAGAACCAACTACTTATTAAAGAAAAATAATTACTTAAAATTAGAAAATATTCAACTAAAAAAAGATATTCACGGTTTTTTGGTAAGAATTGAAACCCTAAATAAAATTATTGGAAGTTATAATGTTCCTAGACTAAGATTCAATTTTATTTATCATACTGGACTAAAAATAAAGTTCTATAAGAATTATTTTATTCATAGTATAAATGTTGTAAATAATTATGTATAAATTATGCAGCTGGAATATCTAAATATATAGTAGTCAAGATTAGAACAAAAAGAATTATTTTTATTATTATTTTAAACCTATTCATAAATCTATAAATAAATCTATTAAACAAATATGGATTTATAAGGCTTTAATCTTCTACCTTTCTTGACCCAAATAGATATGGGTGTCAAAATCATTTTTGTATTTGATTAATAGTAGGAAGCCTACTTGAAAATATCCTATAAAAATCTATGGTATCTAGAAAATGGGTGTTCTATAAAATGATTGGATACCTATCATGCTTCTAGAATTTAAATATATGGTATATTGGTCATGTCACCTTTGGTGTCAATGAAAAAGGAAAAATTATTTTCTTTGGTTAAGTTGGAATTTCTAAAAACTATTTGATTTCAAAAGTTTTATTTATTAATGGATTAATGTATAATCTAATAACATTTTCTAAGTTATGTGATGATAGTTTCCATGTTAAGTTTCAAAATAATTCATGCAGTATTTATGATTCCAAGTTTAATTTAGTATTTATTGCTTTAAGGAATGATAAGGTTTATGGATTTGATTTAGGTTTCTTATTTTCTCAAAAAATTTCTTGATTAAATGTATTTCATGATGAATATTGGTTATGTAATATGAGATTAAGGCATTTTAATATATAATATATTAGAAATTTTTTCACAAAAATGGTTTAATCAATACATCCCATTCTTATATCTTTTTCACCCAATTAATCTAGTTTCATTTAAGATTACTAAATGAATATAATGGAGTAAATTATTCACTGCCTTTTAGGTAAGGGTCACCACATAAGAACATTAAATAAATATTACTCTTTAGTTCTTATGGTGAACATGTTGAAAGATAAGGTGATAAGGCCAATGGAAGGAGAAATTCCAAAGTCACCTTTGCAACATCCTTTTAAGAAAAGGTAATAAACGTGAATTTATTTTCTTTATATATCATGAAATAAATCAACATTCACAAGAAATAAAATGAATTTAATAAGAAGGCATCCTCTTCTTCTTCAGGTCTGTTCATCAAATATAAGTATTGTTTTTTAAATACTTCATGGGTATTAAATACAATATTCCAATCACATATATGTATTTAAATACAACAAAAAGGTATATAAACATTACTAGAAGTAAGGTGTGTTCTCCAAGTGGCTGAGAAAGGGTGATTCCTAAGTTAGCGGTGAGAAGCATAAAACATCTGGATGCCCAGTTATTGATTATAGTAGAAAATGTTGTTGATTATAACCAAAACATTTATCTCACACATCCATTGGAAACTAGGAGAAATTATTCTAGTTTTATAAATGAATGTTATTTGTGGTATTTCATAATCAACCAATAGTTCAGTAAAACTTGAATCATAGGCAATACATAATGAGTATAAAATGTGAGACTTATATATCAAGTTGTGGCAAGATAATATTTTATTAAGGAAAAAATTGAACATCAAGTATATACCCATTATGATATTTAGACTAATTGAAACCAAACAACTTTGGTATTATTGACTTATATACTTATTTAGTTTAAACAAATAAACCTTTATAAATAAAGGTAAGCCACAAAGATTTTGGAACTGGTTTCTCTAGAAAGAATGAGATATTCCAAGGCTAAGATAGTTGTAAAAATACATCATATGGATTCCTTTAAGTGTTCAAAAAATATGGAAATGAATTGTTCTAAAATTATGTGAGTTTCTCTATGCTGGAATGCCTAAGAATATCTTGACCAAGCATTCATTGATCTCTATGATGTTGCGTGGAGTAATTCCTAAGCACATATTACCTTATCCATATCAGGTCTAAGATTATAATTATGAGTATTGATGGTGAATCTTACATGTTAACATTGATCAACAAAAATTTAGTGTGGAATAATTAATAAATCCATATTTTATACATGCGATTCATGATGTAAGGAGCATCAATGTTGATACATATTGCATAAACTCCCATTATATTTCAAGACATGCTTCACAAATAAGTGCATTATCCCATAACCATATGCCAACTATACTGAAAAATGGATATCATGTGAGTCATATTACGATGGAAATCCATTATGTCATAAGAAATGTGTTTAGATGTAAAGAGTTTGTTAGGATATAAACAAAACTACATCAAGAAAAACAAAAAGTGTATCTAAAGTAATTATCATAACATTTTATTAGGATATTATGTAAATCACTTTTATAGAAATGTTATATTCAACCGATAGACTATATTTCTATAAAAGGGTGCACATATCTACTTGATATGGTGGGAGAAAAAACTTACTTGGGTTTAGTCAATATCGAAGATGCAAAAAATAGTCGTCATAGGAACAAGTTCAACAAGAGATTATGGAAGAGTAATGCTCTAGAGACACATACTATATAGAAAGGTTAAAACCATTGTGATGGTTTTATATTCACCATGGTCGGTGATGAGTTATTTTTTGAGAATAATAATTCCTAAAATAAAGTACTATATGGAAATCATCTAATATTGAGAAGAAAAAATTAATATTACATAGTGGATTCCATGTATCAAAGCACATGGGGCTTATTATTTTTAATATCATGATGGGTATTCAAGTGACATGATACATGGATGGTACAAGAGCGGTACCGATAAGGCTCGATTGGTTAAACCAAGTCATTCTTCCTAAATCCATTAGAATTTTCTTATCATACTTACTTTCTATGATCATATTATTGAGAATTAGATGTCAAGACTACCAATCATGGAAGGTGTATACACGATGCAACCAGAGAAAGATAGTGACATTAGAGAATTCCAATATGGGTTTCAAGTTACTAAAATCTAGTTTTGAATGAAATTAAGTAATAAGTTCTTAGAGAATTCAGTTGGAATGAAACTTTTCCATGTGTCTACAAGAGGTTATTGGGATTTCTATTGTTTTCCAAGTGAAATATGTTTGGTAACATATGGAAACCAGTTATTTTTCATATAGTTATTTAAGACCAGGATGAAAGTAATTCTCTAGTGATTGATTTAAAGTATCAACCTAAGATCTAGAAACAGGATATACTGAGGTATATCCCTTGGTTTTTTAGACCTAGTCAATCATACATATAATGACATGGTATTGAAACAAAAAAGTTTTAATAATATGAGAGAGAATTGTTACTAATGACACATGACATAAATCCATCAAATAATATATGCATGTGAATTTAGGAGATTAATGTGATGAGTTGTATTCTATATTTTTATATGATGGATCAATAACATATTCCATGATATGTGAAAGAAATGATATTTCCAGTATACACTTTATAGTAGTTAAATATAATTTATATCCAAGAGAGATACAAGGGAATCAGTAAGAACCATCTAATTGTACTTGGGAAAGTAAAAATATATATGTACTTGGTAACTGGATAAGAAAAGATAATAGTTTTTATGGGGAAAAAACTAGTCTTCCTTAGATCAATGTGATATATTATCACAAGCAGGCTAAGGGAATGAGCGAGAAATGATCATAAAATCTTGTGGTAGTCAAACCTACAAATACTAAGTATGTTGCATCTTCTGATGCAGCTAAGAAATGGTTATTTAATGAAACAATTTTTTCCAATTCTTAAAATCACACCTAGTAAGTAAATTTTTATCATAATGATAATTTTATTACTAATATTATCCAAGATTTAAAGTTTTTACTATGGAAAAAATATTATATACTTGAGTATTCCATCTCTTGAGATGTTTTATTCATGGAGGTGAGGTCGCACTGGGTAGAATTTCTATTCTACGGAAACAAGGTAGACACAACAACTAAAGTCATGACTTAGCAGAAACATGGTATTAATTATGTGATAGATACAAATGATGGTTAGAAAGATGGATTTAGTTTAAGTGGTAGTGTTCTAATAGTGGGTTACCTAGACCAAAATTGAAAAGTATTGTTGATTTCCATATCATGTATACAGTAAGTTATGCATGATGTATTCTTATCATTACAGTATAGACATTTTTGTGTACACTATTTAAATTGAATATACATAAATTAATTATCATATCAAAAGGTTATAGCAGATCCCATGCTATAATGAGAAGCTCAAGATACTATGACATTGATCTTAAATATATTTCATATGGTCTAGATACATTATACTGACCTGACACAGTTGATGTTTGACTATCAGGTGTTGGGGGATCATAAGCATTTAAAATTATTCTCATGAATTTCTCACTTGGTGATCTATAGTAGTTGAGGTCATGAGGATAGGCCCACCAATAGGAACACCACATGTTTTGGGTTCCATTGGATGTTCCTATCTATAATCATGTGTATTGGTATTCTAACATGATATCATTATCAATGTGTCCCATTTGATCACTTAATTTTATTCGAGGAAAAAACCATTATAATGAAATCATGGTGAGGTATCTTGTGTTGGGTATTTCATTGGTGGTATGGAATTGGTTGAATGATCAAGATAGGATTTGTCACTTCTGAGTTGAGTGTAGAGACCCAAATTTTGACATACATGGACATTACATTACTTTTGTAGAATACTTAGTACATAACAAAAACACACACACACAAGGACCGTAATAGTTTAGTGTCTTTGGAAACTCGGAATATAATCTTCTAATCGTGGTGAAAGATCTTCAACATATCCCATAAAGATCTTCCTTTTTTTACCTAAAACATTTCCTTATATCCCGGGGAAAAGAAAACACAAAAGGGTGAGCTCAAATGCTCAGTAAGGGTAAAAAAAATAAATATCAATCACATCATATACATAAGAACATAACTTTTGGAAATCTTAACCTACAAAAGAAATCATAATTTCATAACATGAGAGAAATCATAGTAGTGAAATGTAATCCCAATAATCATAACTTAAAACATGAAACTTTGTGGCATACACACATAATCATAGAGAATCATTTCTTATTAGTCAAGACTCATTGCCAAGACTATCTTAGTGGACAAAGTCCATTTCTGAACCGAGTTCACTCCTCGTTTCAGTCCTGTTTCACTGAATCGGTTTAACCTGCCATTCCAGCCATGTCTATCTCATGAGATATAAAATCTTTACCCAATGCATTGGAGGGATATATAGGTCCCACCCATCTCATAATGATACCATTTTTATGTGTGCCACAAAATCTTAAATCATACATCATTGCATAACCCATGTAATAAAAATGGGATTCTTAAACAACATGACATCATAAAACAATTCATATAAGATAAAGGAATTCATAAAAATAATTCCATCACAACATAATCAAATCAATGTAATAATAGGGATAGAAACAGAACCCTATATTATCTTATATGGAAAATAATTTTGATAAAACACTTGAACTCCATTTTTGAGGAAAATATCCTTTCTACTTCAAAAACATTTTCCTTTATTAACTTGTCATACAATTTTAAACTAAAAGAAGTTGATTAAAAATAAACTTGAAAACTTTTAAAGTAAGTTTCTTGGAAATAATGTTTTAAAAATCCATTCATGTCGTATAAGTTAAAAAAAACATTCTTCCCGTACTTTTGTCAGAAAAGTCAAAAAGTACCTCGTACGAAAAACGACAAAAGATTCCTTTTATATCTTTTACTAAAAACTCATTGAAGGGTAAAATTAGATTTAAAAAATTGTAGGTTGATTGAAACGATATTACATATTGAGGAAACATGGATGTGGATGATAAAATACACCCCAGTAAATACCAAAGTATAAACAATCTCGGATAAAATGAGATTGTGATATTTTCCCTTACCTTAGGTCCGATTTACTTCGTAAGTGTCCGAACCTCCTGTATAATGATTTAAATAATGTTATTGACTTATTCCAGAATCATACTCATTGTTATGATATCATATATGGTTCACTTATGACTTTATTTTACCTGTTCTTTTGTAAATTCCATGTTAAAGAGCGTTTTGGGTAAAATCGTTTCATTTGCCGTCCGTGTTTTGACTTGTAATTATTCATATGATTACTTAGATCATGATTACTTAATTACAGAATATAAAACATGATTTATATATAATATATATTCACAATATACATATATATAATAGATCAGTAAATGGAAAGAAATACACTGTTCATGGAGACGGTAGGTCGTACATACGCATGAACGCTGTTTTCGTTTCCTTATTGAGTTGAATGGAATTAAGTAGATGACATACATATATATACACATAAATCCAGTATCATTATTATGTCATATATTTCATGATTACTTATTATATATACTTTATAATCATTCATGAATGGTTAACGTGGAGAATGAATCTCATCACGTCGTGGAGACGGTAGTCCGTACGTACGCACGAGCGATGATATCGTTCTCATGATCGTCGAATTGTATTGGAGTGTATTTATACTATTTTAGAATCAATATCACTTTAAAATAATAATATATAGTTATTATGTACACCATTATACCCATCCAAGTAAGGTGGTGGTGGAATATAGATTACACCACGGCGTGGAGGCGGTATTCCATACGTACGCATGAGCGGTGATTTTGTTTTCCGTAGGATGGATAGATGGTGAAATAGGGTTTTTTTATACTTATAATAACATATTAGTATATGAGTGATACTGATGTTATTACTTCATAATGAAACAACCTAAGAAGAAGAAGTGTAAGAAGAAATAACGTTGAAAGAATCGGTAACGGACATTACCTCTTCTTTGAAGTGCCTCTTTGAGATCTCCTTTTAGGGCACTAAAATTGGTCTTTGAGGAAGACCAGAACCTCTAGGATGTTTCTAGGGAAGTGTAGAAGAGAATTTGGCAGGGTTTGGCCTATCTTGAAGGCTCAAAGTGGTGTGAGGAAGAGAGGGAGGAGGTGCCCTTTTATAAGGGAGGAGAGGGGCACCTTTGGAATAACTAAAAATATTATTTTATTATAAAGACAAATTCGGTTTTAAATAGCTCCAAATTGATTTATTTAGAATATAAGGTGGGTATGGGTCGAAATACTCTCATCCAATAGAATTTATACAAGTTTAGGTTCCTATTTTAACCTTATCATTTATATTTAACTTTAAGTTAGATAATTTTACTTTTACCGTGTCTTTTTGTGTTCTTACACTATAAGGTTAATAAACTTACTATAAGAAGACAAAAGAACCCAAAGTTGTTTATTTTTAATATATATAACCTTATCTAAGTCATTTGGCCGAACCTTAGATTTTTAGGAATAAAATAACAATTAATAATATAATATTTGTTTTAAAAACTATTTTATGTCAATTTTGACACTATTTAGTAATTGATTTTTGTGAAAATCAAAACAGAATTATTAGTTCAAAAAAAGTTAATTAAATCAATACTAACAGATCATATTAACCTAGAAAATTAGTTTAATTTATAAAAAGTCTCCAATTACATTTATTTGGGTATTTATAACATCAATTATGTCAATATTTCTTTAATAAGATAATTATTGTATCATCTTTGTGTCATATATAAATTAATTTATTTACAAATAAAATATCATTATGTAGGAAATATTTTTATCTTTCTAATTAATATTTATAGTCGAATTTATCTTATGTATAACCCTATATTAAAAATGATATACTTATTAAACTTTGATTTGAACTATTTTAACCCTTCTTTAAATAAATTAATAATAAATGTCCTAATCTAATCCAAGTGGGCCTAAATGGTCATAATTTATTCCTAATGTTGTTTTTGGTCTAATTACACTTATCCAATAGAATTAGGACATGTGTTAGGGTAACAATAATATCATATTTACCCTTAATTACCCTATTTACTTTTAACCGTGGTAAAAAAAAGTAAAAAGTTACTATTCACCAAAAATTATTTTCATCTCATTGAACCACATTTTACTTACTGACATCAGCTGTGTCTCTCAGATTTTTGAAATTCCACTCACAGAAGTGGTAAAATTAAGTTTTATGAAAAATTCTTTTTTTTAACTACCACTTAGTGGTTTCGCTATTCATCAAAAAATGAAAGTTTCCAGAAAAATACCAAAAATTAGGCCTAAGATATATTTGATATTATGAACTCAAAAATGATGTCTATTTTAACAAATTCAAAACATATCAGTTGCATTAATTAATTTAAAAATTAATTCTCGTCGTCAAAACATATAGCGTGTTCTTAAGAGATAATAATTATCAAAAGATTGACACTTGTTTATGTCTGGTTTAAATGTGAAATTACATCCAATGACCAGCATTGTATTAAATTGTAAAAATATATTCTAAATATACTTTAAAACCACTCAAATTAATAATTTATCACTATTAATTATTTCAATTAAAAAGGTTGTTTTTAATTAAAATTTAGTAATTTTCACTATTCATCATAAAATGAAAGTTGTCCGAAAAGTACCAAAATTTCACCCTAAGCTAATTTCGATATTCTGAATCCAAAAATGAAGACCATTTTGAAAAAATAAAATTTACAAAATTTCAGAAAGTGGTTATTACTATTCATAACGGCTAGTTTTAATAATATTTTAATAGCATATCATTATTTAGCGAAACTCGGTATTGCGTACAACACACGCTATCGCGGAAGGTCGTGCATGCGTGTAATGCAAGCCAAGTCAGGGTTGCCTGTTGTGCAAGAATCCTTCGTTGTTTCGTATAACATAATCCAACCATATTTCATTTATACATTGAATATATATATATATATACTCAATGTTGCGTAGAATAACTATTATCAAAATTGTGTGTAACACGATCCAAGAATAGTGTTGCGTATATTGCAAGCTAATATGGTTTTGCGTATAGCGCAAGGTAATCTTGGTGTAGCATACAACACAAGAAATTAATGAAATTAAAAGAATATTTTTCATAAAATCTTGGGGTGTTACATTCTACCCCCCTTAAAATGAATTTCTCCCTCGAAATTCGTCAGGGTTATAAATGGTTTACTACTCGAAAGTTTGTTTAATAGAAACCCACATCGTAAAAAGGAATACCAAAACTTGGCTTTAAAAACTAAAGTATGAAATGTAACGGTTACCCAAATTAACTCATCATTGGGTTTCCACGTAGGAGAACATAGGTGAAAATATGGATATGGAAGAAAAATATAACCATCAAGTTCTAATGGAGAGTGGTAGAGAACATGGCTATGAAATAGCAAACAATCACAAAGCCATAGATTTTCTATGATCTAAGGTACCATCTGATTCATCAGATATAAGGGCACTAGGACAACATTTTTGGTTTTCAAGATCATTTCCCTAAAGTTGGTGAATTAAAAGAAATACTTACATGATTTTGGTACAATTTCACTGTTGTTTGTGAATTGAACAATTTCCCCTTCATCCCTTAAAGAAATGAAGTTGAATTTGTTATTCGTGATGTGTTAGCAGATCTTGTGATTAAATGATGGGTCATTCCATCTATTTCAAACAAGAGGTTAGCAAAAGTTATAAGTCCATCTTATGGTTAGATTAATCATATATGGTTCCAAAAATTAACTTATACTTCATATATCATACCGCTTAATAAAATAAAACTAGTTTCTACTAACCAGGGACTTCCTGTAGGCCAGTGGTGGGTGATAAAGTCTAGCCGCACTTCAGTTGTGGGTTCAATTTCCACAGCCTTGTCCGACGCGATGTGTTGTCACCCATCCTGCAGGTTGTCCTTTTTTCTAAAACTACATTACTATAACATCCCATCAATAATATCGAAAAAAATTCTATCCTTAAACAATACTAACTTATGTCCAACATAATCCATTCCAATCTTTAGGCTTATCCATAATACTGCAGTCCACTCTCATAATATAGTGAAAACGATTACCAGAGATTTCATATAACAAGCATGTTAATACCATCGTTGATCCCCATATATCATAAGATATGTCTTGTTGGTCACATTCCAAATATTCAAAGGCCTTAATCATGTATTCTCTTAAAAAATGAATACCCATTGAATCTTAGTAAAAACATGAGTGCTGTCAAAAGTTAACTCATTCCACATACCAAAAACCCAAAATTCTATATACTCAAACCATGATATAACTATTTCCTTATATCAGTCATGAGCTCATGAATAATATCAAACATTTAATTTTCTCTTTATCGCTTCATTATTCACATATCATCTACATTCCAAAAATATCTGAATAACCTTTCATGGATACTGGTACCATTAATCATACACTTTCAAAACTCAATGAAAGACAACAGTGTAACAATCCTTAGATGTCTCTTTATTCCATAGTACCATGAGATTACTTATACAACATTACACATGATAAACATGTAATCATTCCACTGCATTCTTAAACCATTGACCGAGCTTCAACAATTCTTTCATCTCACATATCATTTGTAGTCTCTTCATCATCATCAACATAAATACTACCCATACGACCATACTGATTCTCTTCATGAGACTTTCCCTTAGGGAATTGGTTTGTATAATGCCCGTACATTCCATATTTAAAACATTTAACCATTGTTGATGTCGTAGCAATACCATTATCCTCATCCCTAGTGTTAACTGAACATTTTCCTTTGCACTTACTGGCTTTGTGTCCTTCTTTTCCACACCCAAAGCATCTTCCAGTTCCTTTGAAACATTCTCCTTGATGCCTCTTCCCACATGATTTACATAGGGGAAGTTTAACTTTCTTTCCTTTATGATCATCATGAAACTCCATCTTTCTCTTATTATCCGAGTCAGGAAACTTACCAAATTTTACTTTATTGATCATATTATGAGATTGTTGATTCGGCATAATAATGATGTTTGGACTTCCAAATCCCATTTCATTTGGTTGCTCATGAAGAATATCATTCCATTGACCATCATATCCTCCATTATCGTGAATCATCTTGTTTCCAGCCATTTTCTAAAACCCAAAAAGAATAGTGTGAGAGGAAAAAATCATAATAAAGGGGGAGTAACTTCAATATCTAACATCTTTGGTTTAATCTAATATTTTTTTTAGAGAAGGTGGCGCTTTGGTCAAAAGATCAACGCAAATTTATTAGCAAAAAAGAAAGATTACAAGAGTCTAAAAGACGGGATCAAATTACAATCTTTGACTTGCAACGGAATCAGGTTTTCTGGGAGCTCCTCCATCCAAGTTATTTCCTGATTAATGCCTTTGTTAGCGAGATCATCCGCAACCCTATTCGCTTCACGATAAGTATGAGTTGCAATGTAATTGACGTCATGGAGAGATTGGAGTCAGTTCATCCAGCGTGTAGTAATCGGTCAAGCAAGATGAAAATCTCCCTTCCAAATGGCTTGAACAATAGTAGTAGAGTCGCTCTCAATCCATAAATTGTTCCATCCATGACGAAGAGCAAAATCAGTGGCATGAATAACACTTAGCATCTCAGCTTCTAGTGAGGATGCAGTACCACAACCTCCAAAAAAGCATCCCACGATGTGACCATGATGATTTCTGAAGACAGCTCCACATCCCGCAGGACCTGGATTTCCCTTAGAGGCGCCATACACATTGATTTTAATCCAACCTGGAAATGGAGGTCTCCAGAAAATCTCAAGGGTGCGCAACGGTTTTAAGAAAATGGCCTCAACTTGAAGACGGCGAAGGATCATAATGTCCGCCACCGAATTGTTGCAGGGACCATTCTGGATCAAAGCGGCTTCCCGAATAACGATGAGAATTCTCATTTTACCTGCATTAGTGTTGTGTGAGCAATTATTATGAAGAATAGAGTTTCTATCATACCAGATTAGATGAATCATCTCAGCAACCCCAGCTAGGAACAAATTTCTAATTTGGTGAGAGGAGTCCATAGCAACGCAACGGTTAATCTGTTCATCAATAGAGTTATAAACCAGCCATCTGCAATCAAAAGTGTCAAAAATATATTTCCAAAGAGCAGTGGCAGTAGCACAAGATAGAAATAGGTGGTTAGTATCTTCTCTATGCTGATTGCAAAAACGACATTTTGAACAAAGTTGAATACCAAAACTTTGAAGACAAGCATCAGTGGGGACCCTATTGTAGGCAAGACGCCAAATGAGAGTGAGTCTGGAAGGTTTAATCCAGGGCTTATCAAAAAAAATTTATCCAGTTCAAATCATTATCAGCGTTGTGTAAGGAATTATTATAAAACTTTTTGGAGTTAAGAATCCCATTATGAGAAGGTTCCCAAATCAAGAAGTCACACGAGGCAGAAAAGTGGTAAGAATCAATAATTTGAACAATGTTTTCAGAAAGATTATCCATTTGAGAATTAAGCACATTACAAATGGATGAGTTGATGTCATTAGGGATATCATCAAGGGGGGTCAAAGATATAAGAGGAGTGCCAGTCCAGTTGTCCAACCAGAATCTCATGGAAGAGTTTCTCGAGACCATCCATCTAGCGTTGTGCATAATAGTGTCAAACATGTCTCTAACAGAGGGACAAATGGAGGAGGTCATGAAACTCCTATTAGATATTTTCAATCTATCAATGAACCTATTTTTGATGAAAGCAATGGGGTGGGTTTCATTGTGTATCAGGTTCCAAGTTAATCTGGCTTGAAGAGATTCATTGAAGTGTTTAATGTTTTTAATGCCAAGACCACCAATGTTTAGAGGTTTACAGCATTTAGCCCAAGGGATAGTCACAAGTTTCCTGTCCAAGGTGCTTCCAGTACAGACAAAGTTTTTTATGTAAACATTTATTTTTTTTATGAGACTAATGGGCCGTTTATAGACCATCATCGAATAAACAAGTTTGGAAACAATAACAAACTTGACAAGGCAGATTCTCCCCGCTATGGAGAGAGATTTCCCTTTCCAGGAGGAAAGCTGATTAAGAACCTGGTCAACAATGTTAGAAAAGTAGCAAGCTTTAGGTCTACCCCAGAAAATGGGAACGCCAAGGTATTTGAAGGGGAAAGAACCTTATTTGATGTTAAGCTCATTGATGATATTATTTCTCCTAGAAGGAGGGATGTTTTTCCCAAAGTAAATGAAAGATTTATTCCACCCAATGACTTGACCCAAGACCTCCTCGTAATGCTTGAGAGCAGCTTTAAGAGTTCTAATGTTTTTTATGTCACCCTTTAAAAAGAGAATGATGTCATCAGCATAAAGGAGGTGGGTGGGGGCATTCATGTTTCTATCAGCATGAATTGGTTTGAGCTTGTTTTTCTTAACCAGCTGGGTGAGCATACGGCTAAAATAGTCTTCTGCAATGGAAAAAAGAATTGCAGAAAGGGGGTCACCTTGTCTTACCCCTTTAGAGCATTTGAAAAATCCTCTAGGAGATCCATTAACCAGGATGGAAACATGAGCTGAATGGAAGAGAGTTTTAATTCAAGAAATGAAAATATCATTGAATCCAAAACCATGAAGAACTTTGAAAATGAAGTTCCAATCCATAGTGTCAAAAGCTTTGCAAATGTCAAGTTGAATGGCAATGTTTCCGCCTCTATTCTTATTATTTAACATGTTAGTGCATTCCTAAGCAAGACAGATACAGTCTTGGATAGATCTCCCCTTGATAAAGCCAAATTGATTACAGGAGATAATTTTATCAGTGATAGTGTTAAGTCTGTTAGCAATTAGCTTGGTGATAATTTTATAAAGGGAGTTGATCAGAGCAATAGGGAGAAAGAGGTGGATTTCAGAGTCATTATCTACTTTGGGAATCAAAGCAAGGAATTGGGCATTTAGACCACGAGGTAAGAAGTCGTTAGCAAAGAAGGATTTGACAAGCTTACAAACACCAGCATGAATGATGTCCAAATAATTTTGATAGAAACCATTATTGAATCCATCGGGCCCAGGGGCACTGTCAGGATTCAAACCAAAAACAGTGTCTCTAATTTCATGATCAAGGGGAACACTCAGGAGAAAACTGTTATCAACATCTGTAACAATTATAGGGATGATGTCATTAATGAGGTCTTTATTCATAAAAGTCCCATTGAATAACAATTCAAAGTAAGAAACAACATGATTAGCAATATCTTCTTCATTATCCAAAATGTTGTCTCCATTTTTTAGGGAGGCAAGGGGTCTACTAGCTTTTTGAATTCTTTGTAAAGCATTATAGAACTTGGTATTACGATCACCATCAGTAATCCATTTGAGTGTAAAAGTATGTTTGCGGATGTTGTCTTTGAAAGCAAGGGTTTAATCTAATATCGTTACCATAGTTCTAGGACTATATCCCATACGTATACTTATCCTTAGGGACATCCCTAGACATACCTTAGAAATATCTCTAGGGATCTCACTAACGTTTTCGCATCTTAGTTTCCAAAGGTTGACTAAACTTTTACTCTGATACCAACTGTAGAGACCCAAAGCTTGACATACATGGACATTACATTACTTTTGCGGAATACTTAGTACATAACAAAAACACACACACACAAGGACCGTAATAGTTTAGTGTCTTTGGAAACTCGGAATATAATCTTCTAATCGTGGTGAAAGATCTTCAACATATTCCATAAAGATCTTCCTTTTTTTACCTAAAACCTTTCTTTATATCCTGGGGAAAAGAAAACATAAAAGGGTGAGCTAAGATGCTCAGTAAGGGTAAACAAAAGAAATATCAATCACATCATATAAATAAGAACATAACTTTTGGAAATCTTTACCTGCAAAAGAAATCACAATTTCATAACATGGGAGAAATCATAGTAGTGAAATGTAATCCCAATAATCATAACCTAAAACATGAAACTTTGTGGCATACACGCATAATCATAGAGAATCATTTATTATTAGTCAAGACTCATTGCCAAGACTATCTTAGTGGACAAATTCCATTTCTGAACCGAGTTCACTCCTCATTTCAGTCCTGTTTCACTGAACCGGTTTAACCTGCCGTTCCAGCCATGTCTATCTCATGAGATATAAAATCTTTACCCAATGCATTGGAGGGAGATATAGGTCCCAACCATCTCATAATGATACCATTCTTATGTGTGCCACAAAATCTTAAATCATACATCATTGCATAACCCATGTAATAAAAATGGGATTCTTAAACAAATGACATCATAAAACAATTCATATAAGATAAAGTAATTCATAAAAATAATTCCATCACAACATAATCAAATCAATGTAATAATAGGTATAGAAACATAACCCTATATTATCTTAGATGGAAAATAATTTTGATAAAACACTTGAACTCCATTCTTGAGGAAAATATCCTTTCTACTTCAAAAACATTTTCCTTTCTTAACATGTCATACAATTTTAAACTAAAAGAAGTTGATTAAAAATAAACTTGAAAACTTTTAAAGTAAGTTTCTTGGAAATAATGTTTTAAAAATCTATTCATGCCGTATAAGTTAAAAAACATTCTTCCCGTACTTTTGGCGGAAAAGTCAAAAAGTACCTCCTACGAAAAACGACAAAAGATGCCTTTTATATCTTTTACTAAAAACTCACTGAAGGGTAAAATTGGATTTAAACAATTGTAGGTGGATGGAAACAATATTACATAATGAGGAAACATGGATGTGGATGATAAAATACACCCCAGTAAATACCAAAGTATAAACAATCTCGGATAAAATGAGATTGTGATATTTTCCCTTAACTTAGGTCTGATTTGCTTCGTAAGTGTCTGAACCTCCTGTATAATGATTTAAATAATGTTATTGACTTATTCCAGAATCATAATCATTGTTATGATATCATATATGGTTCACTTATGACTTTATTTTACCCGTTCTTTTGTAAATTCCATGTTAAAGAGCGTTTTGGGTAAAATCGTTTCATTTGTCGTCCGTGTTTTGACTTGTAATTATTCATATGATTACTTAGATCATGATTAATTAATTCTAGAATATAAAACATGATTTATATATAATATATATTCAGAATATACATATATATAATAGATCAGTAAATGGAAAGAAATACACCGTTCATGGAGACGGTAGGTCGTACGTACGCATGAACGCTGTTTTCGTTTCCTTATTGAGTTGAATGGAATTAAGTAGATGACATACATATATATATACATAAATCCAATATCATTATTATGTCATATATTTTATGATTACTTATTATATATACTTTATAATCATTCATGAATGGTTAACGTGGAAAATGAATCTCATCACATCGTGGAGACGGTAGTCCGTACGTACGCACGAGCGATGATATCGTTCTCATGATCGTGGAATTGTATTGGAGTGTATGTATACTATTTCAGAATCAGTATCACTTTACAATAATCATATATAGTTATTATCTACACCATTATACCCATCCAAGTAAGGTGGTGGTGGAAAATAGATTACACCACGGCGTGGAGACGGTATTCCATACGTACGCACGCGCGGTGATTTCATTTTCCGTAGGATGGATAGATGGTGAAATAGGGTTGTTTCATACTTATAATAACATATAAGTTTATGAGTGATACTGATGTTATTACTTCATAATGAAACAAACTAAGAAGAATAAGTGGAAGAATAAATAAAGTTGAAAGAATCGGTAACGGACATTACCTCTTCTTTGAAGCGCCTCTTTGAGATCTCCTTTTAGGGCACTACAATTGGTCTTTGAGAAAGAACATAACCTCTATAATGTTTCTAGGGAAGTGGAGAAGATAATATGGAAGGGTTTGGCCGATCTTGAAGGCTCAAAGTGGTGTGAGGAAGAGAGGGAGGAGGTTCCCTTTTATAAGGGACGAGAGGGGCACCTTTGGAATAACAAAAAATATTATTTTACTATAAAGCCAAATTCGGTTTTAAATAGCTCCAAATTGATTTATTTCGAAGCTAAGGTGGGTATGAATAGAAATCCTCTCATACAATAGAATTTAGACAAGTTTAGGTTCCTATTTTAACCTTATCATTTATATTTAACTTTAAGTTAGATAATTTTACTTTTACCGTGTCTTTTTGTGTTCTTACACTATAAGGTTAATAAACTTACTATAAGAAGTCAAACGAACCCAAAGTTGTTTATTATTAATATATATAACCTTATATAAGTCATTTGTCTGAACCCTAGATTTTTAAGATTAAAATAACAATTAATAATAAAATATTTGTTTTAAAAACTATTTTATGTCAATTTTGACACTATTTAGTAATTGATTTTTTTGAAAATCATAACAGAATGATTAGTTCGAATAAAAGTTAATTAAATCAATACTAACATATCATATTAACCTATAAAATTAGTGTAATTCATAAAAAGGCTCAAATTACATTTATTTGGGTATTTATAACATCAATTATGTCAATATTTCATTAATAAGATAATTACTGCATCATCTTTGTGTCATATATAAATTAACTTATTTAAAGTCTAAAAATTACAAATAAAATATCATTATGTAGGAAATATTTTTATCTTTCTAATTAATATTTATAGTCAAATTTATCTTATGTATAACCCTATATTAAAAATGATATACTTATTAAACTTTGATTTTAACTATTTTAACCCTTCTTTAAATAAATTAATAATAAATGTCCTAATCTAATCCAAGTGGGCCTAAATGGTCATATTTTATTCCTAAGGTTGTTTTTGGTCGAATTACACTTATCCAATAGAATTAGGACATGTGTTAGGGTAATAATAATATCATTTTTACCCTTAATTACCCTATTTACTTTTAACCGTGGCAAAACAAAGTAAAAAGATACTATTCACCAAAAATTATTTTCATCTCATTGAACCACATTTTACTTACTAACATCAACTGTGTCTCTCGGATTTTTGAAATTGCACTCACAGAAGCGGTAAAATTAAGTTTTATGAAAAATTCATTTTTTTTAACTACCACTTAGTGGTTTCACTATTCATCAAAAAATGAAAGTTTCCAGAAAAATACCAAAAATTAGGCCTAAGATATATTTGATATTATAAACTCAAAAATGTTGTCTATTTTAACAAATTCAAAACATATCAGTTGCATTAATTAATTTAAAAATTAATTCTCATCGTCAAAACATATAGCGTGTTCTTAAGAGATAATAACTGTCAAAAGATTGACACTTGTTTATGTCTGGTTTAAATGTGAAATTACATCCAATGACCAGAATTGTATTAAATTGTAAAAATATATTCTAAATATACTTTAAAACCACTCAAATTAATAATTTATCACTATTAATTATTTCGATTAAAAAGGTTGTTTTTAATTAAAATTTAGTAATTTTCACTATTCATCAGAAAATGAAAGTTGTCTGAAAAGTACCAAAATTTCACCCTAAGCTAATTTCGATATTCCGAATTCAAAAATGAAGTCAATTTTGAAAAATAAAATTTAAAAAATTTCAAAAAGTGGTTATTACTATTCATAACGGCTAGTTTTAATAATATTTTAATAGCATATCATTATTTAGCGAAACACGGTATTGCGTACAACACACGCTATCACGGACAGTCGTGCATGCGCGTAATGCAAGCCAAGTCAGGGTTGCATGTTGTGCAAGAATCCTTCATTGTTTCGTATACCATAATCCAACCATATTTCATTTATACATTGAATATATATATATATATATATATATACTCAATGTTGCGTAGAATAACTATTATCAAAATTGTGTGTAACACGATCCAAGAATAGTGTTGCGTATACTGCAAGCTAATACGGTGTTGCGTATAGCGCAAGGTAATATTGGTGTAGCATACAACACAAGACATTAATGAAATTAAAAGAATATTTTTCATAAAATACCGGGGTGTTACATTGAGTAAGTAATATATCTCAGTCTTGGTTTATTAGGATGGTAATATTATCGTAAGTCCTTGGCCCAAGAAATTGGGAGTAAATCTATCTAGTTTGATCAAAAAATAATAAATTAAGGAAGATGACACAAGTGTGCATCCTAATTTATAATACATGTAATGACAAAGTGATTACATTACACATTACATGTTCATAGGCTGGTTGTCATTGCTATAGCTACTACTTATTTATTTAGGATCCTTGATGGGTTTCTAGAATCTATTCTTGGTTTATGAAAATTATTCACTTCTATCAAGATAAGTTCCTAGAGGGCCGCACACAATAACATATTCAAGAATCTTCCCTATTCAGTTGAATATGTATATTGGACATGGTGGGCCCCACCACATGGTCTGAGTGTTGTCCAAGTTATCCATCATTAATAAATAAATTAATTAATTATTATTCAAGTTGAGAATAACTGAGTTGAATTTATTTATTAAAAGTATTTACAAGTATAAATAAATATAAGGAATAATATTATATCAAGGAATAATATTGTAATATTCCAGGTTTGTTTAATATTAGCGGGAATTAAGTGTTGAGTTAAATTACTTGATTTTATCATGTAATATATTAAATATATATTATAGGTAAGTGATAAAATATAACTAATATTTATGATGCATTTTAGTATGTCATAATTATTAATTTATTTTTTATTTAGTGTGTGTTGATTTTCTGGGGACTGGGGAACCCTATTTGAGTATTTTCTACACCAACTATATAAGGCTGGAGAGAGGCTCATCCTAATGACTATTTATTTGTCAGGAATGATAGCTTCTTTCTCCTACCTCTTTTTAGAGAGAGATGGTCACTCTTAAGATGATCGAACCAAGATACCTTCAACTGATCAAATGGATGAGATTGAGGTGATCGATGTGACGCTGAAGGGTTCGTCAAATCTCTACAGTAGGACCCAAAATTAGAAGAACAGTGAGAATAGGGATTCTTAGAGTGTGTGTGGATGATCTGGAGGGGTTTGAATTCAGATCCTTTGAACAAAAATCGCCATCGACAAGCTTCCATCGAGCGTTATTTGATTCAGAATGAGGTATATGTTTTGATTTTTTTTCTTTGAATAATTCACATAAGATACATAGACTGTGCAGGGGCTCAAATCATTAGAGACGGCAAGTCTTTTCATCCCGATGATGAAATTTTTTAAAATATCTGACCCACCAAATTCCACTACCACCCCGATACCTTTAATAAATTGAGGTTTGGTTCATGATTAGGAATGAAATGGTTTTAAATGAGGGAATATTTAGGGTGTTTGGGTGAGGATAGAGGTGTATGCAGGTATTGGTGGGATTAATTTTATGGTTGGATGGAAAGTGATGTGCTATAATGTTGGAATGCTGGATTGGGCCTCAAGTTGGGAGACTAGGTTATGGTCAGGCCAACTGTTGGGATAACTATTTAGTAGGGGATAGACAAATAGGGTAGCTATTGAAGTCTCTGAATGTCCTTTATGCATTACTATAAACATCTTGTTAGAAATTCCATGGACTCAAATTGGAATCATAGGTACCCTACACCTCCTATGGACACAAAACAATAGTCTCTAATGTTCCTTCACTATAGAAGAAATTTTATCCCCACATGGACCAGAAGAGAATGAATATGAAACTCCATATCATGAACCAGAACTTCTAGATGAGTAGACTAGGCCAATCTCCCTTTTTTAACAATGAGGAACATGAATTGTAATGAACCATCATTAAGAATTTTCATCATCTTAAACTGATCAAGATCTAGTGAACTTAGCAACATCGGCTTAATCCATTCACATGATCTTCTAGATAATAAATGAAGTAACAAATAATTTAATGGTGTGTGCCCCTCCAGAATAATGAACCAAAGGAAGATGATTCATAAAGAAGCGGTGGAGCAATTGAACCCAAACCAACGATATTAACACCCTGAACCACCATGTTGATTTAGCATACCATCCTCAGGGTCACGAACCAGGCCGGGTCGCCATCTGACCCGGTGCCCGACCCGGTCCGCGACATGGCCCAAAGGGCGTTCCTGATCCCCACGGGCTGGAACAAGTGCCCGGGTATCAAAGGTAACAAGTGGGAACGGTTTACCTGAAATGGTATACTCAAACACTAACAAGATAACAAAAATGAGACTAGGAATCTACAACCAAAGGGACCATTAAACTAAAATAAAAAATTAAAGGTTTACAACTAGGACTAACGTCCAAAAATGAACGACAACAAAAGAGACTAAAATTATAACTCAAACCTCCAACCGACAAGAGTGGTATAACATCGGCACTCCACAACACCAACCTGCACGAGAAGACCATCACCGACCAAAACCACCATCGCTGAGCACGACACACAACCTGGAATACACAAGAAACAAGGTCTACATACACCCGAAGGTGTATGCAGGGTGTGAGCGAAAATCCCAGTAGGACGTCACCCAATAAAAAGGTTACATGCCAGAACATCAAAAGGAAATTTTAATGTGCTTATTCAAGTTATACTTTCGAAATTCTTTTAAAGAAAACATTTACAAACCAAATGATAAAGGAAAACACTAAAAAGAACTCATTTCACAAACACGATTTTAAAGAGGAAGAGAAAAGTTCATTATGCGCACACACACACACACACTCACGCACACACACACACATACTCACACACACACACATACACACACACACACACTCACACCCAAGTGGTCCTCCATATGCCGACGGAAGGCACCACGCCATAGATGGTAGAGCACTATGGGTAAATCCCCTAAGGTTCATCTAGCTCGAGTGGGACCCTAGAACCTCGTGTCTCGGTGAAACGTGGCTTATAAGGCCATGACCCTCAGAAAACGTGGCTTAGAAGGCCACGACCCTCAGAACACGTGGCTTAGACGGCCACGACCCTCAGATATCATATGTTTAGTTAGTGTTGCAATCGTCAATCCAGCTAAGTGAAACAGGGACGATACCCATTTGGTTCACTAGCGCAATAGTTCTAGTTCTCCCACCTAGATACCCAGGGTTTTCCATTGTGCTCAATCAAGTTTCACATTCACATAATGTATATCACTTTCACATATCTCAAACCAAACAAAACCTTACACATACAAGTCACCGCTTGCATACCCAAACACCATTAAAAAAACACACGCACACCAAAACCATTTTATAACATAGTTCGGATCAATTTCATGACTTGGTAAACTATTTAAACAATTTGAATAACATTTATAAATAGTAAAATAAGAGTTTGCACATGAGGCATGCCCAATTTCACATGTAATAATCCCTTTAAAAACTTAACGCACATGTAATTCTGTCAAACACAACTCCCGCACTCCACAGATAATCTAATAGGTGCAATTAAAAATTTATAAAATACTTAAAATTAGAATGCAAAGGTTTGCATAGGAAAGATGAACTCGATTTCATACAATAACGTCACTTTAAAACCAAAAGTGCAGCTTGTACAAACCAAAACATGTTTTCCCATTGTTCAAAAGATTTTCAATTTAATTCCAAAGTACGCAACATGACAAACACACCGAAAGTGACTCATTTTCATTGAAAATTTACATTTAATTAAACAGACACCTCAAAGAACTTGAAAACACATTTTTCACCTGCCAAACAACCCCGAAAACCTTCCTAACCATGTTCCACATCTCAAAAGACACTTAATTAAAAAATTTCTCAATTAATAAAACATCACATATGCATACCACAAGACCTCACTTCAAAACACACGAATTTTAGATGCCAGAACCATTTGAAAATCAATTGCACATCCCAACCCTTCTAAAACATCATTCACACCCCTAAAACATACTCAAGGTTCATAATAAAAATTAACACATCAAAATAGTTTACCTTCTTTTGAAAAACTCAGTTTAATAACATTCGTACCTCAAGTGTTCTTAAAAACACAATTTGCACACCTTAAACAACTAACTAAAACAGGTCTAAAAATTTCAACAACACAACGCACATTAAAAACATTGGCATTTACTTAAAAAAACTCAAATTCATCAATATGCATATCGAAGCACGTCTGAAATGAAATTCGCATCACGCAATTTCTCACTAGAACACATTATAATTTAATTAAGGAGAAATTTAAATCATCTAATGATGGTATGGCATGGAACCACCTACCTTGATGTTGAACCCCGAGAGTTGAAGTGAAACCTTCAAATTCTAGCACGAAACATCAATCACGCACATTTTGCACTGCAAGGATCCTCACACAAACTCAAAGTCACGAATTCAAATTAAAAACATTAAGTTGGAACCCAAAAAAAGGACTTCATATCCGCTGAAAAAAAAAACAAACAAAACAACAAAACTCAATAAATAAAGAAAAAATAAAATAAAATAATAAATGAAAAATAATAATAATAATAATACAATTAAGGGGAGGCTTAACTGCAGTGGGCGGCCGCTAGAGGGAATCAGAATTAGGAGGGGGGTTCGGCGAGGTTCTGGGCTAGATGAAGGAGGGAAGGGGGTGCACTGGGGTTCGCCGAGGCGGAGAGGGTGAGGCTGCCGGACAGGAGGAGAGGGATGGGGTGCGGCACGTCCGGGCAGCAGCTAGTGGGGGGGTCGGGCAGGCGGTGCGACACCGGACGGAACAGGGGGCGGCGGTTCGGGTTCATCAGAGAGGGAGATGGAGCAGCGGTCGGGGCTGCTGGAAAGAGGAGGCCGCAAGGAGAGAAGGGGAGGCTGCATGGAGGGGAAAACAGCGGGATGCGCCGCACAGGGAGAAGAAGGAAAGAAAAAAATGAAGAAAGGGGGGAATGGATGGGGTGTGGCGCGACGGGGATCCGGCGGCGGGGCAAGCAGGCCGAGAGAAGAAAGCTACAGCCGGTCTGCAAGAGGAGAAGTGTGAGGCGGCTAGGGTTCGACGCGGCACAAGGTGGGAGGCGGATGAACAGTAACCCGCGGGAGATAAAGAGAGAAAAAGTGGGGGAAAAAATAAAAGAAAATAGAAAGGAAAGGATAAAATAAAATAAAATAAAAGATAAATAAAAATAAAAGAAGATAAAGTAATAAGAAGAGAAGTAGAGGAGGGATAAAATAAAATATGAATAATGGGATGGAAAAAAAATAAATTAATTAAAACCTAAAAATAAAATCAAACCTAAACTAATAATGATAATAATAATAATAATAATAACAGTGTTAATGAATAAAAAAACGCGTTTAAAAAAAATTAATGATAAGAAGGTCCACCCGCACACCAGGCAGGCTGCCCGGCTTTACCTGTGCCCTGCCCGCTCATCGGGCATTGTCAAGGCAGCATTCATTTATCAACGTAGATGTGCACACTAGTTTCGTACTCACCCCGCTTTCCAACGAAAAGAAAATTATAAAAAGGCAACTAAACTCACGTAATAAAAATAAAAAAATAAAAAATAATAATAATAATAAATAGACATACCTCGGTGCGATGTCTGGGTGTGACAATTCTCCCCACCATAAAGATTTCCGTCCCCGGAAAGCCACAACTAAGGCTGAGACCAAAAGTAAGAAACGACATCCCCTTAAGGTTTAAATAGGATCTCTATGAAAACGAGCGAAAGGAGGAAAACACATCGTGCTCAGAGGAGGTGACTAAAAAGACAGCCTCAAGAAACTCATAAAAGACCTTCTGATATGCGTCGCCCGCCCCAAAGAGGTGAAACAACTCCAGTTGATTAATCAAGGAAAGGAACTCTCGCACTCAAGAGAACCAACTTCACAACATGAAACATCACAAACACCATTGAATGAAGACCACGTCATTTGACTGGAATGAACAAACAAGACTAAACACGTCCAAGGAGCACTCTTATCACCTATCGCCAACTCATCTTTAGAAACAAAACCAAAAGGTCAACATGGGGAAGCCCAAAGGGCTCGCTACCATTAAGAACTCACTATCACTTGAGATGAGATTGGAAAACCAACACGGGGAGGTTCAAGTGGAATCCCCGACATTAAAGAAAATTCCAGCACTAATTCATTCTAGAGACATTCGTGTGAGACCCAATTTGGGTCTCCCCACCATTAAGAACCTACCAACGCCCAAGGAGAGAATAGAAAACCAACATGGGGAGGTCCGGGCAGACTCCCCACCATTAAGGAAAGGGAAACACCAATTTATTCCAGAGACCTTTGTGTGAGACACATCGTGGGTCTCGCCGCCATCAGAACGAATAGAGGATGCAGAACTTTGAGAAATTCTCGATGGTAACCAAACACCCCACCACAAGGGGCGGGGAGGGAGGGGCCTAACCACCCGGGCGTCAAAACCATGAACTAAGACCTGACCAACACATCCACATCCTAGGATGAGCATTATAAAATTTTGGGACTGATTTTTCCCCAACAGACTCTCAAGGACCACTAAAAGTGATTGCATCCAGTGGGATGCAACCCCTAAGACTTTAAGGCAACAAGACGAACACGCCTACACATGGTCACGAAAACCTTATGCAACCAGATAGTTCATTCGGAGCAGAACAGCCATAGTAAACAATTTAAGCTGCTTTCACTTTCAACACCGATGACAGAAATAATGTCGGGGTCTCATACACTCTCGGGGTTCCTGACCACGCGCCAGCTTCACTCCAAGGCCTATGGTTGGAGCCCTGATGTTTGAAGCATCTTCTGCCTCGTAGTCAGGCATGGAAGACTCCCGAACAGAGCTTTTCTTTTTGGTGTCACACGCAATCATACTGCACCTGAGGAAACACCATCAGACACAACACACCATGACATCCAATTACTCTCACACTGAACATTCACCCGAACGAGAGCTTAAATGGTACACATGCATCATCCCTTGTTACACTAAATGAGAACATGACACCACAAATCGTCGCTGAGAACGATCATTTTTTTCGAGAGAAACATTATACGGAAAGGGACTTCAAACTGAGTCTTAAAAAACGCGTGATTCCTGCAAACGACAATAGCAGCCTCATACGACTGGGTCTGCCAAACTAGTAACCTAACACGAACCTTTCCTTAAACGAAACAAACCAAAGACCAGAGGTCATTTATAACGATAGACTACACCAACAACTTAGGGTTTCTTCCAAGAAACCGTTGACTATCAAAGGGACCTCACGCTGCAAGACGTCACCGAACATGACCCTTGCAGCTAATGTAAACACTATAAACCATTCAAGACATCGATAAGCACCGATAGCTCTCAATCGCCTTCACCCTTCCCCACTGGAATCTTTTCACTGCTTCCAGGGGAAACCATCAGACACAACGATGTCAAATTTCATACCCGACAACTAAGACGGATCAAAGAAACCAAAGCACCTATCAATTTCCCTCATGCCTACCATCCCATTGTGAGAGGATCCACTTAACCAAAAATAAAAAGGAAAACACTTAGCACTATCACTCAAAAGGGGGAGTCCTCGCTTTAATCAACTGGAGGGCTGGCCAACAGTGGATTACCTGTGGTCACGCTTCAACCACATATTAACGCTTTATGGGGGGGCGTGCACTAGTCAAGAAAGAAAACCATGGACCCGACCAAACTGGTCCAACGGTCAAGATATACCACAAGCAAACACCAAACGTGCAGGGGAAACCACTGCAAGGGCTCCCTGATGTACTCTTCAAAGGAATTTACTAACCACACGCTTGCATACCAACTTACAAATAAGAACTCAAACTCGGGACACAAACCATTCAGAAAGAATACTCAGCTCAAAATGCCACACATCCAATATCTCAAAAACACAAGGACACGCCACACAAACACCATTTACTAAAACACCAAATTTTTTCTTCAACAAAACATTTTGAAAATAAGAAAACCCAGTGGGTTTCACAAACACCAATGGCGTCCCATGAGCCTCGCACATGCATGTTCTCATGCCGCACCGGCACACACCTTATGTCCATCCAGGAACTCATCTGCTCGTGCCATTAACCATTTCCATTTTCGCATACACTCATGCATGTGGTTTCCCATGAGAGCGCCAAGGATCAAAACCAAACTTTCCATTTTTTAAAAAAAAAACAAAACATCCAACCCACACTTTCCAAACCTTTCACGTCATTTTCTTTTTAAAGAATTTCATATGAAAATATTTTCCAAGACCAAAACATTTTTACTTAAAAACCAAATTTCCATGAATCCAAAACAAATAGACGATAAACAATACAAGAGGAAAATAGTGCCAGCGGGTGATTGGAGCATATGGTTGGCAGCCATACGCCAGTCACACCATTGGCCACTGAGAGTATTTTAGGACAGTGTCCCCGGCTCCACAAAGCTTTCCAGACCCTGCGAGATCACTAAGACCACTGACCTTACCCGCTTTTCATTTCCCTTAGACACGATTAACCACAAGGACCAAAGACTCAGACAAACCTCGACTTACTTTGGTAACTCGAGTCTCGCCACGGGGTGTGCTAGCCAGGCACCTTACTCGTAGTCAGGACGTTGGGTTCCAACAACCTTAACTCCAATCTACCGTGACTCTACCTCAAAAGGAAACAACCCAAGAGAGCAAACCTTGCCCTCTGATACCATTTTGTCACGAACCAGGCCGGGTCACCATCCGACCCGGCGCCCGACCCGGTCCGCGACATGGACCGAAGGACGTTCCCAATCCCCACGGGCTGGCACAAGTGCCCAGGTATCAAAGGTAACAAGTGGGAACGGTTTACCCGAAATGGTATACTCAAACACTAACAAGATAATAAAAATGAGACTAGGAATCTATAACCAAAGGGACCATTAAACTAAAATAAAAAATTAAAGGTTTACAACTAGGACTAACGTCCAAAAATGAACGACAACAAAAGAGACTAAAACTATAACTCAAACCTCCAACCGAGAAGAGTGGTATAACATCGGCACTCCACAACACCAATCTGCACGAGAAGACCATCCCCGACCAAAACCACCATCGCTGAGCACGACGCACAACCTGGAATACACAAGAAACAAGGTCTACATACACCCGAAGGTGTATGCAGGGTGTGAACGAAAATCCCAGTAGGACGTCACCCAATAAAAAGGTTCCATGCCACAACATCAAAAGGACAATTTAATGTGCTTATTCAAGTTATACTTTCGAAATGATTTTAAAGAAAAAATTTACAAACCAAATGCTAAAGGAAAACACTAAAAAGAACTCATTTCACAAACACAGTTTTAAAGAGGAAGAGAAAAGTTCATTATGCGCACACACACACACACACTCACGCACACACACACACATACTCACACACACACACATACACACACACACACACTCACACCCAAGTGGTCCTCCATATGCCGACGGAAGGCACCACGCCATAGATGGTAGAGCACTATGGGTAAATCCCCTAAGGTTCATCTAGCTCGAGTGGGACCCTAGAACCTCGTGTCTCGGTGAAATGTGGCTTAGAAGGCCACAACCCTCAGAAAACGTGGCTTAGAAGGCCACGACCCTCAGAAAACGTGGCTTAGAAGGCCACGACCCTCATAACACGTGGCTTAGACGGCCACGACCCTCATATATCATATGTTTATTTAGTGTTGCAATTGTCAATCCAGCTAAGTGAAATAGGGACGATACCCATCCGGTTCACTAGCGCACTAGTTCTAGTTCGCCCACCTAGATACCCAGGGTTTTCTATTGTTCTCAATCAAGTTTCACATTCACATAATGTATATCACTTTCACATATCCCGAACCAAACAAAACCTTACACATACAAGTCACCGCTTGCATACCCAAACACCCTTAAAAAAACACACGCACACCAAAACCATTTTATAACATAGTTCGGATCAATTTCATGACTTGGTAAACTATTTAAACAATTTGAATAACATTTCTAAATAGCACAATAAGAGTTTTCACATGAGGCATGCCCAATTTCACATGTAATAATCCCTTTAAAAACTTAACGCACATGTAATTCTGTCAAACACAACTCTCGCACTCCACAGATAATCTAATAGGTGCAATTAAAAATTTATAAAATACTTAAAATTAGAAAGCAAAGGTTTGCATAAGAAAGATGAACTCGATTTCATACAATAACGTCACTTTAAAACCAAAAGTGCAGCTTTTACAAACCAAAACATGTTTTCCCATTGTTCAAAAGATTTTTCAATTAATTCCAAAGTACGCAACACGACAAACACACCCAAATTGACTCATTTTCATTGAAAATCTACATTTAATTAAATAGACACCTCAAAGAACTTGAAAACACATTTCGCACCTGCCAAACAACCCTGAAAACCTTCCTAACCATGTTCTGCATCTCAAAAGACACTTAATTAAAAAATTTATCAATTAATAAAACATCACATATGCATACCACAAGACCTCACTTCAAAACACACAAATTTTAGATGCCAGAACCATTTGAAAATCAATTGCACATCCCAACCCTTCTAAAACATCATTCGCACCCCTAAAACATACTCAAGGTTCATAATAAAAATTGACACGTCAAAATAGTTTACCTTCTTTTGAAAAACTCAGTTTAATAACAGTCGTACCTCAAGCGTTCTTGAAAACACAATTTGCACACCTTAAACAACTAACTAAAACACGTCTAAAAATTTCAACAACACAACGCACATGAAAAACATTGGCATTTACTTAAAAACAACTCAAATTCATCAATATGCATATCGAAGCACATCCGAAATAAAATTCACATCACGCAATTTATCACTAGAACACATTATAATTTAATTAAGGAGAAATTTAAATCAACTAATAATGGTATGGCATGGAACCACCTACCTTGATGTCGAACCCTGAGAATTGAAGTGAAACCTTCAAATTCTAGCACGAAACATCAATCACGCACCGTTTGCACTGCAAGGATCCTCACACAAACTCAAAGTCCTGAATTTGAATTAAAAACATTAAGTTGGAACCAAAAAAAATAGGACTTCATATCCGCTGAAAAAAAACAAACAAAACAACAAAACTCAATAAATAAATAAAAAATAAAATAAAATAATAAATGCAGAATAATAATAATAATACAATTAAGGGGAGGCTTAACTGCAGGGGGCGGCTGCTAGAGGGAACCAGAATTAGGAGGGGGGTCCGGCGAGGTTCCGGGCTGGATGTAGGAGGGAAGGGGGGTGCGCTGGGGTTCGCCGAGGCAGAGAGGGGGAGGCTGCCGGACAGGAGGAGAGGGATGGGGTGCGGCACATCCGGGCAGCGGCTAGTGGGGGGGGGGGGTCGGACAGGCGGTGCGACGCCGGACGGAACAGGGGGCGGCGGTTCAGGTTCACCAGAGAGGGAGACGGAGCGGCGACCGGGGCTGCTGGAAAGAGGAGGCCGCAAGGAGAGAAGGGGAGGCTGCATGGAGGGGAAACCAGCGGGATGCGCCACACAGGGAGAAGAAGGAAAGAAAAAAAATGAATAAAGGGGGGAATGGATGGGGTGCGATGCGACGGGGATCCGGTGGCGGGGCAAGCAGGCCGAGAGAAGGAAGCTACAGCCGGTCTACAAGAGGAGAAGTGTGAGGCGGCTAGGGTTCGACGCGACACAAGGTGGGAGGCAGATGAACAGTAACCCGCGGGAGATAAAGAGAGAAAAAGTTGGGGGAAAAAAATAAAAGAAAATAGAAAGGAAAGGATAAAATAAAATAAAATAAAAGATAAATAAAAATAAAAGAAGATAAAGTAATAAGAAGAGAAGTAGAGGAGGGATAAAATAAAATAAGAATAATGGGATGGAAAAAAAATAAATTAATTAAAACCTAAAATGAAAATATAACCTAAACTAATAATGATAATAATAATAATAATAATAATAACGGTGTTAATGAATAAAAAAATGCGTTTTAAAAAAAAGTTAATGATAAGAAGGTCCACCCGCACACCAGGCAGGCCACGCGGCTTTACCTGTGCCATGCCCGCTCATCGGGCATTGTCAAGGCAGCATTCATTTATCAACGTAGATGCACACACTAGTTTCGTGCTCACCCTGCTTTCCAACACAAAGAAAATTATAAAAAGGCAACTAAACTCACGTAATAAAAATAAAAAAAAAATAATAATAATAATAAATAGACATACCTCGGTGCGATGTCCGGGTGTGACACTCAGACCTTTTGATGAACACCTAGTCTAGACATCTAGAGATGGATGAACTATAAATTGATTAGACACCTGAGAATTGGGATTGGTACAACCATAGGTTTTCAATGCTAATGAGAAAACCTCCTACACCAAAGAATCTACCCATCTACTGAAGTGATGAAAACATATGGACTAATGCCTCCATGAGACATTTCCTTTTATTTTTCATGAATCTATAGCACCACTAAAACAACAATCCAATTAGCCATAAAGTAGTAGTGACATGCAGAAGACCCAAATTAACCTCTTCTTGATCCTATTGACATTTAAAATAAACCACATGTAGCAAAAAATAATATTCAGCATAAAGAATCATGTGACCATATTCCTTCACAATTGATCCAGGAATCTATAGTGTTGCAAGGCTAGGAAGTTTTGATATAAAAAACATAGTGACTTTTAAGAATTGTTGTGGAAACAATGAGATTCATAGTGAAAAATGGTTTTGTAGATGAAGAAAAGATAGTAAAAAAAGAATAAGTATAAAAAATACATAGTGATTTACATGGTTCAGGAATTAAACCTTATATCTATAGAGAGGCAGAAATATCACTTTGATTTGGGATTATAATTACCATGAGATCTCATAGTTTTGAATATAGAAATGGTATCTTTAAATGAACTAATAAAGAGGAAGAAACATTATTCCACCAACCTCACATAAATTCTGTTGTGCTACAGTGAAAGGAAGATGGAAGTACACACTACTATAGTGATATGGCGACCCAAATCCAAGATGCTACAGTGGCCAGTGGAAAGAAGTCCAAGGAGCTACAATACCACTTTCTCCAAAGTCTAAGCTGGTACATTAGTCGTGCCAAAGTCTACAATACTACAGTACCCTGTCGGTGTCATCTAGGAAACTCTGTTGTGTTCGATCAGAGTTGCTACAGTGCCCCAAAATTTGTTCTTGGAACATTTGGCCCCTAGAACCCTAGAGTAAGGGCATGTTTCCCCCTATAACCCCTAATGAGATCACCACAGATCTTGACCCATTGATTTGCGGCCTGATGCATGGTATGGGCTAGAAGCATTTGGCCCAACATCATCCAAAGAAGATTGGGAAACACCAATCCAACAAACCCCCCTTTGATCGAAAAGTTGAACTCAGTCAAACTAACCTCAAAGATCTATCCTAAATGCTAGCAGCCTAAATCCACCTCTTAAGACAATGGTGTCTTAGTGAGCTCCTTCCACTTCTTATTGAAGTTCCCAAATCTATACAATTTCTCAAGTGACAGTTTGCGCTCCTTTGATGATCGTTTATCTTAGGTGAGACTGGGTGATCCACATGTTTGTTGGGCCATAAAGTGGGATACATCAAATGGGTTTTATAATATTTTTGACCAATAAATGAACTTACCAAAATATTAATAAAAATACACATTTCAGGGAGGTAATCATACAATTTGAGATTTAAACTTTAAAATGAAAATAATAATTTGACATAATGGTTTAAATTTTCTTACAATCCAATTACAATAATATTATATAATTCCTAACAGAAATCCAAATAACTACATAAATCATCAAACAAGTAGATAAAATACCTCAATAAATTCAACATGAAAAATAAGAAAAAAATCATCTAAAAGATGGTTTAATAATTAAAGATTTCAAAATGTATATTAAAAAAACTCATCAATTTCTAAAGATTAAAAAACTACACATGAATTCATTCAATTTCCTAAAAAAATATATTCATTAATGAGAAATTTATTTTCATAATTTGGAATTCCAAAAATAGTTCAATATTTCTTCCCTTTCTAACCGTTGAGTTCTAAAAAATCTAAAACAAATATATTTTCATATAATTGAACATATATTTACATAAATTAAATTAAATATATATATTCTAATATATATCAAAAAATGAATGTTTATTGTTAATTAAAAAACAATTCAATCATATATTTTAAAACAGATTCTAATAAATATATATATTCACTTCCCCATATAAAAGTTTCAAGATAATTTTCCATTAAAGTCTAAAAATTGATCAAACATTAATTATTTATCATAAAAGTATGAAAAAATGAATTTTTTTAATTGATATGTTTGAATGAAAAATGGGATATATTAAATGAAATTAAAAATAAAATTATAATAAAAACACAAGTTATCACTCCCCTTGGTAGAAACTGAGAGGTGATTCTTGGATTTTCTATTTCTCAGTGTGAAAAAAAAGAGTTGCAGTCGGAACCTCATGGGATTCCTCCCACCTCGGGACTATGCACATAGCCTATAATGTTTAACTATCTTAATAAACCACTTGACTCAATCCCCTCAGTATAAATACCTGAATCAATATTAAGAAACATACAATTACAAGTATATCCCTGGTCCAAACTAGCATACTTCACCCCATGTACTAACATAACTAAAAACCCCCTCTTGTAAGTAAATAGTATTGGAGTTCAAGCTATAGAATCTTTCAATGGACTCCTATCAATACCTCTTCCTTGATTTTTCACCTTTTCCTCGAGGTGGGAATCAAGGAACTGTGAAGTAATAACGGAAGTATTCCATTAGGTGGATTCATCCATGGTTTGGACCTACTATTGTACTAATCACTAAAGAATTTTTCCCTAGGACCATTCTACTAAGATCTTCTTTGGAAAAATTCTCCCATTGATAAAATCCAGATTCAAGGAAAATGAATTTTCTCACATTCTCCACTGCAACACATAATTGAGACACATGGAACACTAGATGCACTTAGCTATTCTCAGCAAGAGAAATATTTTAAGCCACTATATTTTCTCACCACTTTAAAAGGTCCAAAGTAGTTAGAATATAATTTCCAATGAACATGTGATTTGTAATTTTCCATATTCAGTCTCAATTTCACCCAAACACGATTGGCTTCTATAGAGACTCGAGTTTTTCTGGATTTTGAAAATTGAACAGACAATTTATTTTTTGATTTCACATGCCTATGAGGGATAAAAAGATCATTTTCTCATAGAATATTATTTTAGATAATTTTTCTGAGCACTTAGTTGGTCCAAGAATATGGCGTTTACACTAGGATAGGAGTTTGATGGAATTATGATCCTTTCATGTTTTGGAAGAATATTAAATATTTAAATATTAAAATATTAAAATATTGAAGTATTCTCATGATTTCGAGTGATGATATATTCTAAATAGAGAATCGGATTGAGATTCTGAATCTATGTAATGGGTCTCCCTCTACCCAATTAAAAGAGGCCTTTTCTTTGCTTTAAATAATAAATGAGGTTTCGGCCCCAACCTTTAAAAAAATTAAAATATTACTCCCCAATTTGGGGCTTCCTATGCACGAAAGGAGGGGTAGGGAGCCTCCCATGTGCATGACAACCAGACCAGAATGTATAGGGGGGGGAGATGCCTTCGGATTGCATCCATATATTAGATTGAGACCATATCGATGTGCAACAACTTATGGGAGTGGAGTTGGGCCCGAAGCTTCAGTTTTTATTCCATGAGGTAGTTTGGTTTTTTATATTTACACCTTAATTCCTATAAATTATTTTTATTCATGTTTTAGATCCTTATTATGACTAATAAGGACCCCATGGGGGTCAATATGTACCAAATCTTTGGAAAATGGAGACTTTGGGAGGTTCGTAGGTAATTATCAATGGGAAATCCATATCACATGGTGTATTGTTCAGGGGAATATGTTTTATGTTATTTCCATTTAGGGATGATGGACATTTAGAGACTACACACTATGTACTTATTGAAAAATCGTCAGGAGTCGCAATGATAGAAACGAGAAATGAAAGAAAATACAGGAGAAAAGAAAGCACATAGAATACACAAATTTACGTGGTTTGGGAATAATCCCTTCATCCACGGAGAGACATAATTCTCACTCAAATCAGAAGCACAAATTATAGAGTTTTTCTAGGTTAGAAACCCTAGCCTAAAATGGGCTACATATGAGAAAGACAATCCACTATTCTGAACAGGAAGTCTGCGTCGCTACAGTGAACGACGGCCACCTTTGTCAAAAGTGATATAGTGGCTGTTGGCTGGAGGTAAAAAGTGAAACAGTATAGTAGACTCTGAAGACCGCATTGATACAGTGCTTGTCGGTGTCATTCGGTTAGCTCTGTTACAGTTCCTCCACAAGTAAATACATAACATGTGGTACTCCTACTGTCGACATTACCTCCATGGTCAGCATCAACATACCCCTACAATGAATTTCCTTTCCCAAAGTATAGAGATACCTTCTTGTTGCCTTTTAAATACCTCAGTATCCATTTCATAGCTTCCCAATGTTGTATTCCAAGGTTATCCATATACCTGCTCACAACTCCCACTATATGAGTGATGTCAGGTCGAGTACAGACCATGGCATACATCAGGCTTCCAACAGCTTATGCGTATGGAACTTTTTCTATGTTCTCAACCACTTCTATCCTCTTCAGTGATTTCTCCTTTGATAGTTTGAAATGGATCACCAGGGGAATAAAGACTGCCTTTGGTTCCATCATACTGAATCTTCTCAGAACCTTCCCAATGTAATCAGTGTGTGACAACATCAACGTTCCAAATCTGTGGTCTCTCTTAATCTTCATCCCCAGAATCTTGCCAACTTCTCTAAGATCTTTCATTTCAAACTCCTCAGCCCAATGCCCTTTCAACTCATTAATCCTCTGCATAAAAGGTCCTGTAATGAGCATGTCATCCACATATAGAAGTAATATAATGTATTCATCACCCAAGAACTTGATGTAGCAACATTGATCCTTGCCACATCATTTATATTCATTTTTAGACATAAATGAATCAAACTTATTGTTCCATTGCCTGGGTGCCTTCTTCAGTCCATATAAGATCTTCTGAAGTTTGCACACTGGTTCTTCCTTCCCAGACACTACATATCCCTCTGGTTGCTTCATGTAGATATCTTCCTCCAAATCTCTATGAAGGAAAGTTGTATTGACATCAATCTGCTCAAGGTGTAAGTCCTCTAATGCCACAATACTGAGAACCACCCAGATGGTGGTAAGATTTACTACTGGTGAGAATATTTTAGTGAAATCCACGCCCTCTTATTGGAATCCTTTCACCACCAGCCTTTCCTTGAACCTCCTATTTCCATCATGTTCTTCCTTGACCCAGTAGACCCACATGTTCTACAATGCTTTCTTTCCTGTTAGTAGGGGTGTTATCTCCCAAGTGTTGTTATGATGCAATGAGGAAATCTCCTCATTCCTAGATAGCTCTCACTTTCTCAACTCCTTCAGTTGCATTGACTCTTCAAAGCATTCTGGTTCTCCAACGTCAGTCAATAATAGATAATGCATGGATGGTGAATACCTCTGTATAGGACTTATCACCCTTATTGATCTCCTCAACTCCACTGGAGTAGTAGGTTCCACCGGTTCAGATCTCTCATGCTCATATACACCTTCAATATCCACTTTCTCTTTGCACTCTAATTCAATGTTACCGTTTTCATCTCCATAACATGATGATCTCTGTACATGATACCATCATTGAATACCACATTCTTGCTCCTGATGACCATCTTCTTGAGATCATCCCAGAAGTGGTCTCAAAACTCGTCAGCACCATAGCTAATAATGAAACATGGATTGTACTTAGCATAATGTTTTTCCCTTTCATTATAATCAATATGAACATATGACAAACTTCCAAAGGCTCGTAAATGTGAGAGTCTTACATCCTTCCCAGACCAGAGCTCCTCGGGTAGATGTTCTCCTATTGGCACATATGGACTCTCGTTAACCAGGTATGCTTTCATGTTTAATGCATCAGCCCAGAAGGTTTTGGGAAACCCCAAGTGTAACCTCATGCTTCCAACACACTCATTCAATTCCTATTCATTCTCTCTACCACACCATTCTATTGCGGTGTATCTGGAATTGTCTTCTCCCACAGAATTCCATTATCATAACAGAATTCTCTAAACTCTTTACTGTCATATTCTTCACCATTGTCAGACCTCAAGCATTTTAGCTTAGCTCTTGACTCATTCTCTACCATGGCCTTACACTTCTAAAACATATTAAACACATCAGATTTACTTTTCAAAAATTAAACCCATGCCTTCCTTGTTGAGTCATTGATTAATGTCAAATAGTATTGTGACCCTCTGAGGGAAATTACTGGTGCATGCCTCCAAACATTTTTGTGCACCAGGTCCAACTTTCTAGCCTTCGGTGTTCTACCTCCTATTTCAAAATACACCTTCTTCTGATTTCCAAAGATACAATCTTCACATAGGCCAACTTCCACTGACTTCATCTCTGGTAGCATTCCTTTTGTTTCCAGCACCTTCATCCCCTTATCACCCATGATGCCTATCCTGTTGTGCCACATTTTTGAATCTCCTACAGCTTTAAGTGATGTAGTCATGTCCATCCAGGTTTATGTCATGTTGTATAGGGTACCATTCTTTTCTCCCCAAGCTATGACTATATCTCCTTTGGTGATTTTCCATGCACCACCAGTGAACGTGGTACTCAACCCTGCATCATCAAGGTGTCCCACATAAATGATATTTCTTCTTAAACCTGGGATGTAGCACACGTTTTCCAGATCCAGTAAGCTCCCATTGTTGGTCTTGATCTGTGCATCTCCTTTCCCCACAATCTGCAAGGTCTCATCATCAGCAAGATGTACCTTTCCAAAATTTCCAGAAATGTAATTTTATGAAAATCCCTTATCTGATGTAGAATGGAAAGACACCCCAGAGTCTAAAATCCAAGACTCCATCGGGCTATCAATGCTCAGCAGCAGCACATCATCAGTTCCTTTAATCGCCGTGTTTGCTCCACTGGTTTTAGGTCCCTTCCATTTTTCTCTACACTCCTTCTTGACATACCCTTTCTTTTCACATGTCCATCAAGTAGGACATCCCCCTTTTCCTTGTCTTAGCTTTTCCCTCTTGACCTTGATCGCACTCTACGATTGTCCCATTGTGGGTATCTTTCTCTTCCTTCAACATTCAGATCAGAACCATAGAATTTTCCAAATTCTCTTCTTCACACATCCTCACTAGGGATTAGGTCCTGTATATCTTTCAGAACCAGTTTGGTATTCCCCGAGGTACTGCTCACTACTGTTAAAGTTTCTTCCCAACTATCAGGTAAAGAGGACAATAAGACTAGTTCACATACCTCATCACCAACATCAATCTTCACCGATGTCAGCTGACTAATAATGGTGTTGAATTCATTGATGTGGTATGAAACAATTATCCCTTCATCCATCTTTAAGTTGAACAATCATCGCATCAAGTGCACCTTATTTTCCACAGAAGGCTTCTCGTATATATTCGTGAGAGCTTTCATCAGGTCCACCGTCATCTTCTCCTCTCTGATGTTGAACGCCACGTTTTTTCCAACATAAGGTGTACAATGCCCAAAACATATCGATCCAGTATCTCCCACTCTGATTGCTCCATGTCCGTTGGATTTAGACCCAGAAGCACCAGGTACATATTTTTTTGATAATGATAATCCTCGATTTGCATCCTCTAGAAACTGAAGTTAGTTCTATTGAATCATTCATCTTCACTTTGCCTTCATCCATAGCCATCATTGTAGAATTCCTAACTCACCCACTGATACCATTTATTTCGGAATCGTTAGGAGTCACAATGACATAAACGAGAAACAAAATAAAATGAATAAGAAAATTAAGAACACAAAACACACAAATTTACGTGGTTCTGGAATAATCCCTACGTCCACAGAGAGATAGAATTCTCACTCAAATTAGGAGCAAAAATTATAGATTTTTTCCAAGTTAGAAACCCTAGCTCGAAATGGGCTACATATGGAGAAGATGATCCACTATTCTGAATAGGAAGTCCATGTCACTACAGTGAACGACAATCACCTTTATCAAAAGTGCTACAGTAGCAGTTGGCTGGAAGTCAATATTGCAATAGTATAGTTGACTCCAAAGTCCACACTGCAACAGTGACTGTCGGTGTCGGTCGATCAGCTCCGCTACAGTGTTCAGAGATGCTACAGTGCTGAAAATTTGGGTTGGGGGCCTTCGACCCCCAGAGCTGTGGCGCATTTCCCCCTGCAACCCCCAACAAGCTCACCACGGAGCTCTACCTGCGACAGTTGTGGGCCATAAATATTCATCCCTACCGGATCGTGCTACACCAATCGAATAGTACTAGGAGTACGCGTCGTGTATTGGTGCATGGCCACGTGGATGAGTACATGGGTAGATAGAATTTGAGGACTACTTTCTATTTAGTCAAGTTACATAGCATGTAATGGGACATGGTCATGTGGCCGGGTACATGGGATAAAACCCCATGTAATGGGTACATGGCTATGTGGAAGTACAAAGCTAGACCCAAGTTATGACATGGTCATGTAAGTAGTACACGACCAAACCCCGTGTAGGTCATAATCATATAGGATCTAAGCCATGTAGAAGTACATGAACAAATGGATGGTTTTGGAGCACACATTTTTTACTGAGGATACACATCGTGTACTTCCCCTTTGCTGCCTTTTGGAGGGGTTTTAGAAGTTTTGCATCCCGAAGTCTTAATTGGACACCAGGGGAGTCTATTTTAAGTTTTTTTCACATAAATCATGATTTTGGAACCCTTGGGTGTTTTGAGGACTTCTAAAAGGTGTTTTTGGTGTGAGTAAGTTAAGATATAAATGTTTTTCTCTAAAAAGTGAGTTTAGTTGTCTCCCAAGGGTGAGAAATGAGATGAGACCAGGTCCAGGGTTATAATAATGATTGGGGGAAATTTCATGAGTATATTGGATACCTTGATTGGTGTTAGAATGACTTTTTCTTTAGGTATTAGGATTGAGTTTCAAGTTGAGTTGAAAAATAGGTTGGATATATGGACCAACCTATAGTGTCTTGGAAAGGTGTTGGACTTGAGGCTATATACCTTCTTAGGTTTAATTTTATTGAGGCTTTAGAGCTTGTGAGAGGCTAGTGAATGGGTTTCAGGATGCGTTACCCCAAGGGATGGGCGTTGTAACGATATTTTTTTGTGACCATGGATGGGGAGAGGAATTCCATGTCTTATGTTTTGACATAGAGGTTCCATGTTGGGATGCCTCCACTCGAGTACTTGTAGTGAGGATCCAAGGATGGATACCTCTGTTGGTGTGTGGTCTCAGAGGGACAAGTTGGTTCACTATTGATAGGGAAACCTTGATCAAGTGATAGTGCTTTATTAGTATTGGTTATGGGTGTTCCCTTCAGACCCGAGTTGATTTATGAGCCGATGGGGTTGAGATATTGATGACGGGCATGGGTGATTGTCCAACCCTCGATATATTTTCATTGGGTTGTTATGAGGATTTTTACACATTTGGGGAGGTTTTGATCTGGTTGGGATTCCACATTTTGGAGCATGGTTTATGGTGTTGGTCATGGAGGTCCTCACCTATGGTTTAGGGTGCTGGTTATGGTGATCCTCACCCATGGTTTAAGAGATTGGACATGATGATCTGTATTAGTGATGACAGTTTGTTTGTGGTTTGAGTAATGGACTGAGGTTACAAAAATATTATTTGATATTGTTGAGTATAGTGGACGTGACATTCCATATATGTGGTTGAGATGTTGGATTGAGGCTCCAGACATTAGTAGTATACTATATAAGTTAGGTTTCGGATTGAGAATCTGAACACAGATAGTATACTTTATGGTTTATGTTCCAGGTTGATGATCTAGGTAAGGATGGTATACCAGTTTTAATGGAAGTTAGAATAACACTCTACATCCACGGTTTACATTCTAGACTGGTGCTCCCGGAGCTATTGGTTTAGATGTCGGAATGATGCTCTGGGAATTGTTGTTTTAGATGTTAGACTAATGCCCCGAGCACATTTGATTTGATATATAGGTTAGATATTTGACTGATTATCTATTCTTTGGTAGTAATTTTTTATCGTTCCTAGGAATGATGTGCCTAGTTACCAAGTATGAGATAATTATTGGGATTATGAGGAAATGGTATGGAATGTCTTAGTTTAGTTTTCTGTATGATAATACTATAGTAGGATGGGTCTCTTGAATCATCAGGTTTGGTTGCAACTACCATGAATATGGAGCCCTCATGTTATTTAGAATTCATGATCTTTGAGACATGCTTAGAGACACCCCATCATTGGTTGGATCAGGTATAGTCAATCGAGCTCTTGGACCTAAGGATCGATAGTGGTTTGTTCCATATTTATTTTAGTTATGTTTTGGATAGGCTGAGCATATTACATGACCATTCACTTATGAAAATAGGTAATTGGTTCACCATTGGGGGTGACCTACTGAGATTTATTTATAAACCCTATATGTGAACCTCGATGATAAAGAAGACCTTATGTCTGCTTTCAAGTTGATTACAAATGCACAATGGATACGGTGGAGGCCCAAGATTTCATGATTGAGTGTGTTGGTTGTGTAGAGTCTTATGATCATGCTAGAGTTTCTTGACAGGATACTAAAGACCAAGTATGTGATATGGCTCAGATTTGTTAGTAGAGCCCGGTTTATTTATTTTTCAATTTTTTATTCTTTATATATGTGATCAGCTCAGTGAGTGGTTAATCTTTTTTGTATGGCATGATTGTTCGGAACTTTACATTATTTCATTTTATTATATAATTCTTTTGTTTCTGTTTTTTTATTCTATCCATATACTCTGATTACTATGATTTTTTATTATTTACATTTGGTTGTGAACTCTACTATGTGGGTATATTCTCCTCATAGATCCACCTTAAACCCCCTCTATTAATCGACAGCGTTTGGCGTACGAGGAGGAATAGTTGAGGTCTTGTGGGGAATTGGCTCAGAGCACTGGTTTAGTAGAATTCAGGCCAAGGAATTAAAAATTGACATCAGAGGAGATTCGTTCTTGGTTTACAATTTTGGATTCATTAAATATGAGATATAAAAATATGTCATAGATTGTGATGGATATCATATGGAGCATCACGAACACCTTTTTCGGTAGGAAGTCCCGATTACAAGGGTTGGTATTGATGTTCTTAGTTAGTGATTTTATAGTTTAATATGATTTTTACCTTGGAAATGCACATGTGGTTTGTATTTTATGTCTTTTTATGGATTTATGGCTCTTGTCCAGTTGTAAAGATCCCAATGATTTGATTTTGACTCTTGGATTATAGAGGAAAGAGGTGTCTCATGCATCATTATAGGAATGTAAGATCCACATGTTATAGGCCTAGTGTGTGATTTTATGTATTTTTTTAAGATGGATGGTTCTTTGAATCTATAGTGAGATGCTCTATGATGAGGACACCGATGTGTTCCATGTGAAAAGTAGATCAAGTGACTTTAGTGGGTCAACATGGTATGGGTATATAACCATTGGGCCCCTTTTGGGTGGTTTTTGTTCAATGTTGGTTCTATACCCTAGTCCTCTAGGGAGCGTCCTGATGTGCATATCCTCAGAGAGGATGTGTGCCATGGTTGTGGTTGGTTGGTTGGAAGATGATGTTTTTTATATGTGAGACACTAGAGATGAGTGTTTTAACTTGTTGATGTTGTTTGAAGTTGGGACACAAGCTTGTTCGATGTATATGACTTGTGGCCTTCACTGATGTGACTCTGGTTTAGGGAGTTTGTTTTTGAGTGTGACCCATGAGAGGGGTTATCCGAGTTATGTATGATTTTGGGTGTGTGAGGTATAAGTGGATGATTTGGACTTTTTACAATGTATAACAAAAGGTGAAACTAGGTTTGAGGTTTAGGCTCGTTGGATGCCTTCTGTTTTTGAGAATGTACACTTATGTACTATGTTTCATCCTTGTTGTTAGTTTCAGGAGGGGGAGGTTTGTTCAGGTTCCAAGCCTGAGTAATGGTTGTGTAGGTGAGTTGTACCTAGAGGTTTTGTGCTAGATCAGAAGCATAGCAGGAGCTCTAGGGTTTGTGGTTAGGTCTTGTGAGCCATGTTTTCATGGGGTGTGACTCACTAGAGTCAGAACTGGGTTTGTGTTTAGGATATTTAAGAGTGTGTAATGCTTATATGTTAATGGGATCTTCGAGACATGGGTGATGGTGACATGCTATATTGTTTGGATTTTGGAGTAGGAGCTAAGGAAGTGTACACCTATGTTATTTGAGTTGAGCATGAAACCATGATTAGGAAGGGAATCATTGTGGGTGTGATGATAGGCTTGTGGAAAGAGTGACCTAGGGCCCTTAGAATATAACTGTGATATTATAGCAATGGATGAGTTTGTGGTTGTATTAATATATGACATGTTAGTGCACACCTAGTCTATATATTATCATTCTCAATATCCTAACATCGTCCTGAGTACGTTAATAGAGAATCAACTATATACCAAGCTATCAAAATTTTGTTCCTAGTTTGATGAAGGGTATCCTTAGAGGTTGTGCACATGGAGTGGTATATGTGAAGTTGTATGGTGGGAGTGTACCATCATCTATCTATAAGTGACGTACTCATTATGGGATAGATGTTTTTGAATACCATGGGTGTCATTATAAAATGCTCTGGATGGGTGATAGTTTATGTTTTGTTTTGTGAATCTAGTGGGATAAAGATGGCCATGTCCAGCTCTAAGGTTTGGCTATGATTGGGGCATGGTACATGGAAAAGATGTTTGGTTGTGAGGAGATGATAAGGATTGTCTTATGGTGGGGAGTATCAGATCATCCATGGTAATGTGACCCTTGTGTATGTAGGGTCTATGATGAATTGGGAATCACATCAAGTGGGTTGGTAGACTATCGTTGATGTGTTTTGATTAGAGATTTCGATGGTGAGTGGTTCCATGGGTCAGAATAAGCTGTGGTGGGATGTTTTTTATAGTGGGGAGCACCATGACCCAGTGATGATATTTGAATGATGTGTTGATGTATCAATATGGACGAGTGTGATTAGGCATTGTCCTAGTGGTTTTTTAATGACGGAAATCTGTGGATTTTCCTTTGATGGTTTGTACGCATTATCTTTGGAGTTGGGAAAAGGAAGTCAATTTTCATCCTAGAGTTGAACAAAATGAGTTGAGATTGATTTGACGACTATGTTCGGTCAGTATGTATGTTTGGAATACCACTGAGGAATATCATGGATGAGAAGGTTTATGGTGGGGATGTTGTAAAGACCCGAGTTTTTCCGGAATATGAAATTTGAGCAGAAATTTGAATTTTTGATTTTGGGTGCTCATGAGGGGTAAAATGGTCATTTTACCTAGTAGATGAATTTGAATAATTTTTCTAACCACTTATTTGGTCTTAGAATATGGTTTTTACCTATGACAGAAGTTTAGTGTAATTCCGTACCATACGAGTTTTGGTAAAATATTTAATATTTAAATAATTAAATATTGAAATATTCATGTATGTTAGGGTGATAATATATTTTGAATGGAGTATCAGATTGATATTCTAACACCGCAGTTGATTACGAAATTGGGGGTTTTGTTTAGGTGAGTTACAAACCTACTTCGGGTTCCGAGACTCGAGATTGGTGTTTAATTGGGTTTAAATTAATTAATTAATTAATTTAAACACTCCCCACCCATTTGGGGATCCCTATGAATGAAAGGATGGGGAGGGAACCTCCCTTATGCATGATGACCATACCTGGAGGGGAAGGAAGAGGATATGTAGTCGGACTTCACCCATGGTGGAGATCGAGACCAAATCGAGGTGCAGTAGCTTCTGAGAGTGGAGTTGGCCCTGAATCTTCAACATTTATACCATGAGGTGGGCTGATTTTTGAGTTTTATTCCCCAATTCCTATAAATTAGTTTTTTCATGTTTTATATCCCTATTATAACTTTTAAGGTCCCCATGGGGGTTGATATGTGCCTAATTAGCGAAAAACTAGGGTTTCAGGAAGTTTGTAGGGGATTCCCAATAGGATATCCCAATCTCACAATGTGTTGATCGAGAACACACACCATGTGTTCTTCCCGTTTAAGGAAGATGTACCTTTGGAGACTACACACCATTTATTGGTGCATGGCCATGTGAATGAGTACTTGGGAAGATGGAATTCCAGGACAACACGTTGTGTAGTTGAGGTGCACGACATGTAGTGGGACATGGCTGTGTGGTCGGGTACAAGGGATGAAACCCAATATAAGAGGGACATGGATGTGTGGAAATACACGGCCATACCCTAACATGATCATGTAGGTTGTTCATGACCAGACCCTATGTAGGTCATGTCCATGTAGGGGTACATGGCCAGACCCCATGTGAGCTAGGCCATGTAGAAGTACATGGCCAGATGGAAGGTTTTGGAGTACATGTCGTGTACTGAGGGTGTACATGCTGTGTACTTCCCCTTTGTTACCTTTTGTATGGATTTACTTGTTTTGTGCCTCAGAGTCTAGATTAAACAAAATAGGAATCAATTTTAAGTGATTTATGAATAGATCATGATGGTGGAATCCTTGAGGTGTTTTGAGGACTTCTAAGAGGTGGTTTTGGGATGAGTACATTAAGATAAAGATGTTTTCCTCCATAAAGTGAGTTTTGTTATCTCCTAAGGGTGTGAAAGGAGATGAGACACAGTCGAGGGTCATGAAAATGATCGGAGGGTGTAGCATGAGTTCATTGGAGACCTTTATTGGTGTTGTAATGTTGTTTTCCCTGGGTAGTGGGACTGATTTGCGACTCAAGGTGCCAGATAGGTTGGATATATAGACCAACCTAGAATGTCATGGAAATGGGGTAGACTTGGGGTCAACTACCTTGTGAGGTTTACTTTTGTTGAGGCATGTGATCTTGTGAGAGGATAGTGACAATGTAGTGAGACATGTTACCCTGAGAGACGTGCATTGGCCTAAAAGTTTGGTTGTGACCATGGATGGGGAGAGGGATGTCTCTTATTTTGTTTTAACTTAAAGGATCTAATTTGGGATGTATTTACTTGAGTAGTAGTATTGAGGATCCAAAGGGGGATGCCTCTGTTGATGTGTGGACTCATATGGCCATGTGGGTGCGCTATTGATAAAATCTCCCTGAGCGGGTGAGAGTTATTGAGTAGTATTGGTTATGGATGTTCCCTTGGGACCCAAGTTGATGTATGAGTCTATGGGGATGAGATTTTGTTGAGGGTCATGGGAGATTGTCCATCCCTTGATATGTTTTTGTTGGGTTGTGATGAGGCTTGGTATACACCCTTGATGCTGTTGTGATCTGGTTTGGCCGCCACATTTTTTAGCATGGTTTAAGGTGTTGGTCATGGAAGTCCTCACCTATGGTTTAGGATTCTGGTCATGGTGGTCCTCACCAAAGGTATAGGAGTTTGGACATGATGTTATGTTTTGGTATTGATAGTTTGTTTATATTTTGAGTGATGGATAGAGGTTCTAGGAAAGTTGTTTAATATTGTTGAGTATATTGGATGTGATGTTTTGTGATTGAGGCTCCGAGCATGGATAGTATACTATATAGGTTAGGTGTCAGACTAAGACTCTGAACAAAAATAGTATACTTTGTGGTTTATGTGACAGATTGATTATCTAGGTAATGATGGTATACTATCTAGAATGGATGGTGGATTGATGCTCTGCATCCATGGTTTAGATGTCGTACGATGCTCCATGCACTGTTCAGTTAGATGTCGGAAAGATGATCTTGGCACTGTTGTTTTAGATGTTGGAATGATTCCCCAAGAACTTTTGATTTGATACATGGGTTAGATGTTGGAATGATGCTCTGGGTTTTTGTAGTAATTTTGTGTGGTGTCTGGGACTACTGTGTCTAGATACCAAGTATAAGATAATGATTGGGTTCATGAGGACATGGTGGGGATGACCTAGTTTAGTTTCTCAAATGATAAGACCATTGTAGTATGGGTCCCTAGAATCATCATGTTTAGTTGCGACTACCATGGATGTGGAGCCCTCTTGTTATTCAGTACTCACGATTATTGATACATGCTCAAAGACACCTGATTGTTGACTGAAGTAGGTATGGTCAATCAAGGTCTTGGACCTAGGGAATGACTGAGGTTTTTTCTGTATTTATTTCATTTATTTTATGGATATGTTGAACATATTTCATGAGGATTCACTTATGACAGTAGGTTATAGGTTCACCGTTGAGAGTGACCTGCTGAGATTTATTTCTCACCCCCTATACATGCACCTCGGTGTGCATGTAGGCCTTATATCTTCTTTAATGTTGAGCATAGATGCATGATGGATAGGGTGGAGGCCGAGTATTGCATGATCGAGTGGGTTGCTCATGTAGAATCTGAGGATCGGTCTAGAGCTACTTGAAAGAGTACTAGAAACCGGGTATGTGATATGACTCATAGTTTTCACTAGATCCTGATGTATTTATTTTATATTCTTCTATTCTATATATGTGTGATTGGATTGGTGGGTGATCAGTGTTGTATATATAGCATGGATGTTCAGTCCTTTACAGTATTTCATTTTATTATAGAATGATTCTGTTTCAGTTTATTTATTCTTTCCACATACTCTGATGTGTATGATGTTCGATTATTTACTTATACTTGTGTACTCGGATATGGGGGTATAGTCTTCTCATAGATCCACCTTAGACCTTCACTGTTAGTAGGTAGTCTCTAGTGTATGAGGAGGCATGTTTGAGGTCTTGTGGCGAACTGACTTAGGGCATTGGTTTAGTGGAATCTCATCCATGGCATTACACCTTCTTTATAATGCAAGTCACACCAATGATGGTTAGCATATTTGATCATAAGTTATTGGGAAGAGTGTAAATTTTCTTGAAACTATTTCAAGTCCTTATCTCTGTCAACCAATACCGCAATGACAACATCAAAAGTAGTTTTCCCCACTGTATAGTGAACAATTTGTGGAGGCTTGCGACCATACACTAGTTCAAACGGTTTTCTTACCATAGTTGTGTGAAAGGAAGTATTGTAACTAAAATTTTTCAATTGAAAACATGAATCTCATTGGCTAGGATCGTTAGAAGAGAAACAACATAGATAAGCTTCAGACAACGATTAACAACCTTTGTTTTGTCGTCAGTCTGCGGGTGATAAGAAGAGATCATTTTCATGGTTTTACCCTATAATCTGAAATGTTCCTGCAAAAATGGGCTAGTTAGTACTGGGTACCAATCCCTAACAATGGCTTTCGGTAACCCATGTAGTTTTACTATTTCCCTAATGAATACAACAGCCACACATTTCACTGTGTATAGATGTTTTAATGGAATAAAATGAGCATATTTACTCAACTGATCCATGACAACAAGTAATACCTCATAGATACAGGACAAGGGAAATATCAAAACAAACTCCATGGATATTTATTCCCAAACAAAACTAGGAAGTGGAAACAACTGTAGTAAAGCAGGTGGGCTCAGTATGACATCCTGCCTTTTTATTACATAACTTTTCATTACATTTTACAAACAGAGGATCTTTAAAGTTTAGTGTCTTGGAAATCAGGAACATAACACATGAAAACAACAAAAATAAATTTCTTCTAAACCACTTGTAAGGCTTTATCATAGGTTCATCCTATGTACAATTACTGCATCTCATATCCTGGAGACATACATCAAAGGAAAAGGGTGACAAGAAGGCCCAGTAAGGGGTAAACAAGGGAATTAGTTTACTTGTGATATCAATAAGAACTTGAATAAAAACATAAATACATGAGCAATGGAAGTATAGGAATATCATAATTAAGATAACTTGTAACATAACTTGAATATGTGGCTACAACATTTCATTTAAACATTCATGAACATATCACTAAGGTCCATCCCCAAGGTGTCATAAAAATTACCAAGGTTATTCACCAAGGTGTCGTGAAATGTGTCATCTCTATAGATTAAATCTTTACCCAATGCATTGGAGAACTATCAGGGCGCACCCTTAATATGTATTTAATTTCATGAGAGCCAAATATATAATAATCAAACATTTCATAAATAACTCATAGAGAATAAAAGAAATGGGTTTCATTTCAAAATCGGGATGTTTTAAATGTTCTTAAAAATAAGATCATTATATCATTTATAACCCATGCAAAGGGAGTGAGGGTTATATGTATGTCAATTCCATAATAAAATAAATCATTTTTATATATTTATGAACACCCATAGAAATGAAATAGGTCTGGGTATTCACATAAATAAACAAGAGAATTTCTTGAGAGAAAGAGATTGAAATTTTGAGACGAAACTTCTGCAGCATAACTGCTATATAACATGGTTTTAGAAAACATTGTAAAGAGAGGGGAAAAGGGTCACCCACTCATAAATATTTCATAATACAGTATGAGTACTGAATAAGATCATGGTATGGATATTTGAATGACATACCACATGAAAGAAAAGAGAAGATGCAATTTCTTTTTTGAGAAATTCGGCAGTCTAACGGCGTCACTTAAAAATTCAGAAAACAAATTGATGAGAGCGGAAAGGGTCTCTCAACAATTAGATATGAAATGGAAAGAAATGAGAACATATAAGAACATAACCTCAACATAAAGAGATGTAAATTATAAGGCACAACATAAAGGAAGTCATGACTTAAAAGAGGAGGGTGAAAGGATCCCTTACCTTGAAGAGTAACTTCAAAAGCTTGAAGGTCGGGACCTTGGGAGGCTTGAGGGCACCTTGGGAGGACTCCTTGAGAGATAGAGATACCAGAACATCGTTGGGGAGGATTTGGAAATGAAATGAATGAGGGAAAGACTTGATATTTATAGGAGAAGTGAGGGGATAAAGCATTAATTGCCAAGGGACACCTCATCGGTGGTATTGAAAAAGTCATGGGCTTGCCCATGGTATTTGCCCATGGAATTGGCCAAATAGGACACCTCATACCTTATCTTACTATTCATAAGTTGACCAGAATTATTGCATAATTATTACATCCTTAATGATGTCATTAAACACCAGAAACTCAAAAACTGTATTTTCACTATTCACCGAAAAATCAACTTTCTCAGAAAAATCTCAAAATTTCACCTCAATCAAATATCGATGCTCTGATTTCAAAAATAAACTCCATTTTATGAAAATAATTTTCTAAATATTCATAATTTAATTTTTAAATAAAAACACTATTCACTAAAAATCCAACTGTTTCAGAAAAATCCCAAAAATTCACCTTAACCAAATATCGATACTCTGATTTCAAAAATGAACTCCATTTTATGAAAATAAATTTCTAAATATTTTTAATTTAATTTTTAAATAAAAAAACTATTCACCTGAAAAAACAAATACTTATCCAATAATTTCTGAAACAGTTATTTACCTATTTTATTGAATCACATTAGTTAATCAAGATGCCTAAATTATATTAATACTTTCTTAAGTGAGGATACTAATCCATTTGATCACACTACTAATCATAAGTGTAAAATCACTATTCATAATTTACTATTCATAAAAAATTAAGTTGATCTTATTAGTCTCTAAATTTCTTACTGAACATAACTGTAGAAGACCATTTTTTGAAAATCATTACACATTATTAATTATTTAAGGTTTACATAAATATTTTTAAAATATACTTTTTCTAAAATTCATCAATAATATGCATACTATATTTATCCGGACATTTGAAAATTCACAAACTTCACCATAAGAAGAAATCACAATTTTTTATTTAAATTAAAGGATTACACAAGGCAGTTACGGTCTCGTTACACAGCCCCTTATAACACCAGCATAGGACCTAAGAGTAAGGTGTGCTGGGGTGATAGAATCTTGGGGCGGCTCGACTAACATTTCCCGAGTAGTGATTTCTATCAGCTTGAACTTCTCACGAAGGCGATTCCATTCCAGCTTCACATGATGCAGTTCGGTTTGGGTTTGGTCCAGAGCAAAGCCCAAAAGTGCTACCTCTTTCCCGAGTTCTGTCAGATGGGCTTCGATCGGCCCGAGACTACTGGATGAGGCTATCAAATCTTCTTTCTATATTAATTAATCAAGATCACTTGTATTTATAGACAATAATCGCAGTATTTAGTTTCCAATGGTCATATTGACCAACAGTCATATAACAGTCGAAACCCAACGGTCTTATTTTAATTATACTCATTTTATTAAATGAAATAGTTTTGTTGAGTATAAAATAAAATAACACACAAAGTTATGAAACAAAATTTATTCAAAATTTCGGGTCGTTACACTCAGTGCTTCATACTTATTTTGTTGACAGATTAGGAATTCCCAAAACAAACTGTTTCACCGTGTGTGACATTCCATCCAAAGCTACCCCACCTAAAAGTTGTTTTTATGTTTTCAGATACCCTAAATGGCATCTTGTATGGGATGAATGATAATAATATGACAACATGGGAATTAACTCAAAAATTCATGGTAATAATAATATATTACGGTAGAATAACAACCCATTTCAGAAGGTGTACCCCTTGTTTCTAGTTATTATCGGGTGCAGTTTAGGGATTAAAGCTTGTAATTAAGAATCTCACAGTATTTCAGTCTTGAAAGTCTAGGGTTCTAACCACATTCGTTGGGAAATACCCAACGTTTGTAATTAGCAGCTTACTTTCAATTGAGAAAGGGAATCAGGTGCTGCATTTTGTTTTCTAGGCTTGTATATAACTTCAAATCCATATCCTAATAACTCTTCTTGCCAGCACTTGTGATCCATAGATACAACCCACTAAATGAGATAGTGTTTTAGGCTCCAACGACCGGTAAAAATTTCAAATCATTTCCTCATTAGATATTGACTCCAATGTTGGACAGATAACACTACCACCATAAGTTCCATTTCACATATTTATTTTTCCAGTGTGACATCTGAAATATCTTTGCTAAAGTAAGCAGGTGGCTGCCCCTGTTGCATAAGCACTACCCTGATCCCAGCACCTGAAGCATCAAATTCAACAATAAATCCAAGATAAAAATCTGGCATGCCAAACACTAGAGATGAAATCATCCATGCCTTCAACTTCTCAAAAGATTCTTTGACAGCTGTTTGCTGAGAAAACATTCGTCTTTTCGTTAATTTTGTGAGTGCTTTAGTGATTTTAACATAATCCTTGATAAACTTCCTATAGTAACTCATAAGGCTGAGAAATCCCCTCACCTCCTTTATATTTAGTGGTACTCTCTAAAGCTAAACCACCACAACTTTATTGGGGTCCATGGATACCCTATGTCCCAAATACTCAACATTACTCCTACCAAATGCGCACTTTTTGCTATTAGCACACAATGCTTGAGCTTGCATTAATTTTAACACCTGGTTCAACAGCTTAAAATGGTCAGGCCACCCTTTGCTATAAACTAGTGTGCCATCATAGAAAACTAGCACTCCCTTCCAGAGTAATGGCCAAAATACTGTGTTCACAGTAGTCTGAAATAGCAGCGGAGGGTGTGGATCCTGTTGTGGTCCATCCATGCAGGATTTGCAAGGAGCTACCAAGAACACTTCCATTTATGCTCACTGCATTTGGCAACAGGAGCAGCGAGTGCCACCGATGGCCATGCAGCACCGAACAAAGGCATTAGCAGAGTTTTCCCTATGTACTTTTTTTCGCGGGAATATGTTGCACATGGGAGACACCGACGCCAGTTTGCAAGCTCATGGGTGCGGTGTGCAGTGGACTGATCCTGTCCAGCAGCTGAGGCAAATTCTATTCCATGTTTTAATACAGACAATCGAATCAGAGGAAAAGTAGTTCCTGAGCCGAATTTTGAGCTAGAAGGAGCAGTTTCTTATGGAACCAAAGCTGTATTGAGTAGTTACAAGCCGCCACCAGGGCCTCCACCATGGCTATGTATTTTGGGGGATTACTCGACTGGAACAATGGAAGAATATTTCAGTATAGAGAACAGATCTGTGTCAAACTGGCAGCGTGTTCCAGTTCCCACAGCTCTTTTTGCGAACTCTGCATCACACCTAAATGAGGCTATGAGAGGGGTAGCTAAGGAAGGCTGCGTACTTTAAGAAAAAGGTTCAAATGATGCAAAGATCATCATCAAAATGCTTGAAGGCAATGACTTAAGCATCAAATATTCTGTTTTTGAGAAGGCTACTGGCTCCTTTGTTAAAGGGAATGAGTTTGGGCAAGGGGGGAAAGGCACGGTTCACAGGGGATTTCTTCATGACGGAAAAAATATTACTGCCAACAGACTGTTTTTAAAATATCACACTTAGTGTTGCAATTTTCTTCAACAAATTAAACATTTTAAGCAGCATGGAATACAAGACTCTTATTCGTTTAGTGGGAAGCAGTTTTACTAGAGAAATCTTAAATAGGCCTTACAATTTACATGTTTTAGGGGTGCTGACGAAAGAACTCTGCTTGCTGGGATAAATTACAGTCGTGTAATGCACTTTCTCAAGGGGCCAACAAATCCTTCTAAATGAGCAATAGTCGAACCAGGAGAGATTGGTTGTGGTAAGGCTATGCAGTTCTTTAAGTTCTGGGTGGATAGTTTCTGCTGAAGCTTGGGTATATGAAATGAATTTGGATCTACGATTTCTTGTGTTGCCTGTCTGTCAACTGTGGATGGTCTCTCTCTCTCTCTCTCTCTCTCTCTCTTATTACTCTTGTTGCTATGGCTGGTTCTAGTGGGCAGAACAATTTTTTCCTTAAAGAGGGAATGTCTTGCTGCAACTGTGGAAGTAGGGTTGTTTGGACCTGTTGGCAGTGCCTTTCTTCCATTTGGTTGTGAGGAGGCTCTAATAAATGGTCCATCAAATAAATCAATAATGTAATAAATTATTGTAGAATATAATAAATGGTACAACAATTAATATGGTATGTTATTAATAAATGGTCCATCAATAAATATGGTAGGTTATCATAAATACGATAATTTATTATACATGTATTTAATGTATTAAATTCAGTTTGAATAATTTATTTATTACATTGATGACAATCAAGCTCCATTAGTACTTCTTGTCGACGGAGTAAATTGTGGTGGGTTCATGATAAACTTCCTATAGTAACTCATAAGGCTGAGAAATCGTACTAAGACGGTTTGATCGCTCCCAATGTTCATAATGTGATATATCATCTAGTGTGCTATCATTATTAACTGCATGTGGTTCATCTTTTTGAATAGCATAATCAATGTCCATCCATCCCAAATGAAGAAAAATTCTCTTCTTCCAAATTTTATAGTTGTCACCCTTTAATTCAAGAATGTCATAGTGAATATCAGAAAATCCTGACGGCATAAGGGTCATAAATTTCAAGCCAATAAAAAGGGGAAAGAGAAATTGCTTCCTCAACCTAATATTAAGAAGGAAGTCATTTGATTTTTCTGCAAAGGAAAAGGACATGTAAAGAAAAGTTGTCCTAAATTTTAGAAATGGATTGAAAAGAAAGGTATTTCAATCTCATTGGTTTATTATGAATCAAATATGGTTGATAGAATTTATAACACTTGGTGGATTAATTATGGTTCTACAATCCATATTGTGAATACCTTGCAGAGTATGAAAAACCTAAGGAAACCAGTGGACAGTGAGCTTGACGTGTATTCAGGAAACAAGATGCGCTCACATGTGGAAGTCGTGGGGAAATGCACTTTAGTGTTATCGAGTGGGTTTTCTTTGCTTTTGGAAAAGACATTTTAAATTCCAAGTTTCTCCAGAAACTTGATTTCAGTTTCAAAATTTGTATTGTTGGGTTTTACATTCAGTTTTTGTGAAATTAATTTTTCCTTGATATATGGAAATGCCATCTTTGGATGTGGTACATTAAATGATGAACTTTTCTCCATTGATTTGCAAATAAAAATTGATAATGATAACATGCATGTTCATACTGGCATTAAAAGAAGTGTTATAAATGAAAATTGTTCTATGTTATGGCACCAGAGATTAGGTCATATCACAAAATAAAGGATTCAAAGATTAGTTAAAAATAGGGTACTTAGTACTCTTGATTTCACTGATTTTGAAACCTGTGTGGATTACATTAAGGGAAAACAGACCAATAAATTAAAAAAGGTGAAAATAAAAGTTCATCCATATTAAAAATCATACCTACAGACATATGTAGCCCAGATATGGATTTACATAATCATAAATTCTTCATTTCATTCATTGACGACTATTCACGATATATGTTTCTCTATTTTCTTCATAATAAAAATGAAGCACTTGATGCCTTTAAATTTTTTAAGGTTGAAGCAGAGAAACAATGTGGTAAAAAAATTAAGATCACGAGGTCAGATCTAGGTAGAGAATATTATGGGAGATACACTGAGGATGGACAATTTCCTGGCCCATTTGCAAGGTTTCTTCAAGAAAATGGAATAGTTACGCAATACACTGTGTCAGGTTCACCAGACCAAAATGGTTTAGTTGAAAGAAGAAACCAAAAATTGATGGGCATGGTATGAAGTATGCTTAGTAACTCTAAGCTACCTAAATTCATGTGGATGGATGCACTTAAAGCAGCATCATACATTTTGAATCGGGTTTCAACAAAGGCAGTTTCACAAACACCTTTTGAATTGTTTAAGGGTTGGAAACCGAGTTTGCGGCATATACGCGTTTGGGGATGTCCTTCAGAAGTGCATATTTATAATCCACATGAAAATAAGTTAGATCCTAGGACCATTAGTGGCTACATCATTGGATATTCCGAAAGGTCAAAATGATATCGCTTTTATTGTCTATCATTAAACACTAGAATTGTGGAATCAAGAAATGAAAAATTTCTTGAAAATGACCTGATTAGTGGGAGTGATTTTATCAAAAAAATCCCCGATGAAGACCATTCAGATGATCAACCCTATAACTCATGCGATAGATTGATAGTTTTTTACAACAAACCTCATTTTCGAACAAATATCATTCCAAAAATGGCCGATGATCATCCTTTGGATCAAATAGTTCAAGAATAAAAAACCCTTGAACAATCAGTTGAACCAAAAATTCCTTAAGAAAATAATGGTGAAACATTGAGAAGATCCACAAGGATGAGAAAAACATCAATTTCCGGTGATTATATAGTGTATCTACACGAATCTTACTATAATATTGGAGCAGAAAATGATCTCAAAACATATTCACATGCCATGAGTTGTGAAGAGTCAAATATGTGGTACAATACCATGATGTAGGAGTTGAATTCCATGAAGATTAATGATGTTTGGGACCTTGTTGATTTTCCTTTTGGTGCAAAACCTATTGGATGTAAATGGATTTTTAAAACAACGAAGAATTAATTAGGCAACGTTGAAAGATACAAGGCCCGACTAGTTGCTAAAGGGTTCACTCAAAAGGAAGGGATTGATTATACTAACATTTTTTTCTCCATTATCCAAAAAGGATTCCTTGTGCATCATATTGAAATTAGTATCTCATTTTGATTTTTAATTACAACAAATGGATGTGAAAACTTCTTTTCTAAATGGTAATCTAGATGAGGAGGTTTATATGAAACAACCTGAAGGATTCCTCTCAGGTAATGGTAAGAATTTGTTTTGCAAGCTCAAAAGGTCTATCTATAGTTTAAAACAAGCATCCAGACAATGGTATTTACGATTTCATGATGTAATCACTTCATTTGGTTTCAAAAAAAACATTATGGATCAATGTATATACCAGAAGTTCAGTGGGAGTAAAATATGTTTTCTTGTTTTATCTGTAGATGAAATTTTACTTGCCCTAATGATAAGGGTTTACTATATGAGGTTAAAAAGTTTCTCTCTAAATTTTTTGACATGAAAGATATGGGTGATGAATCATATGTCATTGGATTAAAGATTCATAGGGATAGATTGAGAGGCATTCTAGGCTTGTCTCAGGAAACCTATATTAATAAAGTTTTAGAGAGATTTTGTATGAAAGACTGCACCAAGTATAGCACCCATTGTTATGGGTGATAAATTCAGCATGAACCAAAGCCCGAAAAATTATTTTGAATGAGAACAAATGAAATCCACCCCGTTTGATTCTGATGTTGGTAGTTTAATGTATTTTCAGGTCTGTACAAGGCCTGACATTGCATTTGTAGAGGAAATGTTGGGTCGATATCAGAGTGATCCAAGTATAGACCACTGGAAGGACATGAATAAGGTATTGAGATACCTCAAAGGCACTAAAGACTACATGATTATATATAAACACACTCACAATTTTTAAGTCATCAGATACTCAGATGCAGACTTTGCCGATTGTGTTGATTCATGAAAATCAGCTTCAGGATATGTCTTTATGATGGCGGGAGGAGTTGTGTCATAGAGAAGTGTCAAACAGATGCTAATAGTGACTTCTAATATTGAAGATGATTTTGTTTCATGTTTTGAGTCCACTTACCGTGGCATTTGGCTAAAGAGTTTCATTTTAGGCCTTAAAGTTATGGATTCTATTTCAAGGCCATTGATTATATATTATGACAATCCGGCTGCTATTTTATGGCCAATAATAAAAAAAGTGGGAGTTCAAGTAAGCACATCAACATCAAATACTTAGCCATAAGGAAACATGTTAAAGATAAAAAGGTGGTCATTCATCACATCAGCACTGAATTGATGATTACAGATCCTTTGACTAAAGGCATGCCTCCATTTAAATTCAAGGATCATGTAATATGTACAGGATTAAGTTATACATTATAAATCTGTTTAATTTTATTTGGAAATATTTATATTTAAGTATTTCTCTCTTCAGTTTAAGTGTACACATTCATTATTTGAGAAATATTTTCGGGGCTACAGAATAAACCATAAAGTTAAGGTTTGTTCATATAGGGAATAAACCATGTGGTTAAGGTTTATTCATTCAGTTATCTAAGGGTACATGGTATATTGTGATACATGGAAGGGAATACTCATTATCTAGAGGAATACCGCTATGATCTATATATCATGTTTCCTTTTTAAAGAGGGAGATTTAATTCATTCACATTAATTGGTTTTGACCAAGTGGGAGAATGTAATAAATGGTCCATCAAATTAATTAATAATGTAATAAATTATTTTAGAATATAATAAATGGTCTGAAAATTAATATGGTGCGTTATTAATAAATGGTCCATCAATAAATATTGTACGTTATCATAAATACGATAATTTATTATACTTTTATTTAATGTATTGAATTCAGTTTGAATAATTTATTTATTACATTGATGGAAATCAATCTCTATTAATACTTCTTTTCAACATAGTAAATTGTGGTGGGTTCTTGATGGTAAAACCCTCTATAAATATAAACCCATTGCACTCGGTGGATTAAGAAAACATACACCATCTACATCCTCATGTAGAGTATAGAAGGCATTCAGGTTTTAATTTGATCGTTTCTTGTTTTTACAATGGATGGAGGTAAGTAACATGTTTTTTTTATTAAAGAAATTTTTCTGATCCTAGAATTATACATTCTTTAAAATTTCTAACAATGGCATGATCAGTGGAACGGTGAGTCAGTCAAAGAAAATGGATAGTTCGACCCTTTTTCAGGGTGTTTTCCACTTTGCACATACTTGTGTTTTTCCTAGAGAAGAGATCCTACATTGGGGAAATCAGTATTGGATCCTAAGGGAAATATTTTAAGGATTAGTCCTTTTCAGCCTCTCACATATATCCATTTAGAGTACCATCACTACAAGAAGCTGCAGTTTGACATACCTCATGGGGTGTTCTTAAGACAATTGCCTACATTTTCACCTTGAGGACAAGGTGGTTTTTCAAAGTGGTGAGAATAATAGAATATGGGGAAGTGGGTTGTCCGGTTGGTTAGGGTTAATATTTTAATTTTCTCTTGATTAGGTTTATGGGGAAATTTGAGTAGGTGTGGTAAATAAATGGGGTTGGGGTGATTTGGTGGAAGGGTTCCGGAATATTCATTTTGGCAATAGCTTGGCTATGTTGAGGTGTTGGCCTTGGACTTGGGAGCATCCTCGAGGAGTTCTCTTCCTCCTCAATTCTTCTTTTTCTTCTTTATTTTGAAGAAACTACTATAATTCCTTACTATTAATAGTAATCCATAACATTAATGTAGTTGGGGTTTGTCTTAGTGGTAAGCACCTCATAATCCTACATGAAAAATGGGGGTTCAAAACCCATTGGGAGCAGGTTACTATAGTGGTATTGTAGCAGTGGAGATACTGTAGCAACGGTGAAACTGTAGTGGTGATAGGACACTATAGTGATGACAGGGCACTCTAGCTGGTGAGTACTGTAGCATTACTATTCACAGAATGGGCCTTCGGGATATGTAATGGGTCTACCTCTACCTAGTTAAAAGAGGTCTTTGCTTTACATTAATAATAAAATGAGGCTTCAACCCCAAACTTTTAAAAAAAATGTAATTCATAACATTAATCAATTAAAAGATCCCACAGTCTTATCACCACCTATCTGATATATCTAGAATTTTCATTGCTACTTGTTTGAACTCGTTGATATAATTATTATAAATCTCAGTCTTCCAAAGGCTTTTGAGTAATATCACTAAATCCTCCTCATTCGAACTCCCATACTATCCCAACTGCTCCTCCCTGAGATGTTTCCAAGTAATACATGTTTGAACCCATTTTAATGAGAGTATAATGTACTGAACAACCTCTTCCATACATAATTGAGTCAATGGAACCTTCAATTCAACACAAGTTTGATGAATTTGGAAGTATCGACTTAGAAATTCCACAATATTTGATCATCACCGGAGAACGTTGGAATTTCCACCTGCTTGACAACAAAACACAATTCTTCAAGATGTCACGGTCTTCCCTCCTTGTCAAAATTAGTATTATTAAACTGCAGATCACCACTCCCTTCACTAGCTCAAAAACTACACACTCTATCCTCTGCCACGATCGACCATTCCTTGCTAACCTGATGATTCGTGGTTTCTGCATATGAATTTTACATTTGAGTCAACATTGTATGGAATTTCTACATCACACCTCTTATCACTAGAATCCACTCTTTAGGTCCAAAAAATTCATCGACATCTTTGAAACATTTGTCTTTGGAATTGTGACTCGGTTCTCCATCTGTGTGGATATTAAGTAGTAAAAAAACAATCTCTTAGGCGTCGCCTAAACAATCACAACCAATTTGGTAGGTTCATCTCTCCCTTTAAACTCTCAATTAAAACACCAAGATGACAGAAACAGAGAGTAGATTCCTTGATTTTTTATTTCTCTGGGTGAAAACAAGAGAGTTACAATCAAAACCTCATGAAATTCTTTCCTCCTCAGGCCTAGGCAAGTAGCCTCCAACATCAAACTAAGTGGATACCCCACTATACTCAATCCCCTTAGTAGAAATACTCGACTCAACAGATAGAAACTCACAATTACATGTATACCCCTAGCCCAAACCAGTACACCTCACCCCACATACTAACCTGACTAACGAACCCCCCTCTTATAAGTAAACAATATTGAAGGTTGGGTTGCAGACTCTTTCAATATGCTCATAACACCCCCACAACTAATTTTGAAACTCCTCAGAAAAAATTATATCAAAGCCAAGTTCAAAATCAAAGATATTAGTGGTGGAAATAATTTTCTCTTGAAATAATATTCACTATGTTTCTTTTATGTTTCATTCCTTTTTTGTTAATTATTTAAAAAAAATCAAGTCAAATGATCCACTCAAAGTTAAGTTCACCTACCTTCCCAAAAAAATTCCCTCATCACTCAATGTTTGTGAAAGTATGTTCTCAATATCAAGCTCACACATGCATTACCATATGGTTTCTAATTTTCTTATTTCTTCACTAAATAATCAAGTATCATAAGGACATTTTATGGATGTTCTTTGTGAGAATGTGGGTGGTTCAATTTTGAAAAATGAAGGGTGGAAAAGTAGGTTTAACTCTTTGCACAATGCATGTTTACAGGTCTGACACTCAATGTTTGGACATCACTATTTCACATTTAAAATGATGTTACCATCATCACACTTCCCATTTTTAATGGGGGATCACACAAAAATGACATCAATGAATGATTCATCCTCTATTTTTTTATTTGATTTTTATTTTCTTACACATGCTTCGTTATTTTTGTACTTATAAAATATAGGGAAATTTAAATTCCAATATAATAATTGACCCCCTGTCCAAAACAAGATTCCATACCTTCAAAATTTTTAATGATTTTTTAGTCCTACACTACTCACATTGGAAAGGTATTATTGATAAAAAAATGATTTACAAGGTAGGATTTGGAGTTTTGAGTTGGTACCTTGATTTTTAAAATTTAAAGCATAAAAGAGGAGGCTTAGTATCTTCAGTAAACTGAAAAGGTAGATATTTTAAGATCTATGAATGTAAACTCTTCAATATACCACAAAAGGTCACCACTTTCACTTCGTGTCTTTTTTTATTTGGTAGCCCACACACTACACATCGGCAGCCAAAAAGATTCATCCTCAAATATTTTTACAATACTTGTCAACATTTTTAACATGGTTACATAATTTTTTTTTGACTTGAGAGGATAAGAATTTCAAAGAGTGGTGTGGACCACACTGCCCAATCATAAATAAACCAAGGTACTCTAACCAAACATTTCATTACTTCCAAAGACACAATGAGAATTGATAATCTCTCATACTCCTGGATCTCACTATATACATTTTATTTTACTCAAGAGATAGGCGTGATAGGATTTCAGTTGGTAATGAGACTCATAATAAGGCCATTTAGTGTATTTAAGGGTTCATTTGGAGAAAATGTATAAGGTGGATGAATGGAAAAACATATTGGGATTTTAAAGTAAAAGAATTCCATTATCTTATCAAACCCCATTTACACAAAAAAAAAATAGAAAAGAACTATATCAATCAATAAATCACAGAAATTATGCACCACTAAAACCCATGTAAATTCCATTTTCCCCACACCTTTTTCAATGAAGATAAGGTAAAATGATATTGTAGGGTGGGTAAGGCTTTAATATTGTAATGCAACCACCGATGTAATGACATAAAATTTTTTAATGATAAATGTTTGTTGAAAATGTGTGTTATATTGTATTATACATAGAAAAAATATCTCATTAATAATTAAGTGAGTATAAATAAAAATGCGACCATTGGGTTTAGACTGTTATATGATCGTCACTCAATATGACCGTTGAAGAATATACTCTTGATAATAATTTTAATGTTATAATTAGTGTTTATAAGTAGAAATGAAAAAGGATAATTAATAAAGAAAGGAGAAATGATAGCCTCATCTAAAAGAGTCATTCTGTATGAATCCCATTTGACATAACTTAGGAGGGAGGTAACGTCACTGGGGTTCACTCTTGACCAAGCCCAAGCTGAGCTTCAACAAGTGAACCTTAAACGAAATCGCTTATGGGAGAAGTTCAAGTTAGTGAAAATTACCACTCATGAGATGTTAGCTAAGGATCCCCATGAGTCTATCACCATCGCACACCTTAGTTACTTGTAATTATATTGTATAAATAAAATTATTATTCCATCAATTCTATTTTAAGAATTGTTTTTCTTAATAAAATTGAGTTGGAATTTGATAAATTGATTTTCAGACACAAATTTTCACAAATTGTACTTTTTTAGAAAATATGTAATTATTATAATAAATTAAGGTATTATAAATAATTTTTATTTTAATTAAATAATATGATTAAAACACTCTCATTTAAAAATAAATGATAAAATAATTTTATTTTTCTTCCATGTTTCTGAAATTTCACTATACGTTTTCAATACGCTATTATTTTTAGTAAATAAGGATTTTTATATTTAAAAGTTTAAATTTTAATATTTAAAAAATTATTATGATAAATTAAATATATTTTTTGAAATTATAGTTTTGAAATTAGTTTAGGGTGAATTTTTTGAAAATTTTCCAAAATACTTTTTTTTTTGAATAGTTAAAATATAGTTTGAGCTTTTCGGTATGTTTAATGATATCATAATTATGTCATAATGATGTAATAACTAATTAACCACAATACAAGACTTAAAATATGTTTTTTATCAATATCAATTATTTTAATATATTTTAATCAATTTCAAAATACATAATTTACTTTCCAAATTTTAAAATGGAAACTTTAACTTTAAAAATGTTATTTTGTGAAAAATTTAATTTTACTTTCCAAAATAAGTAATATTAAATGATAGTAGAATCTTGTGTATTAAAATAACATAAAAGGATTCCAATGTTTCCAATAACATGGAAAAATTACATGGTTAATCCCATGAGTTTTCATTTACCACTACCTAGGTGTCCAGTGCCTTTATTTTGAGATTAATAAAGAAATCCCCAACTTTTTCTATAAATAGCCACCCATTTATCCATTTCATTTAACTCCAAATTAATCCTCCACAAAACTTCCAAATGAGTCCTACCAAGTTGTCTTAAATCCACTATAGTCCCAATATTGTAGTTTTAGGAGTTACTTTTCAAGGTAAGAGAAATCTCAACTTCTATTTTTATTACATGTTCTCTTTTTTTTATGTAGAATGTCTTTAAAATTTTAGAAATATGTTATTATATCAATTTTATTCAATAAATTTAATGTATTAATATTCTTTTATTAATGGGATATACCTTACACCTCTCTTTTTACCCTTTTCTAGAATCATGTTTTATACCAGTTATGTTGCCGATTTTACTTCCCAAAATTTCCATCTCAAGAAATTCCATTTTATTTTCCTTACGTGTATATCAAAACCTATTTATTTTATAGGGGTATTAAAAATATTTAAAATGATTTATTTTATTCTAGTATTTACATACATATAACCCTCATTCCCTTTCTATGGGTTATAAATGACATAGAGATCTTGTCTTTAATCGCTTTTTAAAAACGCCATAATTTTTATATGAAACCCATTTATTTTATTCTCCATGGGTTATTTATGAAATTTTTTATTATTATCTATGTGTCTCACCTGAAAATTATTACATATTAAGTGTTTTCCCTAATATAAATTCAATTCATTGGGTAAATAATTTAATCTCTAGAGATGACATATTTTACAATATATTGGTGAATAAACTTGGTAATTTTTATGAAACCTCGGTGAAAAACCTTTGCGATATGCTTATGAATGTATAAAGTAAATGTTTCATCTACATTTCCAAGTTATGATTCATGTTATTATTATTATGATATTCATTTTTCTCATGCCTTTATGATATTTCTTAGTTTCTTATTGATATTTCTCAAGATCACATGAAACTGTTTCTCTTGCTTTCCCTTACTGGGCCTTATGCTCATCCTTTCCTTTTATGTATGTCCCCAAGTTTTAAGATTTAGTAAATTTACTTATGATTAAACTTTAAAGAATCCGTTCAATTGGATTATAATAATTTTTTATGTTTTCATGTATTATGTACCTTTTTTCCAAGAAACTAAACTTCAAAAGATCCTTTGTTTGTACCATGTAAATAAAAAGTTATGTATTAAAAAGGAGGGATGATATAGTTGGTATCAAAGTCTATTTTAGTTATTTTTTGAGGTTTGGATTTGAAATCTTTAGGAATAACCATAGGTACAAGTTAAATTATAGTAAAACATCATGTTATTTGGGTGATATATTAAGTAAGTGGTTTCTGAACAAAAAAAATACCTATTTGGGTATAAACAATTGGATGTGGCTATGAAACAGATCTATCTAGGGGTAAAACCTGAAAACAATACTTTGATCTAGACTCAAATGGGAACTATTTCATGACAATGGGCCTTACTGCACTCATGTTTTTACACTCTCGGGGGATATTTTTTGTTAAATAAAATCTTTTTATGAACCCTGATGAAGAATTTATAGAAAATGTAATTGTTGTTAAAGAATAAAAATATTTAATCATGTTATTTTAATATAAAAAAATTCCTTTAGAATTATAAGATTATTAAATGAAACAAATTTCTCACTAAGGTTTACTTATTTTAGAAAAAATTTTGAATTAAAAGGAACAATGTAAGTGGTGATCACAAGAGACCAAGCATTGATGACTCACCAATGGAAGTCGGAATGGAAAAATTCATGAGAATGATGAATTAACTAACTCAAATTATGTATAGTAAAATTAATCAAGATGAGATACCAGATTCACCTCTAAAGAAAAAACTTTTTTTTATTCTTTTATGTGGGAATGAACAGCTTCTTTTAGTGGATCTATCGACCCATTGATTGCTGAACAATGGATAAGATCTATAGAAAATATATTTTTTGTACTCCATTATTCGGAACAAGAGAAAGTCAACCTAGTTTTGTACCTCTTATAGGGATAATCTAATCAGTGGTGGAAACTGATTAAAAAAATAAATAAAATAATGAACATTTATGGAGTGGGACGGGTTCAGGGGAACGTTTTTCAAAAAAGATATTTCCCCCATTCAATAATAATGAAAATAGAGAAGGAATTCATAGAGCTAAATTAGAAGGAAAATGAATATGTGGGAAGATATGAGATGAAAACTACAAGACTTTCTGACTACTACTATAGTTTTTTCATGGATCATAATGTAAAGGTTTATAGATTCTTCAGTGGACTAAGACCCCATCTATGGAAGAATCTTTCCAATCAAGACTATAGAAGCTATGAGAAGATAGTGAAAAGTGATATAAAGGTTGAACTTGAGTTTAGAGAGATGTAATGGTCCCATAGATAAAATTAAAAGAAGAGATCAATAGATAAATATTAGGTAGTAACTTTGATCATGGAAGAGGAGGAAAGCAAGTTAAACTTTCCACATGCAAAAAATGTGGTAAGAAGTATTCAGGGAACAACTTTCTCAGGAGTGGGAAATACTTTATGTTTTAAAGAGGATGGTCATATTTCTAGGAACTATCATTGTGAGGTGAATCCTTAACTTCTCAACAGTAATAATAAACGGAATATGGTGTAGGCCCAACCTCAAGTCCAATGATTCATTTATAGATAGCTTGGGAACTTTTCCAGTCACTATCCAAATTCGAATTTAATGGAGCAGAATCACCATCAACCTCAACATAGTCCAAGGGAGAAAGGTCATGATTTTACTATCACGAAGGCTGAAGTTGAAGCTCCAAATGATGTGGTGAAAGGTACTCTCATTATTCTCTCAAATACATCAAGTAATTTGTTTGATTCCGGTTCTACGCATTCCTTTATTTCCTCCAGGTTGTAAAAGATTATAGAATCAATCCCTTAACTTCTAAAAGTGGAGTTATCATTCAATACTCCTGGAGGGATTATCCAAACATCAATAGTGTATAGAAACTCTAGTATTCACTTTGTTGATAAAAATATCATCTAAAATATAGTAGTCATTCCCATGATGGAATTTGACAGTATACTAGGGATGGAATGGATCTCAATGTATACAATTAAGATCAACTGCAGAAGTAAGAAAATCTCAATAGTCTTGAATTGAAAACCTATAATTGCTTTTAAAGGACAGATATATCAACCAAAGATTTTCCTATAAGCACCTTCGATAGCGTTCTTTATGGAAGTGAACGGTGAAGATGAAGAAGTAAATGAAAGTATATGAATAGAGAATGTATCCATCATTTAGGAATACATTGAAATATTTCTAAATAGTTACCCAGACCTCCCCTAAAAAGAGAGGTAGAGTTATCCATTGAACTCATGCCAGGATTCAAGTCGATATCAAATACCCCATGTATAATGAAAAAATGTAGAGTTGTAGGAATTAAAGAAACAAATACAAGATCATTTGGAGAAGTTTTTTATCTGACCAAGTGTGTCTCCTTGGGGAGAACATGTCTCTTCGTGAAGAATTAGTATTGAACAATGAGAATATGAATTAATTATAGAGAACTTAATGGGATCACAATGAAGAAAAAGTACCATCTTCCAAGGATTGATGATTTATTTGACCAGCTTCATGGGGCTCAATTATTCTTCAGAATTGATCTTTAATTTGGTTATCATCAATTGAGGGTGAAGAAAGAAGATATTCCAAATTCCACCTTACGATCAAGGTACGTGAATTATGATTTTGTTGTTAATCTATTCAGATTGACTAATGCACGTGCTATTTTATGGATTTAATGAAAAGATTCTCTAAGGATTACATTAAAAACTTTGTGGTAGGTTTTATTGAGGATATTAAGATATGTTACAAAATTCTCAAGGATCATGAGGATCATATAAGGGTTATATTGCAGACTCTGAGGAAATAGAGGCTATTTGGAAAGTTAAGAAAATGTGAATTTTGGTTAAAAACTTGATTTCTTGGGGCACATTGTAACCAATGAAGGAATCTTAAATGACCCGACCAAGACAAAGGTTGTGGAAGAGTGGAATCATCCTACAAAAATAATTTAGATTCATAGTTTCCTTGGTTTAGCAGGATACTATAGGACATTTTTTATTTTTTTTATGAATTTTTAATCCACTAACCAAGTTAACTCGAAAAGGGGCTAGGTTCATCTGGAAACAATAGTGTGAATAAATTTTCCAAAAGCTGAATAAGAGATTAGTTACTTCTCCCATGTTAACTCTACCCTCTATTGGATAAGGATTAATTATTTTTAGCGATACATATTTGAAAGTATTGGGTGATTCCTCATGCAAAACGACAAGGTGATTGCTTATGGATCTCAGTAGTTGAAGCATCATGTAAAGAATTATCCTATTCATGACCTACAATCGGATGTAGTCTTTTTTTTCTCTAAAGATATAGAGTCATTATCTTTATAGGGAGAAATTTGATATATACAACAACCATCAATGTTTTAAGTATATTTTCACACAAAAGGAATTGAACATGAGACTGAGGAGATGGTTGGAACTTCTTAAAGACTATGATTGTTCAATTAATTATCACCCTAGAAGGGAAAACAAAGTTATTGATGAATTAAGTGGGAAATACCCTATTGTTTTGGAAATGATGAGGATTCAATGAGATCCATTGATCAAGTACCTAGTAAGGTTAGACATGGGAGTTATGAGAGAAGATAAATCATCAACTCTATCCCAAATGATTTTTTAACCATCACTACTAGATAAGATCAAGAAATATCAAATATAAGATCCTTTGTTACATAAGAAGATAGAGTCTGTAAAGAATGAGAAGTTCTTGAGTTCAATATTTATCAAGAAGGTGAACTGGAATTTTGTACAAGTCTATTTGTTTCATCTATCCCAGAAATAAAGGATATGATGGATAAAGCTCATAGCTCTACATTATATATACATCATATAAGCACTAAAATGTATAGGGACCTTTGTTATCATTATTGGTAGGATTACATGAAAAGGGATATTTCCGACTACACTACAAGGTTTTGTGTGTGTTAACAAGTGAAGGCAGAGAGACAAATTTCTAAAGGGTTATTACAACCACTACCCATACCAGCATGGAAGTGAGACAATATCACTATGGACTTTGTCACTAGTCTCCCAAAAACATCCAAAGGAAATAATGTGATGTGGGTTATAGTGGACCATCTCACCAAGACTTCTTTATCTCTTTTCGAGAATATTTATCTCTTGAACAACTCACCAAGATATATGTGAATAAAGTGCTAAGGATACATGGAGTGACACATTCTATCATTTATAATCATGATCTAAGGTTCACATCAAAATTATGGATAAGTATTCAACATTCTCTAAATACTAAATTGAATTTTAGTATGGTATGTCACCCTCAAACTAATAATCGATATGAAATGAATATTCAAAAACTCAAGGATATACTGAGAATGTGCTCAATGGAATTAAAGGGAGGATGGAATCAACATCTATTATTATTTGAGTTCTCATACAACAAAAACTTCCATTTGAGTATTCAAATGGAACCATATGAAGATCTATATGGAAATAAATTTAGAACCCCTACTTGTTGAGATTAAACTGGTGAGAGAAAGGTTCTTGGATCTAATCTTGTGTAAGAGATGATAGAAAAAGTTAATGTCATCTAACAACACATAAAGGATATTCAAAGTCAAGATAATAGCTATGTTGATAACCATCAAAAGGAATTGGATTTTGATGTTGTAGAAAAAGTCTTCCTTAGAATTTCACCTTGGAATAGAGTCATGCGATTTAGTAAGAAAGGGAATATCAGCCTCAGGTACATTGGACCCTATGAAATCCTTGATTTCATAAGAGAAATGGCCTATTGGCTTATAATCCCTCTAAATATAGCTCAAGTTCATGATGTTTTCCACATATATCTCTTGAAGAAGTACATACCTGACCCTTCACATGTAATAAATCTTGAGATGGTACAACTAGAACATGAACTCTCTTATGAGGAGTAGTCGGTGGAGATCTTAGACCATAGATACAAGGTTCTACAAAAAAACTATCCACCTCATCAAAGTGTTGTTGATGAACTAAAAATATGATGAAGTGACCTGGGAACTAGAAGAAACAATGAGGTAAGAGTACCCACACCTTTTCTCAACTGAGAGAATGAGTTGAAATTTTGAGGAAAAAATGTGTTAAGGGGGGAATATTGTAATGACCAAAACTTTTTTAATGGTAATTGTTTCTCAAAAAGGTGTGTTATATTATATTATACACAAAAAAACTATATCTCATTAATAATGAAGTGAGTATAATTTTAAATGTGACCATTACTTTTCGACTGTTATATGATCATTGGTCAATTATGACCGTTGAACAATATGATCGTTGGAAACTATAGTCTTGATAATAATTTTAATGTTTTAATTAGTGTTTATATGTAGAAATGAAAAAGGATAATTAATAAAAAAAGAATAAATGATGTTCTCAACCAGTATAGTGATTCCATATGAATCCCATTTGTTATAACTTGGGAGGAAGGTAACAACAGTAGGCTTCATTCTTGACAATCCCAAGCCGATCTTTAACAAGTAAGTCTTGAATGAAATTGCTTACGGGTGAAGCTCATGTTATTGGAAATTACCACTCAGGTGATGTTAGATGAGGCCCCCAAGAGTATATAACCATCACAAACCTTATTTATTTGTAATTACATTGTATAAATAAAATTTTTATTCTATCAACTCTATTTTAAGAATTGTTTTGCTTAATAAAATGGAGTTGGAATTTGATAAATTGATTTTCAGAAACAAATTTTCACAAATTATACTTTTCAGAAATGATATAATTGTTATAATAAACTAAGGTATTATGATTAATTTTTATTTTAATGAAATATTATGATTAAAAAACTCTAATTTAAAAATAAATTATAAAATATTTTTATTTTTTCCATGTTTCTCAAATTTCACTATGCATTTTTAATCCGCTATTATTTTAGTAAATATGGTTTTTTATATTTGAAGGTTAAAATTGACATATTTATAGAATTATTATGATAAAATAAATATCATTTTTGAAATCAGTACATTGAAATTATGTTAGGGTGAATTTATGATAATTTTATAAAATACTTTATTTTTTTGTGAATAGTAAAAATATTGTTTGGGTTTTTCAGAATGTTTAATGACATCATAATTATGTCATAATGATGTAATAACTAATTAAACTAAATCCTAAACTTAAATTTTTTTATTTTATTAATATAAAACATATTAATATATTTTAAACAATTTTTAAATAAATATTTCACTTTAAAAAATTTAAAATGGAAAGTTTAATGTTAAAAATGTTATTTTGTGAAAACATTAATTTTCCTTGCCAAAATAATTGATATAAAATTATTTATCACTCTTATAGATTAAAATAACATAAATTGTGTTCCAAATGTCCAATTACTTGGGAAAATACCATTGGAAATCCCATGAATTTTCATTTACCACTACCTAGGTGTCCAATGCCTTTATTTAGAAATTAATAAACAAATCTCCCACTTTTTCTAGAAATAACCACACATTTCCCCATTTAAATTCACTCAAAATTCATCCTACATAAATATATGATATTTTTACCTCCCAAAGATCCCTCCCAAGGTTTTCTCAAGCCCCAAATGTCCCAATATTCTAGTTTTAGGAGTTACTCTTCAAGGTAAGGGAAATCTCAACTTCTCTTTTTCTTACAAGTTCCCTTTTTTATGTGTAATGTCTTTAAATTTTACAAAATATGTTCTTATGTAAATTTTATTAAATCCATTTAATTTATTAAGAGTATTTAATGAATTGGAGACCCCTTTACCCTCTCTTTTTACCCTTTTCTAAAACCTCATTTTATACATGTTGTGCTGTCGATTTTACTTCTCAAAATTTATCTCTTATCCTTAATAAATTCCTTTTTATTTACTTTATGTGAATAAAAAAACCCTTTATTTTATATGTATATTCACCAAGATGTAAAAAAATATTTATTTGACTCTCGAATTGTAATACATACACTCTCATTCCCATTCTGTCAGTTATGAATGACATAAAGATATTGTCTTTAAGCACTTTTTAAAAACACCATGATTTTTATATAAAACTAGTTTATTTTATTCTCCATGGATTATTTAGGAAATATTTTATTATTATTTATGTAGATCACATGAAAATTAATAAATATGAAGGGTGTGCCCTGATAATGCTCAAATGCATTGGATAATGAATTTAATATCTAGAGATGACATGTTTTACGATACCTTGGTGAATTAACTTGGTAATTTTTACGACACATTGATGAAAAACCTTGATAATATGCTTATGAATGTACAAATTATATGTTTTAGACACATTTCAAAGTTATTATTCATGTAATTATTATTATTATATGACTCTTACTCATGACATTATTACATTTCTCATGATCTTGTTGATATTTCTCAAGATCACATATAAACCATTTCTCTTTCTTTCCCTTATTGGGATTTATGCTCACCCTTTCCTTTGATGTATGTACACAGGTTATTAGGTGTAGTAAATTTACTTAGGATGAACCTTTTAAGAAGCCTTTGAATTGGATTAGAATAATTTTTTATGTTTTTATGTATTATTCACCTTTTTTCCAAGAAAATATACTTTAAAATACATGATTTTTGTACTATGAAAATGAAAATTTGTGTATTAAAAAAGAAAGATACTATAACCATAAAATATATCCATGGATTCTAGGGTACTTAAAATAATTTTTTTATACAATACTATGCTCAAAAATTGAAATTATGAAAGGGGATACTAAAGTGGAGCCTCAATCATTTTTGACGTGTATTCCTAGTTTTCGAAAAATATTTGAAATATAAAAAAATTCAAATTATAGTTAGAATGAACAATTTGAGATCTTTCAAGTAGTATGGAATAGGAAGAAGTTAAAAATGGTTTAGAAACCTCTCAAATTATATAATTCAGATATCTTTAGTCATATGAATTATATAGTCAGTGTTCAATAATTTTTTCCACTAAAAACTTAATGAATTAACCAGGAAACGAAGCTCATTTCCACTCAAGAAATAAAAAAATACATAAAAGAAAGAAAAGAATAAAAAAATATATCTTATGATTAGAATTAATACCCCACAAATATTCCATGAATATACCATATATATTCATTAAAAGGATTTTCAATTAATCTTGAAATATAATAAATGTAGGAATATATTTTAGAGTTGATAAATATAACCTAGTTTTATTTTGAAATCATCTCAGACAACCCTCAATTTATTTTCTTTTTCTACACAAAAAAAATCCCCTTTGTTTAACATATTTAAGTAGTGTAGAACAAGATTTTTGAAGTGTTATTTTGGTTTTATGATACTATCTTTTTAGCATCCCTGCAATAAAAACCTATAATATTTCAATATTTCTTTGAAAAATAATAAAAAAACTAATAGAGACAAATAGTTATTATTTAAAAACTATACAATAATATATTTTGGTTTCTAGATCATGTTTAGGTTGTTATCTATCTTCTAAAATGTATATAAAGTCCAAAAAAAATATTAAATTATATCTAAATGAATGAAAATAAAAACAAGATGAGATAGAGGAGAATTTTGTGTTTGAAACCTCAAAAAGGTTTTGATTTTTTATTATCCATAGTTAGACAATAATAGTTATCATCTGAAATATGATAAGGGATGTAGATTTTCTTAAAATAACCAGCACATCCTATTTTCTTAAAAACTATTAACATTCTTCACTTTGAGGTCCCCTTGTTCTTGGTGGTGTTTGTCAACTCCCTCTTTTATAATGGATATGAAGTCCAAGGGGGATGGAAAAATTAAATTAGGGGTGTATTATTTTAGTTAAACTTGAATGATAATTCCTTACAATGATTATCCAATGTTGTTCCATGGTGGTGACTTCACTTTATTTTTTTAATAATATGGTTCTTCATTTTTTCCACACTTGTTATCACCTTCCTTATATGACTTGAGGACTAGAACTATGTAATATTTATTATATTCTTTATTCTAGTGAATTTGAATCACTACTTCTAGAGATTTTCTATATCAAACTCTTCCAAAACACGTTTTAATAGTGTTGAATATTTGCTTCCAAAACTAAGGAGTTCATTAATCATATTGATTTGAGATAAATCTATGTGATAAGAATAAATAATTTTAGATTCTCCTTGAATATCCACTTTTGGTAATCCTATTCTTCACACAAAGCCTCTTGAAATAAGATCATGAAGAGCATCAAGTCATCCATCTTATCTTAAAGGAATCATTCATCCATTGTTATGTAATCCTCACCCCCAAAAGAAATTTGTAATGGTGATGATTCAGTAAAATTTAAACAAGGGGAATCCGTTTGAAATTCATGATAAATAAAATCACAATGAAAAGAATTCAAAGATGAGTTATCCCCCTCATATAACTTTTAACTCTTCTTCATCTTGAAGAGTCCTTAGAAAATAGTTTGAGAGAGAATCATGCAGTGAGAAGGCTTCATCTAGCTTGGCTATATCATCCTCATAATACCTAAACACAAAATAATAGTCTTTCTATAGCATGGATATATTATCTTCAAAAGACCTAAATAGAAAATATAAATGGTATGTTCATATGTACTTTTTCTTTATTTTCTTCATCGAGTTATTTTTCTTGCACTAATTAATAGACTTGCCACATTTTATATGTCATAATTCCCTCTTATAAGGGTTTAAAATCAGTGGCTTCCACCTTAATCTCAAGATCAACCTCCCTATCACATTATTTTATTTCATCAACCTATAAAGGATCATCAATCTCATGGGTATTTTCTTCTACAATGATTGAGTTATTCATTTTTGGAATGTGTTCCTCTTTTATTTATTTTTCTTCTAGGTCATTTTTCTCTTCAAATTATTGAATAGTTTATCATAATTTATTTTTTATCTGATTGATGTGATTTTGATAAGTTGAAAAATTTCTATCAATCTTGACAATTAGGATTTTAAATGTTTGTTCAAATGAAACTTCACTCTCATTTCCTATCCTAGAAGAATTTTGGTTTTCTACACAATGTAGGAGCTATCATGGATGATTATATATACACTTTCATGAAGTTTTTCTATATCATGTGTAAAAAATATCTCTATAATGATTCTAATTACAAAAATCATCATATTCACTCTAAAATAACCTCACTTTTTTTAAAAAGGTTTGTAAATTCATGCATGTGAGTTTATATACATGAATTTTCAACATGAAAAATAGTGGAAATGAGGTGGATTTCAAATTTCATTAGTGAAAATTCAATTTTATATATCCAAAAACTATGAAACAACACCTAACAACAATCAATTTTTTGAAGTATTTTTTATAGGTAAGAAATTTGGAACATATTTTTTTCAAATTTTTTAAAACTAAGATGCAAAACATAAAAAAATTCACTATAGTTCTCTAGTAATGGTGTCAATTTTTTATACATAATCACTATAAAAAATCATACTATTTATTATATATAATTACTCTATGTACAACTATGATATTTTTGAATCCATAGGGAATGAGGTAGTATGACTAAAGGATTTATTTTATTTTATTTTTATCAAAACAAAATTAAAATCAATTAACACACAATAAATCAATGATTGGAGATCAAATTAACATGTAAGAAAATAAGGGATAAGGGGAATGAGAATGGGGTATATAAAAAGTTTTATTTTTAAAAACATGTTTCAATATCCTTTAGGAATGGTTAATTCATGATCACTAAATTGGGATAACCATCATAGGCATAATCATTACCTTGATTAACCAATAAGGTCGAAAATTTATTTTTCTTCAGTTTATCTTATTGAATTAAACAGAATAATTTTTCATGATGATCACAATATATGTTAATTGTTATACCAATAGGTTAGATACAAACAACTTTTTCTAGCATAGGCTGCATATGTTAAAGATCATCACAGAAAAGGAAGTGTGGTGTGTTGGGGGAGAATCCTGATCTTGGGATGAAAATTGCTTGTGAAACAATTTATGGGAAACCCGATAAAATATGGAAGGAATATGAAGTTCAATAAATAAATAAATACATATGATTTTTACCATATAAAAACCCTCTGATGTAGAGGATTAAAAAACCACGAGTCAATTATGAAATAACCACTATGAATCAGAGATTAAAAAATCCAAGTAATTCCCAAACATAAAATACAAATAAGAGCATATAAAAACTGATGTACAATAATTTGATACACCTCCACCTTTTATCTAAAAATAATATTTCCAACATCGTGCTCAAAATATCTATCTATGATAAAAGATATGGAAACCCTGATCTTTATTTCAAACTTAAACATGATTTATTACATAAACTTCACTTGATACAACATAAAATATTGAGAGGTATAGTGTATTTTTGGATTAGGATCATTAAATAACAACTTAAAACATGAAATACAACATCCTTATTGAAAACTGCCTTTACATGACCACTACATTCCCTCGTACTTAACATTGCATGGGATAACCTGAGGACATGCATAAGAAAAGGGTGAGCTATAAATCCCAGTAAGGGAATAAACATGGAATAAAATGAGGAATAAAATACATGTTAGACAATAGGAATATAAATGGAGCACAATAGAAACATGAATATAAAGGCATGATAAATCATGATAATCATAAGATAGAAATGTGGTAACAACACTTAACATGGAATTAGCATGAGTCAGGGCTCATTGCACATGGAGCATGAGTAAACCCTCATTGCACATGAATCATGAGTAAACCCTCATTGCACTTGAATTATCATGAGTCAACACTCATTGCAAATAACTTATCATGATACTATAATTTACCCAATACATTGGAGCGCTATCAGGGAGCACCCTTCTTAAACATTTCATTTCATGCATAAGTGTGCCACATGGATCATATAACATGGAATCAATCAACATCATAAGTTATTAACAATTAATTAATTTGGAATAAATACATGAAATTACCATTCAATATGTATATTTAAATAATGGTGAATAGCCTTTATAGAGACATGGGTATGGTATTCACTACACAATGATCTTGGCTTGGAAAAACGTGATGCAATTTCGGCAGCATAACGACGTGAAATAAGAACTCATAAAAAATGGTTGATGAGAGAGAAAGGGGTGTATCATCATATTTAAATGAAATGGAAAGTAATGGGGTCATATATATACATGTCCCAACAAACATAATGTAATTTAGATGCATAATACAAAATAATTACTTGGATGAAAAAGATGAGAGAGAAATCCCTCATGGAATTTCAGCATGGTAACAGGTGTACATGGGAGGAATTAATGAGAGATAAAGGGGTCACCCATCGTAAACAAATAAATATGGAAGTATGTGGGATGTTTTAAATCATACCCCATCAATTTTAATTGAAAAAAAGGCATAACAACTTAAAGAAAATTAGAGAAAAATGAGAAAAGAAGAAATCCCTTACTAGGAAGTGTGATCCCAAAGGCTTGGAAGAGGCTTCAGAGAGGCTTCTTGGGAGCTTGGGGAGCCTTGGGAGGATTATAGAGAGAGGAGGTAAGGGTTTGGTCGAACTCCAAAGGCTTTTAGTGAAGAGGAAGTGGGATCTTGGGTGGGTTTATATAGTAAAGGAGAGGGAATTCTTTATTATTTAGGTTTGGGACATCTCACATTAAACTAATAAAAACCACAAATCAGCCCATAGTTTTTGCCTATTTATTTTTCCAAAGAGTATTGGAAAACAATATTTTATGATTACAATGGCCGAAATTCTTAAAATAATAGGGTGGATTATGTGGAGCTGAGTCACACTCTCAAGAAAAAAAATTCAAAAAGACAAAATGTTTTATAAGCATTGAAGGGTCCACTAAAGCTTTGTAAAATAAATAAAAGAAACCAAAAATCACATGATTTTAATGTTAAAACATATATTGGCCGAACATAATGTTTATAGTATTTTATTACATCACTATTGGGTCATTATGATGTCATAAAACATATTATATATTTAAACAGTATTTAATTTTTACCCAAAAATTCGACTGCCTCAGAAAATTTTGAAAAAGTCACCATTGGATAATTTCAACATCCTGATTCCAAAAATAATATTCATTTTATCTAAATAATTTTATATATGTGAATTTTTACTTTTAAAATAAAAACCAACATTTATCGAAAATTCATGGGTTTTGACCAAAACAGCTTTCAAACCTTAATAAAAATTACAATTTCATTCATAAAAATTGAGTGATAATTTATATTTAAAAAAATAAATTTATTAATATTTTATTAAAATATTATTTAATTCAAAAATCCATTAATTCATCCAAATATATTTCTTAGTTTAATATTAACTAAAAATACTCTTTGTACTTTAAAACCTATTTAAAAAGTAACAATAATAAAATGAATGTATATTAATTATTATATACAAAAACAATGCACATAATCATAGTGCTAAGGTCTTGTTACATAACCCCTTATAACACCTGCATAAGACCGAAGGGTAAGGTGTGCGATGGTGACAGACTCTTGGGGTGCCTCGGATAACATCGCTCGGGTGGTAATCTCTATTAACTTCCACTTTTCCCGTAGTCAGTTCCTCTCAAGCTTAACGTGTTCAAGATAGGCTTGGGATTGGTCAAGATCGAAGCCCAATTACACCACCTACTTTCCGAGAACTGACAAATGAGATTCGTATGGGGCAAGTCTACTTGATGAGGCCATCACTTAGTTTGTCTGAGTAAATTGGATTTGTTAAATCCCTATATTTATACTAATCAGGTGATCACTGTTCAAAGGCTATATTAGCAACGGTCACAATTCTTAAAAGTATTTAAAAATCCAAAAAAATAAAACCAATGAAGTTCACATTTTATATAACCATAATAATACATTTAATTAGATAAAGAGGAATTTCCATTAATGAAAGTTTATGTCGTTACAGTCTTCCCCCCTTAAGAAATTTCGCCCTCAAAATTTTCTTTCCCACTCTAAAACAAATTTGGGTAAATTTTCTTCATCACTTCCTCTGATTCCCACATTGCTTCTTCAAACTTTTGATATTTTCACAGCACCTTGACGAGGGGCATTATCTTATTTTGTAGAACTTTTTCTCTACGATTTAAGATCTTATCTAGTTACTCCTCATAAGAAATATCATCCTCTTATTATACTACCTCTAAAGAGAGTACATGTTAAGGGTCTGGTATGTACTTCCTTAAGAGGGATACATGAAATACATCATGTGCTTTTTCCATGGTAGGTGGAAGTGCTACTCGATGAGCCACAGCCCCAACACAATCAATAATCTTGAAGGGGCCGATTTACATAGGACATAACTTCCCTTTCTTTCCAAACCTCATGATCTTCTTCCATGTAGATATGCGTAGAAATACCATGTCTCAAACTTTAAACTCAAGGTCTTGTCAATATTTATCTGCATAACTCTTCTGTCGACTCTGGGCTGCCTTGATATGCTACTGAATGGTTTTCACCTTCCCCACCATTTCATTAAACATTTCTGGTCCTAACAAATTATGCTCACTAAATTCATCCCAACACGTCGGTGTTCTGCACCTCTTACCAAATAGGTTTTCATAAGGTGTCATTCAAATTCTTGAGTGGAAATTGTTATTATAGGAGAATTGAACCAGTGAAAGATGTTGAACCCATCCTCCTTTAAATTCCATTGAGAAAGCTATCAACATATCCTCATGTGTTTGGATAGTCTGCTTAGATTGTCCACCAGTTTGAGGATGATAATCTATACTAAAGTTTCGCTCAGTGTCCAGAGAATATTGAAGACTCTTTCAAAACTTAGAGGTGAATCTTGGATCTCGATCAGATACAATATATAGTGGTACTCCATGCAGTCTTAACACATTTCTACTATATATATGTGCCAGTTAATCCAATGAGAAATCCTCTCGAATTGAAATAAAGTGTGCAAACTTTGTAATATGATCCACAATAACCCATATTGCATTGTTTTCTTTGGATATCTTCAGAAGTCCGGTGACAAAGTCTATAGTGATGTTATCCCATTTCTATGCTGGTATGGGCAATGGTTGCATCATCCCCTTAGACTTCTAACTCTCTGCCTTCACTTGCTGACACACCAGGCACGTTGATGTATACTCAGTGATCTCATTCTTCAAATTATCCCACCAATAATGCTCTCGGAGATCTCGATACATCTTTGTGTTTCCAGGGTGAATAGAGAACCTTAAACTATGTGCATCATCCAAAAGTTCCTTCTTCAGCTCTGAAATTGATGGAACACATAGTATTTTCCCAAATCTCACAATTCCTTATTCATTAACATTGAACTCAGAGGATTTTCCTCTTCTAATAGTTTCCACTTTCATCTGAATTCCCACATCATCCCTTTGAGCATCCTTTAACCTTTACAAAAGAGATGGTTGAGCAATAATTTGTGAAAGGATTGATGATGTTCCCTTATTTATTATTCCCATGTTCATATTCATCAAAACTATTAAGATTGGATCCTTCTGAATTCTCATCAATGATAGAATCACTGGGTCCTTTCTACTTAGAGCATCTGCTACCTTGTTTGCTTTCTCAGGGTGGTAATTGATTGAGCAGTCATAGTCTTTGATCAGCTCTAACCATCTTCATTGACGCATATTCAACTCTTTCTGTGTGAATATATACTTGTGGTTTTGTGGTCCATATATATTTCACACTTCTCCCCAAAGATATAATTCCACCAAATTTTTAAAGTGAAGATCACCGAAGCCAACTCCAAATCATGTGTTGGATAATTTTTCTCATGAACTTTCAATTTCCTTAAAGTATAGGCAATGAGTTTTTCATTTTGCATCAACACACAACCAAGACCCTTCTTTGATGCATCATTGAATACCACAAAAATTTATCCACTTGTGGGTAAAGTGATCATGGACGCAGTGATAAACCTCATTTTTAACTCCTTGAAGCTTTATTCGCATTCATCACTCTAATAAAACATTACTCCCTTCTGAGTTTACTTGGTAAGAGGGTTAGACAATCATGATAAATTTCTCACAAATAATCAATAATATCCAACTAACCCTAAGAAGCTACAGATATTCGTTACCGATGTTGGCCTCATCCATCCCTCTATTTCATTTGTTTTGGAGGTATCCACAGATATCCCATTGCTTGTGATAATATGGCCCAATAATGAGACCTCCTTCACCCAGAACTCACACTTGTTGTACTTTTCATAGAGATTATCCTTTCACAAGGTCTCTAGTACAGTTCCTAGATGCTCCTCATGATTCTCCTTTGTTTTGGAGTATATGAGAATATCATCTATAAACACTACCACAAATTTGTCGAGGTAATCTCTAAAGACTCTATTCATAAAGTACATTAAGATTTATGGAGCATTAGTGAGTCCAAAAAGCATTACTATGAATTCATAGTGCCCGTATCTTGTATGAAAATCAATCTTGGGGATATCTTCCTTCTTCACCCTTATTTGATAATATTTCGACTGCAAATCCACCTTGGAGTAGTATTGTGATCCATGCAGATGATCGAACAAGTCATTGATTTGTGGGAGATGATAATTGTTCTTTATCGTGATTTTTTTAATCTCACAATAATCGATGCAAAGGATCATTGGCCCATCATTCTTCTTGAAAAAGAGGACTCATGCACCCCATGGTGAAGCACTTGGGTGTATAAACCCCTTATCCAGATTCTCCTATAGTTATTTCTTCATCTCCTCAAGCTCCACAATAGCCATTATATATGAAGTCTTGGATATTGGTAACACCACAGGTATAAGATCAATTGATAATTCAATATCTCTTCTAGGAGGAAGACGAGGCAATTCCTCTGGAAACACTTCAGTGAATTCCCTCACAATAGGCATGTCTTCAAGGATAGTTTCCCCCTTAGACTCAATCATCTAAGCCATATATGTGTGCTCATAGGGCAGTAATATCCACACTTGAGATGATGGAGCTAAAGAAGATTCATATTCCTCGTTTCACTTGTATGGAATCAGGGGTCGATTCTCCACATGGAGAGTGATTTCCCTCTCACGACAATTTATGTTGGATCTATATAAGGAAAGCCAATCCATGCCAAGAATTGCATAAAATTCCACCAGAGGGAGTATGATGAGGTTCTCTAGGAAGTTCAATCCACAGATTATGACATGGGAGGAGTTATATTAATGGGATGCAATGATTGCCCCATTTTTCGTACTCACCAACATCTTCACTTCCATGATTTGTGGTGGTGTTGGGATTGATCTAATAAACTTTAAGTATATAAAAGAATGTGTAGAACTAGAATAAAAAATTATTTTTTCTATTCTTAAATGAATAAGTAACATACCTACTACCACTTCATTATCGGGGTTCACTTCGGCAGTAGTGATGGAAAAAGATCACCCTTGCTGCCTCAGAGGTTGTTGGTTGCCTCCGAAAACCCTTGGATTAGGGCACTGATTTGAAAGATGCCCTAGTTCTTTGCAGTTGAAGCAATGAACAATGAGTTGAAATTCAAACAGAGTGCTCCTCTTCTCTATTGCAGCCGCGGGGTTTTCTTGCCGACACTTAACAGCTAAGTTCCCTTCTCTTCCACACTTAAAGCATTTCCTCATCCCCTTTAGGCAATTTATGGGGTGTTTATTTCTACACCTTTGGAAAGTGGGGTGTTGGATCTTCTTAGCACCATTGGATTTATCCATCGGACCTCCAGCATTGAAGTCCACCTTACACTTCTTGTCCCCATGATACCCCTGAGATTCTCTGATCTCCATTTCGACCTTGAGGGTACATCTGACAATTTCTTCATAGCTGTCGAAGTCACGGATCGTCAGCACTTTCCGTAGGCTAGGTTTCAGCCCACCAAAGAAGCAGTCAACCTTGCATTACGGGGTAATGAAAAATACATATACATATTTTCCAAGCCCTGTGAAGTTTTTCTTTTATGCTCCGATAGATTTTTCGTCTTTTTTCTTGAGGGAAACGAAGTCCCTATCCATCTTAAGTTGGAGGGTGCGTGGAAAATATTTATCAAAAAACATCTTCCGTAAATCCTTCCATTTCAGTGCCTTGATCTCCTCCTCAAGCTTCATATTTTCTATCAACGTCCACCATTGATCATCTTCACCCTCCATATGATAAGCAGCCAGGAGAACCTTCTCTTGTTCAGAACATTGAAGGATGGAGAAGATATTTTCAATGGAGTTGATCCATTGTTCGACAATTGAGGGATCAGATGATCCATTAAAAATTGGAGGCCTTTGTCGCATGAATCTCTCGATAGAAACTTGTTATTTCTTAGGGTGGTTGAACGTTCCTCTTGAACAATGTTTTTATTCAAATATTGAGTTAACTAGGAGAGAAGCATGATAAAGTTCATTATTCCCGCTCCCATCGGATTGGGCATCTCATTAGCACAGTCATCACATTGATCTTCACATCGGTTATTAGCATGAGTCCTCTTATTACCGGCCATTGGATGGAATAAAAGAAAATTTAGGGGTAACACATAAAGTTTAATTCAAGGAACAAACTGATGAAATATAAATAACTTTTATTTCCTTAACTTATGAATCTATAGGCTTCAGATCTACTTTCTAACATATATTCTTAGGGGTTTTTTTTATTCCCTTAAAAATGGTTCATACTAAGCTTGTGAATTTACCAATGCATATCCCCCAGGAGTGTCATAACCAAGAGTGCATTAAGGCCCATTTTCATGTACCAGGATACCTTGAGTCAAGCCCAAAACTCCTTGTCGAGGTTTTCACCCCTAGGTACATCTATTCCAGAGCCGCCTCTACCAGCCCGTATCCAGACAGGGATGTATTTTCTTGATAAACCACATACTCAATACCCACCAAAAATTAGGGATGTTTTTATTATACTTAGTCTTTTCTCTTAGTCTTCACTAGGTTTTTATAATCCTAATCCAAAAAATAACTAAACCTATCCTCTGATACCAATTATGACAACCCTACTCTTTATTTCATACTTAAACATGATTTATTACATAAAATTAACTTGATAAAACATAGAACATTGTGAGGTCTAGTGTATTTGGGGCTTAGGATCATTACATAACAACTTAAAACATGAAATAAAAAATCATTATTGAAAACTTCTTTTACATGACCACTATATTCCCTCATACTTAGCATTGCATGGGATAACCTGAGGACATGCATAAGAAAAGGGTGAGCTATAAAGCCCAGTAAGGGAATAAACATGGAATAACATGAGGGATAAAATACATGTTAGAAAATAGGCATATCAATGGATCAAAAGAGAAACATTAATATAAATGCATGATAAATTATGATAATCATAACATGGAAATGTGGCAACAACACTTAACATGGAATTAGCATGAGCCAAGGCTCATTGCACATGGAGCATGAGTAAACCCTTATTGCACATGAATCATGAGTAAACCCTCGTTGCACTTGAATTAGAATGAGTTAACAATCATTGCACATGACGTATCATGATACTATACTTTACCCAATGCATTGGAGCGCTATCAGGGCACACCCTTATTAAACATTTTATTTCATGCATAACTGTGCCGCATGGATCATATAACATGGAATCAATCAAAATCATAAGTTATTACAAGATAAATTAATGTGTAATAAATACATGAATGTACAATTAAATATGTATATGTGTATAAAGGTTAGTACCGTTGATAGAGACATGGGTATGGTATTCACTACACAATGATCTTGGCTTGGAAAAACGCGATGCAATTTCGGTAGCATAACAGCGTGAAATAAGAACTCATAAAAAATGGTTCATGAGAGAGAAATGTAGAGACCCAAATCTTGACGTACATGGACATTACATTAATTTTTCGGAATACTTGGTATATAATGAAAACAGACACACAAGGACCGTAATAGTTTAGTGTCTTTGGAAACTTGGAATATAATCTTCTAATCGTGGTGAAAGATCTTCAACATCTCCCAAAAAGATCTTCCCCTTTTGTTTTTCTTACCTAAAACCTTTATTTATATCCTAAGTAAAAGAAAACATAAAAAGGGTGAGCTCAAATGCTCAGTAAGGGTAAACATAGAGAACATAAAACAATCCATAAACATTTGAATGCAAGAACTTGAACATAAAATCTAAACATCAAAATCTTGAGTAAAGACATAAATCTTGGAAGTATGTAAGGCATATATCATAAAGGAACATCAATCATGATAAAATATCTTGGAAATAAAACTTGTAATTGTGGAAAAACATTAAACACATGATATGATTTCCATAGTATCCAAGCCATTGCTTCCAAGACCATCTTAATGAACAAAGTCCCTTTCTGAATCGAGTTCACTCCTCATTTCAGTCCTGTAACACTGAACCGGATTAACTTACCATTCCAGCCATGTCTATCTCATGAGATATAAATATTTACCCAATGAATTGGAGGAAGATATTGGTCCCACCCATCTCATAATGAAATCATTCTTACTTGTGCCACAACATAAACATAAATCATTCATCATAACCCAAAGAATAAAATAGGTTTCATAAACATCATCCCATCATAACATAATCCATATAAAAAAATGGATATGATTTCATCATAATATAAGTAAAACCATGTAAATCATAGAGACATTATACTTGTAACATACACATATGAAATAATGTCATCTTAGATGGAAAATGGTTTTGATAAAACACTTGAAATGAATTCTTGAGGAAAATATCCTTTCTTCTTCAAAATCATTTTCTTTTAAAAAAATTCTATGCAATTTTAAAATAAAAGTATTTTGTTGAAAATAGTCATAAAATATTGTAGAGTAATCTCTATGAAAATGAGGCGTTATGAAACCGTAAAAATACGTTCATGCCGTATAAGTTAAAAATAACATTCTTATCGTACTTTTGTTGGAAAAGTCAAAAAGTACCTCGTATGGTAAATAAAAAAATGATTCCTTCCAAACCTTGTGGTAAAAGTAAAAAAAGGGTAAAAATGACTTTAAACATACATGGAATAATAATAACATTTTATGAAAAAAAAATTAGAAAACATGGACATGGATGATAAACATAACCCCAGTAAATTCTGAAGTATAAACAATCTTGGATAAAAATTGAGATTGTGAGATTGTCCCTTACCATAGGTCCTATTTGCATCATAAGTGTCCTAACCTCGTGTATAATTATTTAAATAATGTCATTGACTTATTAAAGAATCATACTTATTTTTATGATATCATATATGGTCATATTCTTAGCTTCTTATTAGTAATATTTCATTGTTACTTGTTATTCGGGTGTTTATTGCTTTTTGTTCTTATGCGTGTTTTGTCCAATAAATTATTATTCTTATTTTTAGGTTATAGATACCTCATTTATAGAATGTTATTAGTGTAATACATGTCATATTTATTCACTAAATTCATTTATGTAATCATTATGCAATGAAAATCATGTAGAACGAGTCACATCACATCGTAGAGACGGTATTCCGTACGTACGCACGAGCGATGATATCGTTCCCATGATCGTGGAATTGTATTGGAGTGTATGTATACTATGTAAAAATCAATATCAATTTACAATAATAATATATAGTCATTATTTACACCATTATACCCATCCAATTAAGGTGATGGTGGAAAATAGATTACACCACGGCGTGGAGACAGTATTCCGTACGTACGCACACGCGGTGATTTCATTTTCTGTAGGATGGATAGATCGTGAAATAGGGTTGTTTCATACTTATAATAACATATCAGTATATGAGTGATACTTATGTTATTACTTAATAATGAAACAACTAAATAAGAATAAGTGGAAGAAGAAATAAAGTTGAAATAATCGGTAACGGACATTACCTCTTCTTTGAAGCGCCTCTTTGAGACTTCCTCTTAGGGCACTAAAATTGGTCTTTGAAGAAGACCAGGACCTCTAGTATGTTTCTAAGGAAGTGGAAGATATAATTTTTTAGGGGTTGGCCGATATTGAAGGATCAAAGTGGTGTGAGGAAGAGAGGGAGGAGGTTCCCTTTTATAAGGGACGAGAGGGGCACCTTTGGAAAAACTAAAAATGTTATCTTATAATAAAGTCATATGCGGTTTTTAATAGCTCCAAATTGATTTATTTCAAAGATAAGGTGGGTATGGGTTGAAATACTCTCATACAATAGAATTTAGACAAGTTTAGTTTTCTATTTTAACCTTATCATTTAGATGTAACTTTAAGTTAAATAATTTTACTTTTACCGTGTCTTCTTGTTTTCTTACACTATAAGGTTAATAAATTTACTATAACAAGTCAAACAAACCCCAAGTTGTTTGTTATTAATATATATAACCTTATATAAGTCATTTGGCCTAAGATTAGATTTTTAGGAATAAAATAAAAATTAATAATATAATATTTGTTTTAAAAACTATTTTATGTCAATTTTGACACTATTTGGTAATTGATTTTTGTGAAAATCATAACAGAATTATTAGTGCGAATAAAGTTAATTAAATAAATAATAATATGTCATATTAACCTATAAAATTAGTTTAATTCATAAAAAGTCTCATATTACATTTAATTGGGTATTTATAATATCAATTATTTTAATATTTCATTATTTAGGTAATTACTGCATCACCATTGTGTCATAAATAACTTAAATTATTTAATGTCTAAAAAATTATAAATAAAATAACATTAGGTAGGAAATAATTTTATCTTTTTAATGAATATTTATAGTCTAATTTATCTTATGTATAACCCTATATTAAAAATGAATGAGTTATTAAACATTGATTTTAACTGTTTTAACCCTTCTTTAAATAAATTAATAATAAATGTCATAATCTAATCCATGTGGACCTAAATGGTCATATTTTATTCCAAAGATTTTTTTTGGTCGAATTATACTTATCCAATAGAATTTTTACATGTGTTAGGGCAATATTAATATCATTTGTACCCTTAATTACCCTATTTACTTTTAACCGTGGTAAATAAAAGTAAAAAGTTACTATTCACCAAAAATTATTTTCATCTCATTGAACCACATTTTAGTACTTGATATTAACCGTGTCTCTAGGATTTTTGAAATTCAATTCATTGAAGTGGTAAAATTTCATTTAAATGAAAAATTCAGTTTTTTTAACTACCACTAAGTGATTTCACTATTCATCGAAAATTGAAGATTTTCAGAAAAATACCAAAAATTCAGCCTAAGCATTATTTGATATTCCAAATTCAAAATTGATGTCTATTTTTCCAAATTCAAAACATAGAATTGGCATTAATTAATTTTAAAATTAATTCCTGTTATCAAAACAAATAGCATGTTTTTAAGAAACAAAAACTATCAAAAGATTGATATTTTTTTATATCCAATTTCAAAGTGAAATTAATTACAATGAAAAACATTGGATTAAATGGTAAAAATATATTCTAATTACACTATTAAACCAATTAAAAAGATAATCTAACCATATAAATTATTGCGATGAAAAAAGTTGTTTTTAATTAAAATATAGCGTGTTTTTACTATTCATTACAATATGAAATTTATCAGAATAATATGAAAAATTTATCCAAAGTAAATTTTTATATCCTAATTCCAAAGAAGAATTTTATTTTGTCAAATTAAACTTATAAAAATGTCAAAAACAATATTTAAGGTGGGTGCGCCATCAAAAGGCGGGAAAACTGCAATTTTTGAAAAATACATATTTTACACGAAAAAATTATTTTGTTCTCATACCATATTCTAGAAAATGTGTAAGATGAATAATAATGTTATAAAATTCAAAATGTAGTTAATACTATTCATAACGGCTAGTCCATACTAATATTATAACAATATATCGTTGTTTAGTGAAACCCGGTATTCCGTACTACATACGCTATCGAGGAAGGTTGCGATTGCGTGTAATGCAAGCCAAGTTAGGGTTGCGTGTTGTGAAAGACTCCTCCATTGTTTGGTATAACAGAATCCAACAATATTTCATTTATACATTGAATATATATATATATATATGCATTTAATGTTGCGTAGAATAACTACTATCGAAATTGTGTGTAACATGATCCAAGAACAGTGTTGCGTATATTGTAAGCTAATACGGTGTTGCGTATAGCGCAAGGTAATCTTTGTGTAGTGTACAACATAATACATCAATGAAATTAAAAAGAATAATTCTCATAAAATCTCGGTTTGTTACATTCTACCCCCCTTAAAATGAATTTCGCCCTCGAAATTCGTCGGGGTTATAAATGGTTTAATACTTGAAAGTTTCTTTAATAGAAACCCACATCGTAAAAAGGGAATACCAAAACCTATCTTTAAAAACTAAAGTATGAAACGTAACGGTTACCCAAATTAACTAATCACTGGGTTTCCACATAGGATAACATAGGTGAAAATTTGGATATGGAAGAGAAATCTTACCATCAAGTTCTGATGGAGAGTGGTAGAGAACATGGCTATGAAAAATCCAACAATCACAAAGCCATAAATTTGTGATGATCTAAGGTAGCATCTGATTCATCAGATATAAGGGCACTAGGACAACATTTTTGGTTTTCAAGATCATTTCCCTAAAGTTGTGAAATTTGAATTAGAATAAATACTTACTTTATTTCAATATAATCTCACTGTTGTTCGTTCCTTGAGAAATTTCCACTTCATCTCTTAAAGAAATGAAGTTGAATTTTTCATTCGTGAAGTGTTAGAAGATCGTGTGATAGAATGATGGTTCATTCCATTTGTCTCAAACAAAAGGTTAGAAATAGTTATATACATAAGTCCATCTATCGTATATCGTTCCAAAAATGGACTTATACTTCATCTATCATACCGCTTAATAAAATAAAACAAGTTTCTACTGACCAGGGACTTACTATAGGCCAGTGGTAGGCGATAAAGGCCTGGCGCACTTCGGTTGTGTGTTCGATTCCCACAGCCTTGTCCGACGCGATGGGTTGTTGCTCGTTCTGCAGGTTGTCCTTTTTCTAAAACTACATTACTATAACATCCCATCAATAATATTGAAAAAAGTTCTATCCTTAAACAATACTAACTTATGTACAACATAATCCATTCCAATCTTTAGGCTTATCTAAAATACTTTGGTCCAAGCTCATAGTATAAAGAAAATGATTACTTGAAATGTCACATAACAATCACGTGAATGCCATCATTTATCCCCCATATATCATAAGATATATCTTGTTGGTCAAATTACAAACATGTGAATACCTTAATCATGTATTCTCTTGAAGAATGAATACTCATTGAATCTTAATGAAAACATGAGTGCTGTCAAAAGTTAACTCTTTCCACATACCAAAACCCCAAAATTCTATATACTCAAACCATATTATAACTATTTCCTTATATCAGTCATGAGCTCATGACTACTGTCAAACATTTAATTTTCTCCTTATACCTTCATTATTCGCATATCATCTTCTTTCCAAAAATATCTCAATCACTTTCCATGGTTACTGGTACTATAAAATTATTTAAAACCACAATATACCAATACATAAATATTCCAATATTCCACGATACTATATACAACATTATTTTGGAATCCCATTACATAAAAACTTAATCATTCCACCACATCATTGTCATATTCAACATCACCAATAGTGATCGCATGTGACTTCCCTTTGTCCTTTGCCTTAAGTGGTTTCTCATGTCGATCATCATTAACCCTTGGATTAGGGAATTGATTAGCATAATCCCCATTTCATTGCACTTGAAGCATTGAAGTGTTGGTGGTTCGTTCTCTGCAGTCTTTTCTTTATTCACATCATTAGCAACCCTTTTTCCATTACTTCGACACTCAGCTGCTCGATGACCTTCTTTTCCACACTTAAAACATTTTCTAGTCCCTTTAATACAATCTCTACCATGCTTCTTTCCACACTTTGAGCATAAGGAAACATTCATCTTCTTTTCACCATTATTCTGAGATTTCTCCTTGAACTCCATCTTTCGTTTCTTGTCAAAACCATGAGATGGATATGTAACACTAACTTCCATTTCTACCTTGATAGCACAACACACAATTTCTTCATAGCTACTGAAGTCTCTTATAGCTAATTCCCTTAGAAGATTTGGTTTTAATCCACTGAAGAATCGATCAACTTTACTTTCAGGTTGGATGATAAAGTCAGATTCATACCTTGCAAGCCTTGTAAAATTCGCTTCATATATACCAACAGATTCATCATCCTTTTGCTTTAGTTCAAGAAACTCCTTCTCCATCTTTGTTCGAAGAATACAAGGGAAGTAATTATTGAAAAATAAGTTCTTGAACTCATCCCATTCCATGGACTCAATTTCATATCTTGGCCTCGTATTCTTGATAAGATTCCACCATTGATCAGCTTCACCTTCCAAATGATATACTGCTAATATGACTTTATCATGTTCAGAACATTGAAGAACTGAAAATATCTTTTCACTGGTACTGATCCATTGTTCAGCAATAAGTGGATCAGAAGACCCACTGAAAGAAGGTGCACGTTGCCTCATGAAGGACTCAATAGAATATTATTCCCTTCTCTGCTCATTTGGAAGTCCAGAATGATTCATAGCTTGTGTAAGTATAGCAATAAGATTGTGCAGTCCATCTCCCATCACATTTGGTTGTTCAGGATGACAATCATTACATTTCCCATTACATTGATCAACACGGTTCTTTTGGGTTCCATCCATCGTCTAAAACCCTAAAAGAATAGTGTGAGAGGAAAAAATCATGATAGGGAAAACAACATAATAAAGGGGGAGTACCTTCGATATCTAACATCTTAGGTTTAATTCTAATGTCATTTCCATAATTCTAGGACTATAACCTATACGTATACTTATCCTTAGGGACATCCCTAGACATACCTTAGAAATATCTCTAGGGATTTCACTAAAGTTATCGCATCCTAGTTTCCAAAGGTTGACTAAACCTTTCCTCTGATACCAACTGTAGAGACCCAAAGCTTGAAGTACATGGACATTACATTACTTTTGCAGAATACTTGATACATAACAAAAACAGACACACAAGGACCGTAATAGTTTACTGTCTTTGGAAACTCAGAATATAATCTTCTAATCATGGTGAAAGATCTTCAACATCTCCCAAAAAGATCTTACCTTTTTGGTTTTCTTACCTAAAACCTTTCTTTATATCCTAGGAAAAATAAAACATAAAAAGGGTGAGCTCAAATGCTCAGTAAGGGTAAACATAGAGAACATAAAACAATCCATAAACATTTGAATGCAATAACTTGAACATAAAATCTAAACCTCAAAATCTTGAGTAAAGACATAAATCTTGGAAGTACGTAAGGCATATATCATAAAGGAACATCAATAATGATAAAATAGATTAGAAATAAAACTTTTAATTATGGAAAAACATTAAGCACATGATATTATTTCCATAGTAGCCAAGGCATTGCTGCCAAGACCATCTTAGTGGACAAAGTCCCTTTCTGGATCTAGTTCACTCCTCGTTTCCGTCCTATAACACTGAACTAGATTAACTTACCATTCTAGCCATGTCTATCTCATGAGATATAAATCTTTACCCAATGCATTGGAGGGAGGTATAGTTCCCACCCATCTCATAATGAAATTATTCTTACTTGTGCCACAACATAAACATAAATCATTCATCATAACCCAAAGAATAAAATAGGTTTCATAAACATCATCCCATCATAACATAATCCATATAAAACAAATGTATATAATTTCATCATAATAGAAGTAAACCCATGTAAATCATAGAGACATTATACTTGAAACATACACATATGAAATAATGTCATCTTAGATGGGAAATGGTTTTGATAAAACACTTGAAATGAATTCTTGAGGAAAATATCCTTTCTTCTTCAAAATCATTTTCTTTTTACAAAATTCCATGAAATTTTAAAATAAAAGTATTTTTTGGAAAATAGTCATAAAATCTTTTAGATTAATATTCATGAAAATGAGGCATTATGAAACCGTAAAAATCTGTTCACGCCGTATAAGTAAAAAATAACATTCTTCTCGTACTTTTGTTGGAAAAGTCAAAAAGTACCTCGTATGGTAAATAAAAAAAGATTCCTTCCAAACCTTGTTGTAAAATTAAAAAAAGGGTAAAAATGACTTTAAACATACATGGAATAATAATAACATTTTATTAAAACATTTTTAGAAAACATGGACATGGATAATAAACATAACCCTAGTAAATTCTGAAGTATAAACAATCTCGGATAAAAATTGAGATTGCGAGATTGTCCCTTACCATAGGTCCGATTTGCTTCGTAAGTGTCTGAACCTCTTGTATAATGATTTAAATAATTTCATTGACTTATTAAAGAATCATACTTATTTTTATGATATCATATATGGTCATATTCTTATCTTCTTATTAGTAATATTTCATTGTTACTTGCTATTCGGGTGTTTATTTCTTTTTGTTCTTATGCGTGTTTTGTCGAATAAATTCTTATTCTTATTTTTATGTTATAGATACCTCATTTACAGAATGGTATTAGTGTAATACATATCATATTTATTCACTCAATTGATTTATGTAATCATTATGCAATGAAAATCATGTCGAATGAGTCCAATCACATCGTGAAGACGGTATTCTGTACGTACACACGAGTGATGATATCGTTCCCATGATCGTGGAATTGTATTAGAGTGTATGTATACTATTTCAGAATCAATATAAATTTACAATAATCATATATAGTCATTATTTACACCATTATACCCATCCAAGTAAGGTGATGGTGGAAAATAGATTACACCATGGCGTGGAGACGGTATTCCGTACGTACGCACGCGCGGTGATTTCGTTTTCCGTAGGATGGATAGATGGTGAAATAGGGTTGTTTCATACATATAATAACATATCAGTATATTATTGATACTGATTTTATTACTTCATAATGAAACAACTAAAGAAGAATAAGTGGAAGAATAAATAAAGTTGAAAGAATCGGTAACAGACATTACCTCTTCTTTGAAGCGCCTCTTTGAGACTTCCTCTTAGGGCACTAAAATTGGTCTTTAAAGAAGACCAAGACCTCTAGGATGTTTCTAGAGAAGTGGAGAAGAAAATTTTTCAGGTTTTGGCCGATATTGAAGGCTCAAAGTGGTGTGAGGAAGAGAGGGAGACCCTTTTATAAGGGACGAGAGGGGCACCTTTGGAAAAACTAAAAATATTATTTTATTATAAAGTCATATTCGGGTTTTAATAGCTCCAAATTGATTTATTTTGAAGCTAAGATGGGTATGGGTCGAAATCCTCTCATACAATAGAATTTAGACAAGTTTAGGTTTCTATTTTAACCTTATCATTTAGATTTAACTTTAAGTTAAATAATTTTACTTTTACTGTGTCTTCTTGTTTTCTTACACTATAAGGTTAATAAACTTACTATAACCAGAAAAAATAACCCCAAGTTGTTTATTATTAATATATATAACCTTATATAAGTCATTTTTCCGAAAATTAGATTTTTATAAATAAAATTAAAATTAATAATATAATATTTGTTTTAAAAACTATTTTATGTCAATTTTTGACACTATTTGGTAATTGATTTTTGTGAAAATCATAACAGAATGATTAGTTCGAATAAAGTTATTAAATCAATAATAATATGTCATATTAACCTAAAAAATTATTGTAATTCATAAAAAGTCTCATATTACATTTATTTGGGTATTTATAATATCAATTATTTTAATATTTCATTATTTAGGTAATTACTGCATCACCATTGTGTCATAAATAAATTAAATTATTTAATATATAAAAATTATAAATAAAATACCATTAGGTAGGAAATCTTTTTATCTTTATAATTAATATTTATAGTCGATTTTATCTTATGTATATACCTATATTAAAAATTAATTAGTTATTAAACTTTGATTTTAACTATTTTAACCCTTCTTTAAATAAATTAATAATAAATGTCCTAATCTAATCCAAGTGGACCTAAATGGTAATATTTTATTCCTAAGGTTTTTTTTGGTCTAATTATACTTATAAAATAGAATTAGGACATGTTTTAGGGCAATATTAATTTCATTTTTACCCTTAATTACCCTATTTACTTTTAACCGTGGTAAATAAAAGTAAAAAGTTACTATTCACCAAAAATTATTTTCATCCCATTGAACCACATTTTAGTCCTTGATATTATCGGATTTTCGAAATTCAATTCACAGAAGTGGTAAAATTTCATTTAAATGAAAAATTCAGTTTTTTAACTACCACTAAGTGATTTCACTAATCATCGAAAATTGAAGTTTTTCAGAAAAATTCCAAAAAATCAGCCTAAGAATTATTTGATATTCCAAATTCAAAATTTATGTCTATTTTTACAAATTAAAAACATATAAGTGTCATTAATTAATTTTAAAATTAATTCCCTTTATCAAAACAAATAGCATGTTTTTAAGAAACAAAAACTATCAAAAGAATAAGACTTGTTTATATCCAATTTCAAAGTGAAATTAATTCCAATTAACAACATTGGATTAAATGGTAAAAATATATTATAATTACACTTTTAATTCATTTAAAAAGATAATCTAACCATATAAATTATTATGATGAAAAAATTTGTTTTTAATTAAAATATAGCGTGTTTTTACTATTCATTAAAATATGAAATTTATCAGAATAATATGAAAAATTTATCCAAAGTAAATTTTTATATCCTGATTCCAAAGAAGAATTTTATTTTGTCAAATTAAACTTATATACATGTCAAAAACAAGATTTAAGGTGGGTGCACCATCAAAAGGCGGGAAAACTGCAATTTTTGAAAAATACATATTTTACACGAAATATTTATTTTGTTCTCATACCATATTTTAGAAAATGTGTAAGATGAATAATAATGTTATAAAATTAAAAATGTAGTTAATAATATTCTAAAGGCTAGTCCATAATAATGTTATAACAATATATCGTTGTTTAGTGAAACCTGGTATTCTGTACTACATACGCTATCGAGGAAGGTCGTGATTTCGTGTAATGCAAGCCAAGTCAGGGTTGCGTGTTGTGCAAGACTCCTCCGTTGTTTCGTATAACAGAATCCAACCATATTTAATTTATACATTGAATGTATATATATATATATATATACATTTAATGTTACGTAGAATAACTACTATCGAAATTGTGTGTAACATGATCCAAGAATAGTGTTGCGTATACTACAAGCTAATACGGTGTTGCGTATAGCACAAGGTAATCTTGGTTTAGCGTACAACACAAGACATCAATGAAATTAAAAGGAATAATTCTCATAAAATCTCGTGTTGTTACAAGAAAGGTTTGTCTCATCATATTTACATGAAATTGAAGGTAATGGGGTCATCTAGATACATGTCCCAACAAAAATAATGGAATTTAGATGCATAATACAAAAGAATTTCTTGGATGAAAAAGAGGAGAGAGAAGTCCCTCACGGAATTTTGGCATGGTAATGGGTGTACATGAGAGGAATTAATGAGAGATAAAGGGGTATACCATCATCAAAAAAAAGGAAAGTATGGGGGAGGTGCAAAATCATACCCCAAAATTTTTAATTTAAAACAAAAGGGAATAACAACTTAAAGAAAATTGGAAAAAAATGAGAAAGGAAGAAATCCCTTACTTGGAAGTGTGATCCCAAAGGCATGGGATAGGGTTGAGAGAGGCTTATTGGGAGCTTGGGGCGCCTTGTGAGGATTCTAGAGAGAGGAGGTAAGGGTTTGGTTGAAATACAAAGGCTTTTAGTGAAGAGGAAGCGGGATCTTGGGTGGGTTTATATAGGAAAGGAGGGGGAATTTTTTATTATTTAGGTTTGGGACACCTCACATTAAACTAATCAAAACCACAAACCATCCCATGGTTTTTGCCCATAGTTTTTTAAAAATGGGAGTTAAAAACAATATTTTATGATTCCAATGGCCTAACTTCTTAAAATAATATGGTGGCTTATGTGGAGGTGAGTCACACTCTCAAGGAAAACAATTTAAAAAGACAAAATGTTTTATAAGCCTTGATGGGTCCACTAATGCTTTGTAAAATTAATCAAACAAACCAAAAATCACACTATTTTAATGGTAAAACATATGTTGGCCGGACATATTTTTTATAGTATTTTATTACATAACAATTAGGTCATTATGGTGTCATAAAACACATTATATATTTAAACAGTATTTAATTTTTACCCAACAATTCGACTGTCTCAGAAAATTGTGAAAAAATCATTGTTTGGATAATTTTGACATCCTGATTCCAAAAATAATATTCATTTTATCTAAATGATTTTGTAAATATCTTAATTTTTAATTTTTAAATAAAAACCATCATTTATCAAAAATTCATGGGTTTTGACCAAAACAGCTTTCAAACCTTAATAAAAAATACAATTGCATTCATAAAAATTGAACGATGATTTATATTTTAAAAAAGTAATTTATTTATATTTTATTAAAATATTATTTAATTCAAAAATCCATAAATCCATCAAAACATATTTCTTAGTTGAATATTTACTAAAAATACTCTTTGCGCTTTAAAAACTATTTATGAAGTAACAATAATAAAATGAATTTATATTCATTATTATATAAAAAAAATAATGCACATAATCAAAGTGATAAGGTCTTGTTACATAACCCCTTATAAAACCTTCATAATACTGAAGGGTAAGGTGTGTGATGGCGATAGACTATTGGGGTGGCTCAGATAACATCGCTTGGGTGGTAATCTCTATTAACTTCCACATCTCCCGTAGTCGGTTCCACTCAACTTAATGTGTTCAAACTCGGCTTGGGATTGGTCAAGAGCGAAGCCCAATGACGCCACCTCCTTTATGATCTCTAAAAAATGGGCTTCGTATGGGTAAATTTTATTGGATGAGTCCATCACTTCCTTTTTCTGGGTAAATTGGATTTGTTAAAGCCCTATATTTATACTAATCAGGTGATCACTTTCAACGGCTATATTAATAATGTTCACAATTATTAATTGTATTTTAAAATACAAAATCATAAAACCAATGAATTTAACATTTTATATAACCATAATAAGACATTTAATTGGATAAAGAGCAATTCTCATTAATGAAAGTTTGGGTCGTTACAAAAGATCGCCCTTCTATCGATGAAACAACACTACCTTGAAGATCTTCACCCGAACATGCATCAAACTTGCAACATCTTGCAACACCTGAAGGATTTATCTCTCTCATGACCTATCCATCATTATTTACCATTGATAATCAATTGGGACACACCACTTGGTCACTAAAATAAAAAATACTCTTGATACATGTCCCCAATCATTGATTACGTCACTACTACTTCACACCTACTCAATGTCGATGTGCCAAACATGATACCGCATAGATGGTATCCCATCATATCATAGATCCACCATCAATAATTTATTATTCATCATAGATGAGTCAAATGGGCTACCAAAAACATAGAGGCCCCTTTCTCCTTGATCGTAGTGGACTACATCTTAAGCAGCTCTCTCTGTCTGTTCACCACCAACTGCTTCCCCTTTTAAATCCTTCACTATTTCCTTTTTTAAAATATAGAAAATATATGAAATATTATATCTTAAATTTCTAGATCACCATGTATCTTCCATGCTAATATTAAAACACTTCTCATCAAAACATATATAAAAGATATATCTATCCATAAGCAACACATGTTTCCATATGTTTGTGATAGGATAAAAGATATCTCATATTAAAAAACCATCTTATCTAAATTATAGAAACACCCACAGGATGAATCCTATAAATATCCCCTTCAGACCTTCAATAGATATACCATCCAATAAACATAGTTGAACCAAAAACTTGTGGGCATCACATCAACCATCGACCTCTATAGAAAAAATGATGATGCCCTTTTGTAACTCTAGAAGAAGCCTGACTACTCTCCCTGCAAAAGAAATAAAAATGATGAAGTCTTAATCATATTTGAATATGTACAAACCTTTCAAATAAGACCAAAACAAGTAATATCTGGATAATTCATATTTTTTATCACCACATAATCTGGATCACCTATAATAAAAAATTTCTCCCCCTACTCAAAATTCCTAGCAGCTAGCATATCACCTCAATCTTTAATTTTTAATTATTTTTTCACCAGTCACACATTATAAAAATTGAATTAGGCACGAAAAAACTCTCTCAACCTTATTTGTCTCCAAAATATTATTCTTAATCACACATGTTCCATTGATCCTCTTGAAAACATCCAAAATTCTCACCACAAATTGCAATCTCAAACCATCACCTCTGAAACCACTTATTAGAAGTGAATTCTGATCTCATGATGAAAATAACTTTTGAAACAATTTTTGATAAACCTGATGAAATATGGAAGATATATAAATCAGAATAAATAAATAAAAACATATTTTTTTTATGTGGAAAACCCCTCTGATGTGGAGGATTAAAAAACCACATGGGAATTCCAAAACATCCAAAATGAACCAGAGAGTAAAAAATCCAAGTAATTCTTGAACTTGAATTACAAATGAGAGAATGGAAAAAACTATGTGAAAACCGCACCCCGATATGCTTATGCCTTCTCTATGAAAACAATATTTCCAAAACTATTCTCAAAAGATCCATCTATGACAAAATATCACCTTTGTATTGATGAAATGCCACTACCTTGGAGATCTTCATCCGAACATGCATCATCTTCACAACTTCTTGCGACACCTAAAGGATTTCTCTATATCATGATCTCTCAATAATGGTGTACCGCTAATCATCAATCAGTACATCCCACTTGATAACTGTAATCGAGAAGAATCTTGATACATGGTCCCGATCATTGATCATGTCGCGGCTTCTTTGCACCTACACAATGTTGATGTGTCACACATCATACAACACACATGTTATCCCATCATATTGCAAATACACTATTGATACTTCGTTATCTATCTCCAAAGAGCCACATGGGATACTATAAACACAATGAACCCTTTCCCCTTAATCTATATGGACTACATCTTGAGAAGCTCTCTCGGTCTGTTTTCCACCAGCTACTTACCCTTTTAAATCTTTCACCGTTTCAGTTTTCAAATAAAGATATTATATGAACTATTATATCTTAAATTTCCAAATCACCATATATATTCCATGTTAATATTCAAAAAATTATCTAATCAAAATAGATATAAAAGATAAATATCTCCATGAGAAACACATGCAGCCATATTTGTGTGATTTGATAAAAGATATCTCATATTAAAAAACTATCTTATCTTAAATTTGGAAACACCTGTGGGATGAATGCTATCATGGAGGAAAACCTAGAAAACATGAATTTTGTTGGGTTTCTTATGCTATTTTTCATATACCCTCTATTTTTATATTTCAATATCAACTACAAGATAAAATTATTATCTTAGTTGAAATAAAAAAATACTTGTGTCCATGCCATTTAAATTGTTATAGTAATAGATTTACATAAAAACATCAAGTAAGTAGTATAAGAAATTAAATATAATAAACAAATAAATATAAACCTCATCATTGATAAATTCCCCTTGAAAAAATTAGCCCAATATTTTATGAAATTAAAGCATCTTAAAAATAGATTTAAAATATCTCTACAAACAAGAAGAAATTTTAAGAAAGAAAAAAATATAAGAAGAAAACTCAACATGACCGTAACAGAAGAAAAAATATTCCCTAAAGAGGGAATTTATTTATAAGAAAAGTGTAGTAACAGTTAAATAATGGTTTAACTAGAGGTGGTGTTATAATAAAAATTCAATTAGAATGTAATGAGTAGAGAGGAGAGAATTTTGTTACCTATTTGTGTACGTAGTAGCTGCTAGATCCACCTCTTGCAAAAAACTTCAACAAAAATAATCTCAAGTTTCTCTTTCATTTTAATGGATTAACATGTGAAAAGGTGGTTGGGATTTCCTCAATATAAGTGTGGCCTTGGATAGTGGGATAGAAATAGGATGATTTAGGGCCAGTATGGTGAGGTTTGGCCCTGTGTTGAGGATTTTTGAGAGGTATAAAATTAAGATTGGTGTTTGAACATGAAATGGTTTTTGGAATAGGGGCTAGTGTGGGTGTTTGGGTGATGATATGGGTGAAAATAAGGCTTAATGGTCTTTATTTGATGGTATGCTGCAAATAAGTGGGATAAAATATTGGAGTGGTTGGATTGTACCTTGATATGGGAGACTAGGTTGTGGTCAAGGCAAGTGCTAGGCCAACTATTTGGTAGCGACATGACTGATTGGGTTATGTTGAAGTCCTTGAATCTCTTTCAAGAGTTACTCTAAACATCTTGTGAGCAATAAAGTGGAATCAAAATGGTTTCATTGGTATCCAACACCTACCATTGACATGAAACACCAGGTCTCCAAAGTGATATCATGGTAGTAGTAGCTTAAACCCCACATGGACCTGAAGAAAACTAACATAAACCTCCCACTCACAAAGTAGAATGGGAGGATGAGTAGACTAGTCAATTCACCTCTTCCTAGAAGGAGTGAACATTAACTGAAATGACCCATCATCGTGATTTTTAACACCATGAACTGATCAATAACTTACGAACCTTATAGCATCCTCATAATACCTTCTCACGCAAATATGGCGATGCCACACAATAACAAAAACTTTAGGCAAGCATTACCATTTAAGACCATATATATATGTGTGTATGTGTGTGTGTGTGTGTATGTGTTTCAAAAAAATAAGAAAATAAATCTAGATTGTTATTTTTAAATAATTTGCAGATACGTCATTCGTTTTAATCCCTTTTAGATAAATATGAAAGGCATTAAGTCACGCAACAATTTTGTCCTGGATCAATGACATGACAAAGACACCAAATCTGTTACAATCCAAAACATATTTCACATTTTTTAGGTGAAATATATTTGAGGTAAATACACATTACACCTAAAAAAGGTGAAAACCATTTTGGGCGGTAATGTATCCCCTATAAAAGTAACTCCCTCATTCCCTTCACTCAATTTTGGTTTCCTTCTCTATAAACATCACCCCTCTCTATCTCTCTCTATGTTTTGCTCGGTTTTTTTCTCACTTATGTACAATCTTTTTGGTGACCTTAAAGGAGTACATAATTTTTAAATCATCATTTAAAGTTATGTTTACTAATTTATTTTAAGGTTAATTATTTATATAGTTGTTTAGTTTTTGATTAGTTTTAATTATTTATTTACTTAGATGTTTAGTTAGTTAAATATAATTTATAAATAATAGTTAATATTATTAAGTAGATTATTATTATTTAATTAAAAATATTTAGTGATTAATTTATAATTTGTCTTAGTAATATAATTATTATTATAAAAAATTGTTATTTAGTATGGTGTATTAGTTTTTAAATATTAGTGACATAATTATTAACTAATTGATAATTAATAAAGTTGTCATTATGAACTTAAAATTAACTAATAAATAACTAATAGGTAATTACTTAGTAATTATTAATTAATATTAATTATATGATGAATAAATATTAGTGAAATAATGATTAGTTATTAATTAACTAATAATTAACTATTAAATAACTAATAATTAACAAATGATTAACCAATGATTAAAAAATGATTAACTAATGATTAAATTAGGATTAATTAAGTATTAAATAATGTTTCAGTAAGGATCAAACAATGATTAACTAGTGATTTACTAATAAGGAACTAATGATTAAGTAACGATTAACCAATATTTAAATAATGATTAATTGATAATTAATTATTAATTACATAAAAATTAACTACTTAATAACTATTAAATATTGAATGATTAACTAATTCTAAAGTAACAATCAAATATTTATTAACTAATGATTAACCTAGGAATAAATAATTCTTATGATATGATTAAATTCAGATTAATTTACAATAAAATAATGATTAACTATTAATTAACTAATAATTAAATATAAAGTAACAACTTAATAAGTATTAATTAACTAATGATCAACAAGTAAATAAAAAAATATTAAGTCGTGATTAACTTAAGATTAACTCATGTTTAATAAATTATTAAGTAATGATTAAGTAATGATTAATGAATGATTATATAATGATTAACCATTAATTAACTACAAACTAACTACTTAATAATTATTAATTAATGAATAATTAAAAAATGGTTAATGGATGATTAATTAATAATTAAAAATTGATTAAAAATGATTAATAAATGACTATGGAATGATTAACTTAGGATTAGCTAATGATGAACTAATGATTAACTAATAATTAATTAATGATTAATTATTCATTAACTATAAAATAACTAATTAATAACTATTAATTAATGAATGATTAATTAGTGATTAATGATTCATTAACGAATGATTAAATAATGATTATCTTAGGATTAAGTAAGACTCAACTTAGGATTTTGCATTGCTTAACTAATAATTAAGTAATGATTAATTAATGATTAACTAAGAAATAACTAATGATTAACTAATGAGGAATTAATTATTATCTAATGATTAAAAAATAATTAATTAATTCATACCAATTAATTAATTATTAATTAACTATTAATTAACTATATGATAACTATAGAATATCTATTAATTAATGAATGATTAATGAATGATTAATGAGTGATTATAGAATGATAAATGAATGATTACGGAATCACTAACTTAGGATTGACTAATGATTAAAAAATTACTCAGTAATACTTAATTAATGATTAAATAAGGATTAACTAAGGATTACATAATGATTATCTATTTATTAACTTCAGATTAACATAGGATTGACTTAGGATCAAAGTGGTCCAACTACACAACAAAGTGGCCTAAAACCACACCCGATTCTTTACTTATGCAGGATCTTCTTTATATGATTGATACCTTTAGGAACATTAAAATTTGGATTACAAAACATTAGTTTCATCATTCAAGATATAAGGACACTTTATAAAATTTTGGTAAATATTATTTGGTTATATGAGAAATGAAATAACTATTTTTATACCAAGTGGACATGGATATGGCACAGTTGTGCATAGGATTAGTAACATTAGAAAGGGCACATTGATCTTTGACTTGATCATCACATGGTTCGCAAAAATAGGCCTTGTTGTACACCTAGTTTGACACTCCTAGAGGATATGTTTTACATGATTCATATTCCCTTTATAAGCTTCTAAATATACCATTTAGAATATTAAAATTTTGACTACGAAACATTTGTGTCATCATTGAGGATATAATAACACATTATAAAATTTTGATAAAGTGAATATTGTGTGGTCAACACCAAAAAATTATTCCTAATTATCAATATTATTTAAATTGTAAAAATCTCGATCAAAAAACATTTTTCATATAGATAATCATGTTTACCTGTATTTACTACTATGAGAAAGTTATTCAAATTGAGAAAGGTGTTTCATATAGTACAAAACCAGTAACAATGGTTATGAAATATGATTGTGTTACCCTAAGATAACATCAATAAATAATTTATGGTCATTTAAATCTCATTCCTAATTAGGAGATCCAATCTATTATTTATAGACATTTGTAATTCTATGGTAGTCTATGATATCTAACTTTTCCATTGGATGATGATGAGGACTGGGTCCAAGAAACAACTTTATTTAACTAATAGTCTGATAATTTCATGATAGATTTATATGTATAGGTTTCTACTATCCAGTAGAAACGTCCAATTGTAGGAAGATATAGTCATATAGGATTTATTGAAGAAGTTCCATCCCACGAATATGCTACTATTCCCAATCATGTGAAAGAAGGCAACCAAACTGATCACTCATATATTTTGTGAGCATTTTGATGATGAGGAAGTTTCTAATGATGGAACATAAGGAGACAACATTGATAATGAGGATGAATCTACAAAATTTTGTAAGTAACTTGATATAAATTTAGTAGTTGTACATTATCCTTGATTCAAAATAAATAATACACCACTCTTATCATCTTGGTCATAAGTAATGACATGCTTTCCTAAATTTTAATGGAATATTATCATACCTATAATTTATATTCCTGCAGTTGTAGAGGATAAATTTGGTGAACTGGAAAAAACATTGTATGTTGGAATAGATTTTCCAAGAAAAGATTCCATAAAAATATACTAAAAAGATTTCATATTGAAAGACAGTGTAAATATTTAGTTTGGTATTCATAACATATAAAATACATCATACGGTGTGACAAATGTGGTGATGATTATATATTTCACTTGAGGGTGATTCCTGACATTTCTTTTAGAGGTTAGAGAATTCAAATATCGAAGAATCTCATACTTACATGCAGCCAAACCTCATATAAAATCATACATCATTCGACACTAAATTTGTGTCATCTATTATTGCCGAAATGATCAGGACCTTCCAATATGTGTTTGTATCCATTTTATAGGATAGGATTCAACAAAATTTTGGTTACAATATTTCCTATTAAAGGTAATGGATGACAAAATAAAAGGAAATTTTCAAGGTGTATGGTGATTGGGATGACTCATAATGGGTGTTACCACAATTTCTATCCAAATTGACACAAAACAACCATATTGTCTTCCACTTTGATACAAATAAACATGTGTCTCGAGATAACCAACTTAATTGATATCATGTCAAATTTCATCAGTTGTTATGAGAATTAATTTCATGTATTGTTGCATTTGATTTTGGAAATAAATTTATAAAAATTGAAAAAACATTTCTATATGGATTAAACATGGGCATATTACTTATTTTTGTAACCTGACATGGTAACCGTTCACCTCTTACGCTTTCATTTTTCATTGTGGAGAAGGAGAATTATGAATCATAGAGTTTGTTTTTAATGTGTATTAGAAACTATTTCACCATCATTTAGGGTGTATATTTGATATATGATCATCTTCAAGAAATAAATAAGGAAATAAATGTAGATCATGTTGCATAGAAATCATCAAATTCACATTATTTATACTAAATCAAATACATTTCGAGCAACATGCGAAATAATTTTCATGAAAGAAGCCCTGAAAAAGGCTACCATGAATCTTGGTATGCAATCTATTTATTATATTTTACCATTTCAAGGTAATAATAAAATTAATTTATGTTTAATATGATCACTTTAATGAATAATATTATATGTATTAGAAAATTTAATGACCCAATTTTTTATAAATGGAATTACCTTTTTAAATTAATAAGTTATTTATTTATGTAATGTAAATATAGAAAACACATGCTCTACTTTGTTTTTATTGGACCATTATAAGTTATATCCTATTAGATTCAAAAAAACATTAATAATCATAATCCTTGATAATATAGTCATTGAATAGTGATCATATGATTATTATATATTAAGGGTTATGATAAAGTCTTATTAATATAGAAAAAAGAACTGATGGACTCAACCAGTGGGATTGTACCCTATAAAGACCATATATTGGAGATTCCAAGGGAGAGAGAAACTTTGGGACATTCCATTGATCAATATCAATCCAAGATATGACAAATAAATCATAAGTGAAACCAATTACAGGATAAGTTCAATCTCATCTAGATCACAACCCAAATCATGTTCATCGAACCACCCCATGAGAATCTCACAGTCACACACCTTACCCTTAGGGCGTTCAGTAGTTTAATTAGGGGTTATGTATGTTGACCCTAATAGTATTAATATTCATATTTTATTTCTAATAAATTAATGATTATATTTATTCCTTATTTTTTCTAATTTATAAACAATTAAGTAAGGATTTTGATAAAAAATATATTTTTATACGACAAAACTCAAATTGTATTTTTTAGTAACATGAAATTTCAATTAAGTCATTCATTTTTATGAATACATGAACTTTTTAAATAAATTATATTTTAATAAAATATTAATATTAAATAGTATATATTTATTATTAATTATTATATAATTTTATGAATTGTAAATGTAAGTTTACAATGGTTAGAAACCTGTTATTGTCAAAAAAAACCCAGTAATTTTGAATAAATGGGGATTTTAGGTTAAAACCATAATGTATCATAATTATAGAATTATATTTGATAAAATAAATATTATTTTTTGAATAATAACATCAAAATTATCCAAAGGTGAATTTTTCTTAATTTTTTGAGACAGTCAAATTTTCTTATAGAAATTAAATGCGATATAAATATACGATTTGTATTATGACATCATAATTACCCAAATATGATGTAATATGTTCCATAAAATGTATCCATGACCAAATATATATGCCCTTTAAAATAATTTTCTTTTTAGGTTATTTTATTAATTTTATAAATCCTTTATGAATCCTCCAAAACATATATTATATTTGAAGGTTTTAAACGAAATTCTTTGTAAAAATGACCCACTAACACATCACCAAGGGTATTATTTTAATATTATTGGATCATGGACTTATAAAATAATCAAAACAATTACTCTTTTTAAGAAACCATGTAAAAAAACCCATGGGAAGGTTTTTGGTTTAGATTACTTTATGGTATAGAGTCCAAAACCAAAGCTTGGAAAATAATAAAGAACTACCATATCTTTTCTTATATAAACCCACCCAAAATACCATTCCTCTACACTAAAAACTATTTTAGCATGACTATACTCTAAAATTTCTTCTCTATATTAATCTTCAGGTTCCCTCAACCTCTTAAGAAGCTCCTCCCATGCTTTTTGAGACACCCTCTAAAGGTAAGGGATTCCCCTATCATCTATTCCATTCGAGAACCTTATTTGTATTTAGATTTTTCAATATTAATTGGTAATTTTTCATGGATTTATAAATATATATTACTTTCCAATTAATTTTATAATTATTATAGATCATTTATCCCCTTTCTTTATGACCTTTACCTCAATTGTTACTATGCCAAAAGTAAGGGATCCTCTCTTTCTCCTCTTTATTCACAAACCTTATCTATGTAATGCCTTTTGTCTTTAAATTACTAATGATGAGATATTATTTTAAACATCCCTATTACTAACATTATGATTTTAAAGTAATTATAGATCACTTTCACTCTCATTAATCCCTCTCATGATTCATCATGTACCCCCATTATGCTGCCGAAATTATCCTACCATTTTCCATGCCAAAATTTTATTCAAGAACCCTTTTTATATTATGATTTTTAATTACCAATTATTCATGGTAGATTATGTTCTTACATATACCTGTAACTTTAATTATTATTTCAATTTTATGAGATACCCCTTTCACTCGCATTAATCCCTCCCATGATTCTTTATGTACCACATTATGCTATTGAAATTATCCTATGATTTTTCCTTACAAAACTTTTATACTGTGAATACTATCATAATTTCCACTCATGGGTACTCACCTAGAAATACATACCATTATTTTATTATGGAAATCTATATATGTATTCCACACTCCATAATTGTGGGATTAAATGTGGTGAAATATTATCCTATGTTGAATGATCTATGTGACACACTTATACATGTACATGATATGAATGTGATGAGTGTTTCCATAATTATATAATTCTCTAATTCATTGGGTAATATTTTAGTCTCATGAGAAACCATGTATGGGATTGAGGAGTAAACCTTATCCTTTATGGGAATTTTTCCACCAAGTTATGATGTCTTGGCCATTAACCTTGACCTTTGTTTATAACGTCATGTTTAATGTTATTGCCACATTCCCATGTTACCATTATGTTATCATGTTATATCATACCTATTTGTTCAAGATTATGATTCTATCACATTTTTGGTAGAGTTTTTCTCCTATGAACAACTGATTTTACGTTGATTATATGTATATTATATGTATTTAATATTAATTAGACATCTTATTACATAGTGTTCATTATTCTACATGAGTTTAATTTAATATTGTCATAAAGTATTTTTCACATTGATAAAGGTCATAACAGTTCCCCACTATGATGAGAACCTTGAAGTACTATGAAAATATACATAATATAGTTCTGTGGTTGGATAACATACTATGATGGGACACATAGCATTTATACAGTCAGGTGTGAGTAATCGTAAGCAGATAATGCTTCTTCTTATGAAGTTCACACATGGTAATCTCCAAGATGGGAGAATATGAGAATAGAACTGCCAATATGAATTCTACATGTTTTGGTGTCATTAGATATGCCTATCTTCTAGCATGTGTAATGGTCCTTAGACTTTAAAATTATAATTAATGCATTTTATGACTCGCACACTTAGATATACTGATAGAACCAATCATGCTATATGTTGGAGAGAAGTAGGGTATATTGGGTGTGTCATGATTGACATTTAGTTAATGAATAAGTCTAAGAAAGATATATCCCTTCCATATTTATGGGAGTTTATATCCCAATCCTTTTATTGGAATATAACCATCACCTAAATTTTCTATCCATGGTGTAAGGACGTTCTAATTTCATATATTCAATGAAAGACGTATCAATCTTATAGTTTTATGAAACCATTATGAAACCTGTTTGATGAGATATTATTACAAAGGGAGTATATTACATAGTGGTAGTTCATATGTGGTTTAAATCATTGTGACATTAAGTTCTTTTCTCTAGGATGCCTTAACCCATTGCTATATTGTAATCTTGAACTTTAGGCAAGCCCGTATAAAGCCAATGAGAAATAATAATAGAGGGTCACACACTATAGGAAAATAACCTATTTGCAGCGGTTTTAGGAAACCGCTGCTAAATTGTGCGTCCGGAAACTATTAGAGGCGGTTATACCGTTTCGCGGCGGTTTAAATGAATCATCGTAATTGCCCCATTTCGTGGAGGGTCTAGGTTTTTTAGCAGTGGTTTTATGGACGATGGATCTCTTTTATTTGCGGCGGTTATAAACGCTGCTAATAAAAAAACCCCTCACCGGAAAAGTTCCGCTAAAATAATCAAAACTGCCATGGAATACATGCAGATGGTGGGACATAGTAGCAGCAGTTTTAACCACTACTACGAGAAAAATATATGTATTTAGCGGCGGTTTTAACTGCCACTAAAAGCCGATCCGGGAAAAAAATAGTAGCTCTGCATCCCCTGCACCAGTGCCCTGAAAAAAAAACCATTCCAGGAATATGAATAGTCTAATAGAATACATACTAGTCAATATGAAAAGAGATTTCTAACTAAGCACAATAAAATGCATCTTTCAGTCAAGGAATGCAGATAAACATATCACATGGCCATTAGACCTTTAAAAAAATTATAAACAAGCATGTGTGTCATATTTCATGAAAACAATGCTAAGCCTAGGTTCAACCTATTCCATCCATACCAGTTCCAACCCTGACATAACAATTCATATCAACATACATCTCACTTGTAATATATGATGAATTATTTATGATATTCATAATTTATGGTCATTATCTCATATAATTATTCTTATCTTATGCTTTCATATTATTATCAATTGATATCTCTCGCATTTACCCTTAATGAACATCTGATTTGACACATTATTTTGTTTCCCTAACCACTAGGTTATAAAGAACTACTACCCAACCTGTGAATTATCATGACATAATCAATCAATTACACATTCACATAAATATAATTTGATTTTTTTCCAAAATTAATTCTTTGAAAATAAGTGCATACAAGAATGGACTTATATTCTATAAAAGTGAGTACTAGTAATGCATAGTGGAAAAATAGTGCATACAGTAGTCATGTCACAATTACTTTCTATATAAGTGAAAACTAGTCATGTATACTATAAATAAACACATATATGAATATGTATATGGGAAAAAATAAAATTAGTAATATATATAGAGAATAAAAATAGATTCCATGTATAAGAATAAAGTACATCCTTTAGTAATATAAATCAAAAATTCACAAAGAGAAACTACAAACATAAACTCATGTATGCACTTATGTTACAAAGTTAATTTTGTGTGATTTTATCATCATTAATTATTCAACATCATCTTGCCTCTACCTCTATTATGAGAATGTAAAAAATGAATTTTTTGGTAACTCTACAACAGGGATTCCCATGACCAGGTTTAGATTCTATGAGCCTTATTGGCATGTAAATTTTTCCAATACCTTCATTATGGTCCAGATATAATCAAGAAATTCAGTCTATCATCACACCCAACCCATGATGCTCGAGTCCATCTCATATTTCGCGTACATCCTATTCAACCTTGTGAATAAAAAACCCACCCTATGGTGATGTTAATGACACCCTTTGGCGATAACAATCAATGTAAGCATAGTAGGGGAACAACCAATCCATCCCAAGAATGATGTCAAAACTATAATCTCGAGGAAAACAAGGTCCCATACGAGGTGACACCCACTTATATCAAGGTCCACTCCCTAAACTAACATATATTCTCTAATAAAATCCCCAACAAAGTTTTGAGTATCATCACTTCATGTAAAAATGAATGTCGAGCCCAAGGATCTCCACAACATGCACAAATATGATGGAATGAGAAGCACCTATATCAATAAAATTAGATACTAAAGTGGAAGATACCAAAATATTACCTCTCATTATAGAAGTTCCAACACTCTGTTCCTCATATATTGGTCTCACTTTATATAATTATACTGATCTGTGGCCCTAATATATATCCTAGATACCTTGATCAGGTCCTCTATGCTAGTGATGTAAGTCTTGTGTCTGGATGCTTTGACAATGACCACCACTTTAGACTGATCGATTGGCCAAACAATATCTCCCTTCCTAACATGAAGCTGATTTCCCCACTCCTAAATGTGGAATTATTGAAGACACTCATTCACTCTATAGTATAGGAAAAGATCTATAAAAATCCTATAGATGGATCATCCTACTGCAATCTCGACACTCAACTTGATTACTATCACACAGTCTCCCCATGTATCCCTACCTCCCCCACCAATGATAGAAAATATAATTACCAACACCAATTATCTAGAAATGATTCCCTTAATGATTGGTCACAAAGTGTCACTTCCTTCCACCAAACACTTTTCCATTGGGTGAACAAACTGAACAACCATGCTTTGTGCCCAAACCTTACCTTGAGTTATGTTATGTAATAAGATCCTGATTTATTTTTGATATGGTGGACAACCAAAATACATTCACCTATGATCAAACAACATGATTGTTCCCAAACTTGAATCATATCACCCTAGATGGATCATCCATAAAACAAATATACACAAAACCTAAAAGCTTGTAAAGTGAGTCAAACACTTCATAACAAACATAGAACCATACTCTAAATGCATAAAATCTTTGGCCCTTTCAGTCCTAAAATTATATGGAAAAAATACTCATAAAAATGAATCATAAAAAATGAATCATCACAATAAAGAATCGACACATATGGTGCATACCACACTCGAGAAATCAAGACATGAAAGGAAACATTAGAAAACAATAAAATTCATAAATGGAAACATGAGAAATCAATAAAATGTTAGGTCATAAAAATGTATGGTGGAAACTATGTGCCACACATGATAAATATACAAACAAATTGTTCCCATATTTTTCCAACACATCAACAATACAACTACTCATGGTCTGATGATGAACATGTATCGTCACCCTCTCCACCTCCATATCCACTTCCTGTTGTCACCTGTAAGAACATTATATTGAAAATTCAATACTGTTGCATATTTATATTTAAAATTAAAAGAAATAAAAGTTTGAAAACTAAATGATTTTGATTTTTGTGATTTACCTGCTTACCATGAGTCGATGCACTACCATCGGGGGAATATCTTATCATCTGCTGAAATATATCAATCATCGCTTTCTGCAAAGCGGATATATGAGCCCGCTAGTCTTGAACTATGGTTCGTAGAGAAGCCATATCCCTCTGAGAATCTTCAGGTATAGACTGACTATAATCAAGAGTGGATGTAGCTGGAATCCCTGGTGGCCTGCCAAAGACCTCAGATGATATGAGTCTAAAACTCATCCCATGCACTCTACCAAGATGCTCCTTCCCAAGGACTTTAGCAACCGGGTCATCCTGGTATACTGAGTAGGACTGCCCAGGATTTGAATTCCATAGTTCTTTAATTTTTACCTATAAATCAAATATCAGTATATATTAAAACATTAAAAACTAATAATAAGTTATTATAATAAAAAATTGAATTCATAACCCAACTTCTTTTGCAGGCTCATTAACAAAACTTCCATCTGATTTTTTGTGAACAAACAACCACACTTCAGTTTGGGATGTTTCATGCCTTAACTTCGTGATTTCATTAAGAAAAGATAAATAAACAATTTAATATATTAAATAGATAATATTTTCTTATAAATATTTAAACTAGTGAAAAGATTACCAGAGTCATTTGACCTATAGAAAAGCTGTTTAACCCTGCATTGTGAGGGATGACTTTCTTATCCCGGTTTGACGCATTCTGTCTTGAGAGATCCTGAAATAAATAAAATGAAATTTAACATTAATGTATTCAATGTCATATCCTATTTATATACATGTAAAAATTTAAAATGAGGATAATATAATAATATATATTTCAATACCATCCGCTTCTCATCACGATGTCTGTCAACAAAAACTTTCCACTATTTTTTCGGTACCCCACTGGGTAGCTTCTCATACATTTGTTGCATGGTCAACAAATTATCATTGACATCGCGCCATAATCTCTATTTGAAGTCTTTACATTTCTTACCAATATTTTTCAACATCCACATTCTTGCTATCACATCAACAACTGTAAAGTGGAAGAACATCTGTATACAGAAATTAATTTTGAACATATTAGTAACATGACATTAAATTAAACCATAATGTATTAAAATTAACTTTATTTGGGAATCAAAGACTTCATTTTTCTAACTTGGAGGCATATGTCTCCAATCATCATAATAAATAGGTAGGTAAATGGGCTCTTCTACCATTTGGCCTAGAATCTGGCCAAGTAACTCCGCGGAGTCATCTATAGGGACCCCAAATGAATCAAATGGCATGACTATATTCTCGCCATTCATATCCAAAACTTCTGAACTTTTTATGTTTTTCTCCATAGTTGCATTTTTTTCATCTTCAATGAGAAAACAATTAGTATAAACAAAATTCAATAAATTTATTTATATTAAAAAATTTACCTATGACAGTGACCCTCCAGTATGCCCGTGATGAACTAGAAGGGGCGTGCTTCCGCCCCACTGCTGAGGCTTCTGAAGGGAGAGTCGACGACTTAGCCTCTAATGGGACACCCACATAGGGAGTGAGAGATGGTACATGGGGGATGGTGTAGGGGTGTAGTCAGCTGGTAGCTCAGATGTCATGGGGAGGGAGACAGATGGATTGTCATCTGTTGCAATAGTAGATAAAATAGTGTACTGCTTCCTCCTTGGCATTCCTGTCATTTAATCAAATAAAATTAAGTTCAGAATATATATTTCAAAAAAATTATACATAAAAATAAATTTAAAAATGATAATAGATGCCCAGTACTAACAAAAACAAATATAACAATGATAATGAATGACTTCACAAATGAAATAAGTGGTTGCTGAATGAATAAATAATTGTAATTACAATCATTTTCCCCTTCAATCGTGTCAGTTTCTTGCTCCATTACTTCATCCACTTCATTAATCCTTGCTAGACTAATATTTTCAATATCATGATGGACAAATAATTATGCTTCTTGTTGTGGATGAGATTCAATTTCAGAGGTCAAATCTTCCACTTCATCACCCATATCATACAAATCTCTTTGTATTACGTGAGAAACTACACTCCAGCCTTCATCCACAACATCATTCACATAATATAACATTTTTTCTTGCAATGATAAGATATATGGATCATGCAGTTCATGATCGCCAACATCCATCAAGAGAGAGAAGTTCACAGAAGTAAATTGCAAGGAATATCTTTTAACACCTCTGATAATATCGATCCAATTGCATTTGAATAAAACAACAGAAAAATTCCCATGGTAGTTTAATTTAATAATATCAAACAGCTTTCCATAGTATCCCACTTCAGCAAATGTAAATATACCACTATTCTGTGTTTTCAAACCCACTTCTCGATCGAATGTATGAAATCTAAATCCATTCACATTGTAAGCGTCAAACTTTCTAACTTGTTTTATAGGACCTATAGCAAGAAACTTCAAATCTTATGACAACTCTACTCAAGTATCGGTATTCATGATCTAAAAAAAAGAATTAAAATTTATTAGATTTAAAAAATGTATGTTTCAAACTAATATTCATATTTATTTCAATATTTATGAACTTACACGCCGTGAAAACCATTATACAAGATCTTTATTCACAACTTTCATTATATCTTTATCATTTCATTACTTTTAAGTCTTTTCGAGCATTGAGATGATCCTTCAACTTTCCATGCTCATTAAGTAATGTGAAAATCAAATTGTCACATACATTCTTCTCAATATGCATCACATCAAGATTATTCTGCAACAAATGAAGTTCCCAATACGGATGTTTGAATAATAAATTTTTTTTCTTCCATTGTTGTGTTCTGATTTCACTTGACGATGCACTTCAGACCCGTTTTCCGCTATCATTCAAATGATAAACATTCCCAAATTCTGTTTCAACATTTTCAAGTTGAGTCAATATTTCAGAACCAATTAACAACTTTGGAGGTGGTCTATAATCAATGAAACCATTAAATTTTGATATTTTCAACCAAAATTTATGAGATGCATCAAGAAATATTCGATGTCACAAGAAGCACCATTTTATACTATGAGGTATCCGTTTGGGATCTAAATCAAAGTTACAAAGGGGACAAGCCAAACCCGTGTAAGTGTTCCAACCAAATAAATTCTCAAGCCCAGGGAAGTCACTAATGGTCCACATTAAAGAAGCATGTATTTTGAACTTTTTTTTAGAGGAATCATCAAATATCTCAACACCTTTGCTTCATAAATCCTGCAATTCTTCAATCAAAGGTTTCAAGTATACATCAATATCATTTCTAGGAATTTTTTTTCTAGGAATAATCATCGAAATGATAAAATATGTTTGTTGCATACACATCCATGAAGTCATATTGTAAGGGATCAAAACAACTATCCAAATGATATAACTATTACTCAAAGTCTCAAATGGGTTGAATCCATTGGTATCCAATCCCAATCGAACATTCCTAGGATCAGTTGAGAAATCTGGATGTAATGAATTAAATGTCTTCCAAGATTTTGAATCTCATGGATGTCTCATTAACCCATCATTTTTATTATCTACATAATGCCACTTCATGTTTTCAGCAGTTTTCAATGACATGAACAATCTTTACAATTGAGGCTTCAAAGGAAAGTAATGTAAAACCTTTGCAGGTGTGTTCCTTTTCTTCTTCTCCGTGAAATTATGTTGATTTTGACTTCCAACATCACCCTTTGACTGCCATCTAGAAGAAGAACATTTTTTGAAATTCTATCTACTTGAATCCTCTACCCAATAAAGCATACAATCATTGGGACACGCATGTATTTTTGTATAATTTAGACCAAGCCTGTTAACAACTTTTTTCATCTCATAAAAAGACTCAGGGATTTTTGCTTCAGGAAATTCGTCACGAAAAAATTCCAATATCATGGACATTGTCTTATTTGTAATTCCACATAGACATTTGATATGGTAAAACTTTAGCAGAAAAGAAATATTTGAATATTTCAAACACCCACTATACAACTCTTGATTTTCATCGTCAACTAAATCATGAAACGCATTTTCCTCAGTGAAGTTTTCTCTTACATTTGGCTCCAAAGAATCAAGAGGAGGGTCCAATGATATGTTACAATCTTGATCTGGTTGTGTTACAGTCTCAAACACATCACTTGTCACGTTGCAATTTGTAGCACCCTAATCTGGTTGTTCTGTTATGTTTCGATGTTGATAGTGGTGTCTTGTATTGCCAAATGCATCATTTATGAGGTTTTGCATTTCATTTTCCATTTTCAATGAAGATGGGACCTCATTCTGTGGATTAACATCAGTGCTCAATCTTTCTATAATGTTCAATTCTCCATGCCAAATCCAACACAAATATTGATAAGGGAATTGCTTCAGTATTAAATGTTCATAAACTTCATCTCTCTTCAACCATCTTCTAAATTTACATTTAGGAAATGAACATATTATTCTCCCTTCAACAGATTAATTAGAAATTGAAAAATCTAAAAACTCCTTCAAAACCTTAACATACTGAAGTGCATTCCTCGGTAATGTGATCCATCTTTTATCCATGTATATCACAATGTGCCTACACGATATTAAAAAAAATTAAAACACATAGTTACAACTAAATAGAGAAAGAGATTCATATATATGATAGTGTAAGATTACAGAAACATAATTTAATAAAGATGATCCATTGATCATAAAGTAGGCATAATATAATTATACTTATTTGAGGAGAATATTCTCAAGCATATGTGCTATGGTGTAGTGAAATCCATACTATTTTTTATGTGCTCACATGAGGAACTACACATGGTGGATCTATATTAGATCTTAGATTATTGGTATTAAGTATATTAAAGTCATTATTGGGCCTATAATTTTTGAAAAGCGCTTCCAAACTAGGCTCGGTTTGTATTTTGTTCCAGTAAAGTAGGCCTCTCATGAACTCAGGTTTGCATGGATGTAATTTTGTGTTTCCTATGCACTTTTGATTGAGGTTTCTTGGTATCCATTTAATTTTTTACTACACCTGTAGAGACTAGATTCAATGAATGAACATAAGTATCATGATTCATCACCATTAAACATTTTTACATAGTAAAGAGATATTACTATCCACTCATTTGTCAAATTCAATAAAAATTCTTATTTAATCAATTTAGTTAATTAGATCCAGCTGGATTTACTATTTTCTATTAAAATTCTTAGATTTCCATAAAATTCTCCTCTGATCATTAATCTAATCATCCCATAGTTTCCATTATCCCATAAACCAACATCAATACTCATCCCATGAGTTCAATGTCAATTACATTATCAATTTCATAATCATGGTATTCAATGATCAATCATAAGCTACCACAATGTGATACACTCAATAGGACATATAGAAACTACATCACGTATTTACGAACCAAAACAATCATCCATTTGATAACAATAAATCAAATCATTCAGCAATGAATAAGAAATATGGGAATACCCATCTCTAAATTGAAACATAAATAACCCATCAAAAATCTTCACATAATAACCCAACAAACATGATAACACAACTCTCAACCTGAGGCATCTATTCCTATTAACCATATGAAAATACATGAAAGAAAGAGATCCCCTCTCTTAATAAACACCATCCTCCACTTTTTTCCATCAAAACCCCAGACATCAATATTAAAATACCTCTACCACCCTAGAGCACATATATATAGAATCAAAATTTTTTTTATCATCGAAAACACAAGGGGAAACTAAGTCTATAAAAAATTGATAAAATCCTTTAGAAAACAAGAATAGACTCACCTAGCCCCAAATAATTATTTCCATAACCAACCTGATCATTACCAACTTGAATTAATAGATTCATTATGCATAGGTTTCATATTACTTGTTTTAACAAGTTTTATATTCCTATGTGAAATTTATATTAGAAAGTTTATGTTTCTAAATTTTTAATATTTTCTTAATCAGATTGTTTGTAAGTATGTTTTGTAACTCTGATTTATTGGATGACTTATAAGTCTGATACCTATAATATAATAACTATACAATCTCTGAGTCTAATTACTTTAAAAAATGTGGTTTGGGTTTTATGTTAGTTTTGTTTTTTAAATAGAAATTCACCCCTACAATCTTGTTTCTATAATATACTCTTACAATACAATGTTTTCTACATTGATTAGATTTAAAATTATTAAAAATTAATTTAATTAAACCATATTTAAAGGAACCAAATCTAAATGAACAAAATAATATAGAACTGAAGACATGTAAGACTCATTGAATATGTCTAAATAATACAAGACTGGATAAAAATATATGCAAAAGAAATGTCTCGAACCATATTTAACATTCCAAATCCAACATAATTAAAATTAAAAAAAATAAAATAAAATTTAATTGAATTTAATGTAAGTAAACACAATTGACCCATACAAAACTAAACCTAAAAAACCCAAATAAAAATTAATTTAGTCAAAATAAAACACAAAAACCTAAAATGACATGTATTGATCCAAAACAATAGATCTAAATCTATGTCTTCAATATTCAGTGTCCCCTCAGACCTATTTTACCAAACTAAAATACAATGACATGTCCAAAAATAGGAAATAAATATGAAATATTTGTAATAAATTGATCTCGAAATATTAAAACCAGCCAACCCTAAACTTGACACAATTTCTAAAAAAAATATTTATAACATGTACACATTTATTTCAAACCATTTGAAATCAAAAAGTTAGAAACCCATTTCCTGTAAGATCATTTCATGGTCTAACCAATCAATTACAAGGGTATTTACTAAAACTACTAATTTTAAGACCATTAAAGCTCCACTCATATACACTTATTGAATAAATTTGTTCCAATGAGTTAAAATTTCAAAAAATATTTTATATTAAAAACTATTTCATTGGACGAGTTTAACCTAAATCATTACACTTGAATCATTAAATTTTAAAAAATAAACCCTCGTATAAAATTAACAAAAACCTTTATAAAACATTTAAATTGTCTAATTTTATATCTTATAAATATTCATATTTACAATCACTACTTTAAAATGTATCACAATTTTTCAAATTAAATAAAAAGTGATAAAAATCCATAAAAATTATGAAACAACCTATCGAGAGTAAAATTAAATTGAATCAAACTGAATACAATCAAACCTTAAATGAATTAAAGTGTAACAATAGTTATGAAAAATAATATAAATATTATTTTATTTCATTTAACTACACCAAATTCAACTGAATAAAATGAAAAAAATGAATAAAATTGAATTTAAATGAACCAAATCATATATATTCAATATTTCCAAACACTACTTTAACTAAAAAAATACCAAATAACTATAAATTGAAAAAAAATAGACCAATCCAAATTGATATGAACAAAACTAGATCAAACTAAAATAAACTATATTTACCCAAGATAAATTGAACTGATATATTTTATTCATAAATAGAACAAAAAAATATGAATTCAATGTAAAAATGAAAAAATCACCTAAACAATACTTTCTCATAGTAAACTCACCAGGAGAAGGGGGGTCGCGGGGTTTCCGGGAGAAGGGGGGTTGCGGGGTCATGGGGTCGCAGGGTCACGGGGTCGCAGAGGGTCATGGGGGAGAAGGGGGGTCACTGGGAGAAGGGGGTCACCTAGAGAAGGGGGGTTGCGGGGGGTCGCCGGGAGAAGGGGGTCACGGGGGGTCACCGGGGGGGTCATGGGGGGTCTCCGGGGGGGTCACTGGGGGGTCGTCGGGAGAATGGGGGTTGTAGAGGGTCGCTGGGAGAAGGGGGGTTGTGGGGTTGAAGGGGGTCGGGGGGGGGGGGGGGGGGGTTGGGGGGAGAATTAGGGTCGGGGTCAGGGGGAAGGGTTGGGAGTGTAAAAAAAAGAGATGATTTCATGGCGATTTATTATAAACCGCTGCGAAACCATTTTACAAAAAGGTTTAGCGGTGGTTTTGTGAACTGCCTCTACAAAACCGCCACTAAAGTCAATCTATGTTGTAGTGACACATTAAGTGTTTCTATTGATCTTGATTAAATTCTATTTGAATTTAATTAATGGAATAAATATTATTCTCAAGACCAAGGAATAATTTTATTCAAGTTATATTGATTTCATAAATGAAAAAAATATTTATTCACCAACACATGAATAAAAATATATTTGTTTATTTTATTTAGTATTTAATAAATATTTATTCACTAGTAAGTTAATGTGATGTTTATTTATGAATAAACTATTTATTCAGGTGTTAAATAAATGTTGAGGAATTTAAATAGACCCATACTGCATCTTGTGATAAAATAATTATTTACAAGTTTATAAATATTATTTATCAATTTTTGCAAGTTGGCGTACCAAAAAATAATATTATTATTATGTGGAATGGGGTATATAAAAGGTTTTAAATTTTATTTAATTTATTAAATGTAATTAAATAAAATTTTAACCTAAACCTTAACTCTATAAATAGATGGTAATGAATTTTTTCTTGACTCCTCCTTCTCTCTCCCTCTTATGAACGAGAAACACAATAGATATTTTTTAATGATGAAAGAATGAGAGATAAATAATGAATAATACAATACATTTGATTCACCATGCTAGAACCCTAATATTGAGTGTTGTTTCTCAAAGATCATTGGATCATGTGTGGTTTACTACTAGAGGGATTCAATCTAAGGATCCTCATAGCATAATGAAAGCAATCCAAAAGGGTCTTTTCGGATGATCAATATTCATCAATAATGAAAGTTCCTAAGACTATGTATTTATTTATTCAGATATTAAATAAATTAATTATAAATTTGACATCTAAGACCCTTGCTCATAGTTTCTATAAATTATTATTAAAAGGAATTTTAATATATCTCCCTCCACCATAGGCTTTGCTGCACCCAGAACTATCAATTGTTATCAAAGGGGACATGTTTAAATTTCTAACTATTTATTTAATTGTAGATCTATGTGAAAATGTGGTTAATATTTCATTTCATATTATTTTTTATTTAATTCTATTTTAATAAAAATACTTCAACATATTAATCATATGCATTCAAGTGTTTTAATTTTCTTAAAGGTTTAACAATAGATGAATAATGACCAAAGATTCCATCAGGAAACTGTTAATTTTTGGCTGATAAGATAGGGTTTCAGGGTTTGTACTCAGAACTACACACCATGTACCCTAGTGTGCTACATCTGGGTGCATCAAGGGATACACGGTGTGCCACACAGTAATTACATGCAGTGTATGCTGCATGTTGACCGACCAACCTGTCACGTGATTATTAGATTACAAGATGTGTATTAGTATACATGTTGTGTAGTCTACATGGGTTAGCGGTGAAAAGTGTGCAATAAATGTGGTCATTATACATGGTTAAAACCACATTAGACTGTGAACCTAGAGAATTTATGACATGCATGATGTGTATGAGGTGTACATGACATGTTTTTCATTAATTCCCACATTGTAAGAACACATTGAGTAACTCAATAAGAAAACGGGCACACAAATCAAAGAGATACATGGTGTATAACTGTCATGTACACGCAGTGTAGTCCACTGAGACACACCCAAAAGATCCAATCATACATCCCGGACACACGACAATCGAAACACATATTGTGTAGCTGGTCTATACATGTTGTGTAGTTAGATCAAGGTACATTCCATAGACTAAGGCATGCACCCTAGATACATGACAACTGAGATACACGGCATGTAGCTGGATGTACATTCCACGTATTCTCCCATTAATGGGTGGAATTAAAAATTAAGTCAAATTAGAAAATTGTTGCATTAAAACTTTATTTTATTGATTGGCACACCATTTTTTTGAAAATTTAATAACAGGTTTAAAAAACTTTAAATGATCAATTAATTTAATTTAATAAATATGTCATTATTTGTTCTACCATTTATTTACCATGAATTCCATAAATAATGGGTATCTCCAATTTTATTTGAATGATCATTAAGATGAAAGGGAATTAATTAGTTCATTAATTAATTATGAAATAATGTTCATATTAATAATATAGAACAAATAAAGAAATGAATGATATCCTATTATTTTTTGCGTATTCATTACATGTATGACCATTCATGAGCTTGACCAAGACCTGTGTATGTGTTGGATGGTTTAATTTAATTTATTGCATGAGTTTTCAATTATTTAATATTAAATTAAACGACGGCCTATGATTATTCCCTCCCTCCATTATTATGTAGGACCTATATGACCAAGGATATTTATGTAATCCTCTTTTAACCAATCCTTTGGTTACCCTCACCTTTGTGTGATTCATAAATACATGAAATTAATACAGTATCCCAGGTCATGTGGAGATGGGACATGAAGGAACCATTATGATTTCAACTCAGGTGATACAAAGTTGGATAGGTGGAATGTTATAACCTGTGACAAGACAAAAAATATGAGTTATTTTCCATAGGTAAAAGGTTGATTTAATGTCTGATCATTAAATCAACCATTAGATAAATCTCAAAAAGAAGCCATTTAATTATTTATTTTTTTATTCTATACAATTATTTATTTTATGGGTTCATGGTCATGATAACACAAATAAATGAATTAATGTTCAAAGGTAGAAAATAAATAAATTATTTCTACATAAATGTTTTATCTGACATGGTTAAATAATTAAGTAACTTCCACTTAATATTAATAGGACATGTAAAGGATAAAACAAGATAAAATTTATGCATAATAAATTAAAAATCCCTCAATTAAATATTAAATTATACTTGGCCTTACATTACTTGACTATAAATGAAACTCAATAGAACTAAGTGTTTGACCAACCCTTATTGGGAAACTTACTTTTATAAGGGGAGTTCTTATGATGGTTTTGGGTTGAATTATCCTTTTTACATCAAGAGGATCATCCCTTGATATACTTGGTGTAATTTGGAGGCAATTTTTTAGGATATCCAATTCAGGATTTCAGGATAACAGAGACCACTAAATGAACCAAGGAGCTACAAGTTTGAAGTTAGAAAAGACATGCATACCTATATACCATCAAGTAGTGTAACCAAACCTTTTTGGGGTTATGTGAAGGGAAATATGAATCCTTTCCACTACAATTTCAGAGAAACTAGACATTATGAGTTAAATGGTGAGGGCTATTGGGACTTGATAAAATAGTGAGAGATTTAATAAAATCAATTAATTTATTATACTCGACCCAATTTGTAATGAGGAAAAGTACTGATAATACACTCTTTTAATTATAGAATAAAATGGAAAGATCATTATCCACATTACCATTATGATAAATATTGAATAAATACAACCTATTAACTTGTGGTAAATTCCAGGAATGGTATAAATGGATTCAGTTTTTGCTACACCCTGAACAAAAATCTTACATGTTGGAATCCTCATTTCTTAATCCACCAACTAAGGAGGCAAGTGACGAAGAGTTCCTAGTCTATGATAAACATATGAATGACATGGTCAACATTAAATGTTTGATGGTTTTATATATGTCCAATGAAATCATGAAGTATCATGAAAACATGTATGCATATAACATGATTGAGCACCTCTATGGTCTTAACTAAGATAGAGCTAGATAGGAATGGTTTGGGATGTACAAGATGATCCTTCAGAAAAATCTTGGAGAGGGTTTCCCAGATGGGCCTCATGTAGTCAAGCTCATTGGATACATTGAAGGCTTATTGGTATTGGAGTTTAAACTCCTTGAATAACTGGGCACTAATCTCATTCTAGTATCACTCCCTCAGAGTTTCTCCAGTATTATTGTTAAATTTTATATGAACAACATTGAGAAGTCAATGTTAGATATTCTTACTCTTCTTCACCAAGTAGATAAGTATATGAATCGTGAAAAGCATTCCATCCTTATGGTGAATAAACAGAAAGGGAAAGCAAAGAGCTTTAAGCCCAAATCTTCTTCATGTCCTTCTAATAAGAGGTAGATCAAGGGGGAAAACTGTACAAGATGTTGTATATTTCTCATGTGGAAAGAAGGGCCACCAAAAGTAAAAATGAACCCATCCAAAGAAGAAAGGGGAAACTTTAGGTGTGTTTGTTATTGAGTGTAATTTATATGTTTCTAAAAATTGGGTATTAGATACAGATTTTTGTGCTCACATATGTATTCAAATATAATAAACAAGTAGATTTAAAAATATTGACTAGGGGGAGGTAGCTCTACAAGAATCCAATGAAGCTAAACATGTTTATGTACCTATTAAGGACTACCACCTCAAAAATTTGACCATAATGATCTTTGTTTTTAAAGGTTTTTATTATGTTCCATATGTTACCAAAATATTTATTTTTGTATATAGGCTTGATACTGATGGATTGATTTTCAAATTTGGGTATAATTTTTTCTAATTTTATAAATATAACATTTTTTATAGTAATAAATATTTAAATAATTGCATTTATGTGTTGTATCACATGAACCATATAATGTAAATCGATAACGATGTTACTTCACATGACTTATACCACACCCAAATTTGGCATCACTAGTTGGTTCATGTAAATGAAAAGTGATTAATTAAATTACATCAAGATGTATATTTAGATTATTTTGAAATAAATCCACTTGGTTCATGTCATGCATGTTTACAAGATAAAATGACTAAATACCCATTTAGTGGGAAAGGTAAAAGAGATTAATAGATTCTTGAATTAGTTAATATTGATGTGTGTGGACCATTTCCTGTTAAATTAAGGGTAAGGTACTCAAACTTCATAACTTTTACTGGAGATTTCAACAGATGTGGATGTGTCTACATAATGAGGTATAAGTCATATTATTTTGATAAATTAAAGGGATACAAGAATGAAGATGAGAACCAGCTTGGTAAGATGATTATGAAACTCCACCCAGATCATTGTGGAGAATATCTTAATCAATACTTCATTGATTATTTATAGGATTTTGGGATCAAATCTAAAATCACTACTTTTTACACACCTCAGCAGAATGATGTAAGAAAAAGGAGGAACCACACCTTGTTGGACTTGGTGAGATCAATGATGAGTCAAGAAAGTCTTCCATTATCCTTTTGGGGATACACATTACAAAGAAAAACACATATACTAAACCAAGTACCAACTAAATTGATAAATGGTATTCTATATGAATTTTGAAGTGGAAAGAAAACCATGTTATCGAATTTTCATGTGTGGGGAAGTGAAGAATTTGTTAAGGACTCTTTAGGTAACAAAATTTCACCCAGAGGAAAAAAGTTTACCTTTATATGATTCCCTAAGGAAACGACGATATATTATCGATATGACCCCTAAAAAATGTTATAGTGGTGAAACACAACATATTAATATATAGGGAGAACATATATAACAAATATAGTGATAATGAGATAGACTTTGATTAAGTCGAGCCTCAAGGAACACAAGATTCAGTATAAGAATAGATTGAATAATGCCCTGTCGAAGAAGATACTATTCCAGAGACACGAGTATTGCATAAGATTACAAGAGATGTTATTGAAATATAATTTTATGGTTTTCTAGTCACTGAGGATGGTGAATCATTTTTACTTTATAATAATTAACCTCTAACCTACATGGAAGCATTAAGTGGCGCATATTTTTTCCAAGTGGAAAGAAGCCTTAAATTCTGAAATGGGTTCCATGTACCAAAACCAAGTCAGGATTTTGGTAGAACCTCTATTATATGTAAAGCCTATTGGATGGAAATGAGTATTAAAGAAAAAACTAGACATATAAGGATAATTAATTACCTATAGGGCATGATTGATTGTACTACTAAAAAATAGGCCTTCGACAGTGCTATACATGTCCTTTATAAGCACAAGAAAAGTGTTGACAATCGGAGTGATATTAAAATACCTAATCTTTTATCAGTGCCAAAAAATTCATGATAAATAGATCCTTTATCGGTGCTAAAAAATCACAAATAAAGGACCCATTTATCAACGCTTATAGAAGCACTAATAAATTTTACCTTTATAATCTCTTTTAAAATTGATGAAAAATGTTTCCATTATCTGCACTTTTAAAATCACTATAAAATGTGTAATTTATTAGATCTTTTAAAATCATTGATCAAGGGCCATACTATAGTGTGCTGCAACAACACACTATAGCACTGGTGCAGTGTGCTGTAACAGCGCACCGCAACACCAAAAACAAACCATATATCAACAAAAACAAGTCCCAATATAAAATTTAAATGAAATTAAATTTACAACACAAATACAAGAAACAAACACTATATTATATACATTTCAAACATTGGTTTATACAATTAAATATATACAATTTATTATATATATTAAAAAACGTCAATGTTTCTTTTTATTTTAATCATGACCCCAACTCATGCTATTGCTGAACAAACCACCCCTACTCGAGAAAAAGAACACACCTATATAAGAAAACAAATCTTATGTTAGTAATAATATAAAGAAATAAATTAAGATAAAGTGTTAATTTTAATAAAATTAATGTCAATTTTAAAGAAAAAGATGCACTTAGAGTAATATCAGTCACACCATGCATCAAATTGAGATACAGATGATTACAACACGTCTCAAATGACTTGTGGATAATTTTATTAAAGTATCCAAATAATCTGAATGTGTTTGATCAGTTTTGAGAACGTCAGTTTTCTTTTTTACTAAAATATTATTTTAAACTGGAAACACACACTTTTGACTCATTATGATCACATCATGTATTAGTTTTACGTGAAACTAATTCCTACATGTCAAAAATTACTTTTAAATCATTTTCCTAAATTATAAAAAAAATAAAAGCATGTTTGATGAGTTTTCAGTGAGTGACACTTTTTGAACTAAAATGTTGATTTTAAACTGATAACAGACACTTTAAACCATACTAGGAACATCATGTATTAGATTAAGGTGTATATGATTTATATACATCAAAAATTACTTATGGATAGTTTTTTTAAAGTATAAAAACAATATGAATGCATTTTCTCAGTTTTGAGCAGGTCAGTTGTCCATTTTACTAAAATTGATGTCAATTTTAAATAAAAACATTCAATTTAAGTAATACCAGTCACACTGTGGGTTTTATTGAGGTATGGTTGATTCCTACACATCTCAAATGACTTATGGATCTTTTTTATAATGTATCAAAACAATCTGAATGCGTTTTCTTTATTTTGAGTATGCTAGTTTTCTCTTTTACTAAAATGTAATTTTAAATTGGAAACACACACTTTTGACTCATTCCAATCACATCATGTATCATTTTGATTTGAAACTTATTCTTACACATCAAAAATGTCTTATGATCTGTTTTCATAAATTATCATGAAAATACAAGCATGTTTGATCATTTTTCAATGAGTGACACTTTTTGAACTAAAATAAAGATTTAAAACTATTAACAGACACTTTAAGTCATATCAAGAACATCATGTATCATATTTAGGTCCATCAGATCCATACACATCAACAATTACTTATGGATCATTTTTTAAAGTAAAAAAACAATTTGAAAGTGTTTTCTCAGTTTTGAGTAGGTTAGTTTTCCATTTTACTAAAATTGATGAAAATTATAAATAAAAATATTCACTTTGAGTAATATCGGTCCTATTGTTGGTCGGATTTAAGTGTGGATAATTCCTACACATCTCAAATGACTTATGGATATTTTTTATAAAGTATCAAAACAATTGGAATGTGTTTTCTCAGTTTTGAGTATGTTAGTTGTCTTTTTTACTAAAATGTTATTTTAAACTAGAAACATGTAATTTTGAATCTTTAAATAACATAATGTATTGGTTTTATGTGAAAACAATTACTACACATAATAAATTAATTATGATTAATTTTACTAAATTAAAATTATTTAGAAAATTTTTGCATGTTTGATCGGTTTTCAATGAGTGACACTTTTGGAACTAAAATGTCGATTTTAAACTGATAACGGACACTCTCAGTCATACCGGGCACATCATGAATCATATTAAGATTTGAATGATCTATAAACATAAAAAAAGACTTATGGATTATTTTTTAAAAGTTTCAAAACAATCTGAATGTGGTTTCTTGGTTTTGAGTAGGTCAGTTGTCCATTTTATTAAAATTGATGCCAATTTTAAATAAAAATGCGCACTTTGAGTCATACTGGTCACAAAGTGGGTTAGATTTAGGTGAGTCTGATTCATAAAAATATAAAATTACCTATGGATAATTTTCCTAAAGTATCAAAATATTATGAATTTATTTTCACATTTGTGAGTATTTTACTTGTCTTTTTTACTAAAATGTTATTTTAAACTGGAAACACGTAGTTTAACTCATTAAAATCACACAGTGTATCTGTTTGATGTTGAAATAGCTCATATTTTCATATTTATACATATGTTTTTAAATTATTTAATACCTTAAAATTAACCAATTCAATCTTCTTTGGATAATTTTATGTTTTTTGGTGAGTTTTAAACTTAAATGTGAAAAGTGTTTAATTCTGTACATTAAACAGTTTTATGTTACCTCTATATTTCGAACATAACTCCTAAAATTTTCATCCAATTTACATGATTAATTTTTTTGTAGGATGAAATTATTTGTGGACTACAAATAAATATTTAGTACCCAAATCCAATTCGAACTCCAAGAGGCCAAAACGAATCGGTCAATGTGAAAAATTATTCTGGCCGACAGAATGGACATTAATTCATTCAATGATCCATATCTCGAGATACCGACCACAAAATTGGGTTCTTCTAGCTGGGTCAGAAATACAACTCGATAAGGAATGTTCACATTAAATTTCATGCAGAAAGGATTTCATATAGGTCGGCCTTCAACTGGTCAAAGTATGGTTGGTGGAATAGTGATTGGCGGCTAGAAAAAGTCAGGTATAATAATTAGACAATAACTCATTCCAAACTACTCAAAATTCCTTGAAACTTCGTGGGTATATGTAAAAATCCATTCCTCGCCTCATATAATAAGGGACCTCAAACTAATTCGATGAGATGGTGGGATAAATGAAGCTGAACTTCTAGAGGAAAGAATCTTGATGAGAAAATTTTGTTCCTTATTTTCACTATTTCCTTCTTATTTTTGTATTGCCTTAATCTTACCCATTACTCTCAATTACCCTTACCATGGTGGGTTAAACATATGAGGTGATTGGTGAGGGAAGGTTTTATATTTTTAATTCTTTGATTTCTTACATTTGATTGAATAAAAACACTCTCTCTTTTGTGAAGTTGTTTTCAAATTCTAAAAACAGTATTTATTATCTTAGGCAGTCGTATTCGATTTTCTTTTTTGTTGTTATTATTTCTTTGATAAATGATCATTTTTCTCCCTCCATTAGGTTCTAGTCGATATTATATAGAATAATATTGGGGTTTAGTGGTGAAGTAAATAGCGATCACTGGTACATGTGGGAGGGGTGGTGAATATTCATAATTATTTAGGATAAACAATACCCGATTAGGAATTACCTAAGATAATTGGGGGTATTAACTAAAACATTATCACACAATGAAATAAGTGTATAGAAAACTAGAATTTTCTTAAACCATTTAACCAAATAAGTGAGTTGAAGTAATTATGGAATCTTACATAAATCAAATTAGTAGAATAGGATTGAATAAAATGGAACAAGGATAGTATTGAAATTATAAAACTGACCCCGACTTGATCACCAATATCATAAAATAGTTTTTAAATCAATTTCATTCAATATTTTTCTTGAATCTCTTCCTTAATTTTTTATTTTGTTCTGTTTCTATCATTGATTTCAAAACCAAAAATTTTCAAAAACACTTATCTTTTTCTCTAATTAAAAAGTGACAAACTATTTTGTTTTCACTCCTCATCGGAAGACATACTAGGTTAAACATTATACTATATTTTAACTTAGTAAATAATTTTTTTCCACACCCCATGATAGGCACGTATCAAAACTTGGCATCGTTTCTGGGGAGGAAGTGCCTCAAAACCCAAAAACTAAAAAAACTTTCTTGAATGACATGTAGTTTAAATAACCCTTTAATTGAATTTGATCCTGAAATTGATCTTACAATAACCCAATTGAGAAAAAAAAATTCAAATAGAGTTTGAAGAAATACACCTCACGGATTCAAGTGATACTTTCGGTGATCACTCTGAACCTACAATAATGGCTAATAATCCCAACCAAACTCTGCGTGATCTTTGCACACCTCAATTTTCTAATCAAAATAACTAACTCGCTATCCCTAACATAGAAAATGATTTTGAACTATGCATTAATATGATTTGTAACGTCCCGGTTCCGGGTGCCACGCAACGGGTGCCCCGAACCCAGTTCGCCATAAGACCTCAAGCGCATTTCCCCAAACGCCAGAGGTTGCCGACTAGCAGCGAGGGCCCAGGTCTGATAGTGTGGAAACTATGCCCTCATTTATCAAAGTGTAACGCAGCAGAATATAAATTAAAACATACAACATAGAGTGGAAGCAGTATACCATGCTCATTTAAAGTCAACAAGTGCAGTAAAAGATAACCAACCAGATATATATAGATATGATGCAACATGTCTCTATTATATGAAAACAACAAGAACATGTTATATATCAGTACAGTACAACAAAATATAGAGTACAGCGGAACAAAAAAATAGCTGGCAGCGGCATCGTGAGCCTAGGCTCGGTCCCATGCCCTCCTACTCCATAACAACAGTCAAGTACCTGTATAGGTACCCTTTCCCCTATCCACACCTGTAGAAACATAATCTGTGTAGGCCGAAAAGCGTGACCCAAATAGGGTGTGAGAAATATATCTCAGTAGGAACCCACCAAAGGCACGTTCCCAACTGCGTGTAAGCATGTAACAACAGGGTGTAGTAGGAAAATGAAATAAAGTAAGAAGTACTCAAAAGTAACTAACTTAACAGTCAAATTTCCATTTTATTATTCATTTAATCCATTTAATTTGGTAACATTTTTGTGCTCAACAGCACCAAGACCTCAGGCCAACCAGTATCTTGCCCTCAGGCTAATATAGTGAACCACGCCCTCAGGCTTTCCCTCAGGATATACAGAATCCAACCCATAGGTATTTCCCTCAGGCGTAACCAAAATTTCCCTCAGGTGTAGGAAGTTTCGCTCTCAGGTACAGAAGTCAAGACCTCAGGCACAAAAGGTTTCCATCAGGCAAAATAGGACGATGCCCTCAGGCTAATACAGTCACGCCCTCAGGCTATAGTAAACACCTCCCTCAAGAATAAGTAATTGGGTCATTCCCAACATGTAAACAAGAAGTAAATAAGCAATTCCTCTCAAGGCAATTCTACAATTACTACTTTAAAGGCATACCCTCGGGTATCCTGGCCAAATGGCTAAACAGTGTAACACACCCCCAGGGTGGTTCCAGATCCAAGAAACGATCCCAACCAACATTTTAATATCATATTTAAATACCTAATCAATTCTAGGTGTTTAAATATAGCTACGACCTCATCCACATGACACCCCAACATGGGTTCGTGGCACAAAAACGCACAAAACACACGACAGTTGAAAAAAACACCAAGCCACCTACCTTTAATGCCAACGAACGTTATACGTAAATGTCAGTTCCAGAAATTCCCAAGAACAATGTAGATCTGATGAAGAAGAAAACCCATTCAAACGTAAATAAATTTCACTTGGGAAAGAATTGGTAAGAACGGCTTAAGGAGAAGAAAGGGATTACCCACACAGTTCCAACGAGATCGTCCGAGGCGGAATCGGATTCCAGACGAAAACTCGGTGGATCTTCAAAGGTTCGGCCTCCTCCTTTGGCTCCAAAATGGCTCAAATGCCTCCTCTTCCAAATAAGGAGGCTACTTCCTGTTTTAAGCCGAAAAAACAAAGTACACGACGTGTACTTCCGAGTACACGGCGTGTACTCCCTTCATTTAACTGTTCCTCTGGCGGCACCGCGACACTGTTCATCTGTCGACATGAGTACACGACATGTACTCCTGAGTACACGGCATGTACTGCCACCCAGCTGGTGGCTACTCTACCGCCTTACTGTTTAGGCATGTCGACTGACTACACAGCGTGTAAAGGACCACTACACGACATGTAGTCGGTTCCTACACCCTTCGTCGCCGACACAGCTACATGCCCCGTGTACCCATCCCACACAGCCAAAAGTACACGGCGTGTGGAAAAGTACACGGTGTGTAGTTCCAAAATTTAGGATTTTCCCCATTTTCCATATTTTCTCAAAAACACTTAAGGAAAAGAGAAAAGAATAATTCCATACCTCGAACTAAGAACCGGGTTCTTACAAACTTCCCCCCTTATAGAAATTCGTCCCCAAATTACCCTTCCAAGGGTGGTGAAGATATAGCTGTGAATAACTCCATCCACTGAGCACATACGTCAGCATCCCGCTCCCAGGTTTTGTCCTGCACTCGACCATGCTGTCATATCACCTGTACGAGAGGAACTGACCAGTCTTGGAGAATCTTCATGCACCTGTCAACGATACGAATCAGATTCTCCTCAAAGGTCACATCTACTTCTAGGTCAACCTCCTTAGGATGAAAGACGTGAGATGGGTCTGAATGATAGCGGCGCAATTGAGATACATGGAAGAGGTCGTGCATGGCTCGGTACCACTGCGGTAACTGCAACCGATAGGCGACCAGCCCGACTCTCTCCAGAATCTCAAATGGCCCCACATACCTCGGTGAAAGCTTACCTTGTCTCCTGATACGCTTGTGTCCCAGCCTTGGTGAAACACGCAAGAAAACCTGATCCCCGACCATGAACTCCAAAGGTCATCTGCGGCGATCAGCATAAGATTTCGGATGAGACTGTGCAGTAGCCATCCGCTTCTGAATCAACTGGACCTGCTCAGATGTCTCCTGCACGAGCTGTGGCCCCAGTAAAGCTACCTCACCTGACTTTAACCAGCACAGAGGTGAATGGAATGGCCTACCATATAAAGCCTCCTATGGTGCCATCTTAATAGTCTCCTAAAATCTATTGTTATAGGCAAACTAGACTAAGGATATGTGTTTCTCCCAAGAGTCCCCAAACTCTAGGACACATGCATGCAACATGTCCTCTAGCACCTGTATCGTATGCTCTGACTGGCCATCTGTCTGAGGGTGGTATGTTGTGCTCAGAAGCACCTGTGTACCCAGTTCCCTCTGAAAACTCTTCCAGAAATGAGATGTAAAGCGGGCGTCCCTATCTGAAACGATAGAACAAGAGAGCCCATAAAGACGGACGATCTCTCAGATATACAGCCTTCCGAGCTCGTCAACACCGAAGGTCTCCTCAATCGGAAAGAAGTGAGCTAACTTCGTGATTCTATTCACAAAAACCCACATGGCGTCATTACCACGAGGTGACCTTGGAAAACCAGTCACGAAATCCATCAGTACATCATCCCATTTCCACTCGAGATGGGAAACTGCTTGTAATGGCCCGGGTTTTTGGGGTCCATTACTTTGTGAAAATCTCGTTTTGGGTTTTCTATTTTGGGAATCACGGTGGTGTAGGCCTACCGTTAGCTCGGTATACCGGTGGCCGCAGCCTACTGGTAGCTCTGTCTACCGGTAGTTCGGCCTACCGATAGCTACGGCCTACCGGTAGCTTGGCCTACCGGTAGCTGCTGCCTACCGGTAGCTGCAGCCTACCGGTAGCTCGGCCTACCGGTAGCTACAGCCTAGCTCGGCCTACCGGTAGCTGCAGCCTACCGATAGCTCCACCTACCGGTAGCTGCAGCCAACCGGTATCTCGGCCTACTGGTGGCTCTGGCCTACCCCACGGGTTATTTTCCAGTAGCGCTCCCTTTTGCGCAAATAAGGTTTTAAACCCTATTCTGACTCGTTTAAGCGTGTTTTAAAGACCCGTAACGCGCATAACAGTTTTAATTAAATACTTAATCAATTCATGAGTCTTTTTAAACCACCCGACCCACTTTAATGACAAGTGGAGCCGCGTGGTCAACCCACGACCCCCACGCCTTACGCGGTTACGCGTTCTCACCTCAACCGTCAGCGGATCTTATAAACTAAGGGTTAACCGTGGTTTCTCCTTTCCTAGATTGTGGCTTTTCACAAACATCTTCTGGTGCATTGAGTGCATTGTTATCCGTAAAGTTCCGCGCCCGGCCTAAGCACTGATAGACGAAGCAATTTTCGTTCAGGCGAGCCGAATCACTATCTGTGAACTTCCTCCCCTGGCCTCAGTGTAGATCGTTGATCCAAAAAGTATGGAATTTTCTCCTTTGCCTCTATGTTTTGTGTATCATGCGGGGTGGGCGTGCTTTCTTTTCCGTAGAATTGGATAAACCAGACCAAATTAAAGATAATGAACGAATTCTATAAAGAAATAAGGGGGGTTGTGATTGTTGATGTTGTCTTATATTTTGATGTTGTTTTTTTATGACCATCTTGTTGAGTTGTGCCGGATTATGCCTTCTGAAAACCGAGGCCGTTGGTGGTCGTTGTTTGTGCACTAATTAACCCCTACTGATGTTTTAAATGGATTGTTTTGGTTGTAAACTCCTACTGTGAAAACGTAAATTGGTTAATCACGCATACCCGGCTGAATAAATTGAAATCATCAGGATCAATCCCTTCTGTGCTAACCTCGGTTAAATGGAATTGAAATCATGGAACATGTAAAATCTTTTAAATATGAAGATACAGACTTGGCCTGGCTTAGTGTTGGTGGCAGTGTTTTGGTGGTTTTCTCTACGAGTCGATTACTGGAGATGTGGGAGGGGATGGGATCCCCTGTTCTTTTATACCCTCGGTGTTTGTGTGAAATTGGGGGATGAGATCTCCTGTTGCTATGGATTCGGTGGTTGTGAGTTTTAAGACAGAATGGGATACTTGTTTATATCACGAATTGGGGTGGAATCCTTTGTTATTGAGAACCAGGTATGGGTGTTATGGTTGTTGCTTGATTTTTTACCTTCCTGGACTTAAGCCTATGCCTACTAGTTGCCCATTAGTGCTTAAACATAAACTTTATTGCTGAACGTGAAATAAGAAAGGGGACAAATGGGTTGTTAACGTGAGTCGTGACTTAGACTTGAGTGTTATTGTGATCTGTAGGCTGTCTGAAGAAAAACCTATCTTGGGTGAGTTCTTGTTACCTATATATATATATACTTGTAGCGTTGTGTTTCTTATTCACGCCCCACCCAAGTTGAGCACTTAGTGCCGAACACCCCCATTTCATGGGGGAGGGTGTTTTTTCCAACACTATTCTTAGTGGCTGGTTATTAGCACCTTTTCTGCTCCCTTTCCCGGATAGCCCAAGTATCTTTGGGTAGACTGTGATGGCCTGAGGTCCATTATTGGCCCAAGAACCTTCAGGCGGGGTGGTGTGGTGGTTGACCAGGTGTGTGCGGTAGGTGGTTTCCCAAGTGTCTTCGGGATGAGACCCAGGTGTTTTCGGGCGTGGCAGTGAATTTTCTGGCCCAGGTGTCTTCGGGCGTGGGGGTGGTTGTTCTGGCCTAGGTATTTGCAGGCGTGGTTACGTGTGATAGTTGTGGCCCAGGTGTGTCTGGGCGGGATTCAGTAGTGGGACTGCGTGTGGTTGTGGCCCAGGTGTGTGCGGGCAGGTGTGGCAGTGGGACTGGCGTGAGAATGGCGGGATTGGTCTGATGCATAGGATGTCTCAATAACTAGTGGGAAAGTGACGCGGGGTACCCAAACATCGATGTGCTCTTAATATATATATTACTTGACTTGCCTTATTTGGGTAGTGTTCCTTGGTGAGGCCTGGGGTGGATAGTTTACCTTGATAGGTGTTTGGTTTATTCCTTTTCTCACGGGACTTTAGTATGTTCCCCCACTTGTGCATGAGAGTCTTTGGTTTTCCTTACTGAGTGTACTTTTATTCTCACCCTGTGTATATAAAATTGCTTTCAGGTTTCCAGGAGGAGTTCGGGGATCGAGCAGGACCGTACTAGCTCGGACCTTTGGGGCAGTTGCAGTTGCTGTTTTTTTTCTTTGGTACTTACCTTTGTAGTCTCCCTTTGTACTTTGTGGCTTTACTTTTAGAACATGCATGTGGGAATGGTTTATTTATTTTGGTTTTTCTTTCCTTTTTCCTTGGTGTTGTTGAGTTTCATCATCTCATCTCTCGATCTTATAAAACAAAAAGGGGTAATGCCTTCCATTTGTGACAAATTTCTATACCCTTGGTGCTAGTCGCCACTCCGGGACCTATTGAATGCGGGTCTCGGAGGTCATTATCTCTCCTTCAAATTAAAGAAGGAAGGGCCTGACAATCTACTGACCCTTCCCTCCTTTTGGTGAAGGCGGGTCGTGACAGAATGGTATCAAAGGAGGTTGAGAGATAGGATGGAGTCTGGAGTTAGGCATAGTGAGGATTGCATGGGATGGTAAGGCAACAATGTTGGGTGACCTTGGCGCGTGAATTAGGCCAGGGAAGACTGGCTAGGACATGGGATTTTAGGGCCCCCCGTGATCCGATGCAAGGACTATGGACCTACCAAACGACCAAGTGAGGCCACACTGATTGCAGGGTAGAGACCCTAGGAAAGGTAAATGCATCATAAATGACTTGTGTTCTTGTATTTCTGGGATTTCTTGGGGATTAAGAATGAATCAAAAAAAATTTAAGAAGTTTTAAGAACAATTTTCTGCACTACTTGGGCTTAGGCATTCCTTGTTTACCTTGCAGCTATGGCACCTGGAAGGCGACCACGTGTGGTACAGGCGATCGAGGCCCTGGAGACTACTTTGGACGATCGGCAGAGAGCTGATCGAGAGGAAGAGGACGACCGGTGGCAGAAGACTCTTCGAGCCTTCCAGCGACAGGCCCTCGAGAAGTATGAGGGAAGCACCTCCGATATGAAGATGGAAGGCTGGTTAGAGGATCTAGTTATAGCCTTAGGCCTAATTTGGGCCCCGACCGAGTACTGGGTTCCTCTGGCTGTTAGCCATATATGGGGAGCAGCACGTCAGTGGTGGATGCTCTACCTGGGGGAGAGGAGAGATTCTGAGGTGGCTTGGGTGGATTTTGAGAAGGAGTTTCAGGTGGAATTCCTCTCCTCGGCGATGAAGGTGGAAAAGAGGTAGGAACTACTCTCCCTCCAGCAGGGGAGTATGTCCGTGAGGGAGCTATGGATCAAGTTCAAGGACCTCCTACGTTTTTCTCCAGACCTCTTTCCCGATGAGGAGTCTCAGGCAAGACGTTTAGAGGAGGCACTCCGACCCTCCCTCCAGTATGTTGTTACCCCCTTTACCCTGCCGACGTACTTGGAGGTCCAGAAGAAGGCCGAAGTGGTGGAGAGGATGCATGCTCTAGTAGGAGTGTAGAGAGAGGGGATCTAGCTGGGACCATCAAAGGGGAAGGCCGTCAGCACCAGGCCTCCAGCATCAGGACCCTCTAGGTTCCGACCCGCAGGGAGCAGGGCGCAGCAGTTTCAGTTTCGATCCCCCGGCCCTCGCCCTTTTCCTACGGGCCCGGGACCGCGGTGCTTCATCTGTGGGAGCCCTGTGCATCTCCAGAGTCAGTGCCCCGACTGGGTGCAGTACAGCAGTGGCAGTCATCCCCAGCACCCACCCCAGCAGCAACTTCCAGCCAGACCTTTCCAGTAGCAGCAGCAGGGACAGCGAGCTCTCGCTCCTCCAAGGGCAGACGTAGGAGAAGGAGGCTGACCTCAGGACGCTCCACAGGGACCTCGACCAGGGCGTGGTCGGGGAGGTGGCCGACAGCCTAGGGGCAGGGGAGCTGGGCGTGGACAGTTGCACGCCACAGAGGCAGCAGTTCCAGCAGGGCCAGAGGTTGTTCGAGGTATGATCAGTCTGTTTAGCACTCTTGCTTATGCTTTGTTCGATACCGGAGCTTTGCACTCCTTTGTTGCACCCAGTATAGCCCGTGCCTTGGGTCTAGATGCCGAGAGACTTCCATTTCCCTTGGTGTTGATCACACTAGTCGGAGGTTAGACTGACTTTTTGTTCGTTTGTCGGGGATGTAGACTGATGTTAGGGCCACATCAGTCGGTTAGGGATCTTCTTCTTATACAGATTCAGACATACGATGTCATCCTAGGCATCGACTGGCTATTTTCTGTGTGTGCCGTCATCGACTGTTTTCGAAGAAGGGTGGTGTTCTCAGACTTGGACAGCCGGCATGTTACCTTCACCTATGAGCGGAGCAGTCCGAAGGGAAACAGGAGAGAGGAACCTCTCCTCTCCTTGTGGACCGAGCTGACAGTGGAATCAGTAGATGCTGAAATGGTGGAAGTGCCAGAAATCACCCGTGAGTTTATGGACATCTTTCCTGAGGAGGTGACGACTCTACCCCCTCAACGTGATATCGAGTTCGGAATAGACCTGCAGCCCGGCGCTCGTCCAATCTCAATGGCTCTTTACCGGATGACACCTTTGGAGCTACGAGAGTTGCGGTTATAGATTGACGATATGATGAAGAGGGGTTATGTTCGCCCGAGTGCGTCACTGTGGGGTGCTATGATCTTTTTTTCAAAGAAGGCAGATGGTGGTCTTATATTGTGCATAGAATACAGGAGGCTGAATCAGGTGATGATCAAGAATTGCTACCCTCTTCCAAGGATAGATGATCTTTTTGACCAGCTGAAAGGGGCAGGATGGTTCTCCAAGATCGACCTGCGGTCTGGGTACCACCAGTTGAGGGTGAAAGAGAGCGACATCCCGAAGACAGCGTTCAGATGTAGGTATGGACACTTCGAGTCTGTAGTCATGCCCTTCGGTGTTACGAACGCCACGGCTGTGTTCATGGGGCTCATGAACTCCATCTTCCAGGAGTACCTGGATCGGTTTGTGGTTGTGTTCATCGACGACATCCTGGTCTACTCTAGATCAGAGGAGGACCATGCAGATCACCTGAGGACAGTTTTGGAGGTCCTCCGACAGCACCAGCTCTATGGGAAGTTGTCAAAATGCACATTCTGGACACGAGAAGTGCACTTCCTCGGGCACGTGGTGTCCGAGCAGGGGGTAGCGGTGGACCCGTCAAAGGTTGAGGCAGTCATTTCTTGGGCAGCACCCAAGAATGTGGCAGAGGTCCGTAGTTTCCTTGGGCTGGAAGGTTACTACTGGAGATTCGTACCCAACTTCTCCCGAGTTGCAGCCCCTTTGACGGCTCTGACCAAGAAGGACCAGGCTTTCGTATGGAGTGAGCAGTGCCAGTCAGGCTTCAACTATCTGAAGGAGAAGTTGGTCAGTGCCCCAGTGTTGATATTACCAAAAGAAGGGGTGGCCTATGAGGTATTCTGTGATGCTTCAAGACAGGGCCTGGGATGCGTGTTGATGCAACGACAAGGGGTGATCTCTTATGGGTCCAGGCAGTTGTGTTCCCATGAGCGTAATTACGCCACCCACGACCTGGAGCTTGCAGCGGTCGTTTTTTCGCTAAAGTTATGGCGGAACTACCTCATCAGGGAATGCTTTGTGGTCTTCACGGATCACAAAATCTTGAGGTATATATTCTCCCAGCAGGACTTAAACTTGCGACAGTGGAGATGGGTGGAGTTCCTCCAGGATTAAGACTTCGAGATCTCTTATACTGAGGGCAAGGGCAACGTGGTGGCCGATGCCTTGAGCAGGAGGATTCAGAAGGATGCAGTCTGAGAGTCGGCAGATGCCTAGAAGGCAATGGAGGAGTTGGACGCCTTACACCTGGATGCGAAGATGGATAGTGGCAGAGGCCGCCTATATCAGATGATAGTACAGTCATCTCTGTTTCGACAGGTGGAGGAGTCTCAGTGGGGAGGCCTGGAGTGCGAAGTGATGCGTGACCGGGTTGACCAGGGCAATGCTCCGGAAGGATGGACATAGGATGGTTAGAACCGGATGTTTTTTAAGAAAAGGTTGTTTGTTCCAGGAGTGATGCGCGGCAAGGTTCTCAGTGAGTTCCAAAACTCACCCCTGGTGGTACACCCAGGAGTTTTCAAGATGTACCAGGGTTTGAAGAGGCAGTTTTGGTGGCCCGGAGTTAAGTGAGCGGTGGCAGAGTTTGTGGCCAAGTGCTTAGTGTGTCAGCAAGTGAAGGTGGAACACCGAGTTCCAGGCGGCCTACTGCAGCCCCTAGATGTCCCCGAGTGGAAGTGGGATTACATCTCGATGGATTTCTTCACGGGACTACCCAAAGTCCAAGGAGGTTACGACGCCATCTAGGTGGTAGTGGACAGGTTGACGAAATCGTCTCACTTTCTGGCAATCAGGGAGTCGAGTACTATGGACGCTTTGGCACGAAAGTACGTGGATGAGGCGGTGCGGTTGCATGGAGTTCCAAGGTCTATAGTCTCGGATAGGGATGCACGGTTTACCTCGCGAGTCTGGAGAGTATTGCAGTATGCGTTTCGCACCCAGTTACGCCTTAGCACTTCTTTCCATCCCCAGACAGATGAAAAAACAGAGCGCACCATCCAGACCTTGGAGGATATGCTACGGGCATGTGTTCTAGACTCAGGAGGATCATGGGTGCGACACCTGCCCCTGGTAGAGTTCGCTTACAATAATATATATCACTATACCATTGGCATGGACCCATTTGAAGCCCTGTATGGGAGGCCATGCCGTTCACCTATGTGTTGGTCCGAAGTAGGAGAGGCAGGCATCCTTGGCCCGGAGGTGGTGCAGAACACAACAGAGAAGATTCAGCTCATACGGGAAAGGATGAAGGTGGCCCAGGACTGACAGAAGTCATATGATGATACCAGGAGGAGGCCCTTGGAGTTTTAGGTTGGGGACCACGTGTTCTTGAAGGTCTCCCCTCGGCGTGGGCAGCGGAGGTTCGACAAGGGGAGTAAGCTTTCCCCTAGGTTCATTGGACCCTTCAAAGTATTACAGCGGGTCGGCGAGGTGGCTTACCAGCTAGCATTTCCACCGCCGCCACTAAGGATACATGGTGTCTTCCATGTGTCCCAGATCCGTCGGTATCTGCACGACGATTCACACGTCCTCAATTGGGGTGAGCTGGACATCGAGGACGACGTGACCTTTGTGGAGAGGCCAGTGATGATCGAGGATTGCAAGGAGAAGGTGCTTCGTGGGCGAACCATTCCCTTGGTTCACGTGTTGTGGAGATATGGTGGGCTTGAGGAGAGTACGTGGGAGAGGGAAGCACAGATGCGTACCCAGTACTCAGAGTTGTTTTAAGTTTTGTTCCTTGTTGTACCTGTTGTGATAGAACGTTTTGTCTTTTGTCTATGAAAGGTACTGGTTTTTCTTCCTCTGGATGTGTGTGAAAAGCCCTGGCTATGGGGGAGGATAGAACCCGACCCCTAATCAATACGTATTAAGGTGGATGCAATTAAACCCGTGCGGGCGAGTCAATGCCGCCCAAAGAGGATAATATCTTGACATGGGGGGAGGAGACTCCCCAACCCACATGCCTGGGCAGTTCGGCATGGTATGTTGCTTGGTTCTTGGTAGGGAAATGTTTTAGTTAGCATGGGTTCTCTCCTAAGAGGTATCTTCCGAGGTGGTTGTTCGGACCCTCTCTTCCCTTCTGGTTTGTTTTGATTCTCGAGGACGAGAATCGTTTAAGAGGTATCTAATGTAATGGCCCGGGTTTTTGGGGTCCATTACATTGTGAAAATCTCGTTTTGGGTTTTCTGGTTTGGGAATCACGATGGTGTAGGCCAACCGGTAGCTCGGTCTACCAGTGGCTGCAGCCTACCAATAGATCTGTATACCGGTAGTTCGGCCTACCGGTAGCTGCGGCCTACCGGTAGCTCGGCCTACCGGTAGTTGCCGCCTACCGGTAGCTGCAGCCTGCCGGTAGCTCGGCCTACCGGTAGCTGCAGCCTACCGGTAGCTCGACCTACCGGTAGCTTCATCTACCGGTAGCTTGGCCTACCGGTAGCTGCATCCCACCGGTAGCTCGGCCTACCGGTGGCTGCACCCAACAAGTAGCTCCGCTACCGGTGGCTCTGGCCTACCCCGTGGGTTATTTTCCAGTAGCGCTCCCTTTTGCACAAATAGGGTTTTAAACCCTATTCTGACTTGTTTAAGCGTGTTTTAAAGACCCGTAACGTGCATAACAGTTTTAATTAAATACTTAATCAATTTGTGAGTCTGTTTAAACCACCCGAACCCCTTTAATGATGAGTGGAGCCGCGTGGTCAACCCACTACCCCCACGCCTTACGCGGTTACGCATTCTCACCTCAACCGTTGGCGGCTCTTATAAACTAAGGGTTAGCCGTGGTTTCTCTTTTCCTCGATCATGGATTTTCACAAACAGCTTCTGGTGCATCGGGCGCATCATTATCCGTAAAGTTCCGTGCCTGTCCTAAGCACTAATAGACGAAGCAATTTTCGTTCAGGGGAGCTGAATCGCTATCTGTGAACTTCCTCCTCCGGCCTCAGCGTAGATCGTTGATCCAACAAGTAGGTAAATTTCTCCTTTGCCTCTCTGTTTTCTGTATCATGCGGGGTGGGCGTGCTTTCGTTTCTGTAGAATTGGATAAACCAGACCAAATTAAAGATAATGAACGAATTCTATAAAGAAAGAAGAGGGGGCTGTGATCGTTGATTCTATATTATATTTTGATGTTGCTTCTCTTATGACCATCTTGTTGAGTTGTGTCCGCTTATGCCTTCTGAAAATCGAGGTCGTTGGTGGTCGTTGTTTGTGCACTAATGAACCCATGCTGATGTTTTAAATGGCTTGTTGTGGTTGTAAACTCCTGCTGTGAAAACGTAAATTGGTTAATCACGCATACCAGGCTGAATAAATTGAAAGCACCAGGATCAATCCCTTCTGTGCTAACCCCGGTTAAATGGAATTGAAATCATGGAACGTGTAAAATCTTTTAAATCTGAAGATACAGACTTGGCCTGGCTTAGTGTTGGTGGCAGTGTTTTGGTGGTTTTCTCTACGTGTCGATTGCTGGAGATGTGGGAGGGGATGGGATCCCCTGTTCTTTTATACCCTTGGTGGTTGTGTGAAATAGGGGGATGGGATCTCATGTTGGTATGGATTCGGTGGTTGTGAGTTTTAAGATAGAATGGTATACTTGTTTATATCAAGAATTGGGGTGGAATCCTCTGTTGTTGAGAATCGGGTATGGGCGTTATGGTTGTTGCTTGATTGTTTACCTTCCTGGACTTATGCCTATGCCTAATAGTTGACTAGTAGTGCTTAAACATAAACTTTATTGCAGAATGTGAAATAAGAAAGGGGAAAAATGGGTTGTTAGCGTGAGTCGTGACTCGGACTTGAGTGATGTTGTGATCTGTAGGCTGTCTGAAGAAAAACCTAGCTTGGGTGAGTGCTTGTTACCTATATATATATACTTGTAGCTTTGTTTTTATTATTCGCGCCCCACCCAAGTTGATCACTTAGTGCCGAACACCCCCATTTCATGGGGGAGGGTGTTTTTCCCAACACTATTCTTAGTGGCTGGTTATTAGCTCCATTTCTTCTCCCTTTCCCGGATAGCCCAAGTATCTTCGGGTAGGTTGTGATGGCCTGAGGTCCATTATTGGCCCAAGAACCTTCGAGTGGGGTGGTGTGGTGGTTGAACATGTGTGTGCGGAAGGTGGTTTTCCAAGTGTCTTCGGGATGAGGCCCAGGTGTTTTCGGGCATGGCAGTGGATTTTCTGGCCCAGGTGTCTTTGGGCATGGGGGTGGTTGTTCTGGCCTAGGTGTTTGCAGGCGTGGTTATGTGTGATAGTTGTGGCCCAGGTGTATGCGGGCGGGATTCGGTAGTGGGACTGCGTATGGTTGTGGCCCAGGTGTGTGCAGGCAGGTGTGGCAGTGAGACTGCGGTGAGAATGGATGGATTGGTCCGATGCATAGGATGTCTCAATAACCAGTGGGAAAGTGACGTGGGGTACCCAAACATCGATGTGCTCTTAATATATATATTAATTGACTTGCGTTATTTGGGGAGTGTGCCTTGGTGAAGCCTGTGGTGGATATTTTACCTTGATAGGTGTTTGGTTTATTCCTTCTCTCACGGGACTTTAGTACGTTCCCCCACTTGTGCACGAGAGTCTTTGGTTTTCCCTACTGAGTGTACTTGTATGCTCACCCTACGTGTATAAAATTTCTTTCAGGTTTCTAGGAGGACTTCGGGGATTGAGCAGTACTATACTAGCTCAGACCTTTGGGGCAGTTGCAGTTGTTGTTTTTTTTTGGTACTTACCTTTGTAGTCGCCCTTTGTACTTTGTGGCTTTACTTTTAGAACATGCATGTGGGAATGGTTTATTTATTTTGGTTTTACTTTCATTTTTCCTTGGTGTTGTTGAGTTTCATCATATCATCTCTCGATCTTATAAAACAAAAAGGGGTAATGCCTTCCATTTGTGAGGAATTTCTATACCCTTGGTGCTAGTCGCCACTCTGGGACCTATTGAAGGCGGGTCTCGGGGGTCATTATCTCTCCTTCAACTTAAAGAAGGAAGGGCCTGGCAATCTGCTGACCCTTCCCTCCTTTTGGTGAAGGCGGGTCGTGACACTACTGTAACAGCCCAACCAGTCTCTGATGCTCTGCCTTCACCTGCTAACAGGTGCAACACCTCGTAACAAAACCAGTTATCTCTATCTTCATTCCTGACCACTAGTTCTGATGCCTCAAGTCAAGGTAAATCTTGGTAACCCCGAGATGAACTGCCCAAGATGAAGCATGAAACTTTCGCTTCAGCTCCTCACATATATCCCCTGGAACCCACACTCTTCCATGGAAATGCAGAACTTCATCATCGCCTATCATCCAACTAGGAGGAGGGTCCTCACTTGCCACCAACTTCCGTAGAACTAGGCCTTCAGAATCTGATAGTTGTCTCATCCTCACTCTATCCAGGAGGGTAGAAGTCATAGCTAAAGATGAAAGATAGGTTTCCCCTTGACTGTCGTGCACCTCCAAATACATCTCAGAGAACAAAACCATAAGCTTCCACTCACCACTGGCCTCTAGAACTGCCTGTATCTGAGTCTTCCTGCTCAGTGCATCAGCTACTGCATTACCTTTACCAGGTGTATAGGAAAGCTCAAAATCGAAGGACTGTAGGTATTCGACCCACCTCCTATGCCTCAGATTCATGTCACGCTGAGTAAGATATACTTGAGGCTTTTGTGGTCAATGAAAACCACAAAATTCTCTCCCAATAGATAATGTCTCCAACAGCGCAGCGCATGCACAACTACAGCCAACTCGAGATCATGCATCGGGTAATTCCTCTCATGTGGCCTCAACTACCGAGACCTGTACGCAAAAACTTGATCACCCTGCATCAACACTGCTCCCAGCCCAATACCTGATGCATCACAGTAAACTGTATAGCTATTCCCCTTCTCTGGGAGTATCAGGATCAGTGCTGATGTCAACCTTACCTTCAGGTCCTGAAAATCTGTCTCGCAAGCTTCTGACCAAACGAACTTCACCCCATTTTTAGTCAGACCTGTCAATGGTACTACTAAGAAAACGAAGTCCTGTATGAAGCATCTGTAGTAACCAGTCAGCCCTAAGAAACTCTATTTCTCAAACATGTTCTTAGGATGATCCCAAAAAACTACTACTCTCACCTTCTCTGGGTCTACTACAAATCCTGCCTCTGAGATGATATGACCCAGGAAGTGAATCTGGTCTATCCAAAAGTGTCACTTTGAGAGCATAGCATATAGCCAATGCTCTCTCAGTGTACTCAATACGATCTCAAGATGGGTGGCATGGTCGTGTCAAGTGTGAGAGTACACCAAGATGTCATCCACAAATACTACCACAAAAGAATCAAGATACGGATGGAAAACACGATTCATCAGAGCCATAAAAACTGGTGGCACGTTCGTGAGACCGAACGGCATAAACAAGTACTCGTACATACCATATCTGCTCCGAAAATCCGTAAGCGGTATATCCAATGGTCTCACGCGCAGCTGATGATATCCTGATCTCAAGTCAATCTTTGAGAACAATTGTGATCCAAGAAGTTGATCAAAAAGATCATAAATCCTTGGTAAGGGATACTGGTTATTAACCATCAACTGGTTCAGCTTCCGATAATCCACACAGAGTCTGAGGGTACCATCCGCCTTCTTCACAAAAAGGAATGGAGAACCCCATGGAGAAGTACTGGGTTGGATAAAACCCTTTTCTTGTAACTCCTCTAACTGCCTCTTGAGCTCCTACAACTCAGGTGTAGAAATCTTATAAAGAGGAATGGACACCGGTGCTGCTCCTAGAACAAGCTCAATAGATAAATCCACCTCACGCACCGGAGGTAGACCCGAAAAGTCGTCCGGGAAGACATACCTGAAACGATCAACTACTGGAGGGAAATATGTCTGACAAGTCCCCTGATCATCCATATACAAACTCTCAATCTGGGTCGTGACTCCACCACGCCCATGATGCTCTGGTCCAGCTCGACTCGCCTGAACATCCCATTCGCCCTTGTATAGAAAATCTTTGCCCTCTAGTGACGTGAAACAAACCCTGCGATGATAGCAGTCTATAAAGTCTTGATAGGGAACCAACCAGTCCATCCTGAGAATGAAGTCGTAGCTCGTTATCTTTAAGACATAGAGGTCCCAAAGAAACTGACACCCACCAACCTCAAGGGGGCACTCCCTGCACTGACGCACACCAGCCTTTCTAGTCCTCAATGGAGTGTCTAGAGTCATGATATCAGAAGAAGAAGAATAAACACAGAGCCAAAGGCTCTCCACAACGGGCACAGATATGAAACTATGTGTAGCACCCGTATCAAAAAGTACTGAAGATAAGACAAAAGCTACTAGAATAGTACCTATGACTGTAGAAGGTCCAGGATCCTGCTCCTGCTGGGTCTGTTGCACTGCATATGCCTGCCCAGTGTCACGGCCCTACGACACAGCCTGGCTACCCTGAGTTGTCCCGCCTTGCTGCCTCTGAGATCCTGGTGTCTGGCTACCACGGTCACGACCACCATCTCTACCTGCATGCCCTGACATACCCCAGTTCCCTGACTGGTAAGAAGCCACTGGTCCTGATCCTGCATGCATAGTCTACACAGAACCCCTCTCACTAGCCACAGGTAGAAACGCCCTGAAAAATCACTGCAGATGACCCATCTTGCCGCAAGCTCGGCACTCCACTGGGTCACGTGGACATTTTGGCCTCTTATGCCCCTCTCTACCACACTGGTAGCACCTGATCGGGCCACCTAAAGAAACTGCCTGGCTGGTACTGCCACCCTGAGAGAAATCCATCTGTCTCTTCCTCCTGCCAATAGAAATAGTACTAGTAACTGGTGCCAAACTGCCCTGGCCCACACCACTAGATTCCTGCAGGTTCCTCTCTATAATCAGTTCCTGATTTACAATATAATGTACTGAAGGCAACCTGAAAACATTCACCAACGCTCAGATGTCGTAATGAAGACCATCCTCAAAACGCCTGGATCTCAACGTCTCATCACCCACTAGCACAGGTGCAAAACGCTGAAGCTCGGTGAAACGAGCAGAATAGTCCATCACCGACATAGCGCCCTACTGCAGATTCATGAACTCTCTAGCTCTATCTGACCTCACCATCTCTGGGAAGAAGAAATCATAAAATACTTCCTGAAAGTCTTCCCACTCCATGTCTCTGTGATGATCTGACTGGGTGGTAACATCCCACCACCTCTTGGAGGAATCACGCAGCATATAAGTCGGGAGCTTGACCCTCCACCCTGGAGGCATCTCAAGATGCTCAAAAATAGTCTGCATTGATCCTAGCCAAGACTCCGTAGCCTATGGCCTGCCTTCCCATGAAAACATAGGCGGATGTTGCTGCTATAAGATACGTGTCAGCTCGGCCATAGATGTAGCAGCCTGCGGTGCTCCCTGAAAGGTCTGCATGAACTGCATAAAGCCTTCACGGAATTGAACCTCTGTGCCTATGTCCGGTATAATAGATGGTACCGCATCTGGCTCTACTGGAGGATCAACTGGTAGTCCATGGCCCACCATCTCTGGAGTATACTCGTTGCCGCTCTCCTGGAGAACAATGCGCGATCGTCTAAGCAGCATGACACTACAAGGCCAAAAGCACGCCTTAGATTACGATTTATCAAGATGAAAGCGAAGGAACCACAAAGGGAACAAGAGGAAGAATTCATTTCAAAATTTTCAAAACAAGACTACACAGCATGTACAATTACAACACGGCGTGTACCTGACTTCCCTTCCCCTGCCCGGGTCCTTACACACGGCTAAGCCACACGGCTTCCATTCAATAGAAACTACACGGCATGTATAATATCTACACGGCATGTATGGTGTTATTTTCCAACTGCCCATGTCGTCTGTGACACGGCCGACTACTCAGCTTGACACTACACGACGTGTTACACCCGCACATAGCATGTACACCACCACTTCATTTTCTAGCCACACAGCTAACACCACATGGTCTGTCCTCGGACAAGACTACATGGCGTGTCCCACAAGTACACAGTGTGTTCAAGGAGGGGTGACACCATCCCGTGTTGTTAGTTACATGGCCGAGTCCCCATGTCACACTACATGGCGTGTTCATCATTGACACGACATGTTCTTTCAAGGATTTCACCGACCCATGTTGTTAGTTACACGTCCGGACTCCGGGCCAACACTACACGGCGTGTACATTCAGCACATGGCGTGTTTTACCCAAGCTATTCCATTCCCCGTGTTTCCGCCCACACGGTTTGTGACACGGGAAGAGACTATAGGGCATGTACTCTGGGTACACGGCGTGTACTCAAATTTTTTTTATTTTTTTCCTTCACGAACAGATGACCATACATGGCGTGTTTAAAATACTACACGGCGTGTATACTGGGTTTCTGGACAATATGCTTCAGAAACTTCTCCGGAACCCAGAAAACACCGAAAAACAACACCTAAGTGTCAAATTCCGATCTGTGAGGTCCCATACTCCCCACGAATCAAAGTTTGACATCTTATCTATGTTATAACAAAATTAACTAATGATCCACCAAATTCTGTTCAATGGGGGCCCGTACTCCCCAAAAACCAAAGTTTGGCGTCCATTCTATAAACAGGCTCACATAAAATTACCCTATCACACATCAGGTATTTTATCAGAGTATTTATCACAACAGCATGCTTTTTTAGCACAACAACTTTCACAACAACATGAAAATTCTAATGCACCTACATGGCATGGAAACTATGCATGGCATGTGATATCTAGCATGTGACTATATGATGCATGAGATGTCATACCCTCATCTCATCGGGTTTCAACTCAATAGAACCCATTACTAAAATATAACAGCACAATCTCAAGTGTGTCACCCATCGGTGAAATCAAATCAACTGTAAAATTTTCAAAATCAAAATATTTGCAACAATACAAGGTAGACTAGCTTTTCCCTATACACAGGTTACCTACACCCGGCCATAGCTTATTACCAACTACCATTCGTCCTGTCCCTGACTACAGCTCCAAATAGTAAGTTAAAGAAAAGAACACCTTTGATACCACTTTGTAACGCCCCAGTTCTGGGTTCCACGCAACGGGTGCTCCCAACCTGGTTCGCCATAAGACCTCAAGCGCATTTCCCCAAACGCCAGAGGCTACCAACTAGCAGCGAGGGCCTAGGTCTGATAGTGGGGAAACTATAACCTCATTTTTCAAAGTGTAACACAGTGGAATATAAATTAAAACATACAACATAGAGCGGAAGCAGTATACCATGCTCATTTAAAGTCAACAAGTGCAGTAAAAGATAACCAACTAGATATATATAGATATGATGTAACATGTCTCTATTCTATGAAAACAGCCAGAACATGTTATACATCAATATAGTACAACAAAATATAGAGTACAGCGGAACAAAGCAAAATAGCCGGCAGCGGCATCGTTCGGTCCCATGCCCTCCTACTCTATAGCAACAGTCAAGTACCTGTATAGGGACCCTTTCCCCTATCCATACCTACCGAAACGTAATTTGTTTGGGCCAAAAAATGTGACCCAAACAGGGTGTGAGAAATATATCTCAGTAGGCACCCACCAAAGGCCCGTGCCCAACTGCGTGTAAGCATGAAACAACAGGGTGCAGTAGGAAAATGAAATAAATTAAGCAGTACTCAAAAGTAACTAACTTAACAGTAAAATTTCCATTTTATTATTCATTTAATCCATTTAATTTGGTAACATTTTTGTGCTCAACAGCACCAAGTCCTCAGGCCAACCGGTATCTTGCCCTCAGGCTAATATAGTGAACCACGCCCTCAGGCTTGTCCTCAGGCTATACAGAATCCAACTCGCAGGTATTTACCTCAGGCGTAACTGAAATTTCCCTCAGGCGTAGTAAGTGTCACCCTCAAGCATAGAAGTCAAGCCCTTAGGCACGAAAGGTTTCCCTCAGGTGAAATAGGATGTCGCCCTCAAGCTAATATAGTCACACCCTTAGGCTATAGTAAACACCGCCCTCAGTAATAAGTAATTGGGTCATGCCCAACATGTAAACAAGCAGTAAATAAGCAATTCCTCTCAAGCCAATTCTACAATTACTACTTTAAAGGCATACCCTCGGGTATCCTGGCCAAACGGCTAAACAGTGGAACATACCTCCGGGTTGGTTTCAGATCAAAGCAATGATCCCAACCAGAATTTTAATATCATATCTAAATACCTAATCAATTCTAGGTGTTTAAATATAGCTACGGCCTCAGCCACACGACACCCCAACATGGGTTTGTGGCATAAAAACGCACAAAACACATGACAGTTGGAAAAACAAACACCAAGACACCTACCTTTAACGCCAACGAACGTTATACGTGAATGTCGGTTCCAGAAACGCCCAAGAACGACGTAGATCTGACGAAGAAGAAAACCCATTCAAACACTTTCCCTTGGGAAAGAATTGCTAAGAATGACTTAAGGAGAAGAAAGGGCTTACCCGCGTGGTTCCAACGAGATTGTATGAGGCGGAATCGGATTCCATAAGAACACTCGGCGGATCTTCAAAGGTTCGGCCTCCTCCTTTGGCCCTAAAACGGATCAAATGAATCCTCTTCCAAATGAGGAGGCTACTACCTATTTTAAGATGAAAAAACAAAGTACACGGCGTGTACTTCCGAGTACACGGCATGTACTACCTTCATTTAATTGTTCCTTTGGTGGCACCACCACACTGTTCATCCATCGACATGAGTACACGTCATGTACTCCTGATTACATGGCGTGTACTACCGCCCAGTTGGTGGCTACTCCACCGCCTTACTGTTTAGGCCTGCCGGCTGACTACACGGTGTGTAAAGGACCACTACACGACGTGTAGTCAGTTCCTACACCCTTCGTCGATGACATGGCTACACGCCCCGTGTACCCATCCCACATGGCCAAAAGTACACAACGTGTGGAAAAGTACACGGTGTGTAGTTCAAAAATTCAGGATTTCCCCCATTTTCCATATATTCTCAAAAACACTTAAGGAAAAGAGAAAAGAAGAAGTCCATACCTCAAACTAAGAACCGGGTTCTTACATGATTCAAGTGATAAAAAAATTTCATGGTCTTGTAGGTGAAGACCCAAATCGACACATCCAAGATTTTACCTATGTCTGATCCAGCTTCAAACACAGAGGATTCATAGAAGAGAAAGTAAAGTGGAGGGAATTATCCTTCTCACTTGAGGGAGCATCAAAAGAGTGGATGTACAATCTCCAACCAGGGGAGATAAAAAATTGGTAAGATCTAAAAATAAGTTTATTTCAGAGATTCTTCCCTACATATTGATGCACAATAATTAAAAAAGAGATTTATGTCATACATCAATCGACTGGAGAGACTCTCTTTGAATACTGGGAATATTTCAAGAAACTCTGTGCAAGCTGCCCACACCAGGAAATTAAAGATAACCAATTTATTGTTTTCTTCTACCAAGGATTGCTCGAAAATGATTGCAATTTACTAGACACCTCATCTGGAGGATCCTTGATTGAAAAGTCACCAGCAGATGTCAGAGACTTGATTGAGAAGATCGTGCAAAACTCACAGAAATTCAAAACTAGAGGTACGAGCACTAGAGGCATCCATGAGGTAAGAACTTCTGATTCATCGTCACCCTTACTTGAAGAAACACTTAAAGAAATGACTAGTGTTATGAGACAACATGCTATGAACAAAGTGAATGAACAACAAGGCCCGAATCAGGTATGTAGTTTATGCTCTTCTAGTTATCATTACACTGATCAATTTCCAGAAGTACAGGGAACTGAAAATTGTGCAACTGCCTATCAAGAAAGGAAAATCCAGTCAAAAAAATCATGTCAACCCCAACAAGGATATGGATTCTGATATAACTAGGATAGGCCTCCATTTAAAAATCAATACCAAAATTAACCTCCATTCCAGCAGCAACAATACCATAATACTACACCATTCCAACAACCCTATAAACAAAAATACCAATAGAAAACATATGAATAAACTTCAACAAGTTTTCATAGGAACCACCAAGAAAAGGAAATTGAAGATCTAAAGAAGACAGTGAAAACTTTAGATAATAAATTTGACAGCCTTATGGATATTCTAACCAAAAATCAAGGAAAACTCCCAGCACAAACAGTTCGAAATCCCAAGGAAAGTGTGAGCATCATTACAACATGAAGTGTACAAGAGCTAATGTCACCTAAAAAAAGTGAAGATAATGATTATAATAAATCTAATGAAGCAAAACACATCCATTCAAAAGATGGAGACCAGAATAGGAAATGATAAAGTATCAGGTTTAGAAAGAAAAGTCCAGAAACACCTTTGCAAAAACAACAAAGGGAGAGAAAGGATATCCAAGCACCATTCCCATCTGGATTAGTTGAGTTGAAGAAGGTTGGAGAAGGGAGACTTCAAAAATAAATTCAGGAAACTTTTCAGAAAGTTGATATCAATATCCAACTACTAGATCCAATCAAAAAATCCCTAAGTATGCAAAATTTTTGAAGGAGTTGTGCACAAAAATAAGGCAATTGGATGGGAATGTGAGAATCATCTTAGGAAGAAGTGTCTCATCACTGATCACACCAATGATACCAAAAAAAATTCAATATCTAGGGACATTCTATATTCCTTACACTATTGGTTCTTTAAATTTTACTAACGCACTATATGATCTTGGATCTTCAATAAATTTTATGCCTCCCTTGGTATTTTCATCCTTGCAGATCGGAGAACTAAAACCAACTCGAGTGGTGGTCTAATTAGCAAACAGATCCACCATTTTCCCAGATGGAGTTATAGAAGATGTACTCATTGGAGTAAGTGGATTGATCTTTCCAGTAGACTTTTATGTCCTTACCATGGAAGAAGACAGATCTTCATGCCACTCTCCCATCATCCTAGGGAGACCCTTCCTAAAAATTGCAAGGACTATCCTCAATGTCCATGAAGGAACACTCACAATGGAACTTGGAGATAGTGCAGTGCACTTCAACATTCTTGATGCAATGAAACATCCTTCCAGTAATCACTCACTTTATGTGATCTCCCATGAAGATGGTATAGAACCAATTGAAGATTCAGGTATGCTTCTTGACTTCTTATTAGTAGGAAAACATTTTTCATTAGAAAATTCCAATTCACATAAAACTAAAAATCCTAAACCCATGTTAGAGAATGAGGTAAAATAATACTTTTTTGATGATTTATTAAAATAAAATGAGATGATACCAGAGATTATAGTCTTAGGAATAGGATACCTTAATTCAATTTCATCCCTTGAACAACCCCCATGTTTAGAACTTAAGACAGTGCCAAGTGATTTGAAGTATCCTTACCTAATTAAAGGAGAGAAATTGACATTAATAATTTTCAATAACCTATTTCATCCACAAGAAGAAACTCTAATTGACCTACTCAAAATAAATTTCCAAGATTTAGGATGGAGTTTATGTGATATACCCAAAATTAATCCCAAGGTCTGCTCTCATAGAATATTTTTAGAAAGTGATTTCTGACCAGTTATACAACCTCAAAGAAGACTTAATCCCAAAATCATGGAGTTTGTTAATAAAGAGATAGAGAAATTTCTAGCATCTGACATCATTTTCCCAATATCTGATTCTTAGTTGGTCAGCCCCATTCATGTAGTCCCAAAGAAAACTGGCCTAAAAACATTCAAAAATGAAAGAAATTAATTGATCCCCATGAGAGTACAAAATAGCTAGAGAGTGTGTATAGATTATAGGAATCTGAATCAAGTTACCCGAAAATACAACTTCCCTATTCAATTCGTCGATCAAATTCTATAAAGGTTAGTTGGAAAGCCCCATTATTGTTTTTAGATGGATTCTCACGATACTTTCAGGTACCGATCGCACTAGAAGACCAGGAGAAGATGACCTTCACTTGTCCATTTGGTACATTCGCCTATAAAAGGATGCCTTCTGGGCTATGCAACACCCCAGGAACATTTCAAAGGTGTATGGTGAGCATTTTCTCAGATCATATTGATGACTTCTTGGAGGTATTTCATGATGATTTCACAGTTTTTGGTAATTCATTTGATCATTACTTAGGAAATTTGGAAAAAAAATTGAAAACATGCATTAAAAAGAATATTGTATTAAATTTTGAAAAATTTCATTTCATGGTTGAAAAGGGAATAGTGTTGGGGCACATAATTTCACAAAAAGGGATAGAGGTTGATAAATCGAAAGTTGAAGTAATAAATTCCTTTCCATATCCAACTTGTTTAAAACGTTTTAGATCCTTTTTAGGACATATTGGATTTTACATAATGTTCATAAAATATTTTAGTAATATTTCTCTCCCTCTCTCAAGATTACTACTAAAATATGCTGACTTCATTATTGATTATGCATGCAAAAAGTCATTTGATGAACTAAAGCAAAGGTTGATCACACCTCCAATAATGAAACCACCCAACTGGGATAACCATTTTGAGTTGCTTTGTGATGCATCCAACCAAGAAGTGGGAGATTCTATATCACAAATAATTGAAAAAAAGCCTTAATTCATATCCTATGCATCATGGACCTTGGGTTCCACAAAAATCAATTACACAACCACCAAGAAGGATTTCCTTATAGTTGTCTTTGCACTAGATAAATTCCAATCATATCTTCTTGGAACTAAAGTTGTTGTTTTTTCTGATCATACATCACGTATGTATTTAATGAAAAAGGAAGATGCAAATCCAAGGCTAGTGAGATGTATGCTACTCTTAAAAGAGTTCAATTTTGAAATTAAAGATAAAAAGGGAACTGAAAATTAGGTGGTTGATCATCTATGTTGACTACCCCACACCATTGAAGGAGAAATTCCAAACTATAACCCACTTAATGATGATATTCTAGGAGAAAAACTATACATCATCAACAGTGGAGTTCCATGGTATGCCAATATGGTCAATTATCTGGTAACATATCAAGTCCCATCTCATTTAAATTCCCAGAAAATTAAAAAGATGAAATCTGAATCTAGATATTATATCTGGGATGATCCATTTCTTTGGAAAATTTGCAGTGACCAAGTAATACAAAGATATTTGCCTGAAAGTGAAATTAATTATGTCTTTTAGTTTTGTCACACATTATCTTGTGGAGGCCATGTTGGTCCTCAAAGGACATCAAGGAAGGTTTTAGAATCTGGACTTTATTTTCCACCCTTTTTAAAGATGCTCATGAATTTTGTAAAAGGTGTAAAAAATGTCAATTTTCTGGAAATATTTCAAAGAGAAAAGAAATTTCCCAACAAGCACTTAATTTTTGTGAAATTTTTAAAGTTTGGAGAATAGATTTTATGGGACCTTTCCCAATTTCATTTTGAAATTATTATATCTTTCTTACTGTTGATTATGTTTCCAAATGGGTGGAAGCAAAATCCACCAGGACTGACGATGCTAAAGTTGTTTTTGATTTTGTTAGGTTTAACATATTTTGTAGGTTTGGAGTTCCAAGAGAAATCATTAGTGATCAAGGGACTTGCTTTTTTTTAATAGGATAATGGAGGAATTGCTGAAAAAATATGGGGTGAATCATAAAACATCAACTCCTTATCATCTACAGACTAATGGTAAAGATGAAGTTTCCAATAGAGAAATAAAAGTAAATTTAGAAAATACTGTTAATCTAAATAGGAAGGATTAAAGCCAAAGGTTGGAAGACACATTATCGGATTACATGATAGCCTACAAAACCCCGATTGGAATGAGTCCATATAGGTTGATTTATGGTAAAATCTTCTACCTGTCTATGGAATTGGAAGATAAAGCATATTGGGAAGTGAGGAAGATAAATTTGGATCTTGAAAGTGCTGGGAAGGAGAGAATATTATATTTGTAGGAGCTGGAATAAATTAGAAGGGAAGATTTTGAAAACTCCAGGATTTATAAATAGAGGACAAGAGTGGATCATGACAAGTTTATCCAAAAAAAACATTCATCCTAGAGACATGGTGCTATTATTCAACTCAAGACTCAAGTTGATGCCATGTAAACTTTGTTCTAGATGGGAAGGTCCATTTTTAGTTACTCATGTATGTCTTTTTGGTACTATGCAGATTGTGAAGGATGGAGAGTGGAAGCCATTCACTGTTAATGGTCATCGGTTGAAGAAATTCCTTGGGACTATACCATCAGAGCCAGTTGAGAAGATCACACTCCTCAAACCCATTTATCAATAAATCCATTAGGTCATAACTCTCCTAACCACTTTCTTTATTTCTATGATTCCATTTAAAATACAATTACATATTCAATCTAAATGAATTCATTGAGGATACTTCATCATTTAAGTGTGGGGTAGGGAACATTTATCGTTTAGTAATTTCAATTGTGTGTCTTTCAAATTTTTTTGTGTTTTTGAAACTTTTGATCTTAAATTATTATCATCAGATAATTTGAAACCCATGTCAATGTGTGAAACAATTTATCCCATGAAACTGAGCTTAAATAAATGCTGAGAATGACTTTTCTTCAAGTTCAAATGTTTAGAAATTTCATGAAAAGTACTCTGATTTTTTAATCCCATGCCACAATTCACTATCATTATATTTGAAATCACATTTCTATGAGGCTAATGAACCTAATTTTTATATTATTTTCATTCACTTCACTTCATGAGAGTACTATACAATACTTAATTTAACCATAATTTGATTTATTCCTATTCAAATTTAAGGGTTTTAGGTACATGTGTTTTAAATTATTGAGGCGTTTCTTTGGTATTAAAGACCCTATTTCATATGAATCCCTTTTATAATGGCCCTCCTTATACATTTAATACTTGTAGCCTATAGAATCCATGAAAAACCTGTTAGGTTAGCCACATCATAAGCCAATTTTCCCTATCCAGCCTGCTCTTGAAGTGAAATTTCATAATCTAGTTAAACTTAAGTGTGGGGGAAGTTGTCTTGTATTATGCTACTTAATTTGGGGATACTTTCGGTGGAAAATAAAACATTGAAGATATGTTCTTGTTTCTAAAAAAACATTCTGTTGAAATTTTTTCCTTATCTGGAGATTTCATGTAAAAGAAGTTATGCCATTCTAGAGATTCCAATGAAAAAAAATAAAGTTGTGTCTATCAGGATCTTTCAAGGAAAATCATGTTTGAGATGACTGATACTTTTGTTGAGGAAATGATTAATGGTGTGTAATTTCACTGATTTTTCATGCTGATGGAACTGATTTACTACTAAGGGGAGTGAGGAGGAGATCGTACTTAAGTAAAAATTAGAATAATGCAATTTTGCTTCAAAAAGATCCAAGCACTCCTTATTCAGCCTCATAATTTTTCATATCTAAATCCTACCAACCTAAATCCACAGAACAACCTTTACAAGTACTCATGATAAACATATGTCCTTGACTCAAATCGGGTGGAAATTTAGGAATTTATCAAGCCTGTGGTGACCCTTGCATTAGTATTGGAATAGAAAAGTATTATTGAAAATTGATATTTGTGTGATGAGAGAAAATGCATGTTAGGTAAGTGTTTTATTTTCATGGTAGGAGAAATGAAGAGGAAATATATTTAATGATATGAAATAAAGAACTTTAAATAATCATTTTTTGAGGAGTCACGATATCTTTTATTTCATGGTAATTAAATTTTTATATCTCAAGGATATGTATTTTAAAATTTTCTTTGATTTGATATCAATGTTTACTTGTCCAGGAGTCCAAGTTCAAAGTGTGGGGGAATTGATAGAACTCATATTTTCATATTTCTAAATATGTTTTTAAATGATTTAATCCCTTACAATTAACCAATTTGATCTTCTTTGGATCATTTTATGTTTTTTCGTGAGTTTTAAGCTTAAATACGAAAAGTGGTTAATTCCGGACATTAAACAGTTTTATGTTACCTCTGTATTTAGATAATAACTCCTAAAATTTTCATCCAATTCATGTGATTAATTTTTTCTGGGCTGAAATGATTTTTGGACTACAAATAAGTCTGTAGGACCCAAAGCCAATTCTAATTCCAAGAGGCCAAAAAATCAGTCAATGTGGACAATTATTATGGTCGGCAGAATGGACATTAATTCATTCAATGATCCATATCTCGAGCTACCGACCACAAAATTGGGTTCTTCTAGCTGGTTCAAAAATCCAACTCGACGAGTAATATTCACATTAAATTTCATACAGAATGGAGTTCATATAATCTTCCCTTCAACCGGTCAAAGTATGGTTGGTGGAATAGTGATTGGCGTCTAGAAAAAGTCATGTCTACTAATTCGTACATAACTCATTCCACAAGGATCAAAATACCTTGAAACTTCTTGGGTAGATGGAAAACTCTATTCCTCGCCTCCTATAATAATGGACCTCCACCAGATTTGGTGATATGTTGGGAGAACTGATGCGGAACTTCTGGAGTACAGAATCTGGAGTAGAAAATTTTGTTCCTTATTTTCACTCTTTTCCACTTATTTTTGTAATGCCTTCATCTTCCACATTCCTCTCAATTACCCTTACCATGGTGGGGTAAACATATAAGGTGATTGGGGAGGGAATTTTTTATATTTGTAATGTTTTTAGTTCTTACATTTGATTGAATAAAAACACTCTCTCTTATGCGAAGTTGTTTTCAAATTCTAAAAATAGTATTTATTATCTTATGTGATTGTATTCGATTTTATATTTTGTTGTTACTTTTGTTTTGATAAATGATCATTTTTTCCCTATAATAGGTTATGTTCTATATTCTATAGAATAGGATCGGGGCTTAGTGGTGAAGTACTTGTATATTTATAGTACATGTGGGAGGGGTGGTGAATATTCATGATTATTTTGGATAAACAATACCCAATTGGGAATTCCCTAAGATAATTGGGGGTATTCACTATAACTCTATCATACAACAGAAGAAATTTATACCAAACTAGAATTTTGTTAAACCATTTAACCAAAGAACTGTGTCAAAGTAATTATGGAATCTCACTTAAATCATCTTAACAGAAGAGGATTGAATAAAATGGAACAAGGATAGTATTGCAATTATAAAACTGACCCCGACTTGATCACCCATCTCATAAAATAGTTTTTAAATAACTTTCATTCCATATTTGTCTTTAATATCTTCCTTAATTTCTCCTTTTGTTCTGTTTCTCTCTTTGATTTCAAAACCAAACAATTTCAAAAACACTTAACTTTTTCTCTAATTAAAAAGTGAAAAACTATGTTGTGTGCACTCCTCATCGGGAGAAAAACTAAGTTAACCATTATACTATATTTTAAATTGGTAAATAATTTTTTTTTCCACACCCCATGACAGGAATGTGTCAGATGTGAAACCAATTCCTACACATCATAAATGACTTATGAATTTTTGTAATAAATTATCAATAAAATCTGAGTATGTTTGATCATTATTTAGAGAGTTTCACTTTTTGAACTAAAATGTTGATTTTAAATAGATAACGAACACATTAAGTCATATAGGGCACATCATGTATCATATTGAAGTGGGGCTAATTCCTACATGTCACAAATGACTTATAGATCATTTTATTAAAGTATAAAAATAATATGAATAATTTTTCTTAGTTTTGAGTATGCCAGTTTTCTATTTTACTAATATTAATGTCAATTTTAAATAGAAAGAGTTCTTACAGTCATACAGGTCACACCATGTGTTAGATTGAGGTGTGTTTGATTCATACACATCCCAAAGTCTCAAAAAAATACTAACTATAAATGTTACCATTATATCCATTATCTTTCTTTTTTGAACTGTCAACACTGCATGAGAAGCTTTGAACAAACCACCCCTGCTAGAAAAAAATAATTCACTTGTATAAGAAAACAATTATTATATGAGTAATACTAAAAAGAAATAAATTTAACATAAATATGACACAATAAATTAATTCTATGGATAATGATTTTACTATATAAACATAAATATTACCTATGTGATTGAGTAGTGGAGGGAACTTGTAGGAAAGTGATAAATGTCAACATTGCAGTGGTGAAAGGTTTTGAGAGAGAGAAAGTGTGTGGAAGTTTTGGTGCACAAAGACATAAAAGATGGACAAACCCCCCTAACTCGAACAAAATAATCCACCTATATACAAATAAATTATTATGTGATCAATAATAAAAAGAAATAAATTAAATATAAATATGAGGTAATACATTAATTATATGGACAATGATTTTACTGTGAAAAAAATAAGATTACCTCTTTGATTGAGCAGAGACAGCATCATTTCTCTTCATTCAAAGGCATGATAGATGGATATGAATACTCTAAAATAAACAAAATCTCTATGGAATAATTAACATTAAATTAATGTTCAATTATATAAATTTTCGGTAAAATAAATAAAGTGTATCATAACACTAACATTATATCTTTACAAAGGGTTTCCTTCATTATAGTTTGTTCTTCTAAGGAATTGTTAGCATAATCACATGAAGAATACATTTTCTACATGAGTAGTCAAACATTTAATTTAGATTATATTAATACAGTAGAGAAAATATAATAATAATAGGAAAAACATAGTATATTAAAAAAACTTTTACCTTATAATTGAACTCTATTTTTTAAAAGTTTTCAGGGATTTGGTTCCTCTATCGAGAATCCAAATCTCCTATTTGTGGTTCCCTCTAACATACAAGAAATTTTTTACATTGGGAATGACATGAAGTTATTTTGATATCCCAATAAAAGGGTCATCCTTGATTGAATTTTCATCTGACCCGACATTTGTTTTGGTCTCTGGTAGAACAATAGACCAATTCTTGTTTTTTTTGATCAGAAACATAAAATACTAGCAGTACCTGTGATTCCATTATGAATGGCTCATGTTTTCTTCCTCCCATACTGAAATTCAACTTCACAAATACCATTTCATCAACTTTCACTACAATGATAGTGTCAACCCATTTTCAATAGAAAATTGACAATTGAAATGTTTTATAATTCAACTTGTTTATCTATTCAATAATGCCAAAATATGACATATTTGCATATATTATATTTTTCCTTGGAACTAGATATGTGCATCACTTCAGCAAAGCATAACAAAATTATTTTTCATTTCAATGTATTCATCATGTTCTTCTTTATAGAACATATAACCATTGATTAAAAAACCAGTGTAAGATATAACATTTTCATTCAGTCCTCTAGATAGCTATTAAAGTCATTCAGAAGTTGAATTTGTATTTTTAGACAACTCATTATAAAATTGATCATGGAACCATCCTATTAACTATTTATTATGTGTATTTTATATCCATCATTCATTCTTAGATGGATTCAAATCTCTAATAATTTCTTTGTGGGATTCAGTGTATGGATCAATATCTTCACTATTATGTAAAATGTAATGGTGCACTTACTCTCACTCTGTCATGGTAATTGTAACAACATCTCTTTTGGAAATCCCTTCACCCATAATTTGTTCTTTATAACAAGACTTTGGTAGACTGATGTTGTCAATATATGATAGGTAATCGATACAGAATTCAATAACTTCTTCAACAATATATCATTCTACAATACAAGCTTCTGACCAAATTCAATTATAGACATACGCTTTCAAAAATATTTATATAAAATTCAATGGGGTACATCTATCTGTAATGGATATGACCAAATATTTTAACCTCTATAAAAAATTGAACCACTAGGTGGACCATTATATTAAATAATGATGGTGGTAAGAACATCTCTAATTCACATAATATGACTACAACCTCCTTATTCATGATGGGAAACTTTGTTGGGTCTATAAATTTACTGCATATGGATTTGAAAAATAAGCATAGTCTGGTTAATGTATGTCATACATTTTTAGGTAGAATTCAATGGAAAGAAACATGCATTAAATCTTACATAAAAATATGGAATTTCTGTGATTGTAGTCCTTATAACATAAAATTATTCATTTAAATGACATTCTTGATATTTTATGAATACCACTATAGAAATTTTACACTATTAAAGAAAAAAATTGTAATTTTTCCTATCTAGATAGAGTGTAATATACTAGAGAAAGATAATTACACATTTTACCCTCCAGCGGTTCTGAACCTTCCCTTATCCCCATTTCAATCAAGTCCAACCTAGCCTTGTTTCCATTTTTTGTTTTTCTAGTAACATTTTAGTAACATGCCAATAACACTATTAAATACATTTTTTCTACATGATTGACATCAATACAATGTCTCACATACAAAAAATTCCAATATAGAAATTCGAAGAAAATTAATCTCTTCTTCCAACCTTATTTTTTAAGGTTTTCTAAAAATGGTTTACTGATAATAATGTCAATATCTTTTACTTTATCATATGGATGATTTCCCATTACCATAGATGGTGTTGTATATTTTTTGATATTCTCATCAAATTCTATCATCCAAGATTGGTATTTATGTCATCAAGGTAAAAATTTATGATGTCATAAAAACAAAGTCTATGAGGAATGTTTCAACTGAAATGAGTATGTGCATTTTTCACAAATGGGACACCCCAACATTTCTTTAATTCTATAACCTAATAAATTTCCATAAGTGGGGAAGTCATTTATCATTCCTTATAACATGTAACTCAATTTGAATTCTTTACTTATATGAGTATCATACATTGTAACATGTGTATCCCACATCAAATTCAGATCTTTGATCAATGGAGCCTAATATACATCAATATCATTACTGAGTAGCTTTGGTCCAGATATAAGAAGAGACAACATAATGTATTTGCACTTCATGCATAATCATGGTGGAAAGTTATAATTTACCAACATGATGGTACATTTATAGTGAGTACTACTCTATATACGAGAATGATTTATTCCATATATAGATAGTGCAAGATGAAATTTTCTCTGCTCATTTCCAAATTTAGGATACTCATAATCATTTTTCATACACTGAGAAGAATCTACTGGATGATGTAGGTTCCCATATTTAATTCTTGAATCTTCATGCCATGTCATTTATCTTATGGTTTCCTAACATCCATATAGTCTTATAAACTATTAAATGATAGGAAAGTACCATACAAATTTCTAAGTACTTGATTCATTTTTATTGTATTGATCTGCACCACACTTGGGGAATTTTATGAGTGATTCATGGTCCTTAAGAAAAAATATATAATCATTTTAACAAACTTGATTTTTTTAGATATAATTACCATTAAATGTACCATTCATTTATCATCATATGTTCACCACAATAGTTCATTTTCTTCTAGTATCATATCATTTAGGAGACCAAGTATTTATTTAAAGATGGTGTCACTCCATCAACTTATAGCTTTCAAATTATATAACTTCAATATAGCTATCAATGTGGTTTATTTAGTACAATCGGTATAAAATGGTTTATTGTAACAACTATTTAACTCCTCAAAAAACTTTGGACAATCATGAAGTTCATCTTAAATTTCCATTTTCATTTCTTCAATGAAATCTCTAACATCGTTTACACTGGTATTCATATTAAATTATCCATAAACTGCAATATCATTCCAATCAGTGTCCTTGTTTAGTTTTCCCCATGTTTAGTCCAACATTTATAGCTTTGATATATTCCGTGAAAAATCAAATGTTCTTATATCTATTCCAGAATAATTTGTCTTGAATAACAATAATGTAAACACATACAGAGGATTTGAGAAGGGTCGTATTCATGCTCTCTTGCAAACATAATGAACTCTTTATCTCCATCATCATACTCTTTTTTCAAACGATTAGCATCCATCCCTTTTTTATTAATATCCATCCTATTATATTCATAAAATATTAATTTTGTATAATAAATAAATAAACACACATAATATATTCATTATCAAAGGTGAAATTTATAGATAATGCTAATAAGGGGAACTAACATTTGATTGTTTCAAATAATTTCAGTATATTTAAGAAAATAGGTAATTGAATTTAAGAAAAGAATTAATACACTATGGAAGGTGTTATCCTATGAATTCATTCAATGGTGAAAATTATAGACAAATCATCCTCATCAACTCATCTCCTGGATATTTATCATATCATTTTTCTGTGTGACACATCCTAATATCTTATGGATATGCACTTATGTTGCTTGAAATACCTAAGAAGTATCCATCTATGGGATAACTAATGCTCAGATTAGTACAAGTAACATAAATGAGTTGGGGGGTTAGTTTCAAGCAACAAATTTCAATAGTGAATGTTAGGGAGATGAAGTTGATAAGGATGAAAGTTTTCTACAAAAGAGACAAGGGATGAGTCTCAAGTAACAAATTATAATAATAGCTATTTTTTGACACACATAATTTTTTTCTTAAATCCCCTAAACAAAGGAAAATAAAATATAGGAAATTATGGAGTAATAAGAAAACCAAATATGATAAACAATAATAATAAACTCTCATTAAATCAACTAGAAGATTTAAAAATGTATTTATAAAACATTTTAATAAATAAAGAGATATTTCATACACATGGATAGTAATCAGATATTCCTAGGGGTGGAACCAATACATATAGACATAAAATTATGAATATCTAAAAATAATATCTAAAATATATGATTTGATAACTTTCATTCTATTTTTTTTAACAAGTGATGTATCAATCTAAGGAATTATTGCATTTAAAATTAATGGAAAATCAAATATTTGAAATCATCTCAAGAATCTTGGGATGCCATATCAACACACCAACCAATCCCAAGGATTCTAGGGAGTTCGTCACATCAGATCTATCCATATGAAGGATTCTAGGGAGGACATAAAATACAAATTGACCCATCCTTAAGATTATAGGGAGGTCCATAAAGAAGTTGACATAAAGCAATAATACACATCAATAAGATATATATCAAACAAGGGAGAAAAACACACCAACCATTGAAATGCATATCTCATACAAATTTAAACACAAATATATATATATATATATATATATATATATAATTGAATTTATAATACACATAATTGAAAAACAAATCACATTTAAACATAATTTTTAATGAAAACAAATATAATCCCTTCCTAATTTTGAAACCCAAAACCATAATTTTTGAACAAATAATTATAAAATCACCCTTACATTATAAGTTCTGAAAACACATATAAAAATATATAAAGGTATATATTTACACACACATATATATATATCTATATATGCATATTTATTTTTACAAAATAAACTTAAATTGATAAAAATATATGCAACCCTTATGCCAGAATATCACAACATAGTAAAATAAATACAACCCAATACTAATTTTGAAAAAAAGAGATCCATTGAAAATAAATAAATATGGTATCACCCTTACTAATATTTCTCTTAATATAAAACAACATAATTCTGAGAAATTAAATTTCTATGGAAAACCCCTTACATAAGAATATTAAATAATAATTTAAATAAATAAATTCCCTTACATTAATTGCATAAAATCATCTTATGTTGCTTCTTCGCACCATCACCAGACTATGAATTGGATTGATAAATCAATTTCTCCATTCGTTTAATGTTTTTATATCCAAAACCTACATGGTTTATACAATGGCATAAATATTTATTTAAATGTTTTATCTATAGACCAGTGGCGATTCTATAAGATTTGAAAGCAGGGAAAAATTAATCTTATAGATCAAGATAGGGTATAGATATAGATAATGAAGAAAATTGATTCAAAAAAATTAAAAATACCAAAACATGATATCAAAATCAGTAGTTAGGTAAACATTGAATCATAAACAAAATAAAAATAGTATAAAATGACTAAATAACAAATAACTGATGACATCATTTAAGAAGAAATCAAAAATGAAACAACAAATATAGAAAGAAAATTAGAACATACAAAGGAATATAGAGGCCTACCTCATTAGGTTGAAGAAAATATGAGTCCCTCGGATCTAGATCTCGATGTTTTCTTTGGAAACCATAACTAAAAGAAAACATATGATGTCGGGTGATGTTTGAGCAACTGGAGGCAGTGTATTTTTGTGATTCAAGCTTCAATTCACTAAGGAGTGCCAATAGTGGGTGGCTTCTATAGAAATCGTCTGATATCGCAGCGGGTTCTCAACTTGTTAGGGTTTTTTAAATAAGTCGGGACACTTTTATCAACACTTTTAAAAAGTACTGATTAAGAGTCAGTTTATCAGTTCTTAAGTAATAAGCGTTGATAAAAGACATGTTTATCTTCACTTATTTAGCATTGATAATGACCTACCTTTATCAACGCTAAAAAAACATTGATAAATATTTCTTTTATAAGCATTTATTACTTAAGCACTGATGCATGATTTATAATTATAATTATAATTATTTTTTTTGTAAATATATATACTTAATATTTATATATAAATATAATATAGTAAATATATTACATATTTAAATATATTTATTATAATTTTATAATTATTTAAATATATAATTATCAATTTATAATTATATAAATATTTTTAAAAAAATAATATTTATATAATTATATATATATAAATATACACTAAAGTCACACCTTTGGTGGTGGGGTGGTAAGGGTTTGGGTGAGGTGAGGGGCATGTCTTGGGGTCCAGTCCCCAGACTTGCAATTTACTGCAGTTTTCTTCTTTACGTCGTGTTCCATGACGGTGACTGTAATCAAACTAGTATATATTTAATAAATATATATAAATATAAATATAGTAAATATATTCATTATTTAAGTAAATTAATAATAAATTTCATAATTATTTAAGTATTTATAATTATTTATTTATAATTATAAAAATAATTTTAAAAAATCATTTATAATTATAAATATTTAATTTTATTAATATAGTATGTACATTTATAAATATAGTATGTACATTTATAAATATATTTATTTATAAATATTTTTTAAAAAATATTTTTTAACCTTATTAATGAATATATAATTTTAAGTGTATGCATGTTAGAATTGAGTAAAATTGAATAAATTAAAAATAATTACACTTTAACAATATTGAAAAAATGGATATGGTTTGTGTGTGTGCATTGTATAAAAATTTATTAATTACGTGCATGTGAAATCATTATAACACACATTTGATCTATCCTAAATTGAAAAATCAAATGACATTCAATTATATGTCCATTACTCTATGCAATTAGTCAGTATTTTTAATTCATATTAATTTTTAATTATAAACCATTATTCTCTAAATATATAACTATTAAATGAAAAGCGCATAAATATTTTGTAATAAAAAAATCATATTTATATACATTAATATATATCTATATATTTTATATATACTATTTATTAACATTATTAATAATCAACTAATTAATAAAAATTTTAATATTTTTACCAATTTACTTATTTTTAATTTTAATTTGTTTAATTTTTATTTTTCATATATCTATATACTTAATACATAATATTTATTAGTATTTATAATTTATATATAGTATAATCAATTTATTCATTTTTAGCATAATTATTTAATTAATAAAATCTTTAATATTTTTTCAATAATTTTTTTTTATTTTTTATCTATTTAACCATCTCATTTTATTTATTCATACCTTTATCATTGTTAATAATATAGAACTGATAAAGTTACCTTTTATCAGCACAAAGAGAACCATTTATCACCGCTAAAAATAAAGCACTGATAAAGGGTACCCTTTATCATTGTTAAAAATAAAGGTATGATAAAGGTTCCCTTTATCAGCGCTAACAAAAGTGCCAATAAAGGGTTAAACTTATAATATCTTTCTTTAGAACTAATAAAGATGCCATTTATCAGTGCTTTTTTCTAGCACTGATAAATATCAACATTGTTAAATACCTATTTTGTGATAGTGTTGTAAAAGGGTTTAAACAATGTCAAGGAATTGGATATGATAAATCCGTTTTACCAGTTTTAATGTTGAAATCCATCATAATTCTACTTTCCATTGTGGCATTCTAGGATTATGAGATTTATAAAATGGATGTCAAAAAAACATTCCTTAAAGGGAACCATCAGGAAGATTTCTATATGACACAACCCAGAGGGTTTGTGACTCCAAAGGATGCCAACAATGTAGTCAAGTTGCAAAAATCCATTTGTAGATTAAAGAAAGCATCCAGGTCATGGAAAATTCATTTTGATGAGGCCATAACTAAAATTGGTTTCATAAATAATGAATATTATATGAGTTTCAATAAATGGTTTTTGGGTGTGCAGTCATTTTATTGATCGTATATGTTGATGAAATATTACTTATTATAAATGAAATACCAATATTACATTCTATTATGGAGTGGTCGAATAAATGTATCTCTATAAAGGAATTGTGTGAGGTAATATATATTCTTGGTATCAAGATCCATCATGATAGATTCAAGAGGTTGCTCAGGCTAAGTCAAAGTACAAACACTAACAAGATACTAAAGAGACTCATTATGGAACAATCTAAGAGGGGACTGCTGACAGTGTCACATGGCATTCATATTTCTAAGAAAATGTGTCCTTAGACTCATGATGAAAAAAAAATAATGATTCCATATTCATCAAAGATTTGGTTAGTCAAGAATGTTATGCTATATAATAGGATAGTTGTTGTTTACATATTGAGTGAATTAGGAAGATATCAAGCTGATCCATGTGAATTCCATTGGAATATAGTCAATACCATAATTAATTATCTAAGGTATAATAAGGATATGTTTCTAGTCTATGAATTATATGAGGAACTAGTCATCATAGGATATGAAGATTCTAGTTTCCAAACTGAACAAGATAACAAGAAGTCACAAACAGGATACATCTTTACTTTGAATGGAGGTGTTGTGAGCTAGAAGATCTCAAAGAAGGTTTTGGTCACATATTTTATAGAATATTCTGAGTATATTACAACTTCTAAGGTAGCTAAGGAATAATTATTGATGTGTAAACTTTTCCAAGATCTTTACATGGATTCTAGAAGTAAATATCTAACCACATTCTATTAGGATAATACTGTAGCAGTGGATCCCATAAAAGATCCAAGGTCACATTATAGAATGAAGTACACACTTCATAAGTATCATATCTTGAGGGATTTTTCTAAAATATGAGAGTTTTCAATGAGTAGTATTTCTATAGAAGACAATGTATCCCACCCCTTGACTAAAGTCTTGAATTAGCAGAAACATGATTATCATGCGAGGTCTAGCAAACTGAAATTTGTATGTAGTTGGCTCTAGTCCAAGTTGGAGTTTGTTAGAGTTGGTGTCCTGAGACTAATTGATTGTAATTTAATTACATATATATTCTAGGTATTGAATATTCTTTAAACATATTATTATATATTGTTTATTGTTTTTCATGGATTTAATGTAATATTGTCTAAGAGTATTTGTCACATTGATAAGGTCATTGAAGTTCCCCACTATGATGAGGACCTTGAAGTTCTATGACAATATTCTTAATATAGTTATGTAATTTGATAACATACTATGATGAGACACATATTATTTATAACTTCAGGTGTGAGTACTCGTAAGTGGATGAGGCTTCTTCTCATGAAGTTCACACTTGGTAATCTCCAATATGGGAGATTTTTGAGAATAGACCCGCTAGTAGGAAATCTGCATGTTTTGGGTCATTGGATATTTCTATCTATGCGCATGTGTAATGGTCTTTAAAATTTAATATTATCATTAATAAATTTCATGACTCATGCACCTAGATTTTCTAACAAAAACCACCATGCCATATATTGGCAAGAAGTAGGATATGTTGGGTGTGTCATGATTGACATGTAATTAATTGATAAGTTGAGGAAGGATATTTCCCTTCCATATTTATGGGATTTTATATCTCAGACCTTTTATTGGAATATAACTGTCGCTTAAATTCCATTTCCATGGTGTAATGCCGTGTTTATTTCAGATAGTCAAAGAAATATATATCAAGAATATAGGTTGTTGAGACCATCAGGAAACCTTCTTGATGAAATATTGTGACAAAGGGATTATATTACACAATTAGAGTTCATATTTGGTTATTATCATTATGACATTAAGTTATTTCTATTAGGTTTTTATCCCATTTCTAAATAATAATCTTGGAATTTAGGCAAAATCGCCTAATGCCAATGAGGAAAAATCCTAGAGGGTCACACACTAAGTGTTTCTGCTGATCTTGATTAAATTTTATTTAAATTTAATTAATGGAATACATATTGTTCTCAAGGATTATTAATAATTTTATTCAAGTTATATTGGTCACTTAAATTAAATAAATATTTATTTTACAGCACATGAATAAAAATACATATTTTTATTTTATTGATTATTTAATCAATATTTATTCATCAGTATGGTAATGAAATATTTATTTATGAATAAAGTATTTATTCAGGTATTTAATAAATACCAAGGAGTTTGAAAAGACCAAGACTTCATTCAGTGATAAAATAATTATTTACAAGCTAATAAATATTATTTATCAATTTTAACATGTTGGTACACCACAAAATAATATTATTATACTTATGTGGCATGAGGTTTATTAAATGTTTTAAATTTTATTCAATGGATGGTATGCAATTAATTAATATTTTAACCTAAAACATAACTCTATAAATATATGGTTATATATATTGTGTATTGCATCCAGAATTGGGAATAGAGAATTGTTACACATAACAAATTATCTCTCAACTCATCCTTCTCTCTCCATATCAAGAACTAGAAACACAAGATAGATTTATTCAAGAAAAAATAATGAGAGATCAAGGAAGAACAACACAAGTCATTTGATTCACCATGCTAGCACTTGGAAGTCAAGAAATGTTTCTCAAAGATAATTGGAGCATGTGTGGATCACTGCTAGAGGGATTCTATCCTTGGATCCTCCTAGTGAAACTAAGGTAAGAAAAAATGGTATTTTTTGTATGATCAAAATTCATTAACAAAGAATGATCCTAAGACAAGATATTTATTTCTTGAGATATTAAATAAATTAATTATAAATTTTATGTGAAAGATCATTGCTCATGGTTTTGAGCAACGATTATTAAAAGATATTTTAATATATTTCCCACCACTATATACTTCCACTATGCCTGGACCAAACACTTTTATATCCCATTGAAATTTCTATTAACAAACATGTAATAATTTCTTCATGTTATGATTCGTTAATTACCTTACTGAGATTTATAGCTCACCCTTTTCTTTTGTATGTCCCTAGGTTATACCGTTAATTTTTAAGAGCAATGTAATTTTAGAGAATTTATTGGAAGTTTTAAATAATGTTGTTGTATCCATGTATCAAGTTGATGTTCTATATACCTAATTTCTCAAATACATTGGGCCTCATGACATTTTAGGTTGTAATAAGTGTGTTTTTATGTAATAAATCATTAAATAAAATATATTATGGATAAGGGATTTCATAGTTGGCATCAGAGGAAAGTCTAGATATTTTTGGAATTAAGATTAGAAAACTCTAGTGAAAGTCTTATGGATAAGACTAAACATAAAAAAAATATCCCTAAATTTTGTTAATGTATAGAGTAGGTGTTTTTCAAACAAATACATCCTTGTCTAGATACTACAATTGGATGTGTATCTAGCACAAAGGTACCTAGGGGTAATAGCCCCAAAAAGGGTGCATTGAGCTGGACTCAATCATCCCCAGGTGCATAAAAATAGGTATTTATACACACCTAGTTTTACACACATGGGGGATATTATTTGTTAAATACGCAAGCTCCGTACATACCATTATTAAGGGAATAAAAATTCCCATAATATTTTATATTAGAATATACATCATGGATAACTTTGATTTCATACTAGAAATTTATTGGTTAAGGGATATATGTTATTTATGAGTTATCCCTTTAATGTTCATAGTATCAATTTTATATGTTTAATAATTTAAAAATCAACATCTCTAATTTTCCTGTTTTTCTAGTAAATGACTAGAAATAGGAGGAACCAAGCCAATAACTAATGTGAGGGGCAATATGATTAAATCCCAAACATGATTCCCAGCCCGATGGGAGAAGGAATTGAAAACTTCATGACAATAATTTATTAATTGAATCAAGTTTGAACTAAAACCTGCATCAGGAGGAACACCCAAATACTCATACAAAAGAGAAAGTTGCAATTGAGACCTTTATGTGACAAAGTCCTCTATATTTAGTGGATCTTCCAATCCCTTAATTGTAGAACAATAGATCAAATACTTTGAAAATATATTCTCATCCTTCAATTCTATGAGTAAGATATAGTTATGTTGGATTTTTATCATATAGAAGTAGAAGCTGGTGAATTGTGGATATTGGTCAATAATGATAAGCCTAAGGAGGAAAATTAAGAGACAGAGTGAAATGAATTTTGGAAAATGTTTTTCGATAAATATTTTCCTCGCACTCTTTGACTAGAAATTTAGAGGTACTTCCTTAGCCTCAAGCAAAAGGATGACAAATCTATGAGGGTGTATGAGGAAAACTTCACAAGACTTTCCCAATATGCCTCTAGATTTTTCATTACCCCTGAATGTAAAGTTTACCACTTCTTTGGTGGATTGAAATTGAATCTATAAAAATCCTTAGCCATTTAGGACTTTGACAGTTATAGGGAACTTGTTCGATGTTCCCTCAAAATTAAAATAGAGATCAGTGAATCTAAGGGGTCTCATAGGGATAAGAAGCAGAGAGTGGAGTTTAATTCTTGTGGTATGATGGAGAAATCTAATTATTGTAATAAATCTCAACATCTCATTTATCAAATGTGTGGGAATAAGAACCTTAAAAATTACCTGAAGGGGATAAGAAAATGATTTATATATGGGAAAAAAGGGTACCTAACCAATGATTTTCTGATGGGAGAAACCCAACATGTGATGGAAGAAAGGAATGCTCTGGTCATCCCTCATTCCATGGTTAAATGTTTTAAATGAAAGGAATAATGACACTATTTGATTCAACACACTAAGACAATGGTTTTTGATGAAAACTAATGATATTAACCCCCAAATCCTAGAGAGAAATGGTGAACTTATTCTATCACAACAACAATGGTGGATCCCAATAATGAAGTGTTTATTGGTACTATAGTTATTTATTCAATAATAGAAAATTTCATTTTTTATTTTGGTTCTACACATTCATTTATATCTCTCATGTTTAGTATAACTATTCAAACACCACCACAAATCATAGAAGTAGATCTATCAGTGAAAATAAAAAATGAGGCAATTATTACACCCTGAGTATATAACACCCCCTATCAAAATTTTAGATATGAACTTACTAGTGAACCTTTTCATACTCTCTTTAGAGTAATATAATTTTATTTTAGGCATGGATTGAATTTCCTTATATTGATCCAACATAAATTGTTGAGAGAAGGAAATAAACCTCTGTATCGTGAATCACCCTCTAATTCCATACAAGTGAAAGGAGGATAATGAGTCTTCTTTAATAATATCTTCTCAAGCATGGATATTATTACCTTGTGAGAAATCATATCTAGCCCAAATGATTGGGATTAAAGAAAATATCATCCTTGAAGGAATTCCCATTGTGAGGGAATACACTAATGTGTTTCCTCAATAATTTCCTTATCTCTCTCCTAGCAGAGCTATTGAATTTTCAATCAAGATTATACCTGGGAATTTTCTAATATCCAAGACTTAATATAGAATGGACATTTTTGAACTTGATTTATTGAATATGAAACAACAAAATAATATGGATAAGGGGTTTATGCGCCCACATGCTTCATCGTCGGGTGCACCACTCCTCTCCACCAAGAAGAAGGATGGGTCAATTAACCTATACATTGAGTATTGTGAGCTCAACAGAATCATGATAAATAATAATTATCCTCTTTCATATATTGATAAATTGTTCAATAAGCTACATGGAGCCCAATATTTCTTTAAGATAGATCTTCAGTTTGGATATTATCAAGTAAAGTGGAATGAGGAGGATATACCCAAGACTACTTTTTGTAAAAGGTATGAGAACTATGAGTCTGTAGTTATTCCATTTATACTCACTAATTGTCCAAAAATCTTAATTGATTTTATGAATAAATTCTTTAGGTATTACGTTAAAAAAATTGTGGTAGTCTTTATTTATGATATTATTATCTACTCCAAAATCAAGGAGAAATATGAGGAGAATATGAATACTATACTGAGGAACTTTCAGAAATAAAATATGTATGAAAAGTATAGTAAATGAGAGTTCTGGTTGGACCAAGTAATATTCTTGGGGCATGTTATCACCATAAAAGGGATATCTGTGGATATTTTAAAAATAGAGATGATTTAAGGGTAACCTAGACCAACCTCTATGAAAAAAATCCAAAGTTTCCCAGGATTAGTTGTGTGTTATTTCTAATTTGAGAGAAATTTCTCATGATTTTCAGGTCCCATAACCAATATAACTTATAAATGAGTCAAGTTTTTCTAGAATGATGAATGTGAGGAAATTTTTAAAGAGATAAAGAAGAGTAAAATCACCAGACCTTTAGTCACATTACCCACTAGTGGGGAAGGATTTGTGATCTATAGTTATGTATCTAAAAACGGAGTTGGTTGTGTACTCATGAAAAATGAAAAAGCGATAGCCTATTCCTCCCTCAAAATAATGATCCTTGAGCATATTTACCCAAATCATGCTCTAGAATTTGATATAGTGATCTTTATATAAAATATTTGGAGACATTATCTCTATGGGTAAAAGTGTGATATATATTTGAACCATAAAAGCCTAAGGTATATATTCACACAAATGGATATTAATATGCTCCAATGGAGGTGGTCTGAGCTGATCATGGATTATGAGTGTTCAATACACTACCATTATGGGAAGGAGAAAAAATTGGTAGATATGCACCAATAGAGGAGAAGTTTGATATATATATTGACCACAAAAGCCTCAAGTATATATTCACATAATTGGAGATTAATATGCACCAACAGAGGTGGTCAGAGATTATCATGGATTACGATTGTTCAATCCATTACCATCATGGGAAGGAAAACAAATTTGTAGATGCTTTGAGTTGAAAGGATCCCACAACTCTACCCATGATGAGGATTAAAAGGGATATGATCTTTTGGGATATTTAAATGATGTATATGAGAATAATAAAAGTATAGTCATCCTACCTTACTCGGATAAGATCTCAACCACCCATTCTTGAAAGGATCGAGGAGGCTTAGAAAAATAATGAGGTGCTACAGAAGAATGTAGTGAATATTCTAGAGTTAAAATTTGTTGAATATTGAGTTATATAGTTTAGTACCCTGATATGTATCCTATAAAAACCAGAACTAAAGAGGTAAATTTTGGATGATGTGAATATATCATTCTTTTCTATTCATCCAGGAATCACTAAGATGTATAGATATTTGAAGAAAAATTTATAATGGGATAACATGAAGAGAGATATTGTGGAGTTTGAATTTCGATTCTTGGTATTCCATAAAGTCAAGGCCAAACAACATGAGTCTAATGGTATGATGCAACCATTTCCCATAACAACATGGAAATGGGAAAATATAACCATGGATTTCATTTCAAGACTCCCCATGACACCTAAAGTGAACAATTCCATCTGGGTGGTAATCGATCACCTTACAAAGTTAGCGCATTTCATTTTTACCAAGGAAGGTTTATTTATTTACTAAATCACTAAGATATACATAAAGTAAGTGGTAAGACTATATAGAGTTCCACTCTCCATTGTATCTGATCAATATATTATGCTTACCTCAATGTTTTGGATAATCATTCACCAAGAATTGAATAGAGAACTAATCTTAACACTACTTATCACCATCAGATGGATGGTTAGTTTAAAAGAACCATTAAAACTCTATATGATAAGTTGAGATCATGTTCAATGGATTTCCAAGGATGTTGGGATCAACACCTTCTCTTAGTGAAGATATCATATAACAATATTTTCCATTATAACATTCAAATGGTACCTTATGAGTCTCTATATGGGAAGAGTTGTTAGATTCCTTCAGCAATAGTGACTCGTGGGCTCAACCATCTCTCCAACCTCTTAGTTTTTGGTCTTTTCTCACCCTATCCCTCTCGATATGTCTAGGGATTCTTTAGCGGTGCAATGTAGGTCCAGTTTCTAAGCTCCAAATATATCCTGGGGGTTGGCTCCCCGCCATGTGTCGGTTGTGAGTGCATTGGGTGGGTCGTTGTGGTCCCTAAGGCAGTCTTGACTATGGAAATGAGAAATAGATCTCATTTTCTATAGGGAATCTTTCTGGTGAGATACAGTTTTCAAGAGGTATGGATCTGTGATTTTGTTTGTGGTGAGTAATGATTTTTTTGTACTTGTTGTCTTCGTGATTGGATGCGATCACGATGATTCTATGTTAACCGATTTGTAATTCATTTTATTTGGGATTCATTTCTCCAGCGATGCGGTGATGGCGTGGTTCGATGCAGTGGTGATAGTTTATCTCTTTCATGGGGGTTTTTCAAGAAGTCATCTGGCCTACTTGGGCCATTTTATGAGAATGATCCCAAATGAGAGGATGTTGATGAGTATCTAGGGGAAGGTTAAGGTGACACTAACGATTTGGAATCCAAAATTAAAAGCATATATGTTAAAGAGGATAAATGATGATTATTCCTACCACTGTCATTGCTTCTATTTTTTAGTGAATTTTGTTGGTTTATATGAGTGTGAAATTGTTAAGGAGGGATAGGGCATGGGATCTGGCTCAGACATTGTTTTGGCATTGCATATTTTGTGTGTGTGGAAGGAGGGATTTTGTGTAGTGGAACTATGGTTTATGGTCATTGGGGTAAGGCAACTAGTTCACCTACATGACTTATTTAGAAGAGGTTCAGAGCATAGAGCTTTTGCGGTCCATTACTATTTGGATTTGGAAGTTCGAGAGGGTATGAAATTTTCCACTGGAACCAGGCCTATACAATCCTGCATGAGATAGCTAGCTGAGCAGAAATGTGTTGGTGAAATCTGGTCTTATTGTGTTTGATCCTGGGGAGGAGTTCTCACTATATTGAATTTGGGTTTTTTCCTTGGGATCTTGGATTGTAGGGGCTTGTTTTAATTTTTTAAGTTGTTTAAGTCATTTTAGGTTCCCCCTCACCCTTAAAAGGGGGTTTATTCTAATAAAAAATTAATTTTTAGTCAGGCCTAGAGTCTGATACTAGTGATAAGGTTTTCCCTCATATATCACAGTGCAAAAAAATCATAAGGTTTGGAAAAGGAGAAAAATATTATTCTTAGATACATCAGACCCTTTCATATCCTTGATCACATCATAGTAGTAGACTATCTAATAACACTCCCATAGAACCAATCTCATGTGCATGATGTGTTCCATGTGTCCCTATCAAAGAATTACATACCAAACCCATCACATGTAATGAATCTAGAGGTGGTAGCATTGGAGAATGATCTTTCATATGAGGAGCAGTGAATGAAGAACTTAGATCATAAAGACAAGTTCCTATGAAACAATACAACTCACCTGGTTAAAGTGTTGTCATGGAACCACAAGTTTGAGGAACTGACACAAGAACCCAAAGAGGCGATGAAAAAGAGGCACCCTAGTCTATTTTAGTGTATGAAATGAAAATTATGAGGGTGAAATTTATAAAAGGTGAATAATGTACTGAAATGAATATTTATAAATTAAATTCCCTTTTTAAATAAATAATTTACTTATTTATGTAATATAAATGTAGTTAATAAATGCACTAATTTTGATATATTAGACTGTAATAATTTTTATCCTATTATATTCCAAATAACATTAATAATTATAATCCTTGATAAAATATATATTGAACAATGACCATATTATTAGTATATATTAAGGCTTATGATAAAGTTCTATTGACATACAAAAAAAGAGGTATGACCTCAACTGGTAGGATCACACCCTATGAAGCCCATTTATTAGAGATTCCAAGGGAGATAGAATCTCAAATCCTTTCCATTGATCAATCCCAAGATTATATCCAACAACTAAATCATGATAAAAACTATTTATGAGAGAAGTTTAAGATCATAGAGATCACAACCCAAAACATGTTCATCGAACCACCCCATGAGAATCTCATCATCCTATACCTTACCCTTAGGGAATTCATTGGTGTAAAAATGGGTTATGTATATCAACCTTAAAAATAGGAATATGTCTAATTTATTTCCAATAAATTAATTATTATATTTATTTCTTATTTTTTACTCTATAAATGATTAAGTAATGAGTTTTATAAAAAAAGATTTTAATATGACAAAACTCAAATTATATTTTTGAGTAATGTGAAATTTTAATTTAGATATTCCTTTTGATGAATCCATGAATTTTTGAAATAAATTATATTTAAATAAAATATTATTATCAAATAGTATATATTAAATATAAATTATAATATAATTTTGTGAAGTGGAAATTTAATTTTTATAAGGGTCAGAAAACTATCATTGTAAAAAAATATAATTTTTCAATAAACAGGGATTTTTTAAAAAAAAATATCAATTTATAATATTTAGAGAATTATTTTTAAAAAATAAATATTATTTTTGGAATCATCACATCAAATTTATGTGGTGATGAATTTTTTATAATGTTCTGAGATAGTTGAATTTTCGGGTAAAAATTAAATACAGTATAAATATACAGTGTGTATTATGGAATCCTAATAACTAAAACATGATGTAATATGTGTCATAAAAGGTATAAAATACTTAATAAATATTTCCCCTTTAAAATTATGTGTTCTTGGGGTTATTTGATTAATTTTGTAAACCGATTATGAATCCTCCAAAACCAATATATATTTTATGGTTTTGAAACCAATTCTTTGTAAACATGACTCATTTCCACATCACCAAGGGTATTATTTTAATTTTCACAGTTCATGTACTTATAAAATAATTAAAATAATTCCTATTTGGTAGAAAATATGTGGAAAAACCTTGGTACAGTTTTTGGTTTTCATTACTTTATTTTATAGAGTCCAAAACCTAAGTTTAGAAAATAATAAAGAACTCCCCTCTATTTTCCAATATAAACCCACATAAAATTTCATTCATATTCACTAAAAACCAATATATAATGACTATAATATGAAATTTACTCTCTATAGTTCTATTATTTTTCACCTAATCTCTCAATAAGCTCCTCCCAAGCTTGTAGAAACACCCTCTCAAGGTAAGGGATGTCCCTCTATTTTTTTTCAATTCAAGCACCTTCTTTATATTTATCCTTTATAAACTCAATTGGTTAGGTTTTAATTCCTTTATAAATATCCCTTTAATATCCAATTTATATTATAATAATTATATATCATATATCCCCTCTCGTTATGTCCTTTACCTAAGCTGTTACAATGCCAAAAGTATGGGATCCTCTCTTTATCCTCTTTATTCAAGATCCTTCTTTATGTAATGACTTTTTTATTTAAATACCTATTTATGGTATAATATTTTACACATCCCTATTTATTCCCTTATTATTTCCAAGTAATTATATACCACTTTAAATCTCATTAATACCTCCCATGACTCATTATTTACCCCCATTATGCTGCCAAAATAATCCTATGATTTTCCAGGATAAACTTTTATTCTAGAAATTATTTTGTATTATGTATTTTAATTCCAAATTATTCATGTTGTATTATGTTATTAAATATCCCTATTACTTACCTTATGATTTCAAAGTGTTTGGATATCCCTTTCACTCTCATTTATCCCTCCCATGATTCATTATGTACCCATGTTATGCTACCAAAATTATCAAGTGATTTTTCCATACAAAACCTTTATACTGTGAATACCATCCCCATTTCTACTCAAGGGTAATAAACTAGACATACCTATCCCTATATTATTTTTTAATTCCATGTATTTATTCCACACACCATAATAATTTGATTAAATGTGATGAAATATGATCCTATATTGAACGATCTATGTGGCACACTTATGTATGTAAATGATATGAAAGAGATGAGTGCAGCCTGAGTTATATAGTGCTTCAATGTATTTGGTGATGTTTTATTCTCATGAGACATCAATTATGGGATTAGGGAGTAAACATAATCCATTATGAGACTTTTTACACCATTATATAATGACTTGGAGGTTAGCCTTAACCTATTTTTATGATGTCATGTTAAATGTTGTTGCCACATTTCCGTGTTGAATTTATGTTATATTGTTATATCATGATTCATTGTTAAATATTATGATTCTCACCTATTTTATGTCACATTTCAATGTCTATTGACTAACACGTATTAGGTTATTAATGTTATTATTCATTTATTCCCTTACTAGGATTTATAGTTCACCCATTTATTATGTATTTCCCAAGGTTATCCTATGTAGTTTTAAGATAAATGGAATTCTAAATCGCGTTAAATAAGTTTTCAATAATTGTTTCATATCCATGTATCAAGTTGATGTGCTATATACCGAATTTCCCAAATACACTAGTCTTAATGATCTTTTGGGTTATACTAAGCATTTTTTATGTAATAAATCATGAAATAAAGTGTATTAAAGACTAGGGTTTTCATAGTGAAGGTTTGAGCAGCGATTAGAAGGAATTTGTAGGGCTAATATAGAAGTGTATGATTACATGTTACAAATTCTGAAAGAGAAATGAACATTGGAATACAATGGGGGTAAGAGGTACATACACATGACACCAAACATTGTGGATTTCATAAATGGTGTCTTCCAGGGGCTTTGAAAGTTTCCTATAACTAGATTAGTTCAAGATAAATTTTATCATTCTGTAAATTATTTTTTTAGAAAGAAGAAAATATACTACTAACGAGATTTATAATGGGTTACGATATTGAATACACTTTCAATGATATATTGATAAGAACATTGAATAATATTCCACTTATAAATTGTGACTTTTAAACCAAGAAGATAGTCAATTTAAATAACAAGAGTGTCAAGACCTCATCATAGGTGGAAGCAATCGAGTTTTGGTGGTATTACTGGATGTCAATTTGGAAACATCCAGGAATTTTGGTTTCTATGTGCACATTCCATTATGGAATGTGCCTCTGTGAACATCTCATGGGAACCATATATTAAAATATTATACCAGATTGACGCCATTTCTAACTGTTATGGTGCACCATGGATGCCTATTTGGGAGTTTTAGCATTTTCTAATGCTCGAAGACCAGATGACAATGATATTCGACATCAATAGGTTGCGAATATGAGGGATAATAAAGTTCAAAAGGATACTAAATTAGATGTAACAACCTCAAGAATAAGGGAAAATGTTTAAATGTAACATATTTCATAGGTAAGGTCGTAAAAGTAAACAATTCCCTTACAATTCTAGAAGGAATTTTCACTATTTGTCATGATGATGTATTACCGCCAATGTGAACTTTTCATATTATCATTTACATGGTTTTAATATATATACCTTCATTCTTTAGAAATCTAGGACATTTTTGAATACTTTTATTATCAAATAATAAATATTTCTTAAATTATACAACTATTTACATAAATCACACACAACCTAAACATGTGTAAATTTTAAATAATTTTAATAAATAAAACAATATATATCACAAATAATCTCACAAATCCCAAAACCCAAAGATTTAGTTTATTTAATGATTAACTACATAAAACATCTTATTGCACTTTATTACATGAAAATATTCCACAAAAATCTCTATATAAGACTTCATTCTACTCATAATCATGTATTTAGTTTCCTAGGGAAGTGGGAAAACAAAAAAAAAAGAGATCATAAGCTCAATAAGGGAAAACTTATCACAAATTCATAAAGGGTTAGATCATAAGCATGAGAGATTAAATGAGCACAAGAGAAATAACTAATTAAAAGGATTAATAATATTTGACCACCATGGAATGTGACCAAAGATTCATAAAAGGTCTATCATGGAAGTATATAATATATAACATAGTTCGAAAAAATTTGAGAAAATAATAAACTACAAAAATAATATATGATTTGAGAAACATGAATAAATGAAATCATCTTTTTGGTAATAAAAAATTCATAAAAAAATGGAAATAAACATGTTATATCCTACATTATACCAGTCATAACATTCTTATAACCATAAAATTATATTTATATTTTACACTTAAGATTTTTTTCATTTTTATACATAGAAATAGAGGGTAATAATCTACTCACTGAGTAGTATAATAATGTTTCACATGAGGTGCTAGTAGGAATTTTGGTTTGATAAATTAGGGTGTAAAAAAACATTATTACAATCACACTCCACCTCCAGCAACTATTATACTATGCCTAAGACGTGTTGGATTATATGAAATCATTGTATCAGATTATACATTTTTTGATCATCACCTCCTTGATTACCTCATGAAGAGATAAAGATATGAGACTCTCACATTCCACTTTCCTAAAGGGGATATGACCATCACCCTTGAGGATGTGACAGTATGCTCAATCTTCTAATCTACGGTGGTGAATTTATAGGAACCACCCATGGAGACTGGTATGATATTGCACAATGATTTCCTAGTCTTGAAATTGTAGGGTATGATACTTCTATGTATTTGGGTTCTCTATGTATGAGATATATGGACATTCACTTCTCAATTTTACCCAATGAAACTGATGAGAATACTATCATGCGTCATTCCCATGCATATATCGTGTGCCTCATTAGAGAGAGATTGTGCACTAATTACTCTGGTATGTATTCCACATGATGTATTTGGGCCACTAGATTACTTTGATCGGGATGAGATATACACCTGGGCTTATGAATTCTTATCTTACACATATATATATATATATATCATTATTTATGGCATTCCAATCAGATCATAATGATCTAGGTGGATGTTTTATCCTCATTCAGATGTGGGAATGAGAGCACATCCCCCCTAACCCCAATTGTTTTCAGTTCGAATATTCATATGGATGTGTTGTGTGAAACTCCACGTGGATGCTATTATGATCATTCATATTTATAGTTTTATAATGCTAATATGAGTTGTTATACTCTATTACCTATTATTTAGAAATTTCAATGTTTTAAGTTATAGGTGGATTCAGGAACACTAGATCATTAGGACCCCAAAACAAAATTATGGTGCATATTGTCACATGTTGGATAGTCTACTACCCACACATGTAAATATATATATTCCTCTTTTGACTAATCAATTTCTTAATATTATCATTTTTGGAAATTAGTAGCAAAATAATTTACCAAATTCCACATGTCATTTTAGATTTCATGGTTGCCATACTAGGCTCTATTAGATCATCTTCAGGCATACTACACTGATGGGCTTCATGATGCCACTGTTGTAGTGTATCTTATTCAATTTCATATTGTTGAGTGGTATCATCCTAATAGAGTCATTTGAAATTTTAGATTTGTTATACGTATTCCATTTCTACCAGATAGTCAGTAGTACATCATTTCCTGAAGGTGATGGGGTGGCAGGATGCTGACTAGCACCTGCGACAGGTAGAGTATTTCAACCTATAAGACATATGTGAGTCATTTTGTATCAAGGTCATGTGTATGATGTGATTCCATTTATAACAACTGTTCATGTATAATCCATGTAATATAATGAATTATATACTGTATCTTACACCATATGGATGAGGGCTTTAGAATCTAGTAAGTCAATAACATTACATTAGTTTTTTTTTTGTATTTTTTTAATTCAATACGAATCTCTCTGCACCCTATTCGACCTAAATATATTATCCACATTTCTAATCTAGAGAAAGGAAAGATTTTTAGTCATGCATCATACCATACTACAGTGTAGGAGATGATGTCGGCATATCGTTTTCTATACAATAGTTGTAACACCCCAAGATTTTGAAAATAAATTCAATATCGAATTCCTAAAACACTGAGTCTCTTTAAAACACCACTTTTTTATAACCTATCTATTATACATAATCTTACCACCTCTGTGTTTTTAATTTTGAAAAACTGACATACATGGTTGCATTCAGAAAGATATTTAGAGTCTGATAAGATCAACTTACATTTTTGTTACGTAGTAACTTGACACTTATGAATAGTAACATACCCTTATGAATAATAATATGACCCTTATAAATAGTAACCACACCTATGAAGGTAAAGATAAAATTTATATTCCTTATAAATGAAATAGAGTATTTTAGAAATTAATAATTATGTTCTGGTATTTTTGTGAGTAATAAATATTTAATTACAATTTTAAATTAATAAATTAATAAAATTATTTTCATAAAAATTATTCCTAAATAAATATTTTGTTTTACAATTATTTTTGGATAATTTTATGAGACCTCGGTAAATTTTTGAATGTATTATAAAAATTAGTTTTAAATTTAAAATCTGTACTATGTAAGAAAATAATGATTTTATTTAAAAAGTAAATTTCACATATTTATAAGATTATTTTGATAAAATGGAGTCCATTTTTTAATTCTACATGTCAAAAATTGGTTAGGGTTAATTTTTAGAATTTTTTTGAAATACTCAAATTTTTGGTGAATAAGGAAATTTGATAATTTAGGAAAAATGCTAATTAATTAAATTTTTTCATCATACATGAGTCATGGATGATTTAAAGGACCATTTTTTCGAACTCACATATACATATTACTATTCTTGGTCAGAAAAATCAATACTATTGGTTTTCTTTGGAAAAATAATAAAATAATGGGAAAACCCTCATCTCCTCCACTATAAAAACCTCCCCTCACTCCCTATTCTATTCACTCCTCTCAAGCCTTGTGAATTTTCTAAATTCTACCCAAATATCCTCCCAAGCTCCTCCCCTATGTCCATAATCCCTTTGTCTAATAAAAAAACCAAAAATTCTCCCCTAAAGAGGCTCTCAAGGAATATTACTTCAAGAAGTAAATTTCTCTTTTCATTTCTTTTATTTCAAGTTCCTTTCTTTTCTTTTTCGTTCCTCACCTCATTTTATTCAAATGTTATTATTACTATAGTACCTTAAATTTATTTTAATTTTTTTATGATAAAGTAATAATTCATCATTATCTCTCTTTTCCCCTTCTTTTATACTAGAAATGAAAACACCATCCGAGATGTGTTAATTTATAACATTTAAGGACGACAGGTTTTCAATTTCTATTACCGTATTCAATTATGGTTATGAAACCATTTTAATGGTTTAACCAGACTATAATATATGTATTATAACTTATTTATGGTTATGGAATCCTTTTTTACACATGATATTAATTTATTAATTAAAATGAGTCCGTTGTGATCAAAAACCGCCAATCAACCCAAACAATTGTCATTGAAGTTTTATATAATGATTCATCTTAACTCTCAATAACCGAATGAATTTTATAACCATGTAATATTTTTTTTTGTTCAATAATAATATACAAATTCTATTCTGGACAACGATTCTCATTCTACATGTTTATTCGTACATGAATATAAGTAAATCGATCATGAAAAACAAGAAAGAAAATGATCCCAAACAATAAAAATTGAATCTCTTAACCCATCAAAAGGCCATGAATGAACCTAATTAGGTTATAATAAATTAATTAAATGTGTATGAGGTTATAGAATCATTAATTTTTTAACCTAAATTTTATTATTCAGGTCATTAAGATCAATTGAATAACACCTTCGGACTTAAGGTAAGGGTTTCCTAACCGAACTTTTATTTTCCTTCAGGTTACTCTTTGTCTCTCTTTATCCCAATTAAATTCTTATTTATTCTTATTTAATCCTCATAAATTCTATTTTAATGGTCTATTTATTTGTACAATCCATGATCCTTATTTATTTTATGGTAGTTACATGTTTTAAAAGGAACTTTCAAAATTCTTTCCGAAATATGATCCCGATTCAAAGAAATTTCTTAAATTCTTACCTATTTTCAAGAGAACTCAATAATATGTTTTTAGAAACCATTATTTTTCTAAAATTACTAATTTTATTATGAAAATACTATTTTACTTCAATTCTGGTTTTATACAAATATTCTTCCAAAATAACTTTTCTTCTCAAAGTAAAAGAGTATTAATATCAAGAATTACTCGATGATTTTATAAGATTATTTTCATCTATTTCAACACTCTTCTTGATTATTATGTATTATTGGGTATAATATTTTATAATATCATATTCCATATTATATTTAATTTTTTATGATCAATTTTACTATGAATGTGTTATTTTGAAACCATTCATCTTACTACTCATAATGATTAGTGATTATGTTACAGATTGGGGAAATTTATTTTCATCTCATGTGTATATGTTGTTTATATTTATCATCATTCATATTAGGAATTCATTTAACTTCATAATTTATGGGTGGGGAATACTATATCCTCTTGATGCATCGGTAGGTCTCATGAGACAAATAGGTATGGACTTGTTCAAGGCCTTCCCCTTTTTAGATATGGTTTTGGCCAACGCCTAAATCATTTTTAGTTTTCTTAGCCGAGGGCTTGATGGTATGTTTCAGAATGTTCAACATATGAATTTCCCATATTATGAAGCTAAAAATTCATATTTCATGAGATTATTCGACTAGTATAATACCCATGATTATGTTTTATTATGGAAATATTTACTCATCTCATATTCCTACTATATTATGTTCAGGTTTATTTTTAAAGGAATGTGTTTTTAATTATTCACCATGCCTAATGTTTATGTTATCTTCCACTATAATGTTTACCTTTACTGATTATCTTAGATCACCCCTTATTATGTTTCATTTTTTCCAGTACATGAAGTAGTATAGTATGATTGACTTGCAGGGATAATCTTATAGTGGTGTATGTTTCTAATGGAACATATATGTTGTTTTTTATTTCATGTTGTAATATTGAACTTATGTATGTATCTTGTTTCTAAAGCTACTAAACTAATCGGTCCTTCAGGATTCATATTCCTTGTTTATATGAAAATTTAATAAAATAAGGCACTGGCTTCGAGAAACTGGGGTTGGGTCCTTACATTTGGTATCAAAGAAAGTTTAATAGAAAACTTGGAAACTATATTTAGAAAACGTGGATTAGGGAAAAAACCCCTAAGATATTCTTTGAGGATAAACATACAATAAAATCCTAGAATTTTGGTAAGGAATATATTATGTGGATATTTCTAAAAAATAATACCTTGTATGAATATTAAAAGTGTATGTGGTTCTGGCACAGATGTACCTAGGAGTGAAAACTACGACAAGGAGTTTCGGGCTTGACTCGAGGTATCCTGGTACACGACAATGGGCCTTACTGCGCACCTAGTTTGACACTCCCCAGGGGATATGCTTAGGATAATTCATATTTTCTTTATAATCCATTTTTAAGGATTTAAATAAAGAAACTATATTTATGATTATGGTATTATCCATACGTAGGATTTCAATTTATGTTAAGCATATTTCTAAGTTAATAAGGTACATTATGCTTCATAACCTAATCTAGTGTATGAAATTATTTAGAAATGGATCATAGTGGAAGGAATGAAAACCTCATGAACGTGTGTATACCATGTAGTGATTTCCCTCCTATGAAAGATAATGATGTTGGATTTGGAGTTGCGACTAGTACAGAGAAACATATAACTATATTGGGGTAGCTTAATCAGGTTGGGAACAATAACCTTACCCGAATGGAGCATTCAGATCCACAATGTGGAGGAGCTATGTTAGATCTCTTTATGAGACAATTGATTACATTATTTAATGGGAATACAAACCTATTCATAGCATATTAGTGGATAAGTTCCTTAGAGAAGATATTTATCACTTTGGGAAGTAACAAAATGGAGAAGGTTTTCATGGTAGTTTATCATCTATTGGGAGATTCTAATCAATGGTGGTCACTAATTAAAAACACAAAGGAGGAGGAAGAAATAAAAAACATGGAATGTATTTAATTTAAATAAATTTTCTTAGAGAAATAATTTCCTCATGAACAACGAGCGGATATGGAAAGGCAGTTTCTAAATTTGAGGCAAAAGGAAGATGAGAATGTTCTAAAGTATGAATATAAATTCAAAAGGATAGAAATTAATGTTTTGGAATATGTACATAATCCAAGGAGAAATATTGATCAATTCTTTGATGACCTAAATCCATTCCTCCAATGGGCACTGGTCCGCCAAACATTATCATCATACGAATACATAGTCTCATGTGCTATCAAGATAGAAAATGAGTTCTCTAAGAATTATGAATTTAAAGGAAAGAAAGAGAAGAAGATAGATACTGAAAACTCTATAAAATAAAATAAGTAAATGGTGAAGAAGTGAAGAGTTGACTTTTCACCCTATGATAATTGTGGAAGGAAACACATTGATGCCTCCTTAAAAGGAAAATGGGTGTGCTACAAGTGTGGATAGAAAGGCCATAATGCTAGTTATTTTAAGGGAAATAAAGAATATATTATTGTTAAATTATATAATTATAGGGATATGGGACACTATTCTAATGATTTTCCAAAGCATCAAGGAAACATGCCTCAGAAAAGTCCATGGGAGAAAAGACAAGCTTATGTGATCAAAACTACTGATATTGAAGTTCCTAATGATGTGGTGGAAGGTACTTTAATTGTTTCCTCAAATGTATCCAATACTTTATTTGATTATGGATCATCACATTCTTGTATTTCATCCAATTTTTCCATGAAAATTAGATATTTCCAATTTGATTTAATAAGAGAGTTTTTAATAAAAACTCCTAAGAGAAGTATCATTGTAACAAAGTTGTGTCATCTAGACCCCATTATGGAATATAAAAATGCTTTATCTATTGATTTTATTATCATACCCATGATTAACTTTGTTGTAATCCTTGGTATGGATTGGATTTCAAATCATGATGCGAAAATTTATTGCATGAAGAAGGAGGTTACAATTTTTTAGGATGATTTGGAATCCCTTATCTTTAGAGCATAAACATCACCATATGATTCTCATCAAGATCCACCCCCAATAGCTCTAATTAACTCAATTATTGGTGAGGAAGGGAATGCAATAACTATGGGTGAGTAAAGGAATGTTCAAATAGAGGATTTACCTATTGTGCAAGAATATGTTGATGTGTTCCCATAGGATTTACCTGGACATCCTACAGAGTAGGGAATTGAGTTCTCCATTGACTAAGTTCCTGATTAAAGGCCCATATCAAATACCCCTTATAGAATTAACACTGTGGAATTACTGGAACTAAAGAAACAACTAGATGAATTGAGTGATAAAGGATTTATTTTCCCTAGTATTTCTTGATGGGGAGCCCTTGTTCTTTTCGTTAAGAAGAAAGATGGATCTCTGAGGTTTTGAATTGACTATAGGGAGATCAATGTTGTAACATCACATTACGTTTTCAGGTACTTTGATGTTTCTAAGTACCTCTGTTATAGATTAGTGACTTGGGGTGCGTTTGGGTGAACTTTTAAAGAAAACTAAAGGACAGTGGGTTGTGCACGGTTTGCGCACGGTTTGTAGTACCCCTAGTTTCTGTTATGTAACCATTTCTTTATTATTTTAATGGTTTTAAAGTAAGGGTGATGAATGGTAGAGTCAGGAGAACATTAAATTATGTTTTGAGGCAAAGGGGAAGTCATACGGGAGGCGCACGGGTTGTCTAAACCGTGCAGCCAAACCATGCATAGTTTGTCTTGGAGGCAGTAGCTTTCGCACGGGCGGCACATGGTTTTTCTAACCGTGCGGCCAAAAACTGCATGGAGTGTCTACCGAGGTAATGGACAATGCATTTTTAGCACACAATTTTTCAAACTGTGCTGGAAAACCATGCAGCCACTTAAATGAGATCCTATAATAGTAGATCTCACTCGTTTTGCCTCTAAGTGCCTTGTTTTTTCTCCTAAGCGGCCCTAACTAGGGATTTTTCTTCTCCTAAGGTCAGATAAGGTTCTCCCATCATTCCATAGGTTATCCAAAGGATTCTCTTGTTGAATCAAATCCATATTCTTGAGGTATGTGATTGTTCTTCATCATTCTTGGTCGGTTTCTTAGATCTACTTAGATCTACTTCTCCTCTTTTCTCAGTTTCGTAGATCTACTCCCTTTATGGGTATATCTAAGTGTCTGGATGCCAAATATGATGATATTTGGTCATTATCTTTCTATGAGAAGAGATCTAAGGTGGGTTCTTGAAGAATCAACCCAGTTTTCTTGATCGCTCTTCGACCGTTGTGCTTTTCCTCAAAACCTTTGAAGTAGGTGGTTCCATCCCGACTTACCAAATTGATTATCATTTTATTTTATTGATTTATTTCAATTGTTGATTTAAAATCAATTGCTCAAATTTTCTTTCAATTAAATTGATAAAAACTTGATTCCATTGAATCGAGATATTTGAAATGGTTTTGGCATGTAAATTTGGAAAACCCCAATTCCATTGAATTGGGTGTGTTTATGAAAATTGGATGATTTAAATTGTTTAATTTAAATTTTGGATTTTATGGAAATGATTTCAATTAAATTATTGAATTTAATTTTGGAAATAAAGTGTGTGAAGATGGAATTAGATTTGATTTGATTTCAAACTGGTGAAAATGGCATAAAATGATTTGATAGAAACCCATTGGTTTTATCTTGTGAAAAAAAGCATATTTTTGAATAAAACCTGTTTTGGTTTTAAATGGAAATAAATCGGAACTTTTGAAAAGGAAGAATGGGATTGATCATACTTTTAAGCATTCTTAAAATAGTTCACCCATCATTTAAGAGCACATGAAAGCCTTATGTAGTTAGTGAGTTATTTGGATACACTCTACACTGTGACAACGTTCAAAAACATACTTGTAGTGGGTCACATCCCTGATGGGTTGGTGATGAGTCTTCTTTGGACAGTGTCATAGGGATATGTGTATACACATTTTTCTGAGTTCACATAGATAGTGTGGAATCCTATAACTGGTTAATACTATCATACCTTTTGGCAGATGACCATGTTGCTCATTTTTTTATTTATACTTGAGATATAAATGTATGCCAATTCTTTTGAACTGCTTTACATGCCTTCTGAATTTATATGAACTATTTTATATAAATGTTTTATTTAAGCCATTGTTTTAGATATATTCCATCATTTGAAAAATCATTACTGAAAATATTTATTTCCATCATTTGAAAATGTATAGAATGTTTTATTAAAATATTATTTTGAATTTCTAAACCTATTTATTTGAAAATTGAAATCTTTTATTTGGATAATCTATATTTGGAATCTGTTATGGAATCTTTGGTGGTATCCTACTGGGCTTAGGCTCACACACTACTTTTGCCTATGGGTGTTTGTAGACTTTCCTATTCCAGTTTCGAGCATAGGGAAGGGATCTCTTGGAGGTGGATCCAGCTATTGAGTTTTGGTATTAGTTAGTTGTGTACTTAAGGACCTTGAGGCTGTTTTCCCATTTTTTTAGTACTTGGGTTGTAGTAATTTTGGATTTTTATGCCTCTTTGTATTTTGGTACTTTACTCCCAGTGGAGTTTCTTTTTTTATGCATACTATATTGTTTCTTTTCTTCCACATTGTTGGTGGCAAAATAATTCCCACTTGCATGTTATGTGATGTCAAGTGCTAGTCTCCAAACTATGTGTATCGTGAACTCCCTTTGGGCTATGTCAGGGTCGGCTTGGTTATCGGGTTACCAGGGTACCCGGGCAGGTTCGTGACAAAATTGTATCAGATAAAGGTTAAGCATCTTGCCTTTATGACAGTATGCATTTGAGTATTCTTGTCGGGACTTAGGAGGATGTTGTGATTGAGTTCCTGGCTAGCTCTCACCATAATGAACCTTAAGTCACCAGGGTTGGTTAGGGAAATACGACTTGTGTATTAGTTCTAGTATTTTCCCTGTTTTGATTTGGATAGAGTGGAATCCAAAACTTGTTATCCCTTTTATTAAGAATAGTTTTCCTTGTTACTCTGTTTGACTATTAATATAATGTCTGTTTATGTTGTGTAGCATCATTCCTCTGAGAAGATGTGGGAATCAGATCCAAAAAGAGGCTGCTACTGAATCTCAACAAGCGAGTCCTATTGTGGATCCGAGTCTGGTTGAGGTGATTGTTCGCACCATTCAAGATCTAGTACAGGCACCACCTCCAGTTTTAGTTCAGGCTCCAGTTATAGATCCTCATAGTGATATTCTCCAAAATCATTCTCAAGAGTTACTATGCCAAAAGCCACTATTTTTCAATGGATCCACTAACCCTCAACATGCTGAGGAATGGTTGAGTAAGATTGAACGTCTGTTTGGGTTCTTGGAGACACCTGATGTGATCAAGATGAAGTGTGCCACCTTCGTGCTGGAGTGACCAGGCAGGAGATGGTGGTACACAATGGTGACGGTTGGGAAGCATGAGGGTTTGGAGCGAAAAGAATTTAGGGTTCTTTTCACTAACCAGTTCTATTCATAATCAATGGTGTTGTCCAAGGATGTGGAGTTTTTCAAGCTTGAGCAGGCCAACAAAACTGTGACTGAGTACTCAAATCACTTTTCTGAGTTGGTACAGTTTTCTCCTGAGATTGTATCTAATGAGAATATGAAGGCTCGATGATTCGAGTTGGGACTTCGATCAAATATCCATTCTCAAGTTTTCTTACTGAAGCTACCCACTTATGCTGATGTGATGGATAGGGTGATGATAGTTGAGATGGACCTAGATGGAAAGTTAGGGTTGAATGAAGTTTCTTTCCCTCCTAGTGATAGTGTTGGTTGCTTTAAAGGAAAACAGAAGCGCTGAATTTCTCATGGTAGTTCTCGACAACATAGTCATTCCAGACCTCTGGTAGCACCAGGAGGGGCTTCATTGACTTGCGATCAGTGTGGAAAGCCAGGAAATTCTAAGAGGGTTTGCACTGAGGCACCCAAGAACTGTATCTTCTGCAGACATTTAAGGCACTTACAGAGATTCCGCCATCACTTATCTACTCCACTTAGTCGAACAGGATCATCAGCACCTCCAAAAACTATGGGGAAATCAAATTCTTCACGTAAAAAAGGGTTCCAACCATAGGCATCCAGAACAAAGCTTCTTCACGCAGTAGAAGAGTCGCCAGAGGTAGATGATATAGGTCCTAAAACTATGAGAGGTACCATTACTATAGCTTCATCTTTAGTGACCGCCCTTTTTTATACTAGTGCATCTCACTCATTTATTTCAACCCATATTGTTAATCTGTTTAATCTACCTTTGGATATTTTATCTTGTGTGATGGATATTACTACACCCCTTGGTACAATGAGAGAGAAGGGTCATTGTAGTCCTGCTTATGTCTTCTCTCTATTAGATGTTGAACTTGCTTGAAGTTTTTTGGTTCTCAACATGAAATATTTTGACGTTATATTTGGGATGGATTGGCTCATTTCCAATAAATCTTGGATCGATTATTATCTTTGATGAGTCTACCTTACTACACCCAGTGGTGTGCCTCTTTTTTTTCAAGGATAATGGGACCCAAGGTCAAGAAGAGCCAGGCCCTCTTATCCAGAGTTGAGGAAATTTATATCAGTGTTTGATTTTGATCTAGAGAGAGATTCAATCTGTTGTGATCTTCCTTTAGTTGTCACTGAGTTTCCCGATGTGTTTCCTTCTAATGTCTCTGGTTTTCCATCAGTAAGGGAGGTTGATTTTTCTATTGACTTAATGCCTAGTACTCAATCGGTTTCTATTCCCTCTTACTGAATGTCTCCAACAGAACTAAAAAAACCGAAGTATTAGTTAGACGATCTTCTTGAGAAAGTATTTATACACGCAAGTGTGTCACCTTGGGCAGCACCAGTTCTCTTCACCAAGAAGGATGATGGTTCTCTTCACTTATTTGTTAATTATCAAAAGCTCAATTGAGTTATGATAAAGAACAACTATTTATTTCCACAAATCAATGATTTGTTTGATCAATTGAAATGGGTGAAGTGTTTTTCAAAAATTGATATTTGATATGGTTACCATCAGTTGAGGATAAAAGAATCTGACATTCATAAGACCACTTTTCAGAGTAGGTATGGCCATTATTAGTACCTTGTTATGCCCTTCATCCTAAATAATTCTTCTACAGTTTTCATGGATTTGATGAACAAGGTTTTCCATGAATTTCTAGATACTTTTGTGGTAGTATTTTTGGATGAAATTCTTGTATACTCCAAGTCTGAGGAGGATCGTGTGCATCATTTGAGAACAATTTTGAGTCTTCTAATGAATCACCAACTTTATTCCAAGCTTTCAAAGTGCGATTTCTGGATTCGAGAAGTGAAATTCTTGGGACATGTCGTGTCATAACAAGGAATATTAGTTTATCCTGAGAAGGTGAAGGCTATTATGACTTGGGAACAACCAAAAAAAAAATTCGAGATTTGTAGATTCTTGGGATTAGCAGGATATTATCGTCGGTTTGTTTAAGACTTCTCAAAGTTAGCTTCTCCAATGACTGCTCTGACTCGAAAGGTAGTGAAGTTTTCCTGGAATGATAAATGTCAGAGTTATTTTATTGATCTAAAGAGACTTTTGACTACAGTGCCAGTGTTAAATCTTCCTAAGGCTGGGATAGGTTATGTGGTCTTCTATGATTCATCGTGTTCAGGTTTGGGATGTGTCCTTATGAAAGGTAATCATGTTGTTGTCTATGGATATCATCATCTTAAGCCTCATGAGAAGAACTATCCCACCCATGACCTTAAACTTACAGTTGTAATGTATGCACTTAAGTGTTGGAGACATTACCTTTACGGAGAAATGTTTATTGTGTATTCAGACCACAAGATCTTGAGTTATATATTCTCTCAAAAATATTTGAATCTCCGCAAAAGGCATTGGTTGGAGTACCTAAAATCTTTCAACTTTGAAATTGCCTATACCCCAGGGAAAGGGAATGTAGTTGTAGAGGGTTTAAGAAGGAAACTTCAATCACAGGTTGTGAAATAATCTTTAGAAGAGTGGAGTTTGATGGATCTTTTTTCTCTGTTTCATATTGGAGTTCAGTGGAAGGGGAATGAAGTTTCTTTAGCCAGTGTATAGTTGACATCTTCTCTTCTTGAGTTAATTCTTCAGGAACAACAACTAGATGATGAATTCCATAGCATTAGGGACTCTCATTATAGTGGGGTGACTGACACCCAGTGGTCGTTCTCCAAAGAGGGTGTTCTGTGTTATCAAAACCATTAGATTGTGTCGTTATCGACAAGAAAGGATGTGATAGGGGATTTCCATAACTCTCAGTGGGTTGTGAACCCAGGAACCACAAAGATGTTCTATGACATGAGACGACATTTCTCGTGGCCAGGTACGAGACGATAAATTACTGAGTTTTTATCTCTTTGTTAAACATGCCAGTAGGTGAAAGAGAGCACCAGAAACCTTTGGGTTTGCTTCAACCACTTCCAGTCCCTACATGGAAGTGGGATGAAATATCTATGTAATTTGTGGTTGGGTTACCTCAAACCCAGAGGAAGAAGAACGCGATATGGGTTCTGATCGATAGGCTGACCAAGTCGGCTCTCTTTATACCTATTCGAGATACAACCAAAGTTAAGGAGTTGGGAAATATCTATGTGAAAGAAATTGTTCATTTGCATGGAGTTCCGTCTGCTATAGTCTCTGATAGGGATCCTCAGTTTACTTCTCGCTTTTGGAGAGGCCTTCAAGAGGAACTAGGATCTCAGGTCCATTTGAGCACGGCCTACCATCCACACTCAGATGGTCAGATAGATAAAGCTATTCGGATCCTTGAGGATATGCTCCGCGCATGTGTTCTTGACTTTGGTGGGTTTTGGGATGATCATATGAGGCTAGTTGAGTTTTCTTATAACAAAAGTTTTTAGTCTGCGATCAAAATGGATCCTTTTGAGGCATTGTATGGTCATCCTTGTAAATCTCCTTTATGTTGGTCGGAGATTGGTGAAAGTTCCTTGGTAGGAACGAGTTTGGTCCAAGAGATGATAGCTAAGATCCAATTGATTTGTCAGAGAATGTTGACAGCATGGAGTCGGTACAAGTCTTATGATGATCATCTCCCTAGAACTTTAGAGTTCTCAATTAGTGACCAGGTGTTCTTGAACGTTTCACCCCGATTAGGTCATCGACGGCTTGGGAGGAAAGGGAAGATTGCTCCTCATTTTTTGGGAACTTTCAAGGTTATTGGTCATGTAGGGAAAGTTGCTTACCGTCTAGCTCTACCACCACAACTGACGTCGATACATAACGTGTTCCATGTATCATAACTGCGAAAGTATCTCTATGAACTATCTCATGTTTTGAGCTAGAGTGATCTTGAGATTGAACCAGATTTATCTGTGACTGAACGACCAGTCAGGGTTGTTGATTCTGGGACCAAGGTACTTCATGGGAGAAAGATACCTCTAGTTTGTGTTCTATGGCAGCATGGTTCTGATTCTCTTGAGACTTGGGAAATGGAGGCACTAATGAGAGAGCAGTGGCCTCATCTTTTTGACGTGGAGGTTTATTCATAGGCATTCTGGGGACAGAAAGATCTTATGGTGGGGAGGTTGTAACATCACGATATGTTTTCAGGTACTTTTGATGTTTCTAAGTACCTTGATTTTTTAGTAGTGACTTGGGGTGCATTTGGGTGAACTTTTAAGGAAAACTAAAGGTTAGTGGGTTGTGCATGATTTTCGCACGGTTTGTAGTACCCCCATTTTCTTCTATGTAACCCTTTCTTGATGATTTTAATGGTTTTAAAGTATGGGTGATGAATGGAAGAGTCGGGAGAACTTTAAATGATGTTTTGAGTCAAAGGGGAAGTCGCACAGGCGGCACACGGGTTGTCTAAACTGTGTGTCCAAACCGTGCGTAGTTGGTCTTAGAGACAGTAGCTTCCGCATGGGCGGAACATGGTTTGTTTAACCATGCGGATAAACCATGCATGGAGTGTCTTTTGAGCTAGTGGATAATGCACGGTTAGCACACGGTTTGTCTAACCGTGTGGGCAAACCGTGCGGCCACTTAAATGAGATCCTATAATAATGGATCTCACTCATTATACCTCTAAGTGCCTTGTTTTTTCTCCTAAGTGGACCTAACTCAGGATTTTGCTTCTCCTAAGGTCAGAGAAGGTTATCCCATAATTTCGGAGGTGATCTAAAGGCTTCTCTTAGTGAATCGAAGCTGGATTCATGAGTTATGTGATCGTTCTTCATCGTTCTTGATCGGTTTCTTAGATCCACTTAGATATACTTCTCATATTTTCCCAGTTTCTTAGATCTATGCCCGTTATGGGTAGATCTAAGTGTGTGGATGCCAAATATGATGAGATTTGATCTTGATATTTCTAGGATAAGAGATCTAAGACGGATTCTTTAATAAGCAACCCAGTTTTCTTGAGCATTCTTCGACCATTGTGGTTTTCATCAAAACCTTTGAAGTAGGTGGTTCCGTCCCGACTTACCGAATTGATTATCATTGTATTTGATTGATTTATTTAAATTTTTGATTTAAAATCAATTGCTCAAATTTTATTTCAATTAAATTGATAAAAACTTGATTCCATTGAATCGATATATTTGAAATGGTTTGGGCATGGAAATTTGTAAAACCCCAATTCCATTGAATTGGGTGTGTTTATGGAAATTGGATGATTTAAATTGTTTAATTTAAATTTTTGATTTGGTGGAAATTATTTCAATTAAATTGTTGAATTTAATTGTGGAAATAAATTGTGTGAATATGGAATTAGTTTTGATTGGATGTCAAACTGGTGAAAATGGCTTAAAATGGTTTGATAGAAACCCATTGGTTTTATCCTGTGAAAAAGGAATGTTTTTGAATAAAACCTCTTTTGGTTTTAAATAGAAAGAAATTGGAACTTTTGAAATGGAATAATGGGATTGATTGTAATTTTAAGCATTCTTAAAATAGTTCATCCATCATGTTAGAGCACATGAAAGCCTTAGGTAGTTTGTGAGTTATTTGGATACACTCTACGCTACGAAAATGTTCTAAAACATACTTGCGGAGGGTCACATCCTTGATGGGTTAGTGACGAGTCTCCTTTGTCCAGTGTCATAGGGATGTGTGTATACACATTTTTCTAAGTTCACATAGAGAGTTCAGAATCCTATAACTGGTTAATATTATCATACCTTTTGGCAGATGACCATGTTGCTTGCTTGTTTATTTATATTTGGGATATAAATGTATTCTAATGCTTTTGAACAACTTTACATGACTGCAACATTTATATAAATTTTTTTATATAAATTTTTTATTTAATCAATTATTTTAGAAATATTCCATCATTTGTAAAATCATTACTGAAAATATTTATTTCCATCATTTGAAAATGTATAGCATGTTTTGTTAAAGTATTCTTTTGAATTTCCAAACCTGTTTATTTGAAAATTGAAAGCTTTTATTTGAATAATATATATTTTTCATCTGTTACGGAATCTTTGGTGGTATCCTACTGGGCCTAGGATCACACCCTAATTTTTCCTTTGGGTGTTTGTAGACTTTCTTCTTCCAGGTTCGAGTATAGGGAAGGGATCTATTGGAGGTGGATCCAGCTATTGCGTTTTGGTCTTGGTGAGTTGTTTCCTTAGGGACCTTGGGACTGTTTTCCCATTTTTTTAGTACTTGGGTTGTAGTACTTTGGGATTTTTATGCCTCTTTGTATTCTGGTACTTTACTCCCATTGAAGTATCTTTTTGTTATGCATACTGTCTTGTTTCTTTTCTTCTGCATTGTTGGTGTCAAAATCATTCCCACTTGCATGTTATGTGATGCGAGGTGCTAGTTACTAACCCATGGCGATCAGGAATGCCCTTCGGGCTATGTCAGGGCCAACTCGGTTATCAGGTTACCCGGGTACCCGGGCTAGTTTGTGACAAATGTTATAACAATAATGAACAAGTATCCTCTGCCTTGCATTGATGATTTATTTGATCAACATCATAGATCCCAATATTTTTCAAATATTGAACTTTAATCTAGATATCATCAGTTGTGAGTAAGAAAAGAAGACATTATAAAGACAACATTTCGAACTAGGTATGGGCATTATGAGTTTACAGTAATACCTTTTGTACTGACTAATGCACCCTCTATTTTCATGGATCTAATGAATAGAGTTTTCAAGGAATATCTTGATGACTTTATAGTGGTATTTATTAATGATATATTGGTATACTCCAAAATCTATCAATATCATGAAAATAACCTGCACATTATTCTGAAGTCTCTTTAAAGAAATGAATTATATGGGAATTTTAGTAAGTGTGAATTTTGGCTTCGATCAGTTTCCTTTGTTGGCCACATTGTCTCTAAGGATGGAATATTTGATGATCCTATGAAGACAATGGTTGTGAAATAATGGCCTACTCTAATAAACATAACCAAGTTATGTAGTTTTATCGATTTAGTAGGTTATTATCAGTGTTTCGTTTATAACATTGCCCGTTTATCCAACCCAATGACCAAGATTACACATAAAGGGGTTAAGTTTGTATGGAAAAAATAATGTGGGGAATGTTTTGAGGAATTGAAGAGAAGATTAGTGAATGCTCCAATCCTAACTCTACCATCATGGAATGGTGGATTTGTGATCTATATTGATACATCAAATAAAGAACTTGGTTGTTTCCTTATTCAGAATGATAGAGTTATTTCCTATGCATCAAGGCGGTTAAAAATTCAAAAACAAAACTATCCTACTCATGATATTGAGTTAGCAGCTGTAATATTTTCTCTGAAGATATGAAGACATTATCTCTATGTATAAAGATGTGATATATATATAGATCATAAGATCTTAAAATATAGCTTCTCATAGAAATAACTCAACATGAGGCAAAAGTGATGAATTGAAATACTCAAGGATTATGATTTTTTTATACACTACCACCTAGGAAAGGAAAATACGGTAGCTGATGCATTGAGCAGAAAGGATCATGGATTTATTAACAAAATGAGGATTGAAAAGGATATTTTATACATAGATATAGTGAGGATGGATATTGGAATTATCAAAGAAGGTGAAACATAACTACTTTTTCAAATGGTTTCCCAACCATGTTTATTAGAATGAATTAAAGCTTCACAGTCTGATGATGGGAATATTAAAAAGAAAATTAATGTTGTGAAGGATGAGAAGTTTACTGACTTCATGTGTGGAGATGGAATTATGAAATTTGGGAAGAGACTATGTGTTCCCTCTATACCAGAGCTGAAAATGGAGTTTTTGGATGATCATAATAGCTCAAATTTTTATATACACTATGGTTGCACTAAAATGTATAGAGATTTGAAACAACATTTCTAATGAGATAACATGAAGAGGTAAATTGATGATTATGTATCAAGATGTTTATTTTTTCAATAAGTGAAGGCCGAAAAAAACATCATAGAGGAGTCATGCAACCTATACCTATTCCTACATGGAAATGGAATGACATTACCATGGATTTTTTCAATGGATTACCCAAAACTACAAGGAATAATGATGCGATATGGGTAATTGTTGTTCAACTTATGAAATCTGCACATTTCTTCTCTATAAGGGAAGATTTTCCATTGGAGATCCTAACACAACTCTATATAAATGAAGTTGTGAGACTTCATGGAGAACCTATCTCAATTTTGTATGATCATGATCCATTATTTACATTGAAATTATGGAAAAGTCTTCAAAATGATTTGGATACTAAGCTTTATTTGAGTATTTCTTACCACCCACAAATTGACAGGAAATATGAAAGGATGATCCAAACCTTAGAGGACATATTTAGATCATGTTCACTTGACTTTAAAGGTATGTGGGATCAATATATAACTTTAGTGTAGTTTTCCTACAATAATAGTTTCCATTTAAGTATTCAAATGGAACCATATGAAGCATTGTATGGAAAGAGATTTCATACACCAACTTGTTGGGATGAAGTTAGATAAAGGAATATTGTGGGCCCAAAGTTTGTGGAGGAAACAACAAAAAAGTTAAAGACTATTCAAACCTGTATCAAAACTTCTCAAAGCAGGTAAAAGAGCTATATCGATAATCAAAGGTAGGATTTGGAATTTCAAGTGGGAGATCAAGTATTCTTGAAAGTATCTCCATGGATGGGCATCATAAGATTTTGGGAAGAAGGGGAATCTTAGCCCTAGGTACATTGGACCTTTTAAAATACTAGAGAGAATTGGATCTATTTCATATCGATTGGTTATGCTGCCTAGCCTGTCTAAAGTACACAATGTGTTCCATGTCTCATTGTTGAGGAAGTACATGCCAGACCCAATGCATGTCCTCACTTATGAAGGAATATAATTAGAACCTGACCTATCATACTGTGAAGAGCCTATACAGATTCTGGACACTAAAGAAAAGGTTTTGAGGAATCAGATAACTCAACTGGTAATGATACTTTATAAAAATCATAAAATCAAAGAGGCAACATGGGATCCTAAAGAGCTTATGATGAAGACCTACCCAAATATTTTTATGAGGTAACAGTCTGTGAATTTTGAGGATTAAATTTTAGTAAGGAGGGGATAATGTAACACCCCATGATTTTGAAAATAATTTTAATATTGAATGCATGACACACCGAGTCTCTAAAAAACACCACTTTGTTATAACCTAGCCACTAAACATATTTTATCCACCTCTGTGTTTTGAATTTCGAAAAACTGACATACCTGATTGCGTTCAGTAAGATATTTAGAGTCTAATAAGATCAAATTACATTTTTAGTGAATAGTAACTTGACCCTTATGAATAGTAACATACCCTTATGAATAGTAATATCACCCTTATGAATAGTAACCACACCTATTAAGGTATAAATAAAATTTAGAAGTCTTATAAATGAAATATAGTATTTAAAAATTAATAATTTTGTTTTGGTATTTTTATGAGTAATAAATATTTGATTACAATTTTAAATTAATAAATTAATAAGATTAATTTTCATAAAAATTATTCCTAAATAAATATTTTTTTGTCCTGTTATTTTAGGATAATTTTATGAGACCTCAGTAATTTTTTGAACGTATTATAAAATCAGTTTTAAATTTAAAATCTGTATTTTTCATGTAAATAATGGTTTTATTTAAAAATTTAATTTATCTTATTTAGAAAATTATTTCGATAAAATGGAGTCCATTTTTTAATTCTAAATGTCTAAAAATGGTTAGGGTGAACTTCTAGTATTTTTTTGAAATACTCAAATTTTTAGTGAATAGTGAAATTTTATAATCTATGAAAAAAGCTAATTAAGTGAATTTCTACATCATGAATGAGTCATGGATGATGTAAATGGCTATTTTTTCAAACTCACATGCACATATTACTATTATTGGTCACATGAATGCATACTATTGGTTTTCATTGGAAAAATAATAAAATAATGAGTAAAATAATGGGAATGTTGAGTCAATAAGGTTTCCTTATGACTTTTCCATTCCTTTATGTTTTAAAAATCCCAAACACTCTATCTTAAGGAAAATTTTATTTTCCTTAATAAGAAAAATTTTCCTTCCCCAAGGAAAATTTATCCTTACCATGTTTCCATTTTTCATGCTTTAGTTTCTCTAAACCTAACTCTTTTTATTCCTAAGTAAAAGTTCAGTTTCACATCTAAAACCTCAGAATCCTATAAATACTTAGATATAAAGTATTCTATTTTCAGGTTTTGAAATTCAGATTCCGAATTCTCTGAAATTCAGATTCTGAATTCTCTAAAATTCAAATTCTGAATTCTATGAAATTTAGGTTCCAAATTCTCTAAAATTCAGAATCTGAATTCTCTGAAATTCATGTTCCAAATTCTCTGAAATTCAGAATCCAAATTCTCTAAAATTCAGGATCCGAATTCCTTGGAATTTAGACTTTGAATTCCTTAGAATTCAGGTTCCGAATTCCTTATAATTCAGACTCCGAATTCCTTAGAATTCAAATTCCAAATTCCTTAGAATTTCGGTTCCAAATTTCTTAGAATTCATACTCTGAATTCCTTAGAATTTAGGTTCCTAATTCCATAGAATTCCAACTCTGAATTCCATAGAATTCAGGTTCTGAATTCCTTATAATTCAAGCTCCGGATTACTTATAATTCAGGTTCTGAATTCCTTAGAATTCAAGTTCCTAATTCCTCAGAATTCAGGTTCTGAATTCCTTAGAATTCAGACTCTGAAATCAATAGAATTTTGATTCTAAATTCCTTGAAAAAAAGAATCTGAATATCCATGTAATTTAGACTCTGAACTTTATTTCCTTAGACTCCGAAAAATAAATTTGGTTGAGCAACCATATTTTACTTACTCATGTTATAGTTATGAAATGATGTTTTGCATTCTGTTTCTAACCAACTGTTGTTTGAGTGACACATGTACAGGTCCCTCCGATATTCAACGAAAAATATGACCATTGGAGGAGGGAGCCGACCGTTGGGAAAATTCCTATAAATATGAGCTCATTTGAATGAGCTCAATACAACTGACTGATCTACAACTCTAGAGATTACATGCTATTGAAGTGATTTATAGAGAGATATACTCTCATGCTTTGTGAGTACTGAACATCTTGTTCAACTTGCTTCGTGCTACTCCGAATGTTGCTGAGTACATTCGAGGGCTTCCAGGGATAGAAAGATAGAGGCGCCGACTACCTTAAAGTTTGAGGACTTCATTGATAATAAAGACATAGGTGTCGACTACCTTGAAGTTCAAGGGATTGTGGGGAAAGCAAGACAGATTCTGATATTCCTATCGAGGTCTTACCCTGGTGTGGGTAAGATAGACTTTCTTGAAAGTATAAATCAAGGAACCTTTATCCAAGGTTTTGGGATACCCTACTCTTTGGGTTAAAAGATTTCATACTTGTTACTTGTGGTGTTTTAAGTTTGTTTTCTACTTCATTTTGATTAATAAGGAAAGTATAACTATCTTATACTTTCTTATACTTGTAATCTGATTAGTAAGATTCTATACTCTTTAAGGTAGAATATTTTCCCTTGTAAACTTTTCTTAAGTTTCATTTCCGGAACCATATTTCCAGAATCTAGCAAGTTTGTAGAACTAAGAGATCTTGTGAATTTACCTTGTTTAACTTTTTTATACAATAGAAAGTTTTATATCAACTTTAAAAGTTCTTAAATAATTTTTAAAGGATATAATTCACCCCCCCCCCCCCTCTTGTATATTGAGCATATACATCATATTCTGATCCTACAATTGGTATCAGAGGAGGTCTCTAAAATACTTATATTCACATATAAGTTTTCTTGCTCAAGTTTTCATTTTTAATAATATTTTCATTGCTTAGGATTTTTTTATCCTTGTTTACAAACTTTTATTACTCACAAGTTTTTGTGGAAAGATATTTTCTTCTAGATGGAAAGAATGAATGTTGGTTCGATTGAAAATCTTAATCCTACTAGACCACCAATCTTTGATGGGAATGATTATGAATATTGGAGATATCGTATGAAGACCTTTTTGATAAACACTGGTGTTGAAAACTACATTATGTTAATTGGAGACTATAAGATTCTTGATATGGAACTTAGAACCCTTACTAATCCAGAAAAAGTGGAATACCAGCTGAAATTTAAGGTACGAAATACTTTGATTTGTTACATGACTAGAAATATATATAGCCAAATTTCATCTTGTGAAGCAGAAAATATTATTTGGAAGAAGCTTTAAGTAACACACTTTGGAACATCCAAAGTCATTGAAACTAGAAGATCTATGCTCAAAGTTGAATATCATGGATTCTACTTTCCTTATGGAGAACCCATATGTAAGGTAAAACAAAGATTCATGACTATTGTTAATAGTTTACAATCTATGGGTGAGAAAGGATTATTTGATGAATCTCTTGTGGACAAAATCATAGACTTCATGCCTAATGAATGGAAATCTAAGAGGAAATCCATAAATGAAAATAGAAAAGTTACTAAAATTTCTCTTGATGAGCTTTTTGGAACTCTTCTTCAACATGAGACTATAATGAAGAGATATGCTAAAAATATTAAGAAGAATAATGGAAATGGAAATGTTTCTTTTACATCAAATTCAAATAATATGAAATCCAAGACTCTTGAGAGAGTTACAAGATCTAAATCTAATAAGGTTGTTATTAAATATGAATCTAGTGGAAGTGAATCTTCAGAAAAGGAGTTTGATAATATTTCTCATAGGATGAACAAGGTAGTTGGGAAGAAATAATTTCAGTCTAGATATAAGAAGAAATAAATAAGGGATAAGAAAGACTCTAAAGTCAATTGTTACGAATGAAAAAGAGAAGGGAATATAAGGCCAGATTGTCTTATGATTAAGAGAAAAGATATAAAGGAAAAGCATTCTAAGAGAAATAGAAAGAAATACTACAAGACTAAGTCTAAAAAAGTTTTGAAATTAAATGACACCTGGAGTGTGAGTGATGGAGACTCTTCTGATTAATCCTCAGAGTATGAATCTTCTGGTCAGAAGAATCATGGTTTACTTGCCAAGTTACCTATTGAAAATCATTGTTTAATGTCCAAGGTACACAATGATGAATCTAAAACCAATGTATCCTTTAACACTAATTATAGTGATAGTAAATAATATGAATATTCGGATGAAGAATCTTCTTCTAATGAAGATAATACTTTACCTACTTATAAAGAAGTTTCTAGGTTTTCTAATATCCTTGAGAAAGAAAATTCTAAATTCAAGAAAAAGTATGATAAAGAAAATTCTAGAATTACTATTATTATGTTAGGTCTACAAGGTTGAATACCCTGAGAGGGGGGTGAATCAGGGTATGACTAATTTAAATTTAAATCCCGTTCTGATCTTGTTTCGCTATTAATCAAAAAACTTTTATCTCTCTTTCCTGTTGCACAATATAACCTGATAGTAAAGCATGCACAGGACACAACAATTTTTACTTGGTTCACCCTCACTGGTCAACGTCAAAGGAGCATACACCGACAATGTGTCGATGCACCAAATCCACTATAAACACACTGCTGTTTATAAGGTTCAGGATAGATCTCTTCTATTCCCAAGCTCACTTCCTCTACAAAGTTTAGGGTCAGCTCACTACTTTCCCAAGGGTCACTCCCTGTCTCTCTCTCTCTCTAGCTCACTGCCGGTGGAGAGGATCACCTTCTTCCTCTTCCTTTGCTCACTACTCTGGAAAGGATCCACTCACAGTTTATAGACCTGTAAGTCTCTTCATTATCACTAATGAAATTTTCATCCTTACCTGTTGATAGATGCTCTGTTGACGTTCAACTTTCACCCATAGATGAATCTTACTTTGCACCGGGTGTACCGAGAAACCCCAATTTTTACGCGCAGCACTTATGGCACCTTGCGCATAATTCCCTTGTCTTGGCCGAAACACAATTTTCGCGCAACTCCTCTTTTATGCACAACCACCAAATTTTACGCGCAGCCTCAAAACTGCCTTGCGCGTAATTTTCCTACCTTGCGCGAAATCCACTTTCCGCGCAACAACTCTTTTACACGCAACACCTGACTTTACGCGCAAACTTAATGTTTACACGCAACCCCCTTGCGAACTTCAATTTTGCGCACCACTGCTTCGGTATTCTATAAGTCTTCAACCCCACGAATGAGGGGGGGTCACTTCATATTTATAGGCAAAATCGACCCCGGCGTGAAAATCCCTTCTTCCATGTGAAATCCTCTTTAAGCACGAAAAACACATCTTCCACACCACACCGTATTTCGATCCTTGCTCTAATTTTTTTGCGCACCTCATGCCTTTTCCAATTTTTTATCTTCTGATCTCAAAACACCTCTTGCGTGAAAACTTTATCTCTCTATTACATGCATCCCGCACATATTTCACGCACCGCACAATTATTTCGCACATCCCGCTGATTTTTCGCGCCACACATAATTTTTCGCGCAGAACTCCAATTTTTCGCACACCTCCCTTTGCCAAAAACACATATCTCCATTTTCCGATTTTCAGGCCCAGAAATTTGGCAAACACTGAAAAACGGCGCGACCTTGTATCTACTCTTTTGTACCGCCTCCAGATCATTCATTCCTTTATTGAGGTTCTTCAATCAATCATGGATTTTTGGAAGCATCCCTTAAACCTGACAAATCACCATTTAATCCCCCCTTTGTCAACACACTCATACACCATGGTCTACTTTGTCAACAAACAAGACATGGAGGCCCACTTTTTCAACAAACACAATCACCTCAAAAATGCTTCAATGATGCCTTGAGGGATTTTTTCCCAACAATCTCCCCCTTTGGGTTTGTTGACAACTCTTCTCATAAAAATTATCTGCACTTGATATCTCATTAAGTCTCCTTCCAGCCGCTACCACCATTCGCCTCTTGTGATTCTGATAGCGTTCAAGGATTCACTTAACACGTACTCTAATCCCACGTGATCTATGCTCAGCATGAGAAACAAGAGTAAATGAAAAGTTCATCGATGAATCACTTCAACTCTGACACCCACTGTTGACACCAAACTGATACCAATTTGTTGGAAATATTCTTACCACATTCCAACACCACTCTTCTGATTTTATCACGATCCTCAGCTGTCGTGATATCTATTCTTTGATTGATCACTTATAGCATTTTCAGATATAATACGCTCCCCCTTTCTTATTTCTCCCCCTATCTCACTGCTCCACCTGTCAGCTTCTCTCCATATCATTCATGATTTTTCAAATAGTCACACGGTCTCCCCCTTGAACAATCACTATTTTCTTCCCCTTTGTCAACGAACCCAAAGGTCACTCCTTTGTAGTCTGTAATAGAGTAGAGAACACACATCATCACATTAGGAAAAAACACATCATACCTCGGGGAGAGGGGAGGGGGCCCACATCCACAATCTTTCAAGTGCGGGGAATCGAATGAACTCCCAGAGCCAGTCGATGTCTCTAAAAAGCTTCCTTCGGTAAGGCCTTTGTCAGAATGTCTGCAACTTGTAGCTATGTAGGCACATAATCCAACTTCATGATTCTCAACTCAACCTTCTCCTTGATAAAATGATACTTTATCTCAATGTGCTTTTTCCTTGAATGATGGATATGATTTTTGCTAAGATTGATAGCACTTGAGTTATCATACTAGATTCCGATCAGAGACTTCACTTCAACTCCCATGTCTTCAAGATGCTTCTTCATCCACAATAACTGTGTGCATGCTTGAGTGGCCGCAATATACTCATCTTCCGCGGTGCTCAATGAAATGCAATATTGATTCTTTATTAGCCAATAAATACACAATTCACCAAGATATAAGGCACCTCCTGACGTTGATTTTCTGTCATCTGCTAATCCAGCCTAATGTGCATATGTGTAACCTAATAACACTGATTGAGATTTTTCATTATACATCAAACCGAAATCCATGGTGCCTTTGATATACCGAAGTATTATTTTCACTGCGAGCATGTTGCTTTCCTTGGGATTACTCTGATATCTCGCTGCTTGGCATGTGGCGAAAACAATGTCAGGACTTGTTGCGGTCAAGTACAGGAAACTTCCCATAATTTTCATGTATTCTATGATATTAACTACCTTTCCATCCTCATCTTTTGATAATTTTATCTGGGTAGCAACCGGAGTCTTCATATCCTTGGAATTCTCCATTCCAAACCTTCTTAGAACCTCCTTGGAGTATTTGGATTGAGAAATGAAAGTGCCATTACTTCCTTGTGTCACTTGTAAACCAAGGAAAAATGTTATCTCTCCAATCATTAACATTTCAAACTCATTTTTCATGAATTTGGAAAATTGTATACACTGAGCCTAATCTGATCCGTCAAATATTATGTCATCGATATAAACCAACACCATCAACCTTTGATTACTTTTTTTGCTGAAATAGAGATTGTAATCAACTCCCCCATGCTAGAAACCAAGCTTCTTCAAGTACTGATCAAACCTTGAGTATCATGCTCTTAGTACTTGTTTCAGCCCATACAATGCCTTCTTTATCCTGCAAACTTTGTTCTCATCCTCATGAATGAGAAAGCCATCTGGCTTCTCAATGTACACCTCTTCTTCTAGAACCCCATTTAGAAATGCATATTTGACATCCATCTAGAACACTTTGAACTTTCTTTTCATTGTAATGGCTAAAAATAATATGATTGTCTCCAGCCTTGCAACTGGTGAAAATGCCTCATTAACATCAATACCCTCTATTTGGGAATATCCTTTGCACACCAGTCATGCTTTGTTTCGAATCACTGCGTCATCTTCGTTCATCTTGTTGCAAAAGACCCATTTAGTTACGATTATGTTCTTATTTTCTAGCCTCGAAACAATCTCCCACGTATGATTCTTCTCAATCTAGTCTAATTCTTCATTCATAGCTTGAACCCAGTACTCATCTTCAGCTGCATCAGAAAAACATTTTGGATCCACCGGAGATAAAAACGATGTTTGCTGTGATGATTTCATTCTTCGAGTATGAACTGGAGCTGTCTGATCACCAATGACATTTTTCCTATCAATTTCAGCTCAAATCTTTAGCTTCTTAGAAGATTCAGATTTTGTTTCCTCTTACTCATCATCATTATCTTCTTCTGAGTCAGCCTCTACCACTTCTACTCCCCCTGTGTTGCTTACCTCCTCATCACTTTCATCCAGAAATTGTTCACTGGGTCGTTGAGTATTCTGTTCATTTTCAACTATAGTGACATCACTACTCTCAACATTTTTTCCCAACCTTTTTTTGAAGAATTTATATTATTTGATTTTCCTTGAGTAGCTAAGGAATATACCCTCATCTCCTCATGACTCAAATTTCCTGTGATTTCCTTTGTTGAAAATAGAGCACTTACTTCCAAAGATTCAAAAGTATTTCAACATTGGATTCTTTTCGTACCATATTTCATACAGAATCTTCCCTTCCTTTGGACACAACAGAGACCTATTTGAAATATAGACCGATGTCAAAACTGCTTCCTTCCAAAATTTCTCTGGTAGGTCCTTTTCAATAAGCATCATTTTGGCCATGTTTTTGATGATCCGATTTCTCCATTCAACCACTCCATTTTGTTGGGGAGTTCTCACTGATGAAACTTGATGCCTTATCCCATGTTTCTTGAGATAGTCTTCAACTTGACTATTTGTGAATTCTATACCGTTATCAGTACGAATCTTCAGAATTTTCTACCCAAGAATCCTTTCTGATTCCTTCCTATACTTTTTTATGCAACTGAACACCTCTGTCTTATGGGTAACGACAAATACCCAGGCTATTCTACTATAATCATAAATGAAAAGGACATAATAACTTTGTTCATTTATAGCTCGTGGTGAGATAGGTCCACATACATCAGCATGCACCAATTAGAGCATTTTAGTTGATTTTTGTTCCTTTGTCCTATATGTCTTTCTGATTGTCTTCCCTTGTTGGAAAGCATCACACGTATGAGTGTGATCATGTGATATTTTGGGAAGGTCTCTAGCAACATCACACTTTACCAGATCTCCCATGGATAGTTGGCATTGATGACCAAGTCACTTATGTCACAGCTGGTTTTCTTCCTCTCCAGATAAAAGGCACGTATCTTCTTCCCCACCTACAAGGTAAAGATTTCCCTTTGTCCTTTTTCCCTGTAGAACAACTACTCCATCTTTTCCTTTCACAATACACATATTCTTGGTAAATCGGATAGAGTTCCCAAAGTTACATAGTTGACTGAAACTGAGAAAGTTATGACTAAGACCCTCTACAACCAAGACATCAGCACGTCTCATTTCTTTTCCCCCAAACTTGGCTTTTCTTGAGCCCACAATCTTCAAGCTTTCATCATTTCCAAATTTGAAAACTCCTTCTTTGTCATATTTTATGCCTATAACAAGATCCTTATTACCTATCATGTGAGATATGCAACCACTGTCAAGGATCCATACACTAGAGCGATCTAATTCCTTAAGGTCAATTTCTTCCACCACAACCTTCCAATTTTTCTTCTTCTTGGTCCATACTTTTGCCTTCACACTTGGCATGGATTGAGAGTTTTGTTCTTTCTCATAGCATGATGGACCAACTTCATCTTGCAAAGCCGCAAATCTATTCTGCATTTTTAACTCACTTGTTGGTTTATTGATTTGCTTCTTGCGAACATTTTGATTCTTCTTTGGCACATTTCTCTGTATGGTCGAAGTGTAGTACCTAGCCATGTGCCCAAATCCTTCGTACCAAAAACAGTGTCCTTCGAAATATGTTCTAGAAAACTATTCTTTGTTTGGATGGCACCTCTGTTCTTGTTCCCTTCAATACCTCTTGGCTATAGAACACCCATACTGTGAATGTCCCATCTTTCCACAATAATAACACCTGATATAAGGAGCATTCCTTCGTGTTACTTCAGCACTACGAGTTTCCCCTTGGAATCTCTGAATATTCTGATTCTGCTTTGTTCCCAAATCAACCTTCAATCTTGGGAAAGGTGCTTGTGGTCTGACGTTAATTGCCACAGATTTTTTCTTCTGATCAATCCCTGAATCATCTTTGACATCTGAGCTCAATTACTGCTTCTTTCCTGCTGAACTACTAGGCTCCTCTTTCATCTTTTCAGTTTTCGGAATAACCTGCTTTCAGAAGAATGTGTTGGGAATCAAGGGTTTTTCCTGGTCTTTAACTTTTCTCCAAAGACCGACAACTTCTTCTTCAAGATCTTCGATACGCTTGATGTGATCTTTCAATTTTCTATTCAAGTCATCGATTTCCCTTTTATGCTCTTCAATCTTGAGCTTATACTCACTAATTGATTCTGAGTTCTCTGCTGATGAAAACTTGAGTTTCTCAATTTCTTCCATTAACTCAAACTTCTCTTCTTCCTGCTGCTACATATAGAGTTTGGCATCACAAACAAATTTGTTGGCTTTCTTTGTTTTGGCTCTCAAAACATCTATCTCTTCAAGAGCATCCTCTAACTCAGCTTGCATATCTATTCTTCCTTCAACTTCTTCTTCTTCATCATCACCTTCGGTTTCGTTCTTCTCTTGAGAACTACCGACGACTTCCACCATATCATTTTCTCCATGATCTTTGCAATTTTGAATCTCCTCAACCTCTTCAACCTCTGACTCATCTAAACTGTCTATTTCTTATGAAAGAAGATTCTTATTCTTGAAGAAATTTCCCTTGAACTGCTTCTTCCCTTTCACATAGGTTGAAGATTTCTTCTTGGGAATTCCAACTTCATCTTCATCATTTTCTTCTTGAAACTTTTTGGGGCACCTTGTTGCTAGATGACCAACCTTTCCACATCGAAATCATACTAGTGTAAGTTTCCCTTTAAACTTTCCTTTTCCTCTTTGTAGATTTGAAGAAAGGAATGACATCACCTAATCTGTCTCTTCTTCTTCTTGAGAGTCTTCAATGGTGAGCTTCTTCATGGACTTGAATTCCACTTCTTTGGATTTTCTCTTTTCCACAGCATCGTTATCATCATTTCTCATTTCATATGCAACAAGGGTGTTGTGCAGGTTATCCAATTTCAGCTCTTTCGGTTCTTTATCTTCCAAAACAGAAACTTTCGAATTGAACCGAGGTGGAAGTTTTCTCAGGATACGCTTCACAATTTTTATATCTTCGATAACTTCTCCAAGACCTATCATGTCCTCTACTACAATATTTACCCTATCAAATAATGCTTTGACAAATTCATTCAGGTTCATTCTCAGATCTTCATACTTGTTCCACAACACTTGCATATTTTCCTCTGTAACATTTGTATCCCCTTCATATATATTCAATAAATTTTTCCACATGGCATTTGACATTTTTTAAAACATCACCTTTGTATATATAGTATTGGATAGGGCTCCCCCTAAGGCATTAATTTCTTTGGAATCAACATCCAAATATTTATGCTCAGCTTCTGATAATGCACCACTATTAATATCAGCTGTTCTTACATGCATTGTTGCTTTGAATACATCCATTCCCAAAGATTGGAAGTAGTGTTGCATCCTATTCTTCCATAGTTGAAATTTTTTCCCGTTGAAGATCAAAATTCCTTTATGATTGGTGACCTCCATTTGAGAGAAGAACAAATATCAACCTTTTGCTCTGATACCAATTGTTAGGTCCACAAGGCTGAATACCCTAAGAGGGGGGTGAATCAGGGTATGAATAATTTAAATTTAAATCCCGTTCTGATCTTGTTTCACTGTTAATCAAAACACTCTTCTCTCTCTTTCCTGTTTCACAATATAACCTGAAAGTAAAGCATGCACAGGACACCGCAATTTTTACTTGGTTCACCCTCACTGGGCTACGTCCAAGGAGCATACACCGACAATGTGCCGATGCACCAAATCCACTATAAGCACACTGCTGTTTACAAGGTTAGGGATAGATCACTTCTATTCCTAGGCTCACTGCCTTTAAAAATTTTAGAGTCAGCTCACTTCTTTCCCAAGGGTCACTCCCTATCTCTCTCTCTGGATCATTGTCGGTGGAGTGGATCACCTTCTTCCTCTTCCTTTGCTCACTGCTCTGGAAAGGATCCACTCATAGTTTATAGACCTGTAGGTCTCTTCATTATCACTAATGAAATTTGCATCCTTAACTGTTGATAGATGATCTGTTGACATTCAACTTTCACCCGTAGATGAATCTCACTTTGCACCGGGTGTACCGAGAAACCCCAATTTTTACGCGCAGCCCTTACGGCACCTTGCGCGTAATTCCCTTGTCTTGCGCGAAATAAAATTTTCACGAAACTCCTATTTTACGTGCAACCACAAAAATTTTATGCGCAGCCTCAAAACTGCCCTGTGCGTAATTTTCCTACCTTGCGCGAAATCCACTTTTCGCGCAACAACTATTTTACGTGCAACACCTGACTTTACATGAAAACTTAATGTTTACACGCAACCCCCTTGCGAACTTCAATTTCTCACACCACTGCTTCGGTATTCTACAAGTCTTCAACCCCACTAATGAGGGGGGGGTCACTACATATTTATAGGAAAAATCGACCCTAGCGCGAAAAACCCTTCTTCCGTGCGCAATCCTCTTTAAGCATGAAAAACACATCTTCCGCGCCACACCATATTTCGTGCCTTGCTCCAATTTTTCACGCACCTCATGCCTTTTCCAATTTATGATCTTCTAATCTCGAAACACCTCTTGCGTGAAAACTTCATGTCTCTATTACGCGCATCCCGCACATATTTCGTGCACCACACAATTATTTCATGCATCCCGCTGATTTTTCACGCCACACATAATTTTTCACGCATCACTCCAATTTTGCACACACCTCCCTTTTCCAAAAACACATATCTCCATTTTTCGATTTTTAGGCCCAGAAATTTGGCAAACACTGGAAAACGGCGCGACCTTGTATCTGCTCTTTTGTACCACCTCCAGATCATCCATTCCTTTGTCGAGGTTCTTCAATAAATCATGGATTGTTGGAATCATCCCTTGAACTCGAAAAATCACCATTTAATAACCCCTTTGTCAACACACTCATACACCATGTTATTCTTTGTCAACAAACAAGACATGGAGGTCCACTTTGTCAACAAACACAATCACCTCAAAAATGTTTCAATGATACCTTGAGGGATTTTTTCCCAACATATTACTAAGAAAATATCAGATCTTTCTAAAGATCTCGATAAAAAAATTTATGATTTTGAAAGTATTTCAAAAACCCTTGAGTAAGTTAATTCTGAGAAGGATAAACTTTCTAAGGATCTAGAAAAATTAATTTCTAAGAAAAATGTTTTCGAGACTAACTCTAGTGCTAAAACTAATGTTTTTGAGGATAAAAACTTAGTTATTAAGCTAAAGTCGGAAATATTTTCCTTGAGGAAGTGTTTTTAAAACTTTACCTTAGGTAAGGAAAATTTTGATAAGATGTATTCCCAAATTTGACATCTAAGGAATAATTCTGGTTTTGGTTATACCAGTTCAAAACTGATTTTTAGTAACAATTATTTTTTTCCTCAAAGTGCTCCATTCTGCACCAAGTGTCAGTGTAGTGGGCATTGGTCAAAAAGTTGTTCCTTAAACAAAACAGAATCTTTAGGTTTTCATAAAGCTTATTTTTCAAAGAAATTTTGGATTCCTAAAATTTTTCTTTCTGAAGTTTCCGGATCCAAGAAATTTTGGGTTTTGAAAGTTTAACTCTTTTATTTTCAGAAAAATAAAGATAACAACAACAGCAATACATGGTACATGGATAGTGGATGTTCCCGACACATGACTGCAAACAAAAACTTCTTTGAAAAGATTATAAAGATGAAGGGAGGAAAAGTAAATTTCAGAGATAATGCTCAGAGAGAAATTATTGGTATAGGTAACATTGTTCTTCTTGGAAAAACTTTGATTTCAAATGTTTCGTTTGTCATTTGTCTTTAGCACAATCACATTAGCATAAGTCAATTATGTGATGAAGGTTACCTTGTGAATTTTAGGAATGAAAAGTGTTTAGTACACAATTCCAAGGAAGAGTTTATTCTTTTTTCCAATAGGCAAGAGAATGTTTACACACTAAATGTAGAAGACCTTAGGATCCAAGATCTACCTTGACTTAGTGCAATAGAATATCATTCTTGGTTATGTCATAGAAGGTTAGGACATTGTAACCTTAGGAACCTATGAAAACTCTCTAATAAAAGACTAGTTAAGGATCTACCAAAGCTTATATTTGATTATTCAAAAGTTTGTGATCCTTTTCAATATGAAAAGAAAAATAAATCAAGTTTTAAATCAATAGTTGAAGTCTCAACTACTAATGCATTAAAGTTAGTGCACATGGAACTTTTTGGTCCAACACAAATTGGAATCATTGGAGGCAAATATTATGTATTTTTCCTAGTTGATGATTACACAAGATTTACATGGATCTATTTTCTAGCAAATAAATATGAAGCTTTTTCTTATTTCAAAACTTTTAGAGCCCAAGTTAAAAAAGAGAAAAACCTTCCATTAATAACTATCCATAGTGATCATGGAGAAAAATTTAAAAATTCTGATTTTGAAACTTTTTGTAGTAGAAAAGGCATTACTCATAATTTCTCAGCACCAAGAAATCCTCAACAAAATGGTGTTGTTGAAAGAAGAAATAGAATTATTCAATATATAACAAGAACCATGTTGAGTTAATATCATATAGCCAAACATTTTTGGGGTTGTAAGTACATCTTGTTATAATATAAATCATGTTTTGATTAGACATTTTCTTAATAAAACTCCTTATGAGTTATGGAATGGTAGAAAACCTAAAATTTCCTACTTCAAGGTTTTTGGTTACAAGGTATTCATTCTGAATTCTAAAGATAATCTACACATATTTGCACCAAAATCCGATAAAGTAAGTTTCTTAGGCTACTCTGCAGCTTCTAAGTCTTATATAGTTTTCAATAAAAATAATTTTACTATTGAAGAAATAGTACATGTCAAATTCGATGAAACTGATATTTTTGCTTTTAAACATCCCCAACCTACATCTTCAGATGTTTTCTCAAAAACTAATTATTAACCCTTGATAGAAGATCCTTCTGATAAGGAAAATGTTCAAGAAAATGTTTTGGAATCATTTACCCCGGAAAACTTCCCACCATACGTTGATGAAAAGTTTTTACAAAACCCAAATCAGTTGTTTCTTAAGAATCATCCTAGTGATAGTATCATTGGTGATGTAAATCAACCTGCAAGGACTAGAAGTTCCTTAAGAAATGAAGTAGAACATTTATCATTACTTTCCCAACTAGAACCAAAAAGCACTGATGAAGCTTTAGGTGATGATGATTGAATAAAATATATGCAAGATGAGCTAAATGAATTCCAAAGGAATAAATATTGGACCTTGGTTTAAAGACCTAAGGAAACTTCTGTTATTGGAGTAAAATGGGTATTTAGAAAAAAGTGTGATGACAATGGAATCATAATAAGAAATAAATCTAGATTAGTTTCTAAAGGATATAAACAACAAGAAGTAATAGAATATAAAGAAACCTATGCTCCAGTATCCAGACTTGAATCTATTTGTATTCTACTTGCCTTTGTAGCATTCTTCAACTTCAAACTTTTTCAAATGGATGTTAAATGTGCTTTCCTTAATGGCTATGTTCAAGAGGAAGTTTTTGTTGAACAACCTCCTGGTTTTGAAGATACAAAACATCCTGAACATGTTTTCAAACTTACCAAAGCTTTGTATAGACTTAAGCAAGCTCTTAGAGCCTGGTATGATAGACTTATAGGGTTTTTTCTTCAAAACAATTATGTTAGGGGAAATGTTGATCCAACCCTTTTTATAAATAAAGATAAGAAAAATATTTTTATTGTTCAAATTTATGTTGTTGGCATTATATTTGATTCAACTATGCAAACTTTAACTGATTTATTTGAGGATCTAATGAAATATGAGTTTGAAATGAGTATGATGGGTGAGTTAACATTTTTCCTTAGTTTTCAAATTTTTCAAAAACCAGAAGGAATCTATATATCCCAATATAAGTATATTAAATATCTTATTAAAAGGTATGGATATGACAACACTAAGAGTATAAGTACTCCCATTGGTACCTTAAATTCACTTGATCTTGATGAAGCTGGGAAACCAGTAGATCAAACATCATTTAGAGGTATGATAGGAAGTCTACTTTACTTGATAGCTAGTCACCCATACTTAATGTTTGTTGTATGCTTATGTGCAAGATTTTTGAGTCAATAAGATTTTCATTATGACTTTTCCATTCCTTCATACTTGGGGGAGATTGTTGAGTCAATAAGGTCTCCTTATGACTTTACAATTCCTTCTTGTTTTAAAAGTCACAAACATCTTATCTCAAGGAAAATCTCTTTTTACCCTGTGTTTTACTTCTATAAGGAAAATTTTCCTTCCCCAAGGAAATTTTTCCTTGCCATTTTTTTCATTGTTCGTTATCTTGTATAAATATAAAATTTGGTTTCATATCCAAAACCTTAGAATCATATAATAATTAGATAGAGATCATTCTGTTTTTAGACTCCAAATTCAGACTCAGAGTTCAGACTCCAAACTCTTATGAGTTCTGAATCCAAGTTCTCTGAATTCATACTTCGAACTCTTCTGAGATCTGACTCCGAGTTCTCTGAATTCAAACTCTAAACTCTTATGAGTTCTGACTCCGAGTTCTCTGAATTCAAACTCTGAACTCTTCTGAGTTCTGATTCCAAATTTTCATGAACTCTGACTCCAAACTTTGTAAGTTCAGACTCCTAATTCTCATGAACTCTCACTCCTAACTTTGTAAGTTCAGACTCTAAATTATCATGAACTCTGACTCCGAACTTTGTAAGTTTAGGTTCTGAATTCTTTTGAATCCATATTCTTAATTTCCTTGAAATTCAGACTCCATAATTCTATAGAGTTTAGGTTCTGAATTCCTTAGAAAACAGAATCCGAATATCCTTGTATTATAGACTCTGAATTCATTTTTTGTTAGACTCCGAACCTTTTTATTTTTCTTACATTCTGAATATTTGATTTTGGTTATGTAACCATATTTTTTCTTACATTTGTTTGTTATAAAATGATGTCGTGCATTTACTTACTAACTAATAGTTTTTTGAGTGACACGTGTATAGGTCCCTCCGATATTCAAGGAAAAATATGACAGTTGGAAGAGGGAGTCGATCGTTGGTGTGGAACCTATAAATAGGAGCTCATTTTAAAATATCTCAACACTGTTCTATGACTCTAGAGATTACATGTTGTTGGAGTGATTTCTAGAGAGAGACTCTCATTGCTTTGTGTGTACTGAACTTCTTATTCAGATTTTCATTGTGGGGCTCTGATTGTTGTTGTGTACAATCGAGGGCTTCCGGGGATAGGAAGATAGAAGTTCCGACTACCTTGAAATTGAGGGCTTGTGGGGATAGTAAGATAGACTCCAATCTTCATATCAAGGGATTACCTTGGTGTGGATAATATATAATTTCTTTAAAGTATAAATCAAGGGACCTTTATCCAAGGTTGTTGGATACCCTTCTCTTTGGGTTAAAAGATTTACTACTTGTTACTTGTTTTGTTACAAGTTTTCTGCTGCATTTTATTTTTTGAGGAAAGTATAAATATCTTATACTTACTTATACTTGTACTCTAATATTGTAAGATTCTATATGCTTTAAGGTAGAATCTTTGTTATTGTAAACTTTCATTAAGTTTCATTCTCCAAAACCATCTTTCCGGATTCACTTTCTTGGAATCATATTTTCGGAATCAAGATAGTGTGTAGAACTATAGATTTTGTGAATTACCTTGTTTAACCTTGTTAAACATAACCATCTTTAAAAGTTCCAAAGAAATTTTTTAAAGTGTACAATTCACCCCCCCCCCCCCTATTGCATATTGAGAATCATTAGATACTACATATAGTATCTATATTATTTCGATCCTACTTTTGGTATTATAGAGTATATCATACTCACATACCATCTTAACAATTGGTATCAAAGGATTGGTTCATTTTGAATTAATCTCACGATTAGATTCAGAAGCGAATTTATCCTATTCTTATTCTTGGAATCAGTTTTTTGGACTCATAAAGTTCAGATTCATATTTACTTTGAGATACTCTTGTTCTACATTTTTCTTGTTGAGTAATATTTTCTTTGTTTACAAACTTTTTCTATTAACAAGTTTTGGTGGAAAGAATTTTCTTTAAGATGGAAGGAATCAATGTTGGTTCCATAGACAATCTCAATCCAACAAGACCTCCTATTTTTGATGGGAATGATTATGAATATTGTAGAGATCGCATGAATACTTTTATTATCAATACTGGAATTGATAACTTTTTTATGCTTACTAAAGGATATAAAATCCCTGACAAGGAAGTTAGTACCTTCACCAATCAAGAAAATCATGAATATCAACTGACTTATAAGGTACGCAATACATTGCTTTGTTCCATGACTAGAAATATAATAATCCAAATTTCATCTTGTGAAGCAAAAAATTGTATTTAGAAGAAACTTGAAGTTACTCACTTTGGAACTTCCAAAGTTATTGAAACTAGACGAGCCATGCTCAGAGTTGAATATCATGGTTTCTACTTTCCTTATGAAGAACCCATATGTAAAGTGAAGCAAAGATTCATGACCATTGTGAATAGTTTACAATCTATGGGTGAGAAAGGATTAGATGATGAATCTCTTTTTGATAAGATCATAGACATCATGCCCAATGAGTGGGAATCCAAGAGGACTGCTATTGATGAAAACAGAAAGGTTAATCAGATTTCTATTGATGAACGTTTTGGAACTCTTATTCAACATGAGACTAGAATGAAGAGAGATGCTGATAATGTAAAGAAGAAGAATGGGAATGGTAGTGTTGCTTTTACTATAAATTCAAATCATATGAAATCCAAGACTCCTGATAGAGTTACTTGATCCAAATATAAGAAGTTTGTTATTCAATCCGAATCTAGTGGAAGTGAGTCTTTAGAAAATGAGTTAGAAAATCTTGCTCGAAGGATGAAAAAGATTGTTGGACAGAAGAACTTTCAATCCAGATATAAGAAGAAGTAAAGTAAAGACAAGAAAGATTCAGAAGTTACATGTTATTAATGCAAGAGAGCTGGATATATAATGTCTGATTGTCCTATGATTAAAAGAAAAGAAATAAAGTAAAATCATTCTGAGAGAAATAGAAAGAAGTACTATAAAGCTAAAGCTAAGAAAGTCTTGAAATATAATGACACCTGGAGTGCCAGTGGTGGTGACTCTTCAGATGAATCATCAGATTACGAATCTTCTGGACATAAGAATCTTGGTCTAATAGCTAGACTACCTATTAACAATCATTGATTAATGTCTAAGGTACAAAATGTTGAATCAATTACCAATGTTTCTTTAAATGAAAATTATAGTAATGATAAATATTATGAATCTTCGGATGAAGAATATTCTTCTGATGAAGATAATAATTTACTTACCTATGAAGAATTTTCTAGGTTTTCCAAACTCTTTGAGATTGAGAATTCAAAACTCGTGAAAAATATTGATAAGGAAAATTCTAGGAATACTATTATTACTAAGGAAATATCAGATCTTTCTAAAGATCTTGATAAGAAAATTTTTTATTTTGAAAGTATTTCAAAAAATCTTAAGGAATTAAATTCTGAGAATAATAAACTTTCTAAGGACCCAGAAAAAGTATTTTCTAATAAAAATGTTTTCGAGCCTAACTCTAGTTCCAAATCAAATGTTTTAGAAGACAAGAACTTGGTTATCAAACTAAAATCTGAAATTTTTTCCTTGAGGAAGTGTTTGTCAAACTTTAATTTAGGTAAAGAAAATTTTGATAAGATGTATTCTCAAATCCGACCTCTAATGAATAGTTCTGGATTTGTTTACACTAGTTCTAAACCGATTTTTAGAAACAATTATTTTTTTCCTCAAAGTGCTTCATTCTGCACTAAGTGTTAGTGTGGTGGACACCGAGCAAAAAAACTTTCCCTAAACAAAACCCGAATTATTTGTTTCTAAAGAATCATCCTAGTGATAGTATCATTGGTGATGTGAATCAACCTGTAAGGACAAGAAGTTCCTTAAGAAATGAAGTAGAACATCTAGTATTCCATTCCCAATTAGAACTAAAAAGTACTGATGAAGCTTTAAGTGATGATGATTGGATAAAATCCATGCAAGATGAGCTAAATGAATTCAAAAGGAATAAAGTCTGGACCATGGTTGAAAGACCTAAGGAAACTTCTGTTATTGGATTAAAATGGGTCTTCAGAAATAAGTGTGATGAAAATGGAATCCTAGTTAGAAATAAAGCTAGATTAGTTTATAAAGGATATAATCAACAAAAAGAAATAGACCAGAAGAAACCTATGCTCTAGTAGCTCGACTTGAATCTATTCATATCTTACTTTCCTTTTCATCATTTTTCAATTTCAAACTTTTTCAAATGGATGTGAAATGTGCTTTCCTTAATGGTTATGTTCAAGAGGAAGTTTTTGTTGAACAACCTCTTGGTTTTGAAGATACAAAACATCCTGATCATATTTTTAGACTTACCAAAGCTTCGTATGGACTTAAGCAATCCCCCTGAGCCTAGTATGATAGACTTACATGATTTTTGCTTCAAAATAATTATGTTAAGGGAAATTCAGATCCAACCCTTTTTATAAAGAAAGACAAGAAAAATGTTTTGATTGTTCAAATATATGTTGATGACATTCTATTTGGTTAAACTCAGCAATATTTAACTGATTCCTTTACAGACCTAATTAAATATGAGTTTGAAATGAGTATGATAGGTGATTTAACATTTTTCCTTGGTTTTCAAATATCTCAAAAACCAGAATGAATCTATATATCCCAATATAAGTATATTAACGACCTTGTTAAAAAGTATGGATATGACAAAAATAAGAGTATAAGTATTCCTATTGGTACCTCAAATACACTTGATCTTGATGAAGCTGGGAAACCAGTCGATCAAACATCTTTTAGAGGTATGATAGGAAGTTTACTTTACTTGAAAAATAGTCATCCAAACTTAGTGTTTTCAGTATGCTTATGTGCAAGATATCAATACAATCCTAAGGAATCTAATTTAAAGGCAATGAAAAGAATTTTTCGCTACTTAAAGGGAACCATGGATTTAGGACTCTTCTATACTTATAGAAATGATTTTTTTTTTGAAAAGTTTTTCAGATGCTGACTTTGGTGGATGTATAATGGATAGAAAGGGTACATCCGGAACATGTCATTTCTTAAGAGATTCATTAGTTTCTTGGTCATGAAAGAAGCAACACTCAGTATCACTTTCCACTGTTGAAGCTAAATATGTAGAAACATGAAGTTTTTGTGCTCAAGTGTTGTGCATGCAACACACACTCACAGACTATGGAATGAGTTTTACCAAAACACAAATTTTGTGTGATAATACAAGTGTCATTGCCCTTAGTAAAAACCATGCACATCACTCTCGTGCAAAACACATAGATATTAGGCATCACTTTCTTAGGGATCACACACAAAAAGGAGATATCATTATTCAATTTATCGGAATGCAAGATCAACTTGTTAATATTTTTACAAAATCTTTACCCTCTGATAGTTTTAATATATTAAACAGAAGTTAGGAATGATAATTGTAAGTTAATCCTCCTTGTTAACTTCCTGTTGAACCAATATCCTTACAGTAATAAACTCCTTTTCATAGGGGGAGTAAATTTGTCTGATGTTTTCAAAAAAATTCGTAATGAAGTTTTCAAAAAAAATCGTAATGAAGTTTTCGAAAAATTTCGTAATGAAGTTTTCAAAAAAATTCGTAATGAAGTTTTCAAAAAATTTCGTAAAGGATTTTTTCTAAATCTCTGTAATGGAGTTTTTTTTCAAAAATTTCATAGTGGATTTTTTCAAATTTTTTGTAATAGAGTTTCTCAAAATTTCTGTTGTAGAGTTTTTCAAATTTTTTGTAATGAATTTTTTCAAAATTCTTCGTAATGAAGATTTACTAAGTTTTTTTTCGAAATGGAAATTTTCATAGTCGTTTTTTTTTGTAGTCAAGTTTTTTTTTCGAAATATAAAGTTCTTTAACAAGGATTTTTCCTCAATATGAATAATTTTCCTAACAATCTAAAAGGAATGTTTCCTTTCTTAAGTTTTTGTAGTCATAATTTACTTTCTGGTATTTTCTTTTTTGTTTTCAGATTCTAGTTTCGTTAAATCCGATTGTTTTCCTTTAAAAAAACTCAAAAGATCATATCCTACCAAATTTTCCTTGTGGCTATCATTTCAACCATCAGATCTTTTTAGAAGGATTTTTAACCATTGGATTTTCTTTGTAAGTTCAATTGTGGCTTACAACACCTATATAAAGGACCCCCGAAGGGTTGTCCCACATCAGATTTCAAGCCTTTGCGTGCCAAAGCTCTGCCCCATTTCAAAAGATCATTCCGAACTTCTCAAATCTTTCTCAAATCTGAATTTCTGTTAAAGTTCCTTCTCCATAGATGTCAACTGTCAAGCCGATTTCGGAGTGGAAGATTTACAGAGAGAGGTTGGTCCATCCGAATTTTTTAAAAAATTATGATTCTATAATCTCAAAGAATATCAAACTCAATGGATGGGAGAGTGTTTGTATATAAAAACCAGGGGATCAAGATTTGGTGTATCCATATCTTCTTATTGAGTTCTATGATTCAGTTAGTTTCTTTAAGGAAGAAGGCAGAGAGAATTTTTCCTTTAAAATCTATGGTAAGACCTATGCTCTATCATATACAAAGAAATCCAGTTTGGTTGGAGTTCCATTTGAGGGGGAAGCTATTCCCATAAATTGTCAGATGTACAAGAAAGTTTTGTCAAAGTGAAAGCTATGGAGTGTCTTGGACTTTTAGATGTCAAGACTACAAAGATTGATCATTTTTCTACAAATAACCGGATCCATGAATTATGGGTTCAAGGATTCATCATTCCGAGAAAGGGTGACAAGGACACGTTAAAGAAAAGTGATATACACTTTTTGGAATTCTTGGTAAACCAAAGGAAGATCAACTTGATGAAGCATATTCTTATTACAATTGAGAATATTAAGAATGAGAACTTAAAAGCTCAGATAATAATGTATTCATCCATCCTCTCTAGGCTAATTGTTCGGTGCCTTGAGTCTTTTAGGATTCCTTTCAGTTTAAAGCCAAGGAACTGCAAAGTCATGCTGATTAGAGATGATAACCTGAAAATAATGAAAGTTGGTTTTTCTAAGGAGTCAGGAGAATCCTATGAATTACCAGAGGAAGAGTCTGAAGCTATTCCGAAGGAACAAGAAGTTCCTGAACCATCGAAAAAAGTAGGAAAGAAGAGGAAGTTGAAAGAAGTAGTAGTTGAAGGTAAAACCCTAGAGGCTAAAGAAATCCAATCTGTACCTCCAAAGCCTAAGAAGCAAAAAGCCTATCTGGATGTGTTTGTTACCAAGTGGAGGGAAGAAAAAAAGAATAGGAAAGCACGGTAGCCATGTTTTGGTTTGGATCCTGCAGAAGCTAAGGCTTTGAAAGAAAAAACAGCTGATGATCTTGAGAAGCAATCTAAGGAAAAGAATCTAAGGAAAAATATTTCTAAAACCAAAATTGTGGAATCCCTTCAGAGGGATACTAAAATAGAATCTGAGAATATTCTGATACCAGAATCCTTCCTGGTAGAACCCTTACCTGAGAATCCGAGGAAAAAGTTCATGACTCCGGAAAAATCCAAAGAGAAGGTTGTTGAACAGAAAGAATTTGTGGATGAAGTGAAAGAATAAGAAAGAAGTAGTGATAACACAACTGATTTGATAAAGAAAGTTGAATAATTTCATGAAAAGGAAAGTGCATCCGAGAAATTTTCAATCTGAACTTCTCAAGACTGATCTACAAAGCTTGCTACTCCTAGTTTAGATGATAAAACTGAAGATGAAGTGAATAATCTCTCTGAGGAAGAAAGTTATAATCAACATTTCATTCATCCTGAAGATGCTGAGGCAGGATATGAGAAGTAGAAGATAGATGAATATAGAATTGTTCAGTTGTCTGACAGTGAACATGAGTCTCTGGATGAGGAAGTTGTTCCAAGAACCGATAAAGGGAAACTGGTGATTTTGGATACACCTAATAAATCAATTTTAAGGAGGAAGGAATCTGGTAGATCTTCCAAGAGAAAACTTGTTGAGCTACAGAAAGAGTCATCACCAAGAAAAGTCTCAGATTCAGAATCATCATCCCGAGGACATGATTTTGTCATTCAATCACTGCAGAATCTTGTTGACACCATTCTTATCTTTCCAAGCATTGACTCGAGATGTCAGATGCTCCAACACAGCATGAATCAAAAATCAGATTCAGTATCCATGGTTATGGATAAGTATTTAAAGCTTGAGGCTGATTTCAAGAATTTATTCATCAACTATAATGCCCACAAAAAATCTTGTAAGAAATTGGTTAGATGGTCAAAGAAAATAGTTGAATATTTGAGAGAGCTTGATGAATTTCAACATGAAGTTAAGGAAGCTTTTGATAATGAAGATAGTAAAATCAAGGATCTCACGACTAACTTTGAGGAAAAGCTAACCCTTGAGCAGAATACTTGGATTCAAGAGGTAAAGGATCTGAATGGGAAGCTTTATTCTGTTTCCCAAATTTGGAAGAGTTAAATAGATCTTCGGATCAAGAATGAAGAAAAGCTAGTCAAACAAGATGAACTGATGAAGGCCCAGGAGGATCAAGGCTCAGGAAGAAAAGATCAAAGATTTAGAGAAGAAATCAGAGGATCAGGATCAACTCCTAAATCAAGCAGGGGAAGACCACAAGGAACTCAAAAAGCTGAAATAGTGAAGAAATTGATACCCAAGTATAATGAAGGAAAATAGATCCATTCCGATCTTTTGTTGTATTTTTATTTCCTTGTACAAATTCTTCTTATCTTAATGAAATTTTGGTTGCTCATTTTTGTTTGGTTGCTTTGTACTAATATTTTAGGTACTATAATTTCTTTTCCATTCCCTCAAATTCTTTTTGAAAATCAAAAAGGGGGATAAATAAAAAAGAATACTAAGAAAATAAGAAATATCCCTAAGTAAGGGGGAGTTTATCTAAGGGGGAGTTTTCATTACGAAGATCTCCGTACTCAAGATAATGAAAAATATCATTCCAGAAATCTAGAATACGATCCTTATAGTTCCAAATCCTAAGTGGGAGTTATTCATATTCATCATTGACCATGTGTAAAGGGAGATAAGTTTTATTTCAAATCCTAGAAAAATATTGTCTAAGTTCTTTTATTATTTTTCGTAAGGATGTTTGTGCTTTCTAAAAAGGGGGATATTGTTGAGTCAATAAGGTTGTCCTTATGACTATTCCATTCCTTCATACTTGGGGGATATTGTTGAGTCAATAAGTTCTCCTTATGACTTTACCATTACTTCTTGTTTTTAAAATCACAAATACCTTATCTCAAGGAAAATCTCTTTTTACCATGTCTTTTACTTCTATAAGGAAAATTTTCCTTCCCCAAGGAAATTCTTCCTTACCATTTTTTTTCATTGTTCATTATCTTGTCTAAATATAAAATTCAGTTTCATATAAAAAACCTCAGAATCATATAATTCTAAGATAAAGAGAATTCTGTTTTCAGACTTCGAATTTAGACTCTAAGTTTAGACTCCGAACTCTTATGAGTTCTCACTCCGAGTTCTCTGAATTCAGACTTAGAACTCTTTTGAGTTTTGACTCTTAGTTATCTGAATTTATACTTCAAACTCTTATGAGTTCTGACTCTGAGTTCTCTAAATTCAGACTCCGAACTCTTCTGAGTTCTGACTCTAAATTCTCTGAATTCAGACTCTAAACTCTTATGAGTTCAGACTCCGAATTCTCATGAACTTTGACTCTGAACTTTTTAAGTTCAGACTCCAAATTCTCATGAACTCTGACTCCAAACTTTATAAGTTTAGGTTCTAAATTCGTTTGAATCCAGATTCTAAATTTCCTTTCAATTCAGACTCCAGAATTCTATAGATTTCAGGTTCCGAATTCCTTAGAAAACAGAATCTGAATATCCTTGTATTATAGACTCCGAATTCATTTTTGGTTAGACTCCGAACCTTTTTATTTTTCTTACATTCTGAATATTTGATTTCGGTTATGTAACCATATTTTTTCTTACATTTGTTTTTCATAAAATGATATCGTGCATTTACTTACTAACTAACAGTTGTTTGAGTGAAACGTGTATAGGTCCCTCCGATATTCAAGGAAAAATATGACCATTGGAAGAGGGAGTCGACCGTTGGTTATGTGCCTATAAATAGGATCTCATTTTAAAAGATATGAACATTGTTCTATGACTCTATAGATTACCTGCTATTGGAGTGGTTTCTAGAGAGAGACTCTCATTGCTTTTTGCATACTAAACATCTTGTTCATATTTTCTTTTTGCGACTCTGATTGTTGTTGTGTACAATCGAGGGATTCCGGGGATAAGAAGACATATGTTCCGACTACCTTGAAGTTGAGGGCTTCCTTGCTGAGGAAGACAGAGGTGCCGACTACCTTGAAGTTGAAGGCTTGCAGGGATAGAAAGACAAACTCCGATCTTTGTATCAAGGGCTTACCCTGGTGTGGGTAAGACAGACTTTCTTGAAAGTAAAAATCAAGGGACCTTTATCCAAGGTTGTTGGATACCCTTCTCTTTGGGTTAAAATATTTACTACTTATTACTTGTTCTGTTACAATTTTTCCGCTGAATTTTATTAGTTGAGGAAAGTATAACTATCTTATACTTCCTTATACTAGTACTCGGATATTGTAATATTCTATATGCTTTAAGGTAGAATCTTTGTTGTTGTAAACTTTCATTAAGTTTCATTCTCTGAAACCATCTTTCCGAATTCACTTTCTTGGAATCATATTTCTGGAATCAAGCAAGTGTGTAGAACTAGAGGTTCTGTGAATTACCTTGTTTAACCTTGTTAAACATAACCATCTTTAGAAGTTCCAAAGGAATTTTTTAAAGTGTACAATTCACCCCCCCCCCCTCTTGTATATTGAGCATCATTAGATACTACATATAGTATCTATATTATTTCGATCCTACATTTGGTATTATATAGTATATCATACTCACGTAACATTTTAAAAAAGATATCAATCCAATATTAAGGAATCTCATTTAAAGGCAGTAAAAATGATTTTTCGCTACTTAAAAGGAACCATAGATCTAGGACTCTTTCATACTTCTGTAAATGATTTTGTTTTAAAAGGTTTTTTGGATGCTGACTTCGGTGGGTGTATAATGTATAGGAAAAGTACATCTAGAACTTTTCATTTATTAGGAGATTCATTAGCTTCTTGGTCATAGAAAAAGAAACACCCAATAACAGTTTCCATTGCTGAAGCAGAATATGCAGCAGCTGGAAGTTGTTGTGGTCAAGTGTTGTGGATGAAACACACACTCACAGACTATGGTATGAGTTTTACCAAAACACAAATATTGTGTGATAATAATAGTGCCATTGACTTAAGTAAAAACCCTACACATCACTCTTGTGAAAAACACATAGATATTAAGCATCACTTTCTTAGGGATCACACACAAAAAGGATATATCATTTTTCAATTTATCAGAACGCAAGACCAACTTGCTGATATTTTCACAAAATCTTTACTATCCGATAGATTTGAATATATTAAATAGAAGTTAGCAATGATAACTATAAAGTAATATTCTTTATTAAATTCTTTTTGAAACCTATCTCCTTATAGTAACAAACTCTTTTTCAAAGGGGAGGGGGGTACATTTTCATGGTAGTAAAATTTTCGTAGTCAAAATTTTTTAGTAGTTAAAATTTTTTCGTAATCAAATTTTCGTAATCAAATTTCATAATCTCAATTTTTTTCATATTATAAAATTTTATTAGTCAAATTTTTTTCAAAGTTAAAACTTTTTAATAAATATTTTAGTAGTTAAAATTTTTGTAATCAAGGTTTTTGTAGTTAAAATTTTCATAATCATATTTTCATATATATTTTTTGTATAAGTTTTTTCATAGTCAAAATGTTTGTAGTCAAAGTTTTCATAATCAAAATTTTCAGAATCTAAAGTTATTCAAGAAAAATTTTCCTCAGTATGAATAATCTTCCTTGAAATATGAAAGGTGTGTTTCCCTTCCTAAGTATTAGTAATCATTTTTTTCCTTGTTGGTATTTAAATTTTCTTTTAAACTCTTCGGATTCACTTTTACTTAAATTTGAATATTTTTTTTAAAAACCTCAAAATATCAGAACCTATTAAAATCCTTTTTCAGCTATCATCTCGACCGTTAGATCTTCTCAAGAAGTTTTCAATCGATTGATCAATCAGGGAAGCTGAACCGTTGCTTCAATTGCCTATATAAAGGACCCCCAATAGTAATCCCACATCGAACCCCAATCCTTCGCATGATGAATCTCTGACTCTGTTTTTAAAGTCATTCTGAATATTTAATGTTTCCTTACTTTCAAATGTCTGTTGAAGACTCTTCTCATAAAGAAATTTGAACTGTTAAGGAAATATCTGAGTGGAATATCTACCAAGAAAGGTTAGTCTATCTGAAGTTTTATGCCAAGTATGATTCCATTGTTTCTATGAATATAAAGCTAAATAGTTGGGAGAGTGTATGTATATCAAAACTGAGAGCACAAGATCCGGTGTATCCGGAATTGCTGGTTGAATTCTATGAGACATTTTTTTCAATGAAGGAGGAGGAGATAAATTTTCTTTCAAGATCTATGAAAAAACATACTCTCTTTCTTATAACATGGCATCAAATCTGATAGGAATTCCTTATGAGGGAGAAGCATAGTTTTTCTCACACAAGCTTCCTAATGTAATAGGATCTTTTGACAAGAAAAAGGCTATAGACTGTCTTGGCTTGAAGGAATTGAAGAATCTAAAAATTATTCATCTCTCTATAAATCTTTGGATTCTTCAGCTATGGGTTCCAGGTTTTATCATTCTGAGAAAAGGGGACAAGGATACCCTGAATAAAAGTAATATTTATATTCAATATTTTTTGGTGAACCTAAGAAAGATTAACCTGGTGAAGCATATCTTGGTTACGATTGAGAATATAAAGAATGGGAATCTGAAGTCTCAGATTATCATGTATTTGGCCATTCTTTCAAAGATCATTGTTCTTTGTCTTAAGAATTTCAAAGATTCCTTGCAGTTATAAGCTAAGAAATTGTAAGGTGATGCTTTTGATCGATGATACTCTAAGGAGGATGAATATTGAGTTTAATAGTCAATCCATATAATTTCATAATTTGTCAGAAGTAGAAGCTGAAGCTCTTTCAAAGAAACAGGAGGTGGATGAAACCTCTGAAAAGGGTGGAAGGAAGAGGAAGGTGAAGGAATCAGAAGGAAAAGAAAAAAACACCAGTGGCTAAGGAAACTCAGTCTGCACCTCCAAAGCCAAAGAAGAAAAAAGTCTATCCTGATGAAGTTGTGGCTAAATGGATAGAGGATAAGAAAAACTAGAAGGAAGGGGAGCCTACGTTTGTCCTAAACCCTACTGAGTCAAAAGCATTGAAGGAAAAGACTGCTTAGAATCTTGAAAATGAAGAAAAATAAAAGAATAAAAGGAATAAATTATTGGAAGCTAAATTCATTCAATATCTTATAAAGGATACTGAAAAAGCCTCTGAATAAATTTTGGTACCAGAATATTTTTTAGTAGAACCATTACCAGAGACTCTGGGAAAAAAGTTAGTGATTCCAGAACGATATCAAGAAGAAAAATAGTGCAAGAAGAAGAATTGGAAGATGAATAAGAAGAATAAGGCAGTGGTGATACTAAGGACTTTATAAAGAAAGTAGAGGATTTCTATGAGAAGGAAAGTCCTTCTGAGAAATAATCAATTCGAACTCCTGAAGACGAGTCTTCAAAACTTGATACCCCAAGAAAATATGAGAAGGGTGAGGAAGAAGTTAATAATTTGTCTGAAAATTAAATTAGAAATCATGATTTCATTCACCCAGAGGATGTTGAGGTAGGAGCTGAGAAGGAAGAAGTTGATGAAGATAAAATTGTCCAGCTATCAGATAGCGAACATCAATATCCTAATCAAGAAGAAATAATTTCAAAGGATGATAAGGGAAAAAAGTGGTTGTGGATACACCTAGAAAAACTGTGGTAAAGAAGAAAGAATTTGGTGCTTCAATGAAGATGAAGGCTGTTGAAATAGAAAAAGAATCCTCACCAACCAAAGTCTCAGATTCAGAATCATTCTCACTTGGACATGACTTTTTTGTTCAGTCTTTGAAAAATCTTGTTGGAACTATTACCTTATTTCCTAGTATAGACTCAAGATTACATATGCTTCAGCATATGTTAAATCAAAAATCGGATTCTATTTCCTTGTTGATGGATAAATGTGTTAGTCTCGAGGCAGATTTCAAATCTTTTCTCATTAGCTATGAGGATCATAAAAGATCTTTCAAGAAGATGGAAAGTTGGTCAAGGAAGAAAATATAAGAAATGAGAATCTTTGGTGAATTTAAAGATAGTTTCAAGGATGATTTTGACACCAAATATTTGAAGATCAAGGATATCACTAATAGTTTTGAAGAAAAGTTAAGTCTTGAATAGACTTCTTGGAAGAAATAAATTAAGATTCTAAATGGGAAGCTAAATTCTATGGCCATGAATTGGAAGAGAGAAAGGGATCTCAAAATTGAGATATAAGAGAAGGTTTTTAAGTAGGAAGAAGTCTTGAAAGCCCAGGTAGAGAATCTTAAGGCTCAGGAAGATAAGGTAGAAGCCTTAGAGAAGAGAACTGAAGATCAGGATTAGCTTCTCAAGTGTATGGAAGAAGATCACAAAGAGCTCAAGAAGCTAAAAACCATTGTGAAGAAGTTTATGCCAAAGGAGAAGGAAGGATAATCTTTTCCAAATCTTATATTTTGTTGTGTTTCCATGATTGTACAAATTCTTCAAATATTAATGAAATTATTATTGCACTTCATATTTTTAGTTGTTTAGTACTAATATTTCAGGTAGAAAATTTCTTTTCCATTCCCTTTATTTTTTTTTGAAAATCACAAAAGGGGGGAAAGAAATGTCAAAAAGAATACTAAGTAAAGAATAAATTTCCCAAAGTAAGGGGGAGTTCATCCAGGGGGGGTTTATCATGAATATTTTTGTGAAAATTAAAAACCTCATTTAGGAAATCAAGAATATGATCCTTAGATTTTCAAAAGCCTAAGGGGGAGTTAGTCGTATTCACTTTGATCCATAAGTAAAGGGAGATAAGTTTTTATTTTTATGTTCATAAAATTTTAAAGTCCTTATATTCTTTTTAGTAAGGATGTTTGTGCTTTCCAAAAAGGTGAAGATTGTTGAGTCAATAAGGTTTACTTATGACTTTTACATTCCTTTATGTTTTGAAAATCACAAACACTCTATATTAAGGAAGATTTTAATTTCCTTAATAAGGAAAATTTTCCTTCCCCAAGAAAAATTTATCCTTACGATGTTTTCATTGTTCATGTTTTAGTTTCTCTAAACCTAACTCTTTTTATTCCTAAGTAAAAAAATTCAATTTCACATCTAAAACCTCATAATCCTATAAATAATTAGATATAAATTATTCTATTTTCAGGTTCTAAAATTCAGATTCTGAATTATTTGAAATTCATATTCAAAATTTTCTGAAATTCAGATTCTGAATTCTCTGAAATTAAGGTTCTAAATTCTCTAAAATTCAGAATCTAAATTCTCTAAAATTATGGTTCCGAATTCTCTAAAATCCAGAATCTAAATTCTTTGAAATTCAGGTTCTGAATTCCTTGTAATTTAGACTCTGAATTCCTTAGAATTCCAGTTCTGAATTCCTTATAATTTAGACTCCAAATTCCTTTGAATTCCTGTTCTGAATTCATTAGAATTCTGACTCTGAATTCCTTAGAATTCTGACTCTGAATTCCTTAGAATTCAAATTCTAAATTACTTAGAATTTAGACTCCAAATTCCTTAGAATTGAGGTTCTGAATTCCTTAGAATTCAGGTTATGAAATCCTTAGAATTTAGACTCCAAATTCCTTCGAATTCAGATTCCGAATTCCGTAGAATTCAGGTTCTGATTTCCTTAGAATTCAGGTTCCAAATTCCATAGAATTCAGACTCTGAATTCCTTAGAATTCAGGCTTCAAATTCCTTAGAATTCATACTCCGAATTCCTTAGAATCCAAGTTCTGGATTCCTTAGAATTCAAGTTCTGAATTCCTCAGAATCCAGGTTCTGAATTCTTTGAAAAACAGAATCTGAATATCCATGTAATTTAGACTCCGAAATTTATTTCCTTAGACTCCAAAAAATAAATTTGGTTGAGAAACCATATTTTACTTACTCATGTTATAGTTATTAAATGATTTCATGCATTCTGTTTCTAACCAACCATTGTTTGAGTGACACATGTACAGGTCCCTCTGAGATTCAAGGAAAAATATGACCGTTGGAGGAGGGAGCTGGCCGTTGGGAAATGACTATAAATAGGAGCTCATTTGAATGAGCTCAATACAACTGACTGATCTACAACTCTAGAGAATAAATGTTGTTGAAGTGATTTCTAGAGAGAGATACTCTCATTCTTTGTGCATACAAAACATCTTGTTCAGCTTTCTTTGTGTGACTTCGAATGTTGCTGATTACATTCGAGGGCTTCCGGGGATAGGAATACAAAGGTGAAGACTACCTTAAAGTTTGAGGACTTCCTTGATAAGAAAGACAGAGGTGAAAACTACCTTGAAGTTCAAGGGCTTGTGAGGATAACAAGATAGATTCTGATATTCCTATCGAGGGATTACTCTCGTGTGGGTAAGACATAATTTCTTGAAATTATAAATCAAGGGACCTTTATCCAAGGTTGTTGGATACCCTAATCTTTGGGTTAAAAGATTTCATACTTGTTACTTGGGGTGTTTCAAGTATGTTTTCTGTTGCATTTTGATTAATAAGGAAAGTGTAAATATTTTATACTTTCTTATACGTGTACTCTGATTAGTAAGATTCTATACACTTTAAGGTAGAATCTTTTCCCTTGTAAACTTTTCTTAAGTTTCATTTCTGAAACCATATTTCTAGAATCTAGAAAATTTGTAGAACTAAGAGATCTTGTGAATTTACCTTGTTTAACTTTGTTAAAAAATAGAAGTTTTATATCAACTTTAAAAGTTACATAGGAATTTTTAAAGGATACAATTCACCCCCCCCCCTCTTTTTTATTGAGCATCTACACCATATTCTGATCCTACAGGAAAAATGCTCCCCTCCTTCACTATAAACCCCCCCTCACCCCCTCTTCTCTTCACTCCTCTCAAGCCTTGTGCCTTGTCTAAATTCTACAAAAATATCCTTCCATGCTCCGCCCCCACATCTAGAATTCTTTAGTATCACAAAAATACCAAAACCTCTCCCCTAAAGAGTCTCTTAAGGAATATTACTTCAAGAATTAAATTCCTCTTTTCATTTCTTTTATTTCAAGATCCTTTCTTTTCTTTTTCTTTCCTTGCTTCCATTAATACAAATGTTATGAGGACTCTGGTACCTTATATGTACTGAAATTTTGTTATGATAAAGTAATAATTCATCATAATCTATTATTTCCCCTTCTTTTATACTAGAAATGAAAACATCGTCCGAGATATGTTAATTTATCACATTCAAGGACGATGAGTTCTCAATTTCTATTACCATCTTCAATTATGGTCATGAAACCATTTTAATGGTTAGAACAAACTATAATATATTTATTTTAAATTATGTAAGTTTTTGGAATCATTTTCTACACATGATATTAATTTATAAATCAAAATGAGTTCATTGTGATCAAAATCTGCCAATCAACCCAAACAATCGTCATTAAAGTTTTGTATAATGATTCATCTTCACTCCTAATAACCAAATGAATTTTATAACCATTTAATACTATGGTTTTTCACTAATAACATACAAATTATATTCCATACAACCATTCTCATTCTGTATGTTTATCCATATATGAATATAAGTAAATTGATCATGAAAACCAAGGAAGAAAATGCTCCCAAACAATAAAATTGAATCTCTTAACCCATAAAAAGACCATGAATGAACCAAATAAGGTTTTACTAAATCAATTACATGTATATAAGGCTATGGAATCATTAATTTATGAACCTAAATTTGATTATTCATGTCATTAAGATCAAGTGAGGAACACCTTCAGACTTAAGGTAAGGGTTTCCTAACCGAATCTCCATTTTCTTTTGGGTTACTATTTGTCTCTATTTATCCTAATTAAATTCTTAATTATTCTTATGTAATCCTCATAAATTATGTGTGAATGATCTATGTATGTGTACAAAATAGAATCCTTATTTATTTTATGGTAGTTACATGTTTTAATAGGAACTTTCAAAATTCTTTCCGAAATACAATCCCGATTCAAGGGAATTTCCTAACCTATTTTCAAGGGCACTCAATAATCTATTTTTAGCAACTATGTTTTTATAAAATAAATCACTTTATTATGAAAATATTATCTTACTTCACTTATATTTTTATACAAATATTTTTCCAAAATAACTCTTCTTCTCAAAGTAAAAGAGTATTTATCTCAAGAATTACTCGTTGATTTTATAAGAGTATTTTCATCTATTTCAACACTCTTGTTCATTGTTATGTATTATTGGGTATAATATTTTATGATATAATATTACACATTATATTGAATGTTTTATGACCAATTTGACTGTGGATGTTCTATTTTTATACCATTCATCTTACTACTCATAATGGTTAGTGATTTTGTTACAGATGGGGGAAAGTTATTTACATCTCATGTGTATATTTTTTTTATGTTGTTTATGTTTATCCCTATTCATATGAGGAATAAATTTTACTTATTAAGTGATGTGTGAGACCCTCTATAGCCCCTATATGCATCAGTACGTATCGTGAGACAAATAGATATGGACTTGGTTGAGGCCTTGCCCGTTTTTATATATGGTTTTTTCTGAGCCCTTAATCATTTTTAGATGTCTTGGCCGAGGCCTTGACGATATGTTTCAGAATGTCTGACATATGCATTTTCCTCATTATGAAGCTATAAATTCATATTTCATGAGGTTATTTGACTAGTAGAATAGCCATGTTTATGTTTTATTATGGAAATATTTACTCATCTCATATTTCTTCCATATTATGTTCAAGTTTATTTTTAAAGGCATGTGTTTTAAATTATTCACTATGGTTAATGTTTATGTTTTCTTATGTTGTAATGTTTACCCTTACTAAGCATCTGATCTGTAACATCCCGGACCCGGGTGCCACGCAACGGGTGCCCCAAGCCCAGTTCTCTACGTGACCTCAAACGCATTTCCCCAAACGCCAGAGGCTGCCGACTAGCAGCGAGGGCCCAGGTCTGATAGTAGGGAAACTATGCCCTCATTTTTCAAAGTGTAGCACAACGGAATACCAAAATAAACATACAACGACAGCGGAAGTAGTAAACCATACAACTACTGAGATAAAAAACTAAAATGGATATAACCAATAGTATATAAAAGATGATACTACATGTTTCAAGTTATAAGAAAACAACCAGAACATGTTAAACATCAATACAGTACAGCAGAAAATAGAGTACAGCAAAGCAAAGCAAATAGCTGGCAGCGGCATCGTGAGCCTAGCCTCGGTCCAATTCCCTCCTAATCCTCAGCAATAGTCAAGTACCTGTATAGGGACTCTTGCCCCTATCTACACCTGTAACAACGTAATCTGTTTGGGCCGAAAAGCGTGACCCAAACAGGGTGTGAGAAATATATCTCAGTAGGCCCCCACCAAAGGCACGTGCCCAACTGCGTGTAAGCATGAAACAACAGTGTGCAATAGGAAAATGAAATAAAGTAAGCAGTACTAAAAAATAACTAACTTAACAATTAAATTTCCATTTAATTATTCATTTAATTCATTTAATTTAGTAACATTTTTGTGCTCAACAGCACCAAGCCCTCAGGCCAACCAGAACCGTGCCCTCAGGCTAAAATAGTAACCACGCCCTTAGGCTTTCCCTCAGGCCATACAGAATCCAACCCGTAGGTATTTCCCTCAGGCATAACAGAAATTGCCCTCAGGCATAGGAAGTTTAGCTCTCAGGCACAGAAGTCAAGCCCTCAGGCACGAAAGGTTTCCCTCGGGCGAAATACTACAACCCTCAGGCTAAATAGTGCAGTGCCCTCAGGCTAATCACAACAACGCCCTCAGGCCAAATACAACAACGCCCTCAGGATAAAAAGGTAATCGGGTCATGCCCAACAGGTAAACAAGCAGTAACAAGCAATTCCTCTCAAGGAAATTCTACAATTACTACTTTAAAGGCATACCCTCAGGTATCCTGGCCAAACGGCTAAACAGTGAAACACACCCCGGGGGTGGTTCCGGATCCAAGCAACGATCACAACCAACATTTTATTATCACAATTTAATCGCCTATGCAATTCTAGGCATTAAATATAACAACGGCCTCATCCACACGACACCCCATCATGGGTTCATGGCACAAAAACGCACAAAAACGCACGACAGTTGGAAAATAAACACAAAGCCACCTACCTTATACACCAACAAACGTTATACCCAAACGTCGACTCCAGAAACGCCCAAGAATGGCGTAGATCTGACGAAGAACAAAACCCATTAAAACGTAAATAACTTGTGTTAGGAGAAGAATTGGTAAGAAACACGCTTGGAGAAGAGAGGGATTACCCGTGCGGTTCCAACGAGATCGTCCGAGGCAGAAACTGATTCCAGATGAACTGTCGGAGGATCTTCAAATGTCTGGCCTCCTCCTTTGGCTCCAAAATGGCTCAAACGCCTCCTCTGCCAAATGAGGAGGCTACTGCCTGTTTTAAGCCGAAAAAAACAAATTACACGGCATGTACTTCTGAGTACACGGCATGTACTTCTTTCATTTAACAGTTCATTTGGCGGCACCGCCACACTGTTCAACCATCGACATGAGTACACGGAATGTACTCCCAAGTACACGGCGTGTACTGTCGCCCAGCTGGCGGCGACTCCACCGCCTCACTATTTAAGCCTGCCAACTGACTACACGGCGTGTAAGGTACCACTACACTGTGTGTAGTCGGTTCCTACACCCCTCGTTGCTGACAAGGCTACACGCCCCGTGTACTCATCCCAACACGGCCAAAAGTACATGGCATGTGGACAAAGTACACGGTATGTAGTTTCGAAATTTAGGATTTTTCCCCATTTTCCATATTTTCTCAAAAACACTTAAGGAAAAGGAAAAGTAAGAAGCTCTTACTTCAAAAATAATAATCGGGTTCTTACAAACTTCCTCCCTTATAGCAATTCATCCCCGAATTGCCCTTCCAAGGGTGGTGAAGATAAAGCTCAGAACAGCTCTGGCCACTGAGCACATACGTCGGCCTCCCGCTCCCAGGTCTCATCCTGCACTCGGCCATGCTGCCATAGCACCCGTACGAGAGGAACTGACCGGCCTCGGAGAACCTTCGTGCTCCTATCAACGATACAGATTAGATGCTCCTCAAAGGACGCATCATGCTGAAGCTCAACCTCCTCAGCCTTAAAGGTGTGAGACGGGTCTGAATGGTAACGACGCAACTGAGACAGGTGGAAGACGTCGTGCATGGCTTGGTACCGTTGCGGTAACTGCAACCAATAGGCAACCAGCCCGACTCTCTCCAGAATCTCAAATGGCCCCACATAACTCTGTGAAAGCTTACCCTATCTCCTGATCCGCTTGTATCCCAGCCTCGTCGAAACACGCAAGATAACCTGATCCCCAACCATGAAATCCAAAGTTCATCTGCGACGATCAGCATAGGATTTCTGACGAGACTGCACGGTAGCCATCTGCTTCCGAATCAACTGGACCTGCTTAGATGTCTCCCGCACGAGCTATGGCCCGAGTAAAGCTGCCTCACCTGCCTTTAACCAACACAAAGGTGATCAGCATGGCCTACCATATAAAGCCTCGTATGGTGCCATCTCAATAGTCTCCTGAAAACTATTGTTATAGGCAAACTCGAATAAGGGTATATGCTTCTCCCAAGAGCCCCCAAAGTCTAGGACGCATGCGCGCGGCATGTCCTCTAGCACTTGTATCGTCTGCTCTGACTGGCCATCTGTCTGAGGGTGGTATGTTGTGCTCAGAAAAACCTGTGTACCTAGCGCCCTCTGAAAACTCTGCCAGAAACGAGATGTAAAGCGGGCTTCCCTATCTGAAACGATAGAAAGAGGGACCCCATGAAGACGTACGATCTCTCGGATATAAATCCTTCCGAGATCGTCCACACTGAAGGTCTCCTTGATCGGAAAGATGTGAGCTACCTTCATGAGTCTGTCCACAACAACCCACATGGCGTCATTGCCTTGAGGTGACCTCAGCAAACCCGTCACGAAATCCATCGTGGTATCATCCCATTTCCACTCTGGAATGGGCAACTGCTGTAACAGCCCGGCTGGCCTCTGGTGTTATGCCTTCACCTGGTAACAGGTGGAACACCTCGTAACAAAACCAGCTATATCTCTCTTCATACCCGGCCACGAGTACTGACATCTCAAGTCTCGGTACATCTTGGTAACCCCGGGATGAACTGCCCAAGCTGAATCATGAAACTCCCGCATCAGATACTCGTGTATATCCCCCGGAACCCATACTCGTCCATGGAAACGCAAAACATCATCATTGCCTGTCGTCCAACTGAGAGGAGGTTCCTCACTTGCCACTGAATCCCGTAGAACTAGGCCTTCTGAATCAGATAGCTGCCTCATCCTCACTCTATCCAGGAGGGTAGAAGTCACAGCTGACGAGGAAAGATAAGTCTTCCTCTGACCGTCATGCACCTCCAGATGCATCTCAGAGAACAAGGCCATGAGATGTCATTCACCACTGGCCTCTTGCACTGCCTGCATCTGAGTCTTCCTGCTCAGTGCATCAGCTACTGCATTACCTTTACCAGGTGTATAGGCAAGCTCAAAATCGAGGGACTATAGGTACTCAACCCACCTTCTCTGCCTCAGATTCAGGTCACGCTGAGTGAAGATATACTTGAGGCTTTTGTGGTCGGTGAAAACCGAAAAATGATCTCCCAACAGGTAATGTCTCCAATAGTGCAACACATGCACAACTGCAACCAACTAGAGATCATGTGTTGGGTAATTCCTCTCATGTGGCCTCAAATGCCGAGACCCGTACGCAATAACTCGATCGCCTAACATCAAAACGGCTCCCAGCCCAATACCTGATGCATCACAGTAAACTGTATAGCTCTTCCCCTACTCTGGGAGTATCAGGATCGGTGTTGATGTCAACCTTCCCTTCAGGTCCTGAAAAGCTATCTCGCAAGCTTCTGACCAAACGAACTTCACACCCTTCTTAGTCAGACCTATCAACGGTGCTGCTAAGCGGGAGAAGTCATGTATGAAGCGTCTGTAGTAACCAGCTATCCCTAAGAAACTTCGTATCTCAAACACGTTCTTAGGCTGCTCCCAGGAAAGTACTGCTCTCACCTTATCTGGGTCTACTGCAACTCCTGCCTCTGAGATAATATGACCTAGGAAGTGAATCTGGTCCATCCAAAAGTGGCACTTTGAGAGCTTAGCATATAGCTGATGCTCTCTCAGTGTACTCAATATGATCTCAAGATGGGTGGAATGGTCATGTCGAGTGTGAGAGTACACCAATATGTCATCCACGAATACAACCACAAAAGAATCAAGATACGGATGGAACACATGATTCATCAGAGCCATGAAAACTGTTGGCGCGTTCGTCAGTCCGAACGGCATAACCAAGTACTCGTATAGACCATACCTACTCTTGAAAGCTGTGAGAGGTATATCAGATGGTCTAACGTGCAACTAATGATATCTGGATCTCAAGTCAATCTTCGAGAACACTCGTGCTCCACAAAGCTGATCAAACAGATCATATATCCTTTGAAAGGGATATCGGTTCTTAACCGTAAACTGGTTCAGCTTCCGATAATCCACGCAAAGTCTGAGGGTACCATCCGCCTTCTTCGCAAAGAGGACCAGAGAACCCCAAGGAGAAGTACTGGGTCAGATAAAACCCTTCACCTGTAGCTCCTCTAACTGCCTCTTGAGCTCCTGCAACTCAGGCGTGGCCATCCTATAAGGAGGAATGGACACTGGTGTTGCTCCTGGCACTAGCTCGATAGAGAAATCCACCTCACGCACCGGAGGTAGACCTGAAAAGTCATCCAAGAAGACATCCCTGAAACGATCGACAACTGGAGGGAAATCCGTCTGAAAAGTCCCTTGATCATCCAGATATAAGCTCGCAATCTGGGTTGTGACTCCACCTCGCCCATGATGCTCTGGTCCAGCTCGACTCGCCTGAACATCCCATTCACCCTTGTATAGAAACTCTCTGCCCTCTGGTGACGTGAAATGAACCCTACGACGATAATAGTCTATAAAGGATCGTAAGGGAACCAACCAATCCATCCCGAGAATGACGTCATAGCTCGTCATCTCCAAGACATAGAGGTCCCAAAGGAAGTGACACCCACCAACCTCAAGGGGGCACTCCTTGCACTGACGCACACCAGTCGTTCTAGTCCCCAACGGAGTGTCTAGCGTCATGATATCAGAAGAAGTAGAAACACAAAGCCCAAGGCTCTCCACAATGGGTACAGATATGAAACTATGTGTAGCACCCATATCGAAAAGTATTGAAGACAAGACAAAAGCTACTAGAATAGTATCTCTGACTATAGAAGGTCCGGGATCCTGCTCCTGCTGGGTCTGTTGCACTGAATATGCCTACCCAGTGTCGCGGCCCTACGACACAGCCTGGCTACCTTGATCTGTCCCGCCCTGCTACCTCTGCGATCCTGGTGTCTGGCTACCACGGCCACGACCACCATCTCGGCCTGCACGCCCTGACGTATTCCAGTTCCTCGACTGGTAAGAAGCCACTGGTCCTGTTCCCGCATGCGGAGTCTGCACAGAACCCCCCTCACTAGACACTGGTAGAAACTTCCTACAAAAGCACTGCAGATGACCCATCTTGCCGCAAGCTCGGCACTCCACTGGGTCTCGTGGACACTGCAGCCTCTTGTGCCCCTCTCTTCCACACTGGTAGCACCTGATCAGGCCACCTGAAGAAGCTGCCTGGCTGGTACTTCCACCCTGAGAGAATTCCATCTGTCTCTTCATCTTGCCAGTAGAAATCACACCAGTAACTGGTGCTGAACCGTCTTGGCCCACACCACTCGATTCCCGCAGGTTCCTCTCTGTAATCATCGTCTAATTCACAATCGCGTGTACAGTAGGCAACCTAAAAACATTCACCAGTTCTCGGATGTCATAACGAAGACCATAATCAAAACCTCTGGCTCTCAATGTCTCATCACCCACTAGCATGGGTGAAAAATGTTGAAGCTCCGTAAAACGAGCAGAATAGTCCATCACCGACATAGCGCCCTGCTGCAGATTCATGAACTCTCGAGCTCTATCTTCCCTCAGTGTCTTGGGAAAGAAGAATTCATAGAAGAATGCCTGAAAATCTTCCCACGCCATGTCCCTGTGATGCTCTGACTGGGTGGTAACATCCCACCACCTCTTGGAAGAATCACGGATCATGTAAGTCGCGAGCTTGACCCTCTGCCCTGGAGGCATCTCCAAGTGCTCGAAAATAGTCTGCATCGATCCTAGCCAAGACTCCGCAGCCTATGGTCCACCATCCCCTGAAAACATGGGCGGATTCTGCTGTTGAAAGATACGTGTCAGCTCAGCCATAGATGTAGCAGCCTGCAGTGCTCCCTAAAAGGTCTGCATGAACCGCATAAAGCCTTCACGGAATTACGGCTCCGTGCCTGTGTCTGGTATAGTAGTTGGCGCTGCATCTGGATTTGCTGGAGGATCAACTGGTAGCCCATGGCCCACCATCTCTAGAGTATAATCTTCGCCGCTCTCCTGGAAAACAACTTGCGGTCGTCTAGGTGGCATGACACTACATGGTCAAAAGCACGCCTCAGATTCAAGATTATTAAGACAGAAACGAAGGAACCACAAAGGAACAAGAGGAAGAATGCATTTCAAAATTGGCAAAACAAGACTACACGGCGTGTACAATGACTACACGTCGTGTACTTGACTTTCCTTCCCCTGCCCGGGTCCTTCTACACGGCTAAGCCACACGGCTTCCGTTGAACAAAACTACACGGCGTGTATATAACCTACACGGCATGTATGGTGTTATTTTCCAACTACCTTTGACGTCTGTGACACGACCAACTACTCGTCTTGACACTACACAACGTGTTACACCCGCACACGACATATACACCACCCCGTTTCCCAGCCACACGGCTAATTCCACACGGTCTGTCCTCGGACAAGACTACACGGCATGCCCCACAGGCACACGGCGTGTTCAGGGAGATGTGAAACCGGTCCGTGTTGTTAGTTACACGGTTGAGTCCCCAGGCCACACTACACGGCGTGTCTATAATTGACACGGCATGTTCGGTCAAGGAGTTCACCGACCTGTGTTGTTAGTTACACGGTCAGACTCCGGGTCACACTACACGGTGTGCACAAAAACTACATGGAGTGTTTTACCCAAGGCCTCCCCTACCCCATGTCACCGCCCACAATGTTTGTGACACGGGAAGAGACTACATGGCGTGTACTCAGGGTACACGGCATGTACTCAAAATGTTCATTTTTCTTCCCGAATAGAAGAACATACACGGTGTGTATAAAAATATTACACAGCGTGTATACTGGGTTTCCAGACAGTATGCCTCAGAAACTTCTCCAGATCCCAGAAAATACCGTAAAACAACACCTAAGTGTCAAATTCTGACCCGTGGGGGCCCATACTCCCCACGAATCAAAGCTTGACATCTTATATGTGTTATAACCAATAAACTGTCAATGATCCACCAAATTCCAGTCAATGGGGGCCCATACTCCCCAAAAAGTAAAGTTTGGAGTCCATTCTATAAACAAGCTCAAACAAACATACCATATCACAAGGCAGGTATTTATCAAGCAGCTATCACAACAGCATGCTTTATTAGCACAACAACTATCACAACAACATGTAAATTCTAATGCACCTACATGGCATGGAAACTATGCATGGCATGTGATATCTAGCATGTGCCTATATGATGCATGAGATGGCATACCCTCATCTCATCGGGTTGCAACTAAATAGAACTCATAGATAAAATATAAACTGCACAATCTCAAAGTGTGTCACCCACCGATGAAAACATATCAACCGTAAAATTGCAAAATAAAAAGAATGCAAAATACGTGGTAGACTGGATTTTCCCTGTACACGGGTTAGCTACGCACGGGCACAACTTATTATCAACTACTGTTCCATCCTATACCTGACTACGGCTCCAAATAGTAAGTCAAAGAAAAGTAACTCCTCTAATACCACTTTGTAACATCCCGGACCCGGGTGCCACGCAACGGGTGCCCCAAGCCCGGTTCGCCACGTGACCTCAAGCGCATTTCCCCAAACGCCAGAGGCTGCCGACTAGTAGCGAGGGCCCAGGTCTGATAGTGGGGAAACTATGCCCTCATTTGTCAAAGTGTAGCGCATCGGAATACCAAAATAAACATACAACAACAGCGGAAGTAGTAAACCATAAAACTACTAAGATAAACAACTGCAATGGATATAACCAACAGTATATAAAAGATGATTCTACATGTTTCAAGTTCTAATAAAATATCCAAAACATGTTACACATCAATACAGTACAGCAGAAAACAGATTACAGCAAAGAAAAGTAAACAGCTGGAAGCGGCATCGTGAGCCTAGGCTCGGTCCCATGCCCTCCTACTCCTCAACAACATTCAAGTACCTGTATAGGGACTCTTTCCCCTATCTACACCTGCAGCAACGTAATTTGTTTGGGCCAAAAAGCATGACCCAAACAGGGTGTGAGAAATGTATCTCAGTAGGCACCCACCAAAGGCTTGTTCCCAACTGCGTGTAAGCATGCAACAACAGTGTGCAATAAGAAAATGCAATAAAGTAAGAATTACTAAAAAGTAAATAACTTAACAATTAAATTGCCATTTTATTATTCATTTAATTCATTTAATTTAGTAAAAATTTTGTGCTCAATAGCACCAAGCCCCTAGGCCAACCAGAACCGTGCCCTCAGGCTAAAATAGTAACCAGGCCCTCAGGCTTGCCCTCAGGCCATACAGAATCCAACCCGTAGGTATTTCCCTCAGGCGTAACATAAATTTCCCTCAGGCATAGGAAGTGTCACCCTCAGGCACAGAATTAAAGACCTCAGACATGAAAGGTTTCCCTCAGGCGAAATACTACAGCCCTCGGGCTAAATAGTGCAGTGCCATCAGGCTAATCACAAAAATTCCCTCAGGCCAAATACAACAACTCCCTCAGGCTAAACAGGTAACCGGGCCATGCCCAATAGGTAAACAAGCAGTAACAAGGAATTCCTCTCAAGTAAATTCTACAATTACTACTTTAAAGGCATACCGTCGGGTATCCTGGACAAACGGCTAAACAGTGAAACACACACCGGGGGTGGTTCCGGATCCAAGCAACGATCTCAACCAACATTTTATTATCATAATTTAATCACCTATGCCATTCTAGGCATTAAATATAACAACGGCCTCAGCTACATGACACCCCATCATGGGTTCGTGGCACAAAAATGCACAACAGTTGGAAAATAAACACAAAGCCACCTACATTATACGCCAACGAACGTTATACCCAAACGCTGACTCCAGAAACGCCCAAGAACGGCGTAGATCTGACGAAGAACAAAACCCATTAAAACGTAAATAACTTACGTTAGGAGAAGAATTTGTAAGCAATACGCTAGGAGAAGAGAGGGTTTACCCATGTGGTTCCAACGAGATCGTCTGAGGCGGAAACCGATTCCAGACGAACCCCCGACGGATCTTTAAAGGTCTGGCCTCCTCCTTTGGCTCCAAAATGGCTCAAACGCCTCCTCTTCCAAATGAGGAGGCTACTGCCTGTTTTAAGCCCAAAAAAAAATACACAGCGTGTACTTTTGAGTACACGGCGTGTACTTCTTTCATTTAACTGTTCATTTGGCGGCACCGCCACACTGTTCATCCATCGACATGAGTACACGGAATGTACTCCCAAGTACACGGCGTGTACTGTCGCCCAGCTGGAGGCGACTCCACCGCCTCACTATTCAAGCATGCCAACTGACTACATGGCGTGTAAGGTACCACTACACGGCCTATAGTCGGTTCCTACACCCCTCGTCACCGACAAGGCTGCACGCCCCGTGTACTCATCCCAACACGGCCAAAAGTACACGGCGTGTGGACAAAGTACATAGCGTGTAGTTTCGAAATTTAGGATTTTTCCCCATTTTCCATATTTTCTCAAAAACACTTAAGGAAAAGGAAAAATAAGAAGCCCGTACCTCAAAAATAAAAACTGGGTTCTTACATAATCTCACACTTTCTTATATTTCATTTTTCCCAATACATGAAGAGGTATATTTTTATTGACTTCCAAGGATAATCTTAGAGTGGTGGATGTTCCCAACATAACTTGTATTTTGTTTTTCATTTCATGTTGTAATGTTGAACTTATGTATGTATCTTGATTCCAAAGCTACTAAACTACTCATTCCTTAGGATGCATATTCCTTTTTTATATTTCAATGTAATAAAATAAGGCACAGGTTCTGGGAAACTAGGGTTGGGTTCTTACAATAATATCATTGATCGTCCACCTCAGGGAGATGATGTTCCTACCTAGGGAGTGGAGGTTCCTACTCAGGAACCTCCTGCAGCAGATGATGATGTTGAGGGTCTATTATGATGACGACGTAGACCACCTCATGTTATATGTGAGGACTCAACTATTCCATAGGAAGAGGTCACACCTCTAGCAGTCCAAGCTCAGCCAATTGCAAATGTGCATAAATAGACATGGGATCTATTTATTTCATCAGCATATCTATAGTTTTCACTAGGTATAGCTAATCTAAGATTGAATCAGGGATTATTTATTATGCCTCCATATTTTGTGACAGACCCTTCACAGGTCATATGGTCCCCCCCTAAAATAGTGGTTGGTACTTACACTTATACAGTGAGAGGAGGATCAGGTGCATATCTAAACATCTCGATAAAACCTCCTCCTGACAATTCAATGCTAGAGAATCAAACATTCAAGGTTTGAGTACCTAAGGAAGATCCCCCTCTATCTCATAATAATCCACCCCAATGAGGTGGTCACTAATATTGATACAAGCATCCCATTTTCACACCAAATTATGGGAAAAGACCAAATCATAAACAATGATTGTACCCATTAATTTATATGTTTTCTGTTGACTTAAAGGGTTTGAAACAAAGAAAAATTATATCCTCTATAATATTTTCAATCTATTATACTGATGAAATTTTTTTTACTTTAAGATATTTTTATATTTGTATTCTATGTTTTAATTTTCCTTTATATTGTACATATAGTTTAAATTTTAAAAGCTTTGAAAGTCAAATACTTGAAATATAGGAAAAATTATTTAATATCAAGTAGGTAACATTCAAATATTATAAAATGTAAACTAAAAACAATATAATTAATATTTAAAACATAGAATAAACATCTAAAAATAGTTAAAAATAAAAATAATTTCATCAATATAATAAAGTAAAATTAATTCACATAACACAATCATTATTGACTAAATACATAATATTTAAAAATTATAAAATATATTCACATTAAATATAGCATAACTAAAATATAAATTAAATTTAGAATATTGAAAAACATATAAAAAATAATTGAAAATAAAAGGAATTTCATAAAAATATAAATTCAAAGGTAATGTTTTAAAATAATAATATTTAGTGTCATTAAAATTACTTCCCATTAATTTATTTTATGATTGTTTTTATTTTAAATTATTTTTTATATATTTAGTAAGTGTTTCAAATTTCAGTTATATTATATTTATACATTATTATTTATAAGCTTTCAAAGTCACCCACTTAAAACATTATTAGGTTTCATATAGGTGACTTCAAAAGCGTATAAATTATAAAGTATAAAAACAATCTAAATAAAATTTGACAAACTGACTAACATGTAAAAAACAATTAAAAATAATTTCTTTCGTTAATATAATAAACAAAAGCTAATTTACACATCACAAACTTTATTACTTAAAAACATAACATTTACACTTTATAAGATTAATGGTCATAATTCATATTAAGAATTATATTATTAATTACATTATTATAAAGTAATATTAATAATGTTATTATAATTAAATGTTCGTAATTACATTATTAATAAATAATAATTATATTATAAAATATTTACCAAAATTAAAATAATAAATATTAATAATGATGTAAAAAATATAATTATTAGTGTAAATAAAAAGTAGTTAATAATATAATTTTTAAATAAATATTAATTAATTTAGTAATATAAAAAATATAATTATTAATAATAATGGTTTTATTAAAAAATTATTATACAATTAAATATAATTCATAAAAATCATAATATTCATGTTTATTTGTATATATATTTGTATAAAAAAAATAAAAAATAAAATAAAAATTCCAAATATAAAAACATATAAATATGTAATTATTTAAACGGATTTTTTTTGTCTTTGGGAAAATGTGTTATGACCCTTATCAAATTTTCCTAATGTATATGGAAAATTCGTTAAGAGCCTTCATGCCTTTGGGTTGGGTGAAAAAAGGATACATGCGTGAAGGTTCATTAAGTCTTTCTATTATTTTTTAATTTAACCTAGGTTTATTTTATTATTTTTTCCCAAAAAACTTATATAAAAAACATCCCCAAGTCTGACCACCTTGAGATAGTCGAACAACACCTCATTGATCCACCCAAGTATCTATAGTGCTATAATAGCAGGATTGTACACTATTATATATCATAATTTTAAAAGTGCTAGAAATGATATTTTTTAGCGTTAAAAAATAACTTTTATGCTAAGCACTATTAAAATACTCGACCTTTATCAGTGTTAAAAAAGTGATGATAAAGGGTTCATTTATCAACATTAAAAATGCACCGATAAATGCCTAATTTATCAATGTTAGAAAAAATCACTGATAAAGGCCACATTTAATAGCACTTTTGTTTGAGCGCTGATAAAGGCACCCTTCACCAATGCTGATAAAATTTGATTTTTTTTTCAGAGAGCTCACCCCCAACCCACCCCCTTGAACTAGATCACACTCTCACTCACCACCCCTTTGTTAGCACTCCCAGCACTCCTTTGTCAGTGGATGTCCACTGTCTAGCTACATGTTCCCTTGTGTGCACGCTTGGACTCAATCTTGTGACCTCCTTCGTGTATTTCAAACTCCTTTACCACTGCCCCAAGCTTGATTTGTTCTATATATTACAATTTTTCTATTTATTTATATATAATACACACATATTTTTTATTCATATATTTATATATACTTATATAATTATTTTTAAATACATTTATAAAATGTATGTGTGTGTGTGATATATACACACACTTTTATTTATTTAAAAATATTATATATTAATATACATTTATATATTTTAAAATATAAATATAAATATAAATATAAATCTGTTTATTAATACACACACATGTATACATAAACATTATATATACATTTTTATAAGTATATATATATATATATATTAATATATGTATTTATAAAATAAAAAATGGTATGATATTGTTTTAAATGAAATGGATAATAATAACTTCCATATGATTTATATAATTATTTTTAAATTCATTTTTAAAATATATCTACATATTTTATATTTCGATTTAAATTTTATACATTACATGTATATTTATATATATATATATACATATTTACATATAATTTTATATTTATATATAAATTTTTTATAACGTATTTATAAATATTTATTGTAAATCCATTTATATATTATATTTAATGATAATGATATATTTATAAAATTACATTTATATATGATGTATTTAAAAATTATTAACACACACACAAAAACCCACACACACACATTTACACACACATGTACACATTTATATTTTATACATACAAGCACAAATATTTACATATATTAGAATATATATATATATTTTTTTTTTATTAGCTCACACATATTTATATATAAACATTAATTGTATAATTATATATATTAATTCATTTTTATTAAGTAAAAAAATGGATGATTTTTTATTTTAAATAAAACGAATAATAAATATTTATTTCCATATGGTTTATATATTTAAAAATACAATATTATGTAATTTTTTTTAAATATTTTTTTGTAAAATTTATTTATTATATGTGAATATAAGAAAATATTTACATATTTAATTATAAATAAAACTAAAATATGAAAAAAAGATCATGGGTAATTTAAATTGAATCCTAGAAATTCATAGTTTCATAAATATACGTTATTTATGAGTTATCCTCTTAATGTTCATAGTATCCCTTTTATGTGTTTAATAATTTAAAAATTATAATCCCTAATTTTCTATTAATTATATTCAATGGTTGTAAATAAGAGGAACCAAGTAAACAACCAATGCGATGAATTCGAAAATGAGATGCCCAACCCGATGGGAGAAAGAATCAGAAACTTTTTGATTATACATTCTCAATTGACTGAAGATTTGAACTGAATATTGAATTAGGAGGAACACCCAAATCTCCCTAAGAGAGAGAAATTTTTAACTGAAACCTTTATGTGATAAAAGAATCAGAAATTCAGTGGATCTTCTGATCCCTTAATTGTGCAACAATGAATTAGCTTCATTTAAAAGATCCTCTCATCCTTTAATACTATGAGAAATATAATGTTGTGTTGGCTATTTATCATCTGGAAGGAGAATCTTATGAATGGTGGATGTTGGTCAAGAATACAAAGCCTGAGGAGGAGATCAATGCAATGGAGTGGAAGGAATTCCACTTTTTTTTTATAAATATTTTCCCCACACTCTCCGAATGAAAATGGATAAGGACTTCCTTACTCTAAACCAAAACGATGAAAAATATATAAAGTTATATAAGGAAAACATCACAATAATTTCATGATACTACCCTACACTTTTTTTAACCCCAAATGTATTGTTTACCACTTCTTGGATGTACTGAATCTGATTCTATGAGAAGAATTAGACATTCCGGATTTTAACAGTGATGCAAAATTCTTAGATATGCCCTCAAAATCAAAATGGAGATCAGTGAATCTCAAGGATCTCATGGGGATATGAAGTGGAAGGTAGATTTTAATTCTGGTGGTGTGACAGAGAAATATAACAATGGTATGAAATTTAAATATCCCACTTATCAAAGGTGTGGGAAGAATCACCATAGAAATTTCCTGAAGGGGGTGAGTAAATTATTTAGGTGTGGGAAGGAAGGGAACATATCTAGCGATTGTTAGGGGAGAAACCCACTAATTTGATAGAAGAAATAAATCCTAAAGTCAACCCTCATCCCATGGTCTAATGTTTAAACTATAAGGAATAATGACACAATGTGAGTAAATTCACTAAGACAAGGGTTTTTGACAAAAAATGATGATAGTAACCCCCAAGGCCTAGAGAGAAAGGGAGATATTATTCCATCACAACTGTAGTGGTGGATCTTGAAAATGAATCAGTGACATGTATGCAAGTTATTAATTCAAGAATAAAAAATGTAATTTTTAAATATTGTTCTACACATTCTTTTGTATATTGCAATTTTAGTATAACTATTCAAACACCACTGCAAATCCTGGAAGTAGAGTTCTCGGTGAAAACAATTAATGGGGAAATTATTTCATCCCAAGTATATAACACCTACCCTGCCAATATTTGTGGAATGAACTTACCGGTGAAACTTTTCATGGTCCAGTTAGATAAATTCAATGCTATTTGGGTATGAATTGAATTTTATTATATAGATCAAACATAAATTTCCAAGAGAAGGAAATCACTCTTTATATCACACATCATCCTCTAATTCAATACAAGTGAAAGGAGGAGGATTAAACTTATTTAGTACCAACATCTCAATCATGGATATTATTTCCATGTGAGCAATCATATGTATACTAAATTATTGAGATTAAAGAAAATATTATCCTTGAAGTAATGCACATTATGAGGGAATACACTGACATGTTTCCTGAAGAATTTTCCAATCTTCCTCCTAGGTGAGAGGTTGAATTTTCAATCAAGTTTATAACCGGGGTTTTTCCAATATCCAAGAATCTATATAGAATGGATATCATTGAACTTGAGGAGATGGGTATGTAACTATCATAGAATTTATTTATGGGGTTTATATTCCCACATGCTTCACTATGGGTTACACTAGTCACTAATACAAAATAGGCCTTTAATAGCTCTAAAAATGACCTATATCAGTGCTAGAGAAGCGCTAACTACTAGAGTGAGAATAAAAGCCTGAGTCTTTTATCAGTGCTAAAAAACACTAAAAAGGGGGTCCTTTATCAGTACTTCTATAAGTGATGATAAAAGACCATTTATTTGTGCTTCTATAAGCGTTGATCAAAGACCCCTTGATCAGAGCTTATAAAAGTGCTGATGAGGGGAATACTTTAGTGTGCTATAACAGCACACCATAGCACCAAAATACCATAGAATCAGAAAAATAATGTACAAATACATAATTTAAATAAAGAGAAAACAATCAAGGATTGTTTGCTAAGTCTTGGTGATGTGATGCGCGTTTTAAAATAAAATTATACTTATATATTGAAAAAACACACTTGGAGTCATAATGGTCACACCATGCATCAAATTGAGGTGTGGGTGATTCTTACACAACTCAAATGACTTATGGATCATTTTTCTAAAGTATCAAAAAAAATGAATGTGTTTACTTAGTTTTGATAACATCGCTTGTCTTTTTTAAAAAAATTACATTTTAAACTAGAAACAAGCACTTTGACTCATACCGGTTATATCATGATTCAGTTTTATTTGAAACCAATTATTACACATCAAAAATGAATTATAAATCTTTTTTCTAAATTATAAATATAATCTTACCATGTTTTCTTGGTTTTTAGTGAGTTATGTTTTTTGAACTAAAATGTTGATTTTAAACTGATAACAGACACATTGACTCATAACAGACACATCATGTATTTGATTGAGGTAAAATTGATTCCTACATGTCACAAATGTATTATGGGTCATTCTTCTAAAGTATAAAAACAATCCGATTGTGTTTTCTATATTTAGAGTTGGTGAGTTATCCTTTTTACTATAATTGATGTAAATTATAAATAAAAATATGCACTTTGAGCCATATCAGTCACACCATGCGTCATATTGAGGTGATACTAATTCTTACATGTCCCAAATGGATTATGGATAATTTTCATAAAGTATTAAAAAAATACTAATGTGATTACTCATTTTTGAGTACGTCACTTTTCTTTTTTACTAAAATGTCATTTTAAACTAGAAACATGCACTCTGAATCATAACAAATGAATATTGTATCTATTTGATGTGAGACTTATTCCTACACATAAAAAATTACTTATGAATAAATTTCCAAAATTATCAAAAAAAATCAACTGTGTTTTCTCAATTTTTAGTGAGTGGCATTTTTTGAACTAAACTATTGATTTTAAACTGATAACTGACACAATGACTCGTAGTAGGTACACCATGCATCAGATTGTGGTGTGGATGATTTATAAACATCAAAAATGACTTATGGATCATTTACCTAAATAATAAAAACAATATGAATGCATTTTATTGGTTTTGAGTAGGTCAGTCCTTTTTATAAAAATTGATGTCATTTTTAAATAAAAACACACTTAAAGTCATACTAGTCACACCATGCTTCATATTGAGGTACGGTTGATTCCTATACATCTCAAATGACTTATGGATCTTTTTTCCAATGTATCAAAACAATACAAATGTGTTTTCTCAGTTCGGAGTATGTGACTTCCTTTTTTTTTACTAAAATGTCATTTTAAACTAGAAGCACGTACTTTGACCTATACCAATCACATCATGTATAGGTTTGATGTGAGACCAATTCCTGTACATCAGAAAGGACTTTTGAATTGATTTCCTAAATTATCAATAATATAATAGTTTGTTTTATTTGTTTTCAGTGAGTGACATTTTTTGAACTAAATTTTCGATTTTCAACTGATAACAGATACATTGAGTCCTATAGGTCACACTGTGCATCGAATTGAGGTGTGACTGATTCCTACACATCTCAAATGACATATGGATTGTTTCCCTAAATAATAAAAAAAATTAATATGTTTTCTTGGTTTTGAGAATGTCAAGTGTACCTTTTACTAAAATTAATGTCAATTTTAAATAAAAAGAAGCCCTTAGAGTCATACCAGCCACACTGTGTGTCAGATTGAGGAGTGGATAATTCCTACACATCCCAAAGTCTCAAAAAAATCCAAAATTCCAATGTTACCATGATTACATTGTCTTTCAATGTTGAACTTCCAATACTACATATTAGCTCAATGTTCTTAGTGGAAAAACCATTCTCATTATTGAAAGTTAGAAGAGTAGAAGATTTCAACAATGAGAAAGGTTTTTAGGCTAAGAACATAAACTCAATATGCAGTGTTGGCAGTTAGAAAAAAAACTCAATGAAAATAGAAATAATGTCAACATTGGCCAAAAGAATCATTTTATCTCTTTTTTGGATTGTTGTAGATAATTGAAATCAAAATTTGGTATCCCAAAATATCTGTAAAAAACTAAATAAGTGTTATATAAAAATGATAATAAATTTAACTTACAAATAGTAGATAAAATTATGTCAAAATTGATTAAATAAGTATTAAGAATTCACCTTTTCTAGATGGTTTTATACATTATTGACACATTTACTTATTTTCAAAATCTCAGTTGTTGGGTCAAACAAAAGAATCCACTTGTACAAGAAAACAATTATTATATTTGTAATATTGAAAAGAAATAAATTAAACATAAATATGAAACAATACATTAATTCTATAAATAATGATTTTACTGTGAAAACATTATTGACCACATGGATATGCTGATTGTAAAGACCCGGAAATTTCAAGGAAATTTTTTTCTTAATTTTCTTTGAAATTTTACAAGAACACAGTTTCTGACAGCGCCTGATTCTGAGGCCCGGTGTGCCCAGAATCAATTTCCGAAGTTTGGCTCGGGTACGTTCAGTGAACGAACGAGCGGGAATTTCTAACTTTTGAACCGGTGCCCGGAATCAAATTCCGAGGGCACCGATGGAACCGTAGCGCCGGTTTTTGCTTAGGAATTCCTTTCCTGGAGTTGCGTTTGCTTGGGAGCAGTTGTTTATTAAGGTTGTGGTTTAAGTGTAAAGAAAAATAAAATTTGTGTTACAAATTTTATTTATCTTCTTAAGTGGTTATATCCTAAGTGTGGAAGTTGGGGTGGAATCACAAGTTCCTAACTAACCAAGTGAGGATTAAGGTGAGGTGGGGCCCACACGAGCCCCAACCCTTCACCTTCCCCTTAACTCTCTTCTACCCCCCTTAAACTCTCTTGCACTTAATGTGCCAAAACCCCTCAAATTCCTAACTCCTTAAACTCCTTAACTCCCTTGAACCCCCCCCCCCAATTAAATGTGACTCTTCACTTCCACCTTCATTAATTTTGGAGCCTCTCCACCCATTAATGAATGATGTAACTTAATGAATTTGAATTATTTTGAATTCATTAAGCTAACACTATAATAAGGTGTGTTGTTTTATTGTTTGGGGTTGGCTAAATCTTTGTGATAGAGTCACAGAAGGATTGAAGAGAATTCCACCCTCGACGAAGAACACGAAGGACATCTCCAAACATGGAACAACGTCTTCTCGACGAAGAATGCCTTTTCCAAAGAAGAACGTGAAGTTTCCAACATCGATCCCTTCTTGGATGCCTCCTTCCCACTCCTTCCGGAATAAAGAAGGGAGCGCCTTTCACGAAGAACGTCGACGTCGTCAACGGCTTCTCTTTTCCGATGTCGACGAATCGCCGCCGCCTTTCCGCGACTTCGTCAACACATAACGAAAATCGAGGTAGGGGTTTGTTGTTGCTTATTTAATTATTTTCCGTTCTTTGTTCTAGCATGACAAACTTGAGGATGAACGTTTAAGTGTTATCGTCTAACGAGAGGGGGACCAGACCGCACAAACACGGCCGAAACCCTCTCCTTTGTTCTTGAATGTTTCTTACGGATGAAACGAGATAGCGTGGTGTCGTCGCACCACGCGGGAATCACACGGAAATTATTGCGCGACGTCGTCGCGCCGCGCCGTGGAAAGAATAATCATGAACGCGACGCCGTCGCGCCACGTCGAAGGAAACCGAAGACGCCGCGGCCGAAGCGGGGCCGCGGCGGAGGGGCGCGGTGCCGTCGCACCGCGCCGGATGACGAAGGCCGCAGCTGGTTCCGGGCCGCGGCGGATCGTGATGACCGGCGGCCAGCCGGGCCGCCGGTGCCGGAAGACGGAAGAGGACCGGCCCTTGCCGGTCCTGTTGACAAGAAGCCGACCGGCCAGGTCGGGCCGGCCGGGTTGGTGGAAACCGGGGGAATTAAATTCCCCCGGGCAGTTATTTGGCCCCCCATTATGAGGGGGGCCGGTTTCACAAAGGGGGGGCAGGCGGCCCCCCGTTTCCAGCAAGCTCGGCCTTCGGCCAAGCTGGCAGCGCGCCCAGCGCGCTGCCTTGCGCCGGGCCGGTTCGCCGCGTCGGGCCGCGCCGCGTCGGGCCGGACCGGGCCGCGCCGCGCCGGGCCACGCCGGGCCGGGCCGGGCTGTGTCGGGCCGGGTCGACCCCGTCCGGGGCGGGTCGACCCGGTTCGGGCCATCCGGGGGGTCTCGGGCCGGGACGGCCCGGGCCCGAAACCCCCGTTACCGAGCGGTTTGGTCAAATGCCCGTATCTTGGGCTACGGGCCTCCAAACGACTTGTCGTCAGCGGCAACGCGATCCTTGGATCGAGACGGTCGTTTCGGTATACTATACTCAAGGTGCACCTTCCTTTTCGGGAGCCTACGTGGTTAAAACTCCATAGTTAAGCGTGCTTGGCCTAGAGTAGTGATCAGGATGGGTGACCTCCTGGGAAGTTTCCCAAGGTGAGTGTGAGACGAAAAAGCCAATAACTCTCAGACCGGGCGTCCGATTGACGCGCCGTCTGTTGCGTTGAGTTCCTGTTGACGATACAGAACTTTTGGCATCCTCCGCCCGAGTTTTGGATGCAGATGGATAGTGGCCGGGTTGGATCGCACCGAAATCCAACCGGGCCTCTGGAACGGAAAAGCTGATATCTTTCTGACAGAACGTCCGTTTGACGAACCGTCAGCGGCGTTGGTGATCGCGTTGAGAAACGGTCCCTATGAGTTTACCATATGAGAGTTCGGGGTACAGTTGAGATACGGCCGGGTTTGGTTCGCTCACGAAACCAACCGGGCCCCTGGGACGAAAAGGCTAATAACTCACAGACCGGGCGTCCGATTGACGCGCCGTCTGTTGCGTTGAGACCCCTATGACGTGGCGGTCCCTTGAGATACTTCTTCGTGGGACTTTGAGATACTTGGAGTATCGACCTGTAGCTCGTGGAGCGGACCCTCCAAGTGACGAGCGTGCGGAGTACGGAGACCGTGTAGCTGGCTGAGACCCGACGACTGCTGATCGAACGACTCGGTGTGTTACAGAGGTGCGCTTGGTTGTAGCGGCACATGGGAGCGCTTGGTTGTAGCGGCAGACCCACGACAGAGGTGCGCTTGGTTGTAGCGGCAGACCCACGACAGAGGTGCGCTTGGTTGTAGCGGCACATGGGAGCGCTTGGTTGTAGCGGCAGACCCACGACAGAGGTGCACTTGGTTGTAGCGGCACATGAGAGCGCTTGGTTGTAGAAGATGGCCCACAGTACTCGATGGGTGGAGTTCTTCAGCAGTCTTAGGTTAGTGAGCAGTACCTCGGAGTCGTGACAGGACCACTGTACACTCCAGAGACGGAGCTTTTCAGCAGTTACGGTTTCGATAATGAAAATCCTGGTTTGAGCTGAGACTTTTGACCTTGTGTTTACCTCATGATTGAGATGGGTCACTTGCTAACTTAGGTATATGTATGGGCATATACCCGGGTAGTGGTTATCCGTTGATTTCACAATCCTTGTGTTTCCTCATGATTGAGATGGGTTACTTGATAACTTAGGTATATGTATGGGCATATATCTAAGTAGAGGTTATCTGTTGAGATCTTCTTTGTGGTTATCCTTGTTGGTTTAGTGAGACCTTGAGGGTCTCGGGGTCCCTACTGAGTATCGTTATACTCACCCCTGCACGGGCTATGCCCGCACCTCGTTGTGTTGGTTGCAGACGACGGGCAGTGCTGACAGAAGCCGAGTGTTCGAGGACTGGGCAGTACCTGGAGGTGGACTATACGAAGAGATGGTACCCGGAGGAGGACCTCACGACGAGGCGGTACCCAGAGGTGGACGTGACGACGAGGCGGTACCCGGAGGTGGACCATTGGGCGAGACATACTCGGAGCGGACGGTGGGACCTGAGGAGCAGAGGAGCTATCTGTACCCACCCTTCAGGTGGGATTTTCAGTGGACAGCTCGGCGTAGCAGCTTTACTTTTCAGTTGCTGTTTTCCCTTTCGAGTTGTACTTTACAGTTGGGCTTGTATTTCCGGACCCTTTTTACTTTCCGCACTTACTGTTGTACTCAGTTTTTACTTAGTGTTTACTTCTTCCGCTTGTACTCTGTGGTGCTTGTTTTCTTTTATAAAGGCAATGTCTTCCCAGTTATCGGGATTTTACGCCTTTGGTGCTAGTCGTCAGCCCCTGGCCTATGGAAGGCGGGCTTGGGGTAGTCACGGCACGGGCCCCGAGGACGGGTCGTGACAAATTGGTATCAGAGGAGTTCGGTTCTACCGCAGAACTTATAACTCTGATGTTTCTTTCTGTGAAGCAATAGTGTTAAGGGTACCGAGTGTGGTTTTCAGTTCAGGGAGTCCAGTGTTGGTGCGGCGGCCGACGTATCCGTACACCAGGACCCTGACTACTGATTTCCGACTTTGTACACAAAAACACTGATTGCGTGTGTGTTTCCAAAGTTTTAAAGTCAGCTCAAACCAGGTCAGCTCACCAGGTATAAGACGTTGACTGTGTCGCATCTGTTCAGGATGTCTCCACGCAGACAGTCAGTTGGAGTTCCGAGAGAGTACTCGATGACGGCTCACCAAGCGACGAGGCTCTGGTGCAGGGCCCTTTTTACTATGTTGGCACCCTCGGGTGGTGTACCAGTACATCACCACCTGTTGGGCAGCAGATGCCAACGGGTATACTAAAAAAATGTGCACGCTGGCGGAGCGCATTGCACGAGTTCCAGCAGTAGAGGCCTCAGAAGTTACGAGGCGAGGCAGATTTCCAGACAGCAGAGCAGTGGCTGGAGGCGATTGCTAGAGTTTTCCGCCTAGCTGAGACATCAGTAGAGTGGATGGTGGACTTGGCCACTAGTGTTTTCCAGTGAATGACCATGAGGATGGTCCGCATAGTGATGAGGCTTCGGTACGTGAACCGATGCCTAAGATAGTGCCTTTGGGTAGTGTGTCAGCTATACATCACTACCTGTTGGTCAGCAGTTACAACTGGCGGTACCGGTAGGTGACACATGTAAGTTTACTGCCTTACATGTGTTCTAACTTCAGATACCCTCATGTTCCGAGGTGAACCTGACTCATAGGCGGCTGAGGACTGGCTTGAGGAGGTGGCCGAGAATTTTCTAGAACTTTTACAGTTTCGGCGGGACGACGTGTTGATAGCTGAGAATTAATCGAGGCGTACCGAACATATCAGGTACTCGATGGAAGCGTTTCGATCAGTGCAATAGAGGTCGGACCTCTGAGCATGGTATGTTTAAGGGCTTCCGAGCCAGCACCTTTTCTCTATGCATTTCTACTTAGGCTAGAGTGCTAGAAGGAACCTTTGTGGTTGAGAATTCTTTGCTGATCGAATACAGCCAGAGAATGTTAGAAGTTTGAAAGCAGGAAACTGACGCCAGTCTCGGAGACTTGGGCATGTAAAATGTTTCAAGAAGAGGAAATGTTAAGGACAGATGAATCTGCAGAGCAGCAGACATGGAGGCAGAGCTTGGAGAGCAGCTCGTGGTGGTGTACATTTCAACATGTTACCATCACCCGCCTTTGTAGTACCCGCTAGACTCAGGGAGTTGGAGAGCAGGGAAAGAGGGTAGTTGCTTGCGGTCATGGAGTGCGACCAAAAAGGGGCTCTAAGGATGATTCGAAGTGCGGAATTTATCTTCTACTAGCTGCCGTAGCCACAGGCATCGAAACGAATCATCCCTTCCTTCCATGAATCTAGTCCCAGACCTAGAGATTCCGGTTAAGCCGTTGACTTGACCCTCACGTCTGGAGATACCTTTGGGAGGAGACTCGATAGTCACACTTACGCCGACGGTGTGATCTGACCCTTGAGGCGAGAGTCTCGGTTAGGACCTCTTGGTGGCAGCGTCGAGGCCTTACGACGTTAGTTTGAGTATGTATTTGGCAATCACTGTTCATACTCAAATTGACGGTATTAGGCAAACGTTGGGATGGGTTTTCCTTGGTCGGCGAAAAGGAAACCCTGGGCAGCACAAGATAAACTCGTGCATGGGAGGGTGTAGCCAATCATTCTTGGGTCGGCCAACCTTACTCTCGTGGCAGCAGGAGTTTTGAGTTTCAGTTCTAACCTAAAAAGGGAGACCTTTAGAGTTCGAGGATGGCGACCACGTTCTTATACAGGTCTCACCTCGACGAGGTTTACGGAGATGTAGCCGAGGCGGCAAGAGATCTCCGAGGTTCAATAGACCTTTCTAGGTCCCCAGCAGGGTAGGCGAGGTGGTTTATCGCTTGACCCATCCACCTCAGTTGCACCAGGTGCACGATGACTTTCACGTAACTCAATTGAGGAGATACGTGCTTGATCCTTCACACATCATCGACCTCAGGGAGTTGGACGTCGATGATAGAGCGACATGCACAGAGGTTCCAGTGGGGATCAATAATAGACAGGAGCAGATCCTACGAGGATGATCGATTCCTTGGGTGCACTTCCTTTGACAGTACGGGAACCTCCAGGTGAGCACATGGGAGCAGAAGGCTCAGATGCGTGCTCGGTACCGCTTTTGTGACCCTAGTTTGTGATGAAGCTTTACGAGGACGTAAATCCCTGAGGTGGGAGTAATGTAAAGACCCGAAAATTTCAAGGAATTTTTTTTCTTAATTTTCTTTGGAATTTTACAAGAACACAGTTTCTGACAGCGCCTGATTCCGAGGCCCGGTGTGCCCAGAATCAATTTCCGAAGTTTGGCTCGGGTACGTTCAGTGAACGAACGAGCGGGAATTTCTAACTTTTGAACCGGTGCCCGGAATCAAATTCCGAGGGCACCGATGGAACCGTAGCGCCGGTTTTTGCTTAGGAATGCCTTTCCTGAAGTTGCGTTTTCTTGGGAGCAGTTGTTTATTAAGGTTGTGGTTTAAGTGTAAAGAAAAATAAAATTTGTGTTACAAATTTTATTTATCTTCTTAAGTGGTTATATCCTAAGTGTGGAAGTTGGGGTGGAATCACAAGTTCCTAACTAACCAAGTGAGGATTAAGGTGAGGTGGGGCCCACACGAGCCCCAACCCTTCACCTTCCCCTTAACTCTCTTCTACCCCCCTTAAACTCCCTTGCACTTAATGTGCCAAAACCCCTCAAATTCCTAACTCCTTAAACTCCTTAACTCCCTTGAACCCCCCCAATTAAATGTGACTCTTCACTTCCACCTTCATTAATTTTGGAGCCTCTCCACCCATTAATGAATGATGTAACTTAATGAATTTGAATTATTTTGAATTCATTAAGCTAACACTATAATAAGGTGTGTTGTTTTATTGTTTGGGGTTGGCTAAATCTTTGTGATAGAGTCATGGAAGGATTGAAGAGAATTCCACCCTCGACGAAGAACACGAAGGACATCTCCAAACATGGAACAACGTCTTCTCGACGAAGAATGCATTTTCCAAAGAAGAACGTGAAGTTTCCAACGTCGATCCCTTCTTGGATGCCTCCTTCCCACTCCTTCCGGAATAAAGAAGGGAGCGCCTTTCACGAAGAACGCCGACGTCGTCAACGGCTTCTCTTTTCCGATGTCGACGAATCGCCGCCGCCTTTCCGCGACTTCGTCAACACATAACGAAAAGCGAGGTAGGGGTTTGTTGTTGCTTATTTAATTATTTTCCGTTCTTGGTTCTAGCATGACAAACTTGAGGATGAATGTTTAAGTGTTATCGTCTAACGAGAGGGGGACCGGACCGCACAAACACGGCCGAAACCCCCTCCTTTGTTCTTGAATGTTTCTTGCGGATGAAACGAGATAGCGTGGTGTCGTCGCACCACGCGGGAATCACACGGAAATTATTGCGCGGCGCCGTCGCGCCGCGCCGTGGAAAGAATTATCATGAACGCGACGCCGTCGCACCGCGTCGAAGGAAACCGAAGACGCCGCGGCCGGAGCAGGGCCGCGGCGGAGGGGCGCGGTGCCGTCGCACCGCGCCGGATGACGAAGGCCGCAGCCGGTTCCGGGCCGCGGCGGATCGTGATGACCGGCGGCCAGCCGGGCCGCCGGTGCCGGAAGACGGAAGAGGACCGGCCCTTGCCGGTCCTGTTGACAAGAAGTCGGCCGGCCAGGTCGGGCCGGCCGGGTTGGTGGAAACCGGGGGAATTTAATTCCCCCGGGCAGTTATTTGGCCCCCCATTATGAGGGGGGCCGGTTTCACAAAGGGGGGGCAGGCGGCCCCCCGTTTCCAGCAAGCTCGGCCTTCGGCCAAGCTGGCAGCGCGCCCAGCGCGCTGCCTTGCGCCGAACCGGCGCGTCGGGCTGGTTCACCGCGTCGGGCCGCGCCGGGCCGCGCCGCGCCGCGCCGGGCCGGTCCGGGCCGTGCAGGGCCGGGTCGACCCCGTCCAGGGCGGGTCGACCCGGTTCGGGCCATCCGGAGGGTCTCGGGCCGGGACGGCCCGGGCCCGAAACCCCCGTTACCGAGCGGTTTGGTCAAATGCCCGTATCTTGGGCTACGGGCCTCCAAACGACTTGTCGTCAGCGGCAACGCGATCCTTGGATCGAGACGGTCGTTTCGGTATACTATACTCAAGGTGCACCTTCCTTTTCGGGAGCCTACGTGGTTAAAACTCCATAGTTAAGCGTGTTTGGCCTAGAGTAGTGATCAGGATGGGTGACCTCTTGGGAAGTTTCCCAAGGTGAGTGTAAGACGAAAAAACCAATAACTCTCAGACCGGGCGTCCGATTGACGCGTCGTCTGTTGCGTTGAGTTCCTGTTGACGATACGGAACTTTTGGCATCCTCCGCCCGAGTTTTGGATGCAGATGGATAGTGGCCGGGTTGGATCGCACCGAAATCCAACTGGGCCCCTGGAACGGAAAAGCTGATATCTTTCTGACAGAACGTCCGTTTGACGAACCGTCAGCGGCGTTGGTGATCGCGTTGAGAAACGGTCCCTATGAGTTTACCCTATGAGAGTTCGGGGTACAGTTGAGATACGGCCGGGTTTGGTTCGCTCACGAAACCAACCGGGCCCCTGGGACGAAAAGGCTAATAACTCACAGACCGGGCGTCCGATTGACGCGCCGTCTGTTGCGTTGAGACCCCTATGACGTGGCGGTCCCTTGAGATACTTCTTCGTGGTACTTTGAGATACTTGGAGTATCGACCTGTAGCTCGTGGAGCGGACCCTCCAAGTGACGAGCATGCGGAGTACGGAGACCGTGTAGCTGGCTGAGACCCGACGACTGCTGATCGAACGACTCGGTGTGTTACAGAGGTGCGCTTGGTTGTAGCGGCACATGGGAGCGCTTGGTTGTAGCGGCAGACCCACGACAGAGGTGCGCTTGGTTGTAGCGGCAGACCCACGACAGAGGTGCGCTTGGTTGTAGCGGCACATGGGAGCGCTTGGTTGTAGCGGCAGACCCACGACAGAGGTGCACTTGGTTGTAGCGGCACATGAGAGCGCTTGGTTGTAGAAGATGGCCCACAGTACTCGATGGGTGGAGTTCTTCAGCAGTCTTAGGTTAGTGAGCAGTACCTCGGAGTCGTGACAGGACCACTGTACACTCCAGAGACGGAGCTTTTCAGCAGTTACGGTTTCGATAATGAAAATCCTGGTTTGAGCTGAGACTTTTGACCTTGTGTTTACCTCATGATTGAGATGGGTCACTTGCTAACTTAGGTATATGTATGGGCATATACCCGGGTAGTGGTTATCCGTTGATTTCACAATCCTTGTGTTTCCTCATGATTGAGATGGGTTACTTGATAACTTAGGTATATGTATGGGCATATATCTAAGTAGAGGTTATCTGTTGAGATCTTCTTTGTGGTTATCCTTGTTGGTTTAGTGAGACCTTGAGGGTCTCGGGGTCCCTACTGAGTATCGTTATACTCACCCCTGCACGGGCTATGCCCGCACCTCGTTGTGTTGGTTGCAGACGACGGGCAGTGCTGACAGAAGCCGAGTGTTCGAGGACTGGGCAGTACCTGGAGGTGGACTATACGAAGAGATGGTACCCGGAGGAGGACCTCACGACGAGGCGGTACCCAGAGGTGGACGTGACGAAGAGGCGGTACCCGGAGGTGGACGTGACGACGAGGCGGTACCCGGAGGTGGACCACTGGGCGAGACATACTCGGAGCGGACGGTGGGACCTGAGGAGCAGAGGAGCTATCTGTACCCACCCTTCAGGTGGGATTTCCAGTGGACAGCTCGGCGTAGCAGCTTTACTTTTCAGTTGTTGTTTTCCCTTTCGAGTTGTACTTTACAGTTGGGCTTGTATTTCCGGCCCCTTTTTACTTTCCGCACTTACTGTTGTACTCAGTTTTTACTTAGTGTTTACTTCTTCCGCTTGTACTCTGTGGTGCTTGTTTTCTTTTATAAAGGCAATGTCTTCCCAGTTATCGGGATTTTACGCCTTTGGTGCTAGTCGCCAGCCCCTGGCCTATGGAAGGCGGGCTTGGGGTAGTCACGGCACGGGCCCCGAGGACGGGTCGTGACACTGATAGTAAATCAATAATGATAATAAAAAATGAAAATAGATCTCTCCAAATAATCAATAAATGAGTGATGTAGATGAGGAGAATTTCCCCACTATAGTCGATGTTATCCTCTTAATTCATTCAAAGGTGAAATTTATAGACAACTATCATCCTCATCAGCTCATCTCTCAAACATTTATCATTACTTTTTGTTTTTTAAAACATATCCTCCATATCTTGTGGACATGCTCTATGTTGCCTGAAATACTCTAATAAGTAGTCATCCATGGGATGACTAATGCTCAGAGTAGTACAAGAAACATAAAAGAGGTGGGGGATGAGTCTCAAGGCAACAAAATTCAATAATAAATGTTCAGGAGATGAAGCTAATGAGGATGAAAATTGTACTTCATTGGGTTCTCTAAAAGGGGAAATGCTTTCCATTTATGAGAATTACATCATTGGAACTAGTTATTAACTCGATGACTCCATTTCCACCAAATCCATCTAGAACAAATATCCACATTACTAGAGAAATGATAAAGTGAAGGACATGAATGAAATGGAGAGGGTGGAGATGGAAGAATCAGAATACACAACTGCAGTGTTGCACAGCCCGGGGGTCTTGGGTTGTTACTATGTAATTTTACCTGACAAGTGTATGTTACTAAAATTAATTTACTTGATTTGACATGGAAGAAAAGTTAATGATGAATTACTTTCATTTTTATCCTTGAATTTACCCACAAGGATCCGAATAAAGCTTTAATATAATAATTAGTAGATTATTTTTTTATAATGTTTTTTTCGATAAAAATTGGTTTTTTAATAAGTTTTATTTTATTAAAAAATGATAGGGTTTTATATGATTGTAAAAAGAGGTCGATGGATGTGTGTACTTCGTTCACACTTACCTCAATAGGTAATAAACCCGAATGGGGTTCATGCCTTCGATCATCCAAAACTATAAATTGGAGGTCACTCCTCTTTCAATACATAGATAAATAAAGTGAATGTACCTAAATATTATATATATATATGTGTTATATATATATATATGTATTATATTAGTAAATTTATTTGAATATAATTATATAGATATATATATGTATATTATTTATCATATTTAAATTTATTTAAATATACAATATATTATTCGATATATATAATACTATTTTTTTCAATGAAACTAAAAAATATTATTAATAATAATTTTTAAATTATATTAATTATAAATAATTATTATTCTAGGTAATTGTGTATAAAATATAATTATTTAAATTTTGGAAAGTTTAATTATTTCAAAAAAATGTTTATATAGTTACCTAATTTTATTATTTTGAATGTAACGTGAGTTTGAAATATTATATTGGTCATTTAAGTATAAATTATATTAATATTAATTAAATGTATTTATAGACCTAAAATGCATATATAGACCTAAAATGATGAATACCTAAAAATAATTTCTAATATATATAATTTGATAACTTCCATTATATTTGTTGAAATAAATGATGTAGCAACCTAAGGATTCTAGGGAGGCCATCTAATACACATTGACCCATCCTTAAGATTTTAGGGAGGTCCATAAAGAAGTTGTCATGAAGTAATAAAACAACACAATTATGAGCAATATATGTAACCCTTGTAGCATAATATCACAACATAGTAAAATAAATGCAACCTCATACTAATTTTTAAAATATAGAGCCATTGAAAATAAATAAATATTGTATCACCCTTACAAAGATTTATCTTAAAATAAAACAACACAATTCTAAGAAAATAAATTTTCAAGGAAAAACCCTTACACCAGAATATTAAAATAGAATTTAAATAAATAATTTCCCTTACATGAATTGCATAAAAGAAGCTTTTGTTGCTGATTTGTACCATCATCAGACTGAGAATTGGTATGCTAAATCAATTGTATTATTTGTTTAAGGTTTTTATATCCAAAACCTCCACTGTTTATATAGTGGCACAAATATTTATTTAATTGGTTTATCTGCGGACTAGAGGTGATTCACTAAGATTTCAAAATAGCGACAAAATTAATATTGTGGAGAAATATGGGGTATATATATAGACTATGAAGAAAATTGATTCAAAACAACAATTTAAAAAGACCAAAACAGGATATCCAAAAAATTAGTCAAGAAAAAAACATATCATAAACAAAAGAAAAATAGTATGCAACAATCAGAGTACAAATATAGAAAGAAAATTGGAACCTATAAAGGAAAATTGGAAACCGTTGGACTCTCAAAATGAAAAATAAATAAATAAAATCAAAACCTACTTGGAAAAAAAGGGCCACATCACTAGGATAAATAAAATACAAGACCCTTAGATCTTGGTCTTGATGTATTAATTAGAAACTCTATCTGTAACCAAACACCAAATGTCAGACAATGTATGGGAAATTGGAGGTAGTGGGTTTGTGTGAATCAAGTGGGTTTGTGTGAATCAGGTGGGTTTGTGTGATTAGAGATTTGATTCACCGAGGAGAAGCACCGAAAATGGGTGGCTTCAGGGGAATTTTTTTGATATCATGACAGGTTTGCAAAAAGTTAGGTTTTTTAATTAGATTGGGAAACTTTTATCAGCGCTGTTAGAAAAGCACTGATAAAGATCCCTTTTATCAGTGCATGTTATTTATGCGCTGATAAAAGGAATATTTATCAATGTTAATAAAGGGTTAAATTTATTAGTGTTTTCTCTATCATTGATAAAGATTCCATTTATCAGTGCTTTTTTCTAGTGCTGATAAATACTAGCATTGTTAAATGACAGTTTTGTAGTATTGAGTCCTCTTCATCTATAATATGGATGGGTCAATGCATCTCTGCATTGATTATCATGAGTTAAAAAAGTTCACAATAAATAAAAAGTATCATCTACTATATATTTATGAATTTTTTTATTAGATACATGGAGCCAAATATTTATCTATGTTAGATCTTTGGTTGAGATATTATCAAGTAAAGGTGAAGAAGGAGGATATCCCCAACACTACTTTTTATACAAGCTATGGGAACTATGAGTTAATAGTTATTCCATTTGGACTCACCAATGCTCTATAAATCTTCATGGATTTTATTAATAGAGTATTTAGTGATTACCTCGACAAATTTTTGGTAGTATTTATTGATGATATTATTATCTACTCCAAAAGCAAGGAGAAACATGTTGAGTAATTGAATATTGTACTGAGGAGATTTCAAAAAGAAAATATGTATGAAATGTATAGTAAATGAGAGTTATGGTTGGAAAAAGTAACATTCCTAAGGCATGTCATCACCAATAATGGGATATACACTAGTGCAGAAAACGTTTTTTACGTCACCATTTTTTACATCGGTTATATAAAACCGACGTCATAATATGTAAAACGAGGTTTTTTACGTCGGTTATTTAATAACCGACGTAAAAACCTGTGTTCGGTACACCTATAACGTCGGTTATTTTTATAACCAACGTTATAAATCACGCGGATTCGTTTTTTATGTCGGTTATTTTTATAACCGACGTAAAAAACGCGGTTTCCGAAGGCCTTTTTACGTCGGTTATTTTATAACCGACGTAACAAAAGAATCCGCAGATGTTTTTGACGTCGGTTATGGAATAACCGACGTAAAAAAACGCGGATTTTGAGCCCTTTATAACGTCGGTTGTCAAAAGAACCGACGTAAAAAAAGAATCGGAGGAAGGTTTTTACGTCGGTTATTGAATAACCGACGTTATAAATGTTTTTAAAAAACTTATAACGTCGGTTATTGAATAACCGACGTGATAACTCATTTAAAAATTTACCCAGACCTGTGGATTGTCATTCGCGAGTTTACCTTCGACAGTCGCGACTCGTCTCTCTCGCGCGTAAACCCGAATCGGCTCGTCCATTTCGTTGGTTTAGATTCGTTTTGCGATCATCGTTTCTCATATTTAATCTCCTCGGATCAATCATCTAAACTCGCAACACTCAGGTAATCCTCCCACTCGTTCGTTTTTTTTCGCGGATAGTATATATATATGTGTTGTGATTTTTTTGTTGAAACTAGCTAAGATTCTTCGATTGCGAACCCTTTTAACTCGTTTTGGCACCATAATCTTATTTATCATCCCTAGATCTATTTGTTCGACTTGCAATATTGACTAATTTTATGATTTCACTAATTTTTCATCGTTTTCTATAAATCCCCGAGAGGGTTGGGGCGTGTCCAGGGGGGGTGTCCAGGGGGGGTGTCCAAAGGGTTGGGGGGTGTCCAGGGGGGTGTCCAAGCAGGTCGGGGGTGGGGGGTTGTGTCCAGGAGGGGTGGGGGGCTGTCCATAGGGGTCGGGGGGTGTCCGGGGGGGTTTACAAGGGGGTGGGTGGGTGTGGGGGGCTTCCAAGGGTGTGGGTGGGTGTTGGGGGGTGTCCAGGGGGTGTCCAAGGGGGTAGGGGGTGGGGGTGGTGTTTAGGAGGGGTGGGGGGCTGTCTAGAGGGTTGGGGGGTGTCCAGAGGGGTGTCCAAGCAGGTCGGGGGTGGGGGGTTGTGTCCAGGAGGTGTGGGGGGCTGTCCAGAGGGGTCGGGGGCTGTCCAGAGGGGTCGAGGGGTGTCCAGGGTGGTGTCCAAGGGGATGGGTGGGTGTGGGGGGCTGTCCAAGGGGGTGGCGGCCTGTCCAGAGGGGTCGGTGGGGTGTCCAGGGGGGTGTCCAAGGGGTTGGATGGGTGTGGGGGGCTGTCCAAGTGGGTGGCGGCCTCTCCAGAGGGTATTTGGGGTTGTCCGGGTGGGTGGGGGGGGCTGTCCAGAGGGTTGGGGGATGTCCAGGGGGGTGTCCAAGGGGGTAGGGGGTGGGGGGTGGTGTCCAGGAGGGGCGGGGGGCTGTCCAGAGGGGTCGGGGGGTGTCCAGGGGGGTTTACAAGGGGGTGGGTGGGTGTGGGGGGCTGTCCAAGGGTGTGGGTGGGTGTTGGGGGGTGTCCAGGGGGTGTCCAAGGGGGTGGGGGGTGGGGGTGGTGTTTAGGAGGGGTGGGGGGGCTGTCCAGAGGGTTGGGGGGTGTCCAGGGGGGTGTCCAAGCAGGTCGGGGGTGGGGGGTTGTGTCCAGGAGGGGTGGGGGTGCTTTCTAGAGGGGTCGGGGGCTGTCCAGAGGGGTCGGGGGGTGTCCAGGGTGGTGTCCAAGGGGATGGGTGGGTGTGGGGGGCTGTCCAAGGGGGTGGCGGCCTGTCCAGAGGGGTCGGTGGGGTGTCCAGGGGGGTGTCCAAGGGGTTGGATGGGTGTGGGGGGCTGTCCAAGTGGGTGGCGGCCTCTCCAGAGGGTATTTGGGGTTGTCCGGGTGGGTGGGGGGCTGTCCAGAGGGTTGGGGGATGTCCAGGGGGTGGGGGTGGTGTCCAGGAGGGGCGGGGGGCTGTCCAGAGGGGTCGGGGGGTGTCCAGGGGGGTTTACAAGGGGGTGGGTGGGTGTGGGGGGTTGTCCAAGGGTGTGGGTGGGTGTTGGGGGGTGTCCAGGGGGGTGTCCAAGGGGGTGGGGGGTGGGGGTGGTGTTTAGGAGGGGTGGGGGGGCTGTCCAGAGGGTTGGGGGGTGTCCAGGGGGGTGTCCAAGCAGGTCGGGGGTGGGGGGTTGTGTCCAGGAGGGGTGGGGGTGCTTTCTAGAGGGGTCGGGGGCTGTCCAGAGGGGTCGGGGGGTGTCCAGGGTGGTGTCCAAGGGGATGGGTGGGTGTGGGGGGTTGTCCAAGGGGGTGGCGGCCTATCCAGAGGGGTCGGTGGGGTGTCCAGGGGGGTGTCCAAGGGGTTTGATGGGTGTGGGGGCTGTCCAAGTGGGTGGCGGCCTCTCCAGAGGGTATTTGGGGTTGTCCGGGTGGGTGGGGGGGCTGTCCAGAGGGTTGGGGGATGTCCAGGGGGGTTTCCAAGGGGGTAGGGGGTGGGGGTGGTGTCCAGGAGGGGCGGGGGGCTGTCCAGAGGGGTCGGGGGGTGTCCAGGGGGGTTTACAAGGGGGTGGGTGGGTGTGGGGGGGCTGTCCAAGGGTGTGGGTGGGTGTTGGGGGGTGTCCAGGGGGTGTCCAAGGGGGTAGGGGGTGGGGGTGGTGTTTAGGAGGGGTGGGGGGGATGTCCAGAGGGTTGGGGGTGTCCAGGGGGGTGTCCAAGCAGGTCGGGGGTGGGGGGTTGTGTCCAGGAGGTGTGGGGGGCTGTCCAGAGGGGTCGGGGGGTGTCCAGGGGGGTTTACACATCGATTTGTTTTATATTTCAAAATTATTTACATTCAAATTATGATTTTTTTTCATATAAACATATATTTGTCTTATCTAAAAAATATATATATTTTTACTATTTGTTATAGGTAATAATGAGTCGAAGTTGGATTACGGCACATCGAATGAGCAATGAATATGAGGAAGGTGTTGATGCCTTTTTGGAATTTGCTAAACGAAATGTTCCAAGTAGTGACATTTTTTTCTGTCCATGCCTGAAATGTCTGAATATGAAGAAGTTGAAAAGTAGAGAGATAAAAGATCATCTGATTTGTCATGGTTTCAATCCGAGTTACAACCCTTGGATTTGGCATGGCGAAACTGGACAGAATGTCACTGATGATAATGAATCTCAAGATGGTAACTCCGATGGAATTGAAGAAATGATTCGCGATATTGTAGCAGAACAAATTGAGATAGAACCGACAGTTGCACGTCTATATGGTGATGCCGAAAAACCATTATATCCTGGTTGTACAGATTTTACGGTTTTGTCGGCAGTGTTAAGATTGATTAACCTGAAGGCGAAACATGGATGGAGTGACAGAAGTTTTACAGAGCTGCTACAATTGATGAAAGACATTCTTCCAAAAGATAACGATCTTCCAGATTCACATTATAAGGCCAAAAAAATATTATGCCCGATGGGATTGGGATACAGGAAAATACATGTCTGTCTGAATGACTGCATTATATATAGGAAGGAATATGAATTTCTGAAAGAGTGTCCTAAATGTGGGACATCACGGTATAAGGTGAAAGAAAAATCACAAGCTGATGTAGAGATTACAAAGCTCCCTTCAAAGGTATTTTGGTATCTTTCTATAATTCCTCGTTTCAAACGTTTATTTGCTAATTCACATGATGCAAAAAGGTTAAGATGGCATGCTGATGAGCGGGTATGTGATGGAAAAATACGTCATCCAGCTGATTGTCCACAATGGAAGAAAATTGATGCCCAGTACCCTACATTTGGAAATGAAATTAGAAATCTGAGACTAGGCTTGTGCACAGATGGAATGAATCCATACCGAACCCTCAGTAGCACACATAGTTCATGGCCTGTTTTATTGGTAATTTACAACCTCTCTCCTGAAGTTTGTATGAAGCGCAAATATGTCATGTTGAGTATCATGATCTCTGGTCCAAAGCAACCCGGCAATGATATTGATGTATACTTGTCACCGCTGATTGATGATTTGAAACTGTTATGGGCTGATGGTATTAGGGTGTATGATTCTTATAAAATGGAATATTTTCAACTGCATGCAGTGCTTCTATTCACTATAAATGACTTCCCAGCATATGGAAATTTGTCTGGATACAGTGTTAAAGGGAATAAAGCATGTCCAATTTGCGAACAACAGACGTCATATTGTCAATTGCATCATGGGAGGAAAACAATGTACATGGGTCATCGAAAGTTTTTGCCTATGGATCACCCTTATAGAAGACTAAAAAAGGCATTCAATGGCTCACAAGAATTTGATACTGCTCCAAAACCTTTATCCCCAGATTTGTATTTTGAGAGGGTGAAAAACCTTGATGTGACATTGGGAAAGACACAGAAATCTGGTAATGATAGACATATTTGGAAGAAAAGGTCAATATTTTTTGAGCTACCATATTGGAGGTATCATGAAGTCAAACATAATATTGATGTCATGCACGTGGAGAAGAATATCTGTGATTCTTTGATCGGAACATTGCTAGATATTAAAGGAAAGACAAAAGATGGGTTGAATGCAAGGTTAGACCTACTATCAATGGGAATACGTTTGGAGTTAGCTCCCACTCCTAAAGGAAGACGAACATTTCTTCCCCCGGCTTGTCATACATTATCGAAGAGGGAGAAAAGTAGCTTCTGTCAGTGTCTTCACGATATCAAAGTGCCTCAAGGTTATTCTTCAAATGTAAAAAATTGTGTCTCATTGAAAGACTTGAAGTTGATAGGTATGACATCACATGATTGTCACGTCATGATGCAACAAATTCTACCAGTTGCACTGCGTGGAATATTGCCCATCCGTGTCAGAAAGACTATAATGAGGTTGTGTTATTTTTTCAATTCAATTTGTAACAAGGCGATTGATGTGAATGCTTTGAACCTTTTGGAAAAGGATGCAATTTTTATACTTTGTGATTTGGAAATGTATTTTCCTCCAACTTTTTTTGATATGATGGTGCATTTAATGATTCATCTGGTTCGAGAAATAAAGCTTTGTGGACCTGTATATCTTCGTTGGATGTATCCTTTTGAAAGGTATATGAAAATATTAAAGGGATATGTTAAAAATCCATATCGACCTGAAGCCTCCATTATTGAAAAGTATATTTCTGAGGAGGTAGCAGAGTTTTGTACAAGCTACTTGGCTACGGCGCAACACATAGGTTTGCCTCCATCTCGCCATGAACGGGTTAATAATGAGGGAAAGGGGATTCATGGCTTGAAAGTCAAATCACTGTCAGCTGAACATATGAAGAAGTTAGAATCATACATCTTGAATAACATAACCGATGTTCAACCGTATATCACATTGCATATTAATGAGTTGAAACAATGTCATCCAAAGAAGAAAGAAATGTGGATTATGAATGAGCACAACAAAACTTTTTTGCCATGGTTTAAAAAGACCTTGCTTGGTAGATCAGATGTATCAGAGACATTAAAATGGATAGTGGGTGGTCCATCTTTAAATGTGATAACATGGTCCGCTTATGACATTAATGACTATACATTTCATACGAAAGCTCATGACAACAGAAGTGCAGTTCAGAATAGTGGTGTATTGGTGTTTGCAGAAGCAATGCATTTTTCGAGTGCTAAGGACAGAAACCCAATTTCGGCATCAAGTGCATATTATGGAGTGATTGAAGACATATGGGAGGCTGATTACTTTAAAATTAAAGTTCCTGTTTTTAACTGTAAATGGTTTATCGGTAACAACAGTGTCAGACACGATGAATTTGGAATGACACTTGTTAATCTGAATAGATTGGAAGACACAGCTGATTCTTTTATAATGGCAACACATGCCAAACAAATTTTCTATGTAGTAGATCAATCAGATATGCAGTGGGCTGTTGTTTTACAAGGGAAAAAACAATATGTTGGTGAGGATGAATTTGATGAAGATGCTGATTTATGTGAGATCCCGACTTCCATGGAAAGATTAACAGAACATAATGATGAGTATGTTGAAGACATGGTTTGTGCCATAAGGAACGATCACGACGAAGGAATTTGGGAAAACAATCCAACTGTACATTCCTAAAATTACAGGTAACACATGTTTATTTCTTGTTTACATTTAGTTTTTTCATATAATGTTAGATATTGTAAATTTTTTACTTATTAAAACATGTATCAAACCGAAATGATAAAACAGTAAAAACCGTAAAGAGGAGAAGTCCTGGGCGCACCGGCTGGCCGGTGGGGGATCACCGGTTGGCCGGTGGTCCAGACAGCAAAGCTCTCTGGTCCACCGGCCGGCCGGTGGTGAGCCAGCGGCCAGCCGGTGGCCCAGACAGAGCAAGGCTGTCTGGTCCATCGGCCGGCCGGTGACACCAGGCAGTGGGCAAGTCTACTGCCTGGGTCCTCCGGCTGGCCGATGAGCTCACACCGGCTGACCGGTGGACTCAGTGAGTCCACTTTTCAGCTTTCTTGGGCCAACTCCTTGGCAACCTTTTGCCTATCAACAAAAACACTTGAAAACAAGTTAGAACATAATAAGAGTGATTGTGATCATTAAAATCCAAGATAGAGGGGTACAACAGACTGTGTTTACCTTGTTTATCATTGTTTAACATGCTTACCATATTACCAATGTTTACTATTATGTAATTTAGTACAGTTTACTATTTTCTGATTAAGTAGTATTACAATATTTGAATTTGTATATTTGTGAACTAATGTTTGTTTTTTTGATTTGAAGGAAAATGACAGATCAATCAGTTGATCAACCACATGATTCTGGAGATGAGCATATTGGTCATACATCTGGGGAGGAACATTCACAAGCTCCTATTACGAAAAAGAGTTCAAAGGTTGGTAAGCGTGGGTGCACACGTTTACCAAAATTATCACTTGCCCGTACGAAGGAGGAGAGGATAGTCGTGGAGTTTGATGATGATGATCTTCCTAGAGGTCCAAATGCTAAAGATTTTAAGGGTTTTGTAGCAACTCAGGCTAAGAGCAAAGTAAGCATTCTCTATGATGATTGGAGAAGTGTGGATAAGGCAATAATTTCTCAGCTGTGGGAGACCATTTTGGTAAGATCTTTTGCTATTGTTTGACTGTTCTTTAAATGTTTCTAGTATATATAATATTTTTAACCTCTTTTTTATCAGATGACATTTGATATTCCTGACACTGGAGGAGTCAGGAAGAAATGCTTATCGTTGGCTGCTAGGAGATGGAGGGATTTCAAATCAACCCTCTCATCTGATTTCATTTATGGTCATAGGAGTCGTGAGAATCCATGTCATATATATCCTTTTATAGATGAAGACACATGGAGACAATTTTTTGAAAGTAGAAGAAAAGAATCATTTTTGGTAAGGGCAATGTAAACTTTTATAAGCTTTCTTATATAAATGATCTTATTATTGTTTTGTTAATGATTACTTATTCTTAATTTACAGCAAACAAGCAAAGCTCATCAAGAGATCCAATCTAAAAATGTATACCCTCATAGTTTATCTCGGGGAGGGTATGCATTATTGGAAGAACAAATGATGGCAGAAAAATTTCAACAACTAAGAGCTGAGTCTTTAAGCTCTGGAGAGGTGGCCCCTCCATCCCCTCCATCTAGACATGAGAAATGGAAAAGAGCTCAGAAGGGCAAAAAAGGACAATATCTTTCGGAAGAATCGAGACTCGTAGTTGAGAGGATTGTAAGATATCTATTTTATTAATTTAAGTTTACTATTTTCGTCATATATTTCCAATCATTATAGAAATGTTCAATTAATTATTACAGGGCTCTCTTGAGGAGCAGAGTTCACAGGGGACATTTACACCATCTGAGAGGGAAGATATTTTATCTGTGGCATTGGGAAAGCCCGAACATCCTGGCCGTGTAAGAGGATATCCGGCAGGTGTATCGGTAAGAAAAGTGTTGCCACGTTCCTCAACTTCTAACATTGAGGGAGTTTATAAAAAAAAAATAGAATCCTTGGAGGCTGAAGTCCATAATATTAATGCGACAATGGAGGACAAGATTAGAGCATCGGTGCAGGTTATGTTTGCAGACTTGCAAAGACAATTTCAGGGTGCAGCTCCCACTCCACCTCTCCCAGTAGCTCCCACTCCCCCACCTCAGCCTGCGGACCCCATTTTTGATCATCCTCCTCCGCCGCAGCTACCTACTTATTGTGAGATGTATGTTGATGATCCTCAACATCATATAGTTGCATATGGGATGGTATATTGTATAGGATATACAGTTCATCATCAACAGTTAGAGGTAGAGAATCAGAGGGTCACTGTACAGGATATTATAGATAGATCAGCTCGGATACCATTACCTACAGATGAGGTGACGACAGTTGGACATAGTATCGGCCATTTTTTACTTTGGTCATCCAGACTTCTTCGACTCATTACCATAGAGGTATGGATGTTATATCTTTTATTTTATATTTTTATTAATGTTTTATCATTTGAAAACTAATATATTTTTCAATTTATTTTTACAGGAATACTTCAAAGGTAAAGAAATACTGTATAGACAACAACAAAGACAGATAGCTATGACATCAGATGCAGATACTAGCAGTCTTGACAAATTGTCAAGATATTCAAATTTGTTGGCGGATCATTATGACTTTACAATGGAAGCTCATGTCTGTGGACGTGAACTAAGTGTGTGGATTATGAAAACTGATATCATGGAGTTTGTCACTGGAGATAAGTTGGGCATCAACGTGGTGCAAATTTTTATCATGTAAGTCTTAACACATTCTCCTTGCGTTATATTTATTAAAAATGTATACTTATGTCTGCTTTGTATTAGGTATCTGTATAAAATTTGTGAGAGGAATGAGCTGACAGATGTATATGGATTCGTGGACCCACAATTGATTTCCCCTGAAGCATGTGCATTGGATGAAGAACAAAGAATGATTTATATTGCTGATAGATTTGAAAAGAATGTAATCACACAGTGTTGGATGATGCCTTTTTGTGAGAGGTATGAAACACATCCCTCTCAAAGAGTTAATTATCTTTTAACATAAAAAACCACTAACGTTAAATTTCCTTTTATCAGGGATCATTGGATGTTAGGGGTTTTTTGCCCTAGGGAGAAAGCACTTTATTGGATATGCTCTCTCCATGATGATGTGCGAGAAAGTTTTAAGAATATATTGGAAACGTAAGTTTCAATTTCACAATAGTTTTATATATTATAATGAATTTTAAATTTACCTCATTCGTATTATTTTCTAACAGGGCATGGGTCCACTTTCGAAAAAGCGCAAAGAAAAGGAATTTCAAGATCAAATATGTACATGCGAAGGTAAATATCCATTTATAATTTGTACATTTTGATTTATTACATAAAAATAATATATTGAATTTACACTCATTCAAACAGAAATGTCATGAGCAACAAGGCATCATCGAATGCGGATATTACATGTTAAGATTTATGTATGAAATAATAACAACTGGGACAGTTCTGAGTTTTGACCTGGTAAGATTTCCTCTTTCTCATAATATTTCAATTTGATTTATTCATTATACACGTTGACTACTATCCTTTTCCTTTGTAGCTTTTTGATGACCCTCAACCCTTTACTGCTGAAGATATCAAACACTTACAAGTGGAGTGGTCAAATTATTTTACAGGTTTGATTGACTTTTAGTTGTTTGTAATGTAAAATGTAATTTTGAATATTGTCAATGTAATTGTGTATTTCATAGTCGTTTAGGTTGGATTTAGTTTTTTTTGAAGTTGACAGTGTAAGTTTTGAATGTTATATAAGTGAATGTTTAATTTTTCTCTACTTCTTGTTTTGGTCTACTGTTGATGGTTTTTCTGGTCTGGATTTTGGTATGGGGGGAGAGGTTCCAAGGGGGTGGGTGGGTGTTTGGGGGGTGTCCAAGGGATATGGGAGGGGTGTCCAAGGTGTGTTTGGGGCTGTCCTAGGGGTCGGGGGGGTGTAAATGAGGGTGGGGGTGTCCAAGGGGTGGGGGTGTCCAAGGGATATGGGAGGGGTGTCCAAGGTGTGTTTGGGGCTGTCCAAGGGGTCGGTTGGGTGTAAATGAGGGTGGGGGGGCTGTCCAAGGGGTGGGGGGGCTGTCCAAGGGGTGGGGGGTGTCCATGGGGTGGGGGTGCCCAAGGGATATGGGAGGGGTGTCCAAGGGGTGTTTGGGGGTGTCCTAGTGTTCGGGGGGTGTAAATGAGGGTGGGGGGCTGTCGAAGGGGTGGGGGGGGTGTCAAAGGGGTGGGGGGTGTCCAAGGGATATGGGAGTGGTGTCCAAGGTGTCTGGGAGTTCTGTCCAAGGGGCCGGTTGGGTGTAAATGAGGGTGGGGGGCTGTCCAAGGGGTGGGGGGTGTCCAAGGGGTGGGGGGGTGTCCAAGGGATATGGGAGGGGTGCCCAAGGGGTGTTTGGGGCTGTCCAAGGGCTCGGGGGGGTGTCCAGGGGTCGGGGGGGTGTCCAAGGGGTCTGGGAGGGCTGTCAAGGTGTGGGGGGGTGTCCAATGGGTGTTTGAGGCTGTACTAGGGGTCTTGGGGGTGTAAATGAGGGTGGGGGGCTGTCCAAGGGGTGGGGGGTGTCCAAGGGGTGGGGGTGTCCAAGGGATATGGGAGGGGTGTCCAATGGGTGTTTGAGGCTGTACTAGGGGTCGTGGGGGTGTAAATGAGGGTGGGGGGGCTGTCCAAGGGGTGGGGGGTGTCCAAGGGTTGTGGTGGGACTCCAATGTGGTGGGGGAGGGCTGGCCAGGTTGTTAGGTGGGTATAGATGAGGGTGGGGTTCAGTTGGGGCTTGGGGGAGGGCTGGCATGGTTATTTTTGTTGTTTGGTTTCTGGTTGCTTTTTGGTGAGAGCAGTGCAATTATTTTAAAAAATATATATATTGCTTTCACGTCGGTTATTTTATAACCGACGTGGTAAATAAATCGGTAGGGGTTTATCACGTCGGTTTTTTCGAGAACCGACATGCTAAACCGTTCCCGGGCCTTTTATCACGTCGGTTCTTAATATAACCGACGTGCTAAAAGGCCTGGGAATCGATTTACCACGTCGGTTCTTGGACAACCGACGTGCTAAAACGTTTCCCAGGCCTTTTTATCACGTCGGTTATTTAAGAAACCGACGTGATAATAGGCCCGGGGAAGGGTTAATCACGTCGGTTATGTCATAACCGACGTGATAAACTATATCCCAGGCGTTTTATCACGTCGGTTTAGAAAATAACCGACGTGATAACCCCCCCCCCCCCCCCCCCCCCGCGCATATTTATCACGTCGGTTATTATATGAACCGACGTGATAAACACCGTGATGTTAGGGATGTTACGTCGGGTTTTAAATAACCGACGTAAAAAACGTTATTTATAACGTCGTCCGTATTAACGTCGCCTAAAAACCGACGTAAATAATGAAAAATAACCGACGTAAAAAATGTTTTCTGCACTAGTGATATGTGGATCCTTAAAAAATGGAGATGATTAAAATGAATCCTATACCAACTTCTATGAATAAAATCAATAATTTTGTGGTCATGCGCTATATTATATCATATAATTTTGTGTTTTAATTCGCTATTGCACCCCATCAGTTAAGGAAACTGACACCCTAGGGATTATGAGCCTTGGGGGTGTTTTCCAAAAAATCATGATGGGAGAATGGATGGATAGCTACCCCCTTCGGCCCTGTTATCTTCTCTTGGTAGTTACTTGTGTTGTTATGCACGTCGGTCAGTTTTCCCAATATATGTGTGTAGAGGGATGTAATGGATTGTGATTATTCACACACATATATTCTGGATATAGTTTCATATGTACTAATATAGGTATAACATGTATAGGCTATGATGTCTTGAGGATGCTTACTCGGTGTATGGGCTGTAATGGATTGAGGTATAATACCCGATGTATGATAAACATTATGTGGGTTATGGTAGCTCCCAGAAGCTACTTGGTTACCTCTGGTTGTGTGGATGGTGTGGTGATTCACCCAAGTGTCTACAGGCAAGCCTTTGTGTTGCACGAGGTGCATGTTGTGGTGTTACGCCCAGGTGTCTTCGGGTTATCCTTTTTTTGGATAGAGATCCTTAGGACGTGCGACGTTGGAGAAAAGCATCAAACTAATGGGGAAGTAGTAGTGGGGTACCCTTGAAATTCTTTATTATATTATATACTCTTGTATGCGATACTTGGTGAGAGTAGCCATAGTGAGGCTGGGAACATAGTATACCTATTTTGGTGATGAGTTAGTTTCACTTTTTGTTCATTGTGATTTAGCATGATTTCTTTGATTTTTCATGAGAGGCTCTGAGGAGTATCCTACTGAGTATATTGTTATACTCACCCTACGTTATATAAACTTTTTTTCAGGTCACTTAGAGCAGGTTGGAGATCAGACTGGTTACTACTATCTTGGGGTTGCAGGAGCTGTTCGGGCTTCGTGGTCCCTACCATTTTACTTTCTAATGGTACTTACAGTTTTCCCTTTCAGTTGTAGTAGTTTTTCATGACATTACATACGTGTAATTGGGATTTATTTTATATTGTAGTCTGAGCAGGAGTTGGTAGGTGTCTGTATTATCTCTCTCTTTCGAATGTGTTCTCTTAGAGGGAAATGTCTCTCATTCATGTGTTTACTATACCCTTGGTGCTAGTCGTCAACTCAAGGCCTACTGGAGGCAAGACTCGAGAGGTCATTATCTCTCTTCCCACATTGTTGGCTTAGGAGGGGTAAAATTTGTGGGGAGGGGGTAATGACAGAGTGGTATCAGAGGTCTGGTTGAGAGATATGATGGAGGTTGGAGTTAGGAACAGATGAGATTGCATGGGTTGGTAGGGAAACAGTTTCAGTCAAGTTTAGAAAGTTCTGTAAACACTGGATACCAGCTGAGACAGCGGTATTTAGGCCCCCCTTTGATCTGATGCACAAACCTTTAAGTTTACATTGGCTACTAAATGAGGTGATACTTATTGCAGGGTAGAGACCTAGGAAATGATCATACATCATTATTCTTTGTGCTTGTGTTTGAATGGGTAGACCTCGGGATATGTTATCCTAAAATGAAAAATAAAAAATAATTAATTAAGTTTAAAGTCTTCCGCATTACAGGTTTAAGAGATCAAAACGTTTTTTCTTTTGCAGTTATGGCTCCAGGCCGACGTCCCCGTCAGGTTCGTGCAGATGGTGTTCAGTAGGTGGCGCTAGCAGATCGCCGCAGAGTAGAGGTTGATGATGATGGCACATGTAGGAGGACACTGTGAGAGTTTCAACGCCAGAGTCTTCAGAAGTACTGGGGATACATTTCAGATGCAGTCACAGAAGACTGGTCGGAGGAGGTTTAGATAGATTTCAGTTCTATCCATGCTTGGAAGGGGCAATAGGTGTCGTTGGCAGTGACGATGCTGCATGGGGCAGCGAGGCAATGGTGGTTATTATTCCTTAGGGATATCGAGGGTTTAGAAGTCTTGTGGGAGGAGTTCTGAGACCAGTTTAGAGTCTAGTTTCTTTCTTTGACTATGAAGGCAGCCAATCGCGAGGAGTTGCTTACCCTTCGACATGGGATCTCTAGTGTGAGAGAGTTCAAGATTCGTTTCACGAACATTTTAAGATATGCTTCGGACATTTTCCCGAATGAGGAGGCTAGGGAGAGGCATTTCTAGGAGGCTTTACATCCAGAGATCCAGTGTCAGGTCACCCCGTTTATACTGAAGACATATCATAAGGTGATGGAGAGGGAAGAGGTCATCGAAAGGATGTTAGTTAGAACCAGATCATCATGATAGGGGAGTCGTCTAGATTCCTCACAAAGCAGAGTTGTGGTTTAGGGTTCCCAGTTTTCAGGGCAGAAGAGTTTATGTTCAGTCTAGGGTAGGTCCCAGCCCTTAGTATCTCATTTCTCTGGGGTCAGCAACTCTCAATCCTATGATAAGGGATCAGACTCTTGTTTTTCTTATAGTGGACAAGGTCATCAATAGTGATAATGCCCAAACATTTTATGAAGTCATCATGTGCCAGGTGTTCCGCTTCAGGTTCCTCTGTTGAGGCAGTTCCAACCGAGGCAGCAGTAGCAGGTTGCACTAGTTTTGGATCAGCAGAGAGAAGATGAGGTAGACATAGGACAACCCCAAGATTCTCACCGTCCTCAGAGAGTAGACCGAGGCCATGGTGGTGGTTGTTATCAGGGTCATAGAGGTCGTGGAGAAGGTTATTGTTAGCTTCATGCTTTAGCGTTTTCAGTTCCGGGTGATCTAGAAATCATTCAAGGTACCCTTTGTTTGTTTTCTATTTGGGTGTATGCCTTTTTTGATTCAAGATCAACGCACTCATTTATATCACTTGCCATTTTCCATGATTTGGGACTTGAGGTAGATAGGCTTTTAGTTCCCTTGGTGTTGACTATGCCAGTTGGAGGCTGATCTAACTTGTTTGAAGTATGTATAGACTATGAGCTAGTGCTGGGGAAGCACCGCTCTTGGGGAGATTTCCTATGTTTACGGACACAACCATATGATGTCATCCTCAGCATAGATTGGTTGTATTCGGTGTAGGATATTGTGGATTTTTTGCAAAGGTAGGTGGTGTTATTTGATGCTAATGGAGAGCCAGCGGTGTTTGTTGGTGAGAAAGACACTCAGATAGGTTAGAGGCATGTTTCCTCCTTGTCATCCTTGATGGTTGAGCAAGTGTTGAGTTCATCCGAAGTTCAGCAATTTACATTTCCTAAGGTCATGGAGGAGTACCCTAATGTCTTTCCAGAATAGGTTGTAACGTTACCCACTTGACGAGAGATCGAGTTCAGGATCGACATATAGCCAGGCGCGCCTCCTATCTCGATGTCTCTATATAGGATGACACCTTCTGGGTTGTGGGAGATGCGAATACAGCTCGATGGTCTATTGCAGTGTGGTTTCATTCGACCAAGCGTTTCACCATGGGGTGCACTGGTTTTTTAGCGAAGAAGGCTGATGGTAATTTGATGTTGTGTATTGATTATCATCACTTGAACCGAGTGACAATAAAGAATCTTTATCTTCTTCCATGGATTGATGATTTATTTGATCAACTAAAGGATGAAAGTTGGTTCTCAATGATCGATTTGCGGTCAGGATATCATCAGATGTGTATGAAGGATGGGGATATTCTGAAGACTGTCTTCGGTTTATGTCATGGGCATTACGAGTTCGTTGTGATGTCGTTCGGTGTGAAAAATGCTCCAGCTGTGTTCATGGGGTTGATGAATGGTGTGTTCAGTGAGTTCCTAGATAAGTTTTTGGTGGTTCTCATCGATGGCATCCTTGTGTACTTTGCATCTAAGGAGGATCATGCAGAGCATCTGCATGCTGTTTTGGGAGTTCTTCATCGACAATAGCTATTTGGAAAGTTTTCAAAGTGTGAGTTTTGGGCTCGAGAAGTCCGTTAATTGGGGAATGTTGTATCCTAGTAGGGAGTAGCTATGGATCCATCGAAGGTAGAAGCAGTTGTGTCTTGGGCAGCCGCCAAGACAGTGGTAGAGGTGTGAATCTTCCTTGGTCTTACAGGAAATTACAGGAGGTTCATATCCAATTTATCTTAGGTTGTGACTCCTCTAATAGCATTGACAAGAAAGGATCAGGTATTCTTGTGGATAGATCAGTGTTAGGAATCTTTTGAGTATCTGAAGGAGAAGTTGGTCAGCTCTACGGTTCCTTATCTACCAGTAGAAGGAGTTCAGTGTGAGTTTTTTTGTGATGGTTCACGTTTGGGGTTAGGCTATGTTCTGATGCAGCAGAGATCAGTCATTTCTTATTGGTCTCAACAGTTGTGTCCCCATTAGTGTAATTATGCCACCCACAATCTTGAGTTGACATCAATGGTGTCTGCCCTAATGTTGTGGAGACATTACCTTATTGGTGAGCATTTTTTAGTCTTCACTGATCATAAGAGACTAAGGTATGTTTTCTCCCAGCGTGACTTGAACTTGCAGCAACATCAGGGGATGGAGTTCTTACATGATTATGACTTGGAGATTTTTTATACACCTAAGAAGGGAAATGTAGTAGCTGATGCGTTGGCCAAGAATTCGCATAGTGGTGCAGTGTGGGAATCAGGTGATTCATGGAGAGTGATGGAAGAACTTTCAGCATTACATCTGGATATGGGAGAAGTTTGGGGTAGAGGTTGTATTTTTCAGATGATGGTTTAGTCATCTTTGGTATAGTAGGTGTAAGATTCCCAGTTGGTGGATCTTGAGGTGGAGGTCTAGAGAGACTGAGTTGTTTGGGGCGAGGCCCCTGATGGCTGGTCTGAGGATGAACAACACCGAGTGTTGTTTTAGGGAATGTTTTTTTTTCTTTTGGAGATGTGTGATATGGTTCTTAAAGAGTTCCATAGTTCACCTTTAGTTGTACATCCAGGCATAAAAAATATGTACCGAGCTTTTAGGATTCAGTTTTGGTGGCCTGGTTTGAAGCTTACAGTTGCAGAGTTTGTGTCTCGATGTTTGGTGTGCCGGAATATGAAGGCTGAGAACCGTGTTCCCAGTGGGTTTCTCCGGCTATTAGATATTCCTCAGTGGAAGTGGTGGGACATATCAATGGACTTTGTTACCGATTTACCTCGAGATCAAGGAGGTTATGACACCATATGGGTAGTGGTGGATCGTTTAATGAAATCAGACCACTTTATAGCAATCAAGGAGTCGATCTAATTGGAGGTTCTATCGGGACAATATCTGGAGGAGGTGATGAGACTCCATGGAGTCCTAAGGATGATCGTTTATGATTGAGATCCTCATTTTACCTCCATAGTATGGAGAGGACCCCAACATACTTTTTCTTCTTAGCTACTCCTTAACACTTCTTTTCATCCACAAATGGATAGTCAGACAGAGTGGATCATCCAGACTCTTGAAGACATGTTACGCTCTTGTGTCCTAGATTTTGGAGATTCATGGATGAGGCACCTACTCTTGGTAGAGTTCTCTTACAACAATAGTGTCCACTCCAAAATCGGTATGGGGCTGTTTGAATCCTTATATGGAACATGTCGTTCTCCATTGGGTTGGACTAGGGTCAGAGAGTCAGCAACTATTGGGCCAAAACTGGTATCGAATATGACAGAGATGGTTCAGGTGATTCGCGAGAGGATGAAGGCAGCGAAGGATTGTTAGAAGTCCTATGAAGATCATAGGAAGAGACCTCTGGATTTTGACATTGGGGATCATGTGTTTCTGAAGGTGACTCCCCATCATGGAAGGCGAAGTTTTGGTCATGGGTGTAAGTTTTCTCCCTAGTTTGTTGGGCCTTTTGAGGTGTTGGATCGTGTTGGATTCGTGGAGTATCAGGTAGAACTTCCCCTGCAGATAATCCAGATACACAATGTTTTTCATGTGTCGCAGCTCCTACATTATCTTCATGATGACTTTCACATCATTGATTGGGGCGAGTTTGATTTTGATGATGATGCGACCTTCAAGGAGTGGTTTGTAGAGATCCAAGACCACCAGGAGAAGGTGTTGTGTGGGAATGTTATCCCCTTGGTTCGTGTCTTGTGGAGGTGTGATGGTGTGGAGGAGAGTACCTAGGAACGTGAGTCACAGATACACACTCAGTACCCTGAGTTGTTTGATGTTTAACTATTCTCTTGTAACGTTCTTCGTTTGGTGGTTGTAGACCCTTTATGGTTATGAGATGTCTTTCTCTTGTTTCTTGTTGAGTCTTTCTCTCTTTTGAGAGGTATCACCCCCAGGAAAGTGTTTAGGAGCTGTTTGTGGTTGTTGAGTAGTTTTTCACTTGTTCCTCTAGTGAGGTGGTGAGCTCCTGTGGTGGTAATGTCTTTGAGAGGTATCTCGTGGGGTGGCTGTTCATACAACCGCTTTCTTTTCTGACCAATTTCTGGGTTAGTTTTTTGGATTCTCAAGGACAAGAATTTTTTGAGAGGTATTTGATATAAGGGCTTGGATCCACATGGATCAACCCTTTGTGTGTTTTCGAAGATCGAAGTGCTTGGAGGTGGCTTAAAATAAGTTTAGAGAAGTTCAGTTAAGTAAAAGCAGGGAAGAGGGGATTACATGTCGTGTAACTACATTACACAACCTGAAATACTATTTCACAGGCTATTACCAGTCATGACTGGGGGCTTCATGATGTGTAAGGTTTCATTGTTCAAAAAAATAAAATAAACCAAGGAGACGTTTTTTAGTGAAAACCAAAACTAAGGGTTACACGACGTGAATGGGGATTACATGTCATGTAATCCCCTGCTACTGTATGTTTTTATAACATTTTAGCCGCTCGGATTTTCACAAATCTATGACTACTTCTCCCCCCCCCCCCCCCCGCCCTCTTATCCTAGGTGACCCGACACTCCCCTCCATGGTGTTTTAGAGACCCCTTCAACGAGGATTGATCACGGGCTTCCATCTTTGATCTGTCTTCGATACGAAGTAGGATCTACCTCTGTTTTTGGGTTCTCTGATCTTGTTTCCTCTCTCCATGATATGGAGGATGATCTACTATGGTTCTAATGGATTTTTCATAGTTGTTGGTTGGTGTAGTTGTGTCGAGGTGTCCTCGAGTAGATGCAGTTGTTGCGGGAGAGGTGATCATGATCCGTTGCATTAATCCATTCTTATGTGAATAACGTCAAAGACCATTTGAGGTAGGGGATTTGATTATTCTCTATTTCTTTATGTGCATTTGTAGAGATAGCATGATTTTGTCCCTTAGATCACAATGAAAATGACCTACTAATTATATGAATTGGATTAAATAATTGGTATTGATCGTATGTTGTTGCTTTATACCGAGATAACAGTTTTCCTCTTGATTTGATAGATAGTGTGATATCTATGTCATGCTTGATTATCATATTGTTCATGATGGAAATTGATAAAAAATGTAAATCCAGACTTGATTGATAATTAATTAGCTAAAAGATAAAGAGACATGTTTAAAGAATCCAGTTGTTGTTGTAATCGGATGATAATCAAATTGATGCATGTGAGTATTTTAATAGAATTGGTTGAAGAACCAAAATCGTGTTTATAAAGGAATTAAAGAGGTGTTAAATTTATTGTTTAATTAATTTTTGTGATATCTTGAGAAGCTTGTTTCTTAGGTTTCTCGTAGTTGTAACCTGAATGATGAATCAGTTAATTAAAGATGGAATAAAGGACCAGTTGTGTGATAAAGATAATGCCTTGAGGGGTTATGAGTTACCCTCTTGATTTTAAAGGCCAAGTGCCTTATTATTTAGAGTTGTGAGTGATTGTTGTGTGTGAAGGTTGAATGCCTTATTTAGGGCCAAGAGCCTAGATTTTATGTTGTTTGTTTCCTACTGCTAGTGTTGTGGTGTGAGCCTGGAATGGCTAAGCTTGGATGATTGTTGTGATTGTAGGGGTAGAGAGGCCCAGTGGTTGTGGATGAATTGGATCGGTTTATGCATGGGTATCAGGGAGGACACCAAAGATGATGAAATGGGTTGAAGTTGGGCTTACATGTTGATGTGAAAGTGGTTACTGTTGAATCTGTTGTTTGTTTATCTGTTTTACATTCCCCACTGCTTGAGGAAGATGGTCTTGCTTACCCTCCTTCCAAAATAGGTGAAGGCGTGCAGGGTATGAAATGTGATTTCCGTGTTTAGATTCTCGATGATGGATGGGTCTATGCTTCTTATATAGGTGGAAAAGTCTCGATGGGTAGCTCATCTACTCACCGTGTTGATCCCCTTGTGTTTGGTAGCTTAGAATGCTTTTCTATAATTTATGGGAATTATGGAAAAGTGATAAAGCTATTAATAAATGATTGAATAAATGATGTTTAACCCGTGGGGTTGGAGATTGCTGGTATTCAATGCTGAGGTTGTGACTTTTAGAATCCATGGACTCAGTTTGGTTATGCCTAGAGGGCATGGAACTTTGTTGTGTTCCTAATGAAACATAATGTGGAATTTATAATGGCAAATTAATGGTTAAACAATTAATTAACGTAAAGTGAAACTAAAAAAAAGGATAAAGCAATTTAATGTAGCTCTTTAAATGGTCGTGTGCTTATAGGATATCTAGTCTTAGTAGTGGTAGTCGAGAGTTCGAGAGACGTTAGCTGCAGTTGAGTGTAAGACTAGGTTATACACATAGTCTGGTTGTGAGATATATTATATCTTGTACTTTTGTGTTTCAATACTCTACTACACCCTGTCGGTAAGGGAAACTGACACCCTGTAGATTCTGAGCCTGGGGGTGGGTGTTTTCCCCAACATCCCGATGGGAGTATGGATAGTTGACTACCCCCTTTGACCTCACTCTCTTCTCTTGGTAGTTGTGATTTTATGCACAACTGTTAGTTTTCCCCATATATGTGTGTAGAGGGATGTAATAGATTGTGGTTATTCACACACATATATTTTGGATATAGTTTCTTAAGGATTACTACAGGTATAATGTGTATAGGCTGTGATGTATTGAGGATCCTTACTCGGTGTATGGGATGTAATGGATTGAGATATAATACCCAATGTATGATACACGTTATGCAGGCTGTGGTGGCTCCCAAAAAACTACTTGGTTACTTCTGGTTGTGGGGATGGTGTGGTGCTTCATCCAGGTGTCTATGGACAAGCTTTTGTGTTGCACGAGGTGCATGTTGTGGTGCTACACCTAGGTGTCTTCGGTCTAGATTTTTTGGAGAGAGATGCTTAGGACGTGCGATGTTGGGGAAAAGCAAAAAAACAGTGGGGAAGTAGGAGCGGGGTACCATTGATATTCTTTATTATATTTTATACTCTTGTATGTGATACTTGGTGAGAGTATCCATGGTGAGGCTAGGAACATAGTATACATGTTTAGGTGACGAGTTAGTTTCATTTGTTGTTCAGCGTGCTTTAGCATGCTTTCTTTACTTTTGCATTAGAGGCTCTAGGGAGGATCCTACTATGTATACTATTATACTCACCCTACATTATATAAACTGTTTTTCAGGTCACTTGGAGTAGGTTGGAGATCGGGCTAGTTACTACTAGCTTGGGGTTGCGGGAGCTGTTTGGGCTCTATGGTCACTACCATTTTACTTTCTTTGGGTACTTAAAGTTTTCCATTTCAGTTGTAGTAGTTTTTCATGACATTACATATGTGTACTTGGGATTTATTTTATATTGTAGTCTGAGCAGGAGTTGGTTGGTATCTATCTTATCTCTCATTTTCGCATTTGTTCTCTTAGAGGGTAATGTGTCTCATTAGTGTGTTTACCATACCCTCAGTGCTAGTCATCAATCTGAGGCATACTGGATGTATGACTTGGGGGGTCATTATCTCTCTTCTCACATTAACGGCTCAAGAAGGATACACTTTGTGGGAAGGGGGTCGTGACATCATGGCCCACAGGACTTGGGATGGTGTTGACCATCAGGATTTGGGTGACGTCGTTCACATGTTGTAATAAGGTTTCCAGATAGCGCGGCTTAAGAGATTATGTTGATTTCCACTCACCGTTATTGGATGACGTTGTCGTTGGAGTCATGCTCTCAAAGATATGACTTAGATGAGGTAGTGTTGACCACTAATTTTAGGTGGAGGCCTCTGTAGTTATAGAGGTTTAGGGGATGGTTTCTACCATCAATCATGGAGGAGGTTATCACCATATAAATACAAGGTTGATGATGATGGACCATCATGAGATGGTGTTGATACCATCATTCGGGGTTGGAGGCTCACTATAATATTTGAGAATGATTGGTCATGATTATTGGAGGATGGATATCACCATGCCTCAGGATATCGGGTTTTCGAGATGACGAGGTTTTATTATTTATTAAAGGATGGATATCACCATGCCTCGGGATGTCGGGCTATTGATCTAATGGTGATTATTTGAATGGAAGTCTGAGGGACTTGGGATGTATTGATGGGCATACCAATGGGATGCCAGTGACTTTATTAGTCACACATGAGGTGTTGGTTGGCACATAGTGTTAGTCATATAATCATGGGAGAAGCTTGATGTTATCTGAGTATGATATATTTATAAGAATTACTAGGCATTAAGCCAAGGGTCCTCACTAGAGAAGATATATATTTGCAAACATATAATGTATGGATATGTGTGTGTGTGTGTGTGTGATGGAATGTATTTAGAGATGTACCGACATTAGTAGAAATGAGTAAACACTCACTTCTTTCTATTGATCACAAGTGGAGGGGGTTATTTATTTTATGTATTAGTTGCTACTATTTTTTACGCATGAATACACTTGTGTAACTATGGATTTACAATATAAACATGTTGGTGGTGGCCTACTGAGTTCATAATCACACTATACACATGCCCCTTGGGACACATGTAGACTTTATGTAAGATTAGGTAAGAGACCAGGCTCATAGTCAAGGTCTTTGTGAGTAGTTGCTTGGAATGGATGGTGGTAGACTAGGAGGTCCTGTTGTTTTGGGACAGATTTACCCTTTTTAGGCTTTTCGTGCTTATTATATATACTTATATGATCAACCACATGCGATCTTGCATGTATATATATGTAAGACAATCTAACATGTGTTAATTTAATTGATGTGTATGGTAATTTCTTCCGCTAAGTTTGGTAATTAGGATTATGTAGTGTCTTATTATTATTGTCATATAAGAATTATTATTATCATCACCAGAGGGTATAGTCTTCACACTTTCATCTAATTAGAACCTCACTTCTAGTTGTCTACCTTTTATATATGGGGAGGCATGACTAAGGACCTATGGACCTCTGGATCGAAGCACCATTTAAGTGGATCCTGGGTTGGGACACTGCAAGTGGTATTAGAGAAGTTTCTTTTATTTGGGTTTATTATTCATGATATGGTAGACTAGAGACTATGATCTATCTAGAACTAGGTAAACAACTCATGTTCGGGTTCCTAAAGCTTTATGCCTGGGCTATAGACCAAGTTTCTAGGTGTGGGAAACTTATGTTATTCTTTACACTTTTACATTTGATTAATTTCTACTAGGGTAGTCCAGACCCGACCCAACCCGACCCAACCCGACTCGACCCGATCGGGTCGGGTTAAAAAATGTATACCACGGGTTGGGTTATATCATGTTCGGGTTGGGTCGGGTCACGGGTTGGGAAAAATTGACCCAACCCAACCCAACCAACCTGACTACTGTGAGTCGCCTCTTCAGACTTCGCCCTCTCCCCCTGCCTCTCGACCCAATGCCCCCTCACACTCGCCTCACGCCGTTGTCTTTCTCCTTTCCTACACCATCCATTGAGTTCATGTCATCGCCCACCATTACATGAATACTTTATTAATCGCATAGATGATTGAATCTTCCATGACATTTCTAAGACAAACATAAAATAAATTCAAAGGAATCGAGACATGTGAAATCAGTGGGAAAACAATGCCCGATCAACAAACAAAAACATGAAGATAGCTGGATTTCATTCGATTTTGCTACGAAAACTAAAGAACAAGCAAAAAATCAAAGAAAGATAGAACAACTTTAATGATTCAAAGATCCGATGGTGGAGGATCGACTAAGAAAACGATCATTGAACATCTCATTCGCCCTCACCAGTCCAGTGTATCCACCGCACCACACCTGCATGTACCCCCTGCCTCTGCCACCACATCCCTCTCCATCGCGACTGTGTGCGGTGCCAAATTTATCGGTGTCAAGCACTACCTCATTCTCATCACCCTCCTGGCCTCGCATTGAACCTCCTCAAACCTTGATAACTACTTGTAGGCAAGCTAATCACATCACACCATCGAGTCGCAGACTAACGTTTTTTTGGGTCGATTTATTACAGGGCGGAGGACGCGGGCGTTCCCTAGTGTGGCGAAAAAGATGAAGCAGAGGAATACATAACCCGATCAACCCACGGGGCGATAACCAAAAAAAGAACTGAACACTTTTTTTTGTCGTAACTCGGTCAACATGCGGGTTGGGATCATAAAAAAATACCAAATGATTTTTTTTCCTTAACCCGATCAACCCGACCCGACCCGACCCGACCCGATTTGAGACGGGTTGGGTCAGGTCGGATCTGAATCCAAAAACATCTCTGACCCGGCCCAACCCGACCCGGCCTATTTTGCTTGGGTCGGGTCCAAAATAGCCCTCAACCCGACCCAACCCGACCCATGGACACCCCTAATTTCTACATCAAGTGGGGCACTTGGGTGTGATGTTATTCACTCACTAAAAATTAACTTTTTTATTTTCTTGAACACTTTTAAGGGGAAGTGAGAACCCGCACAGACAAACCAAGTCAACCATTAAAAGAAACAATAGAATTGTTGGAGAATACTTTATGATGATTGGAATCATTTTCCCTAAACAATTTCTAGGAAATTGAAGCTGCATGTGTACCTGAATCATCCATTAAGAGGACATCATAAAGATGCACCAAATTGCACAAGATTGCAAATATTCCTCCTTGTTGATATTCCTCCTTGTAGTAGTGTCCACATGCAGCAGTCTTCCCATCATTTTTTCAGCATCTTCATTCTGGGCATTAATCATCAAACAATCCTCCACCATTTCTTCACCTGAATGCATGAGAAGATCTAGATTTTTCTCTGAAGCCATGACTTTCTCTCACTGGGGACCATCTGGAGTTCCTTTGAAAAGAACTACCTCATAGGTTACATTCTCCGCCCAGATAGGGGAGACAAAGGCTTTGGACATCTCCTTGCCTTTTTTCCGTTTGATGGACCTTGTCTCCATAGGAAGGGGAAAATAGGAATAATCCTTTCGACCCTTCCTAGCACCTTTCCGACCCTTCCTCCTCCTTTTATTAAGAAGGTCTTCACCTAGAAGATCGTCTTTGCTATCTCCCGATAACTGGCCAGATTGGTCATCACTAGAAACATCACCAAGGACTCCCTATTCCACAGCTGGGTGATCAGGTCAGACTTCTTCAACTACCTAGTTCAGCCTATCATCCAATCCTTCAAAGCGGTTAGAAATCTTTAAGGCAGGAGAATACCTTCTCAGGCATGGCCCCCATGTTGCATCTGGTTCCACTACAAGCCTCTTAGGTTGATATTCCTTTCTCATAATAGGACCTTGTTTAAATCGAACTGCATCCGCATAGGATGCAGTTGTGAGAGTCATTGTATCTCTATCTTCGGCCACTTGACACCCATCCATGCTTCTATTGACCATCCATAATTTTGTTAGGGAAATGGCTCTACCCCAAGGGGAATATATCTTTTGGATCAGAAAGCAGAGGTAGAGTCTACTTTAGTTTCTCATGGATTGCATTAGATGATTTTATGAACCCAGCATCTGGGGTGGTCTGAGTATCTGGTACATCCCGACACAAAGAGGGGCTGTTTTGACCTACATTAAGCTCTCCACCATTATAACCAGGCATCCCAACAGGGACCTACTCCGATTGGTTCTCACTCACCTACTCCACATAGGGTACCAAGTTGTTTTCAACCAGAATTGAAGAATAATTTCCCTTGGGAAAACAACAATCCTGATCGCGCCTCACATTAGAAGAATTAACATTCCCCTTCAAATAATAAACCGAATGGAAATCACGTCGAAGATGGACCAGTTGATAGCAATACATACAGAAATCGAACCAGTGTTCAAAAACCACATGTTGAAGGCAGCGAAGCTCTTCATCAACCTCAATCCAAACATCTTCAACAGGGGGCTTTGAGATGTCGACTTCCACAAAAATACGAGAAGCTATGGGACGGCTAAAAGACCTCAATCGTTCATCAAAAGCCAGGAATCTACCGACGAGGTTTCCCAACACCTAAAGAATAACAGGATTATGGAATGGAAGGGGAATACCTGGGAAGCTCACCCAAATTTCCACGACAGGGAGGTCCCATTTCCAATTAAAATCGTAGCTCCATCTGAGTAGAAAAAAATGGAACCCTTCGCAGGAGCGAAGCCCTTTGGACCACGCAGAAGCAAAGTCCTCTACATTGCCGAACTGAAAAAGGAAGCGCCGAGGGTCTAGGAGCCCGAAGAAAATACGTTCTTGCGTAGGCGAGGTGCTGTTGATGAAGCGGGCGAAACTATCGAGTGACGGGCGACGCCGACCGAAGCGAGCAATCAAAGACAGCCCGTGTTGAGACGCCGCCTCCGAGAACTCCTAGAGAGAGAGAGAGAGAGAGGAAGCATGGGGATCCCTCGATGAAGAGTAGGGATGGAACAATGATAGGTGGGTGCTCTATTTAATGTATCAAGATAAATCTAAACAATGTTTTATTGCTTAATCTTTTGGTGGAATTCTACTCAGCCTCCTAGATTGATGATAATAGATATACATGATTCCCTAAATCTATTATGAGTAGGAAAGGGTTCATGAGGCTAGATGATATGTGATTCTTGGCTTTGTTATGGGTAGTAAGTGGCTAAAAGAATGGATTTCATGTAACATGTGTCCAGTTGGGAAGTGTACTGGTGGTGAGATGTGCTTCATGTTACAACTTTCCCTATATATATATATATATATATATATATTGTTATAGATGTTTTGAACCTGGTGTTTGGTATTTATTATGATGCCACCTAGAAGGCTTTAGGTGGAGTGTCAGGAGGGAAGAGATGTGGTGCCGCCAGAGCATGCATGAGATGAGGCCTCTGAGGGATGGGTTGATCTTGAACCACAGGTACATGCTCCAATGTTGGTGGGGAAGCCATAGAAGATGATATATTTTGGGCCATAGATTATTGAGAAGCTTAGGGAAAGCTTGGTAAAGGTCATATATAGAATTGATAGGGGAGATCATGGAGTTGAGACGTCCATGGTGTATTTGACATGGGAGTTCCAGTCTCAGCAACCACCATTATTTAAGGGTGAGGGTGGACCACAGGAAGATGATAATTAGATTGAATTTGTGAAAATGATTTTTGACCATCTCAAGACACCCCTAGGTTGGAGGTTGAACCTAACCACTTATATGCTTATAGGACCGACGAAGCACTAGTGGGATGTACAGGTACAGGCTGGTAGGAATGAGGGACTTTCATGGAATGATTTTTGACACCAGGTTCTTCAAGAAATTTTTCCCGGAGATGTTGAGGTCACATTGAGACCGTGAATTCATAAACCAATAGTGGGGAGATAAATCCATTGTTGATTATGCAGAAAATTTCATAGACCTTTCTCGTCGTGTGCCTTCTATGGATGGGGATGACATCACCAAAGTGAGGTGTTTCAAGGATGGGTTATGACACTCTATCAATGTGCTGGTTAACATATTTAGGTTGAAATCGTTCTATGAGGTGGTGAACCAGGATTTGATATATAAAGGGAATCTGATGGAATGGACTTATCTGAGCTGGGTGATAGCGTTAGGTTAGACTGGTAGTGATGTTTTGGGTAACTGAAAGCAGGGTCATGAGGAGTCTCAACTGGGTAGTGAGGCCAGAGATTATGGTAGACCACTGAGGAGTGGGTCATCGACGGTGTGCTTCCAGTGTGGAAAACCATGACATGTTCAGATTCAGTGTTGGAGACCACCAAATGAGTGTCAGAAAAACAGCTAGATGGGGAACATGGAGAGGTTTTGCATGAATACTTCTCGAGTAGTTCGGAGTCAGTGACTGGGTCAGACTCAAGGATCTGAGGTAGGATTGAGATTAATACCTAGAGTTGGTATACATGATTTGATTGTGTGTGAAGTTCATTACAAAGGGATAGAAAACCAATAGTGGGGTCAGTGGATGGTAGCTTGTTCAGTTCCATAGGGAGGTTAGGCCTCGGGTATTCGGGCTTCAGGATAGGTGCATGTTGTTAATATGGTAGGTTCAGAGTAGGTTGAGGAGCTGATAATGGTTAGAGGTATGTCATGATTATGGTCATGGCCTTTTTTGGCATGGCCTGTTTTGAGTGGACATGGTGTGTGTGTTGTGATAGAACTATCTAGGTGTTGGTTAGTATGTAGGAATCAAGTTATGTGCATGTTTTGAATGAGATGTGTACGTATCAGGAATTTTATGGGAATTCATATATATATATATATATATATATGATGCAAAATTACTTTTGAGCATCAGTTGGGATGCAGAACCTTTGGGCATCGATGAGATGCAGGACTTATGGGTGTCATGTGTGACATGGGTATGGAATGAGAACCTGATGAGGTAAAGGGATGATGGTAGGTCATGTTAGGAAATATATGTTTAGGGGATGGTTAAGTTATACAATTAGAATTCCGTTTTGGATCAGAAAATGACAAGGTATGTAATTCCTAAGGCTGGGAGTGCCACAAGGGGAATTGACCATGACTAATAATCGGAGTAGATCAAGGTAATGTATATGATATGGGTATGTTTGTTATCATCTATATGTGAAACATCATAGATTAGGGATGAACTATTTTAATAAGGGGATATTGTAATGTCATAGGTTTTTGAATGGGTCGTTTTTTCAGGTAAATTTGAATTTTGAGTTTTGAGTTTGGTGAACGAACTGACTTTAATTTTGAGATTCAGAAAATAAACATGAGAGTTTATTTAATAAGTTTTTAAGGATCAGTGAGTGAATTGAGAATTTGAATTTTTTTGATATATTTAATTGGTTTCAAAAGCACCGGGATTTGAAACCCTACTTTCAAGAAAGACAGACAAAGGCACATGGTTGGCACACAATTTATCTGACCATGTATCCTAAACAGTGCGACCTGTTTTGTTAAGGGGCATAATTTTCTAAAACCATGCAGCCCCTTCTAGGAAATTAGGCACTGGAGTGTAGGTTTCAAGAGTCACCCACACAGTTGGAGTATGATTTGTCAAACCATGCGGCTAGACCGTGTAAGGTGTCTTTCCTCTTGGATAGTGAGCATTGCATGTTCGGCGCAAGGTTAGTAAATTGTTCATTAACTATATATATTTTTCAATTGGCCAAAATGAAATTCCTCCCCCCCTTCATATGTAAGAGTATTTATCATATTTTTACTTCCTCCCATGCACAATAACTATCCTCCAGCAGGTCGTTGAGCTCCTCCTTCCATCTTCCTAGGATTTGGCCTCCCGTCTTCATTTGAGCTTCGATTCAAGATCTGTAAGTGGCTATGGATCCCTCTCGGTAAGGCCTCTAATACTCTTCCTTTTATTCCCCGTTTATATCAAAATACAAAATTATAAATCAATGAGAGATATTTTCCCTATTTTTTGGGTGTTTTTATAAAAATCTTTTTTCTTTTGATACGACTCGAATTAGAGACCAACCCTTAATGAGCGAGTGTCTATAAGTCTAAGGAAGGTGGTGTCTAGATTTTTCCATATTTATACATGTTATATAGGGTGATTTCATAAATACTCATGTTTCTCTATCGAAGGAAAATATTTAATAAATTAATTATTGAATTCAAATTGATTAATTGATGTCATGAGATGTTGATGGGAATGATCTAGCATATTTAATTTATTTTAGGTCGGGCATGGGGCTTGCCATTATTTGGAAAATTCATGTCATTTTTGTAAGTTTTCTTAATTTTTGAACTAATGAAATTGGGATATAATTTCATGAGTTACTTGGGAATGTGATGAGAATGACCTGAGGAATTGGGGTGATGTTGATCACTGGGGCTGAGATGATAGGGCTCGTTAGGTTGATGGTATGGTCTGAGATACAAGGTATATTTTGATCACCGGGTTGAGGTGACATGGTTTTTCAAGATTGAGGTGATGAGGGAATTGAGATGGGGGAATGTATCATGGGAATAGGGATGGTATTGACCATTAGGATTTGGGAAACATGGTTTGTATGTTGTAATGTGGTTTATGGATAGTGTAGATTAGAAAATTTTGGCGATTTCGGCTCACCATTGTTGGTAAAAGTTGATGTTGGAGTCATGTTCACATTGATAGGAATTAGAATGGTTGTGTTGTCCAATCATTGTGGGTGGAGGACTATGTAGTTATAGAGTCTTGGGGGATGGTGTTGACCATCAATATGAAGGAGGTTGTCATCATAGAAATTCACAATTTATAGTGATGGACTATCAGGAATTGGTGTTGAGAACATTAGTTGGGGGTGTAGGATCGCCATTATATTTGAGGCCGATGGGATGGGATTATTGTAGGATTGATATCAGTGTGCCTTGGGATGTTGGGTTGATAAGATGATGATATTTTATTAATTTTTGGAGGGTGGGTATCGTTGTACCTTGGGATGTTGGGTTGTTGAGATGATGATGATTGTTTGAATAGAATTTTGAGGGACATGGGATGTATTGATGGTCATGAAAATGGGATTTTAGTGACTTGATTGGTATCATGAAAGGTGTAAATTGAAATGGGGTGTTAGTGATATGATCATGGGAGAATCTTGAGGGTTCTATGGGCATGATATCTTTATGAGGACGCTTGGGTATTAAGCCACAAGTCCTCTCTAGAGAAGATATATCTTTACTAGAATGTAATTTATGAAAAAATATATTTGATGGTATGTATTCAGTGATTTACCTACATTGGATGAAGTAGGTAAATGCTCACTTGTTATAATTGAGAACAAGTGGAGCGAGTTATTTATTTAACTTGTGGGTTTCTGCTATTTATTTACGCATGCATACACTTGTGTAACTATGGATGTAAGATAGATACATGTTGATGGTTCCCTACTGAGTTTATGTAATTTACTTTATTTTTTTTGTGTATTATTTTTAAATATTATATGTAATTAATTCTACACTAGATGTTAATACGACGTGTGATTTCTGAGGCTCGGTGTTCCCTAAATAAATGTTTAAAATATATTGAATATATTAAATAGCACGCTTGAGCAGTTCTCTTGAAAAATATGAATAACTTATAAATGGGTTTTCATATTAGAAATCCAAGGGAACCATTGCATTCAGAGTAGTATCTTTAACCTAGGTGAGGCCAAACATTGGTCGACACAGGTTGGATGTGAAAATTTGTTTTTGGACATTTTAACGAATAAAATAAATTGAATATTTATTTTATTTTAACATTGCACAGTTACACATTTTCTCTTTTTTAATAAGAATATTGTTAGGGAACCAGTTTTAGAATTCATAGCCCTAGATAATTCCTTAAATGATTTGGAGAGAACCTTGGAGAAATCTCTCGATGGACGATGACAGGACGGTGGATCAAGATCATTCGTGACAGATCACCATCGATAATGAATCCTCGACAACAAAAGATCCTTTATCATGAATGGATTTTCTATTTCAGATTATTATTTCCTCATTATTAGAATTAAAAATGAATGTAGATCAACCAAGAAACAAGTTAATCCATGGATTTATCATTCTTATGAGATGGGTTTTAATTGTGGGGTTTTTTTCAGGGTTTGATTGTTGGAATTGCTTTGGTTTTTCTTTATTGTTTTTATGGAATGGACCGAGTCTAGATGTAAAAACAGACAAGGTTCATTCCTTTGGTTGTTCCTTGTTCATTTATCCCCTGACATTCTTCATGTTCTTCATGGTTTACAAAAAAACACTCGTTGTACCTTAGTTTTATGGTGCAACGATTCGAGATTGAAGATTTGATGTTGGTATGACTCGATGGAGGTGTGACAGTGGTTGAGGGAGAGGATCAAATGACGGTGGGTTCTAATTACTCATTCTTCATTGAAAATGAATAATGACAATGATCTTGTTTTTTGAGTTGATTCAAGGCCCGAATCTCACTGATTCAGTGATGGATGATCAGATAACCTCAGATCTCAAGTTTCCCGACCAGGCGCAGCTGGAAACAGTCTCCGAAGTAGTGGAGGAGATTACTAGAGAGTGAACCAGGGTTTCTAGAAATTTCTGAACAACGTGACATGTATTATTGAATACACAGCATGTGCCCCCCTGAGTGGCATCTAGGGCTTCAGGAAGCAGTGAAGTGTAACACTGCGTATGACACCTATCACATGGCATGTGGGACCTTCCTTAAGACTCAGCGTATATTTTGAGAAATAAATGGACATGGGGTGGGGTACACGGGTTTCTTACATGGTGTGTACCCCCCTCATATGGCTTGGTTGGACTAGTTACATGGATAACCCCATGTACTAGTACACATGCAGAACTACAAGGGTTGATATTGTGTACTGGCACATGACCAGAGTACATGGGTGGACCCGAGATGGAAGGAAACATCGTGTGAACCTTATACATGGCATGTACCCATATTCTACATGACATGTAATTTTTACATGGGTCGTTCCACACAGGCAGTACCTGAGGTCAAGGGAGACTACATTTGAACCTTCTATACGGCGTATACCTCTCTTCTACATGACATGTACTTTTTTACACGAGTCATTGTACCCAAGAAGTACCTGAGGTCAATGGAAATAGAGTGTGACATTAATACATGCCATGTAATCTCATCTAGATGTCTTGAATCTCTTTTCCACTATGTCTTGTACAAGGTTCATTAGGGTTCGTTCCCTTGATCATTTCCCTGAAGGTTGGTGGGTATTGTTTCCTACTCAAAGGAGTATGATCCCTTCAACAGGAATTTCTGGATAGGGTCATTGGAATCCCCTATGAGAGGCCCAGAGTATGATACTATATCAATTATTCACACCCTAGGTAGGGTCCTTTGTATTGATGTGACAAACTTCACCGGGTGTCGATCCTCTACTTAGCAGGTTAATCCATATGGAGTTATTGGTGTCACCACATGACCCTATATTTGATAAAAATCTATTGTATCATATCAATATCTTCAGATCATTCATCATATCACTCTCATGATATTTTTTCCAATGAACAATACTTCTTGAATGAATTTCATCGGTGCTATCAGACTCGTCAGTGTGTTCTCCCAGATGAGTGTTTCAAAGAATCTTCAGACTGAATCCCTAGTGTGGGTTTTTCGTAGTTATAACTTACCTCTAGACTGTGTTTCTTGGTTTGAGTATATCTGAATATTCTTGTTATATGTGTTTTAGATATACACTATTTAGAGCTGGCTGTATCTTTCTTTGTGTATTTCTTTTCGGGTTCGGGGTGTCCTACTGAGTATTTTTATACTCACCCCTATATAGGATTTTCCCACACGTGTCATGTCTTGTGAAGGAAAGAGACCTTTTGATGGATTCCAAGGTAGAACAGGACCAGAAAAATCATTGTGAGTTTAGGCTTGCCGAGGTGTTCATATGGATTCGAGCAGCAGTCCCAGTACCTATCTTTGTTTACAACATTGACTTTGTAGTTCTCAGACTCCTTCTTTTTAGTGGGATTGTATTCTGGACTGGTTTACTTTTACTACACTTTACTTCCTGTCATACTTTGTTGTTTGGGATAGTGGCATGCATGCATTGGTTTCTTAGTGGTTTTAACATTTCATCATTTGTGGGATTAGAGATGGGTTCATGCATAAAGGTACATAGGAAATTCCTCCCATGATAGTGATATGCCTACTAGCCACCAACCCCTGGCCTATTAGAGGTAGGATTGAGGAGTCACGGCATGGGCCCCACTAGGATGTGTTGTGATAGAGTGTTATCGAAGGTTGTATGTTCTACCTTAGGACTAAGAGTCTATGATATTGGTTTGAGTATATATGGATATTCTTATTACATGTGTTGTAGACATATATTGTGTAGAGCTGGTTGTATCTTTCTTTGTGTATTGCTTCGTGATTTCGAGGCATCCTACTGAGTATTGTTATACTCACCTCTGTATGGTCTTCACCAGCATGTGTCATGTCTTGTATAGATGGGTGACCTTTTGACAGAGTCCATGGAGGACCAGGACAAGAAAAAATTTTGTGAGTTCAATAAGGATGTGGTGTTACTAAGGTTTTGAGTAGTAGTCCAAATACTTATTTTTGTTTACAGGTTGGACTTTTTATTTTTTATACTCTTCATTTTTAGTGGGCTTGTATTCTAACCCAGCTTTCTTTACTGCACATCACTTCTTGTCACAATATGTTGGTTGGGATAGTTGTATACATGAGTTTTTTTATTAGTGATTTTTACATTTCAGTATTTGTGGGCATGGAGATGTGTGTGTGCGTATAGGTACATAGGCAATGCCTCCCATGTTAGTGATATGCCTACTCGGTGCTAGTCACTAGCCCCTAGCCTATTGGAGGTGAGCTTAGGGAGTCGCGTCATGGACCCCACTGGGATGAGTCATGATAGAGTGGTATTAGAGGAGCTGGGAGAATAGTAGGAGGTGGTCGAAATTTCAAATTATTACCACCACCACCCCCAAGTGGTCCACACCAAGATCAGGGAGCTAGAGTACAGGGGTGGGGACAACTGCTCGCAGTCAAGGCATATGACCAAGGGGATCTGGGAATGATTTGAGGTACGATATGTGTATTTTCTACTTTAGCTATAGTTCTGATAGACATAGGTTCTAATAATTCCTTTCTCACCACATATCTTGTTCAAAACCAAGAGATTCTAGTTGAATCATTGACCTGAACCTTACTCTTGGAGATACCCACTAGAAAAGACTCAGTGATCACACATCTATACTGACAATGTGACTTAACCCTTGGAGGAATGCATTTGAATTGAAAGCTCTTGGTGGAAGCGTTGAGGACTTATGATTTCATTATTGGTATGGATTGGTTATCTAGATTTCATTCCCAAATTTAATTTTTTAGGAGAACGGTGTGGTGTGTACGTAGTGATGGAATGAGGATTTCATTTATTGGTTAATGTAAAAAATAGATAGTATAGGATGCACTCATGAATAATTGGGTGCAACCAATTACTCATGAGTTGGCTAGATTGACCCTCAGTGCATTATATGTTATGAGTTTCCAGTTCCCAGTAGTAGTGGAAGAGTATGAGGACGTATTTCTAGAATATGTTCCATGATTTCCTCCCCATTCAGAGATAGAATTCTGCACTGACTTACACATCGAGACAACATCAATATTAGCACCAGCATATCAGATGGATCCTATAGAGCTTCACAAGCTGAGGATGAATTTGGAGGACTTATAGAGGAATGGCTTTGTGAGACCCAGTGTTTAACCCTGGGTGGCCCCAGTTTTGTTTTCCAAAAAGGAAAATGGGAGCTTGAGGTTTTGTGTGGACTACCAGTGCTTGAACCAGGTCACCATGAAGAACAAGTATCCACTACTTAGGATCAACGACCTCTTTGATTAGTTGATAAGGGAGCGATGGTTCTCGAAGGTTGAACTTCGATAAGGCTATCACCAGTTACGATTATGGGATGATGATATAATGAAGATATCTTTCAAATGTCATTATGGTCACTATGAGTACTTGGTGATTCCCTTTGGCATGATGAATTCCCTATTAGCGTTCATGGGAATCATGAACCGGATCTTCCAGCCTTATATAGATTGGTTCGTGGTAGTCTTCATCGATGATATCCTTATGTACTTAGTGTCTGAGGAGGAGCACACAAGAAAATTAAGGATGGTTCTTGACATTCTCTGATAGAACCAACTCTATGGAAAGCTCTCAATTTACTAGTTTTGGATTCAGAAGGTCCACTTTCTGGGACACATTATCTCAGTAGATGGTGTGGTAGTAGAATTGGCCAAGTCCAAGACAATCACTACTACAAAAATGGGAAATATCAGCGCTCAAATCGGTCTTTAACAGCGCTAAAAAAGTGCTGTAAAGCTCAGCGCTGATAAAGGGGTGGGCCCCTTTAACAGCGCTTAAAAAGCGCTGTTAAATCCCTGCCTGCTGCGAATAGAAAATCTGCATCAGTACAGCCAGCCGAACAAGACCTACAAAAAAACCAGTATATCAAACAAGCAAATTTGATCTACTAATTATTCATTGTGCAAAACATAAAGGTACCATTAAATACTTACATTGCCCCAAACACCTATAACACAACCCAACCACAACCTTCATCTCAATGTACTCAACCGATCTAAACACCAAGATGGATTTTACCCAAGACTATCTAATTCAAAACGCCGATCATGTCATCAACCGACCACTTAATTTCTATGTTGCTCCCCACTATACAATTTAGCTCACAAACACCACCATCTGATGTTTAACACCTCCATCATCGGGAAAGAACCATTAGAACCCCAACTAAAACTCCATAACATACCCAACATGTTTTCTAACTTACCGTGCTTAGACATCCATGAGAACACCAACCAATGTTATCATCCATCCTTTCCATCAAAACCACTTGGAATGGATGTGAATCCATCATCCATACATGAATAAAGGACAATTCAACTTTTCCTCAAATATTGAACCCATTTTCAAAACATAATTAACATTTCAAAAAATCAAATATATGTGGCTTACAACTCACCACATTTGTTCCTTTTTCCTGGAGGAATTTGAAACATGCACCACATAGGTTGTAAAAGCTGTAGAGGATAGATCTATTTGATCATACAAAGCCATGAACCCAAGTTTATCCTTGAGGAAACCGATGAGTGATGTTTTTGAATGCTTTTTGGAACTAGGAACTGACTCGCTTGATGAAACACAGGAAATATATTTAAATGTAGCCTCAATTGCCAAATCATTGGAACAATTTACTGTATTAGATTCTCTTAATGTCAGATTTAGCATCCCATCGTGTTCATCAAATGGATTGGTCAACTTCCAATCTATCATGGAGGCTGCCGCACCCCTTTACATGCAGCTAATGATCAGAGGCATCTTGATTAGCAAAACAATCCTGAGGGCACTGGACATGAAAAATCATGCGGTGTCATAGTTTCTCAACAACCTCAATTTACCCCACATGATATAAGGCTATTGCATGATGTCCAAGACATAGAGAGAGGAGAAGAGAAGGTGAAATTCCCATAGACGGACAACATCAACAATGAACATCTACCACCCTTTCACTATATACATCAAAATCATATCTTTAAGAACGTCCATGTGAATTTCTATCTTACTTCCATCGAGGATGATGCATGTTGGTCAACTTGTTTTGGAAATTGTTTATCTTCATTCGTTACTTGTACTTGCACCCATGAATTTGAATGTGAGTATGCATACACGATAGTTGACCTTCTTAGATAAGAGTTTCTGGAAGAGTATAAGAGACATGAAGCAATGAAGATCATTAGAGTATTGGAGAAAATGTGGTTTCTACAAACAATGTGGCAATTGGCTTGTGCAATGCGGCCTAAGTTACAACTTGCAGGTATTGTACTTTATTTTTTTCTGGAGGGTTTCAGTGTAAATGCATTTTGGAATGATCATTGTTATTCATTATCTTTTAGGTTTTTTTGACAGCTGAGGGGAAAGGGTGAGGTCTGCAGACATTGGAGGATATGTCGAAGGGTGATTTTGTGTGTGAATATGTTGGAGAAATGTTAACTCACGTAGAACTGCGAGAGAGAAAGCTAACTAAGAGTAGTGAAAAACATGCATATACAGTTCTCTTAGATGGTGATCGGGGTTTAGGGAGTAGTGAAAAGCATGCATATATAGCTCTCTAGGTGGTACCATAGTATCTAACATATAACTAAATGGCCTCTTTGCCCTTCAAGGTCCCTGAACCCTGATCACCATCTAAGAGAACTGTATATTCATGCTTTTAACTACTCTTAGTTAGCTTTCTCTCTCGCAGTTCTGTGTGAGTTAACATTTCTCCAACATATTCACACAAAATCACCCTTCGACATATCCTCCAATGTCTGCAGACCCCACCCTTTCCCCTCGGTTGTCAAAAAAACCTAAAAGACAATGAATAGTAATGATCATTCCAAAATGCATTTACACTGAAACCCTCCAGAAAAAAATAAAGTACAATACCTGCAAGTTGTAAATTAGGCCGCATTGCACAAGCCGATTTCCACATTGTTTGTAGCAACCACATTTTCTCCAACACTCTAATGATCTTCATTAATTCATGTCTCTTATACTCTTCCAGGAACTCTTATATAAGAATGTCAACTATCGTGTACGCATAATAAACTTCAAATTCATGTGTCCAAGTTGATTCTCGATCAAATTTACCCAAGAGAAGAAGGTAATATGGTTCTTATAGTTTAGATTGGGTTATCGAATCCACAGAGACCTAAGAAGAAACCTATAGAAACGTACATTCTATGGACTATTTTCAGCTATGAAGTGGCCAACTTGGATTGATTTTGGATGGGTTTGAAATATATCTAATATATTTAAATGAATTCAATTTAAAATAATGAGTTGATCATAGGTTATCGCTAGGGGTGGATTGGACATATTTCCTTTTTAATGATTTCAATTTCTTATATTTGAGATGGGTTCATTTAAGGAGATAAAAAAACATCATCAATTACTTGTTTAATTACTACACCATCTAATACTAATCACCTATACACTTGAAGGATCAAAGTTTTGAGCACTTCAAGGTAAAGGTTCGTATTAGCACTTGAAGTGTGTTGCCTTAAATTCAACAAGGATGATGGAGTTTAAAAATCATCAAATAAAAATCTCAATTAAAGAATTGATTATATATTAATGAGGTGATAAATAACATCCAATACAGCCCCTTGATACTCCCTTGGATCAACCCATAAGTGGGTTATCCCTCCATTGATCTCATGGTTTCAATGGAAGCGAAAAGTAGACTCATGAGGGAGGAAATGGAAAAGTAGAAAAAAACGCAATAAAATAACAATCACTCCACCGTTGTGTGATAATCACACAAGGTTTGGTATGAACAAGTTCACACCTTGAACCAAAAATATCAAAGTGATAATTAGAAGAACATAATAATAATATAATAAGAACTTTTATTAAGAAACAAGGATGATTTAAAACAACTTACACGTGGAAGTTAAATTTGAGACAACAAAACCGCAACATAGCATTACAATGAAAGAAAGCTCAAAGATTCACCAAATACTCAAAAAACACTGCCTTAAATAGGAATTTTTGATCCCTTGGGTCTAGCCTCCAATATTACAAGTCATACCACTTGAGTATGGTAGGTCTAGGGTGGTGGAAAGTTTGTGGAAAGAAGACTTTCCACCCTTGACCCGAAAAGGCATCCAGCTTTCATGCACTGAACAGACGCGCTTGAAAAACCTTCAAGATGGCGGAATTGGTGTGGTCCATATTAGACTTAAATTAAGATACAGATGTCCCCTAACATCCTGTAAAATATCAGCCCAAAAGGAGTTATGGTTTTTGAGATATGGGTTAAATGGTGGGATGTTTTTCTGGGCCGCAGAATCTGGCCCATAATTTTATCTCTAACTTGGTCCACCTAAATGGACACCATGGAGGCCTAATTAGCATTGGATACTGAAGAGTTATTTGTTCCTAGAGATGTCTTCTATCATCCCACGAAATTTTGGATTCATTAGGTCTGTATGTTGGTCCCCACAGTCTCATCAGTGAGCTGGTGTCCAATCTTCCTTCTCTAGAATTGCTTCCTTTCATCACAAAATATCCCCATCTTCTTCCATGAATTCTCCATTGATCCCTGAATGAAATATGTTCATATTGGAGTTTATATCAATTTAAAAAAATATTAAATTAAAATATGTATAATCAGATGAATCATTGGGTACTTCAAAAAATGTACCACATAATAGTGCATTTTAAGAAGGTATTACAATCATAATGTGAAATGATGTTCAAAGTGTAAAATGCACTAAAATGGTGTTTATGAATAATAAAGAACATGAATATTATATATATTAACAATGAATATTATCCTCATTTAGTGGCTAATCACACCCCCAACTTGAGTTTTGCTAGTCCCGAGCAAAATATGTCTCAACAATATGAAATTTGAATTCCCTTTTCTAAAAACATTTTAATACACAATGATCACCAAAAAACCTCATACCAAAAAATCATGAAACCCATCAAAATATTTTAATACAAGATAGTTTCATAAGCAGATCTCAATCCCAATATCATTCCTTTGTTCAAATTCATTACCATATTTCATCCAATATCACTTAAGTATGAGGATGTGTTGTGCATCACAATAGACATGAGGGTTCATCTTTATTTAAGGGGGAAATTACGGAATCGCTAGGTGGAATCACATTTCAATATTATGATGAGTATTCATTTTTTTGTATAATTTGTTTTTTGTTTTTTTTTTTGAAATTTTTCCATGGTAATTGAAGTTTCACTCAAAAGAGTCAACCCCTGTAGCGAGACTTTGCCGATGACTCCCAGGCTCAAAGACCTTAGGGCACCAAGTGAAGCCCACATACTCGGGCATCATCTCGAGTTAACTCAGTCAAAAACAAATTCAAATTAACAAAAATAGATATAAAATTACTAACTCTGGGCCAGACAACTATGGAGTCACGATCCCCAAGTGCCGAAAGCCACGCATTAGGTCATTTCATTGCTCTACGCGCAATTTTTTTTTAATATTTTTTTTGAATACACATATTAAACTAAAATGATCACCAAACCTATGATATTTATTTAGGGGACCCCATGAACTCAAACGAATACCCCACTATCCAAAGGATATGCATTGTGATCTTTTTTTTATTTGGATGAAAATATAAACGATGAAATATCACATTGGACAACCACACATTCCAAAATCAATTCTCATGAAATTATACAAGGATTAAAATCAGAATCAGGGTATGCTAAATTATTTGATATTCAGTTTCAAAGTGTGCAATGTGTATTACCATGTTTAAAGTTAAAGGAATTTTTCCTTCCATTTTCAATTTTTTTTTTCAAATCATTTATCATTTTTTTTGACACAAAAGCATTTTTTTTATTTTATCTCCCCCCCAACTTAAAACAAAACTATCCCCAGTGTTTGAAGAAATGAAAATTTAGAAGGAGTAGAGGTAGATAATGGAAGTTCAAAAAGGAAATTGAAACTGAGGATCATGGAATGAAATCACCTGGTGGTTGAAGTTGAAGTTCTTGCTGCTCCAAATTAGTCCTTTGATCTCTCGGGGGATGTAGGAACCTCCTTGATTGAACATGTATCACCCAAAATAATACCTAAGCAAAAAGAAGAACAAACCAGACAAAACAAACAACACAACGACTTATTTAATTCCAAGTATCATCATTTTTATGGTATTTCATGTTTTTCTGTTTTTTTAATCAAACTAATGATACATTGTATTATTTTAATTTTCTGGGTAAGGTATTACTCAGGGATCACACCGCGTGACACAGATATATACGATGCTCCCCTTTCATACCCATCCATACTCATAATAGAAGAACAGGTCAATAGTCTTTTTTTAAATATAAAAATGATTAATTTATCCTATTTAAAATATAAATTTTATTAAAACAACAAAATGATAGGAAACTTGAAAACCATGGGTTGCCTCCCATGCAGCGCTTTTTTTAACGTCATTAGCCCGACATGAACCCTAAATCTATCAATTTTTTCCTTGTTCATAGGTTGGCTCAGTTAACTCAACCCCTATTTCCTGTTTATTGAATGATTTAATGAATGGTTTTAACCTTTGACCATTGACCTTGAAAATGTAACCACTTGTGGGATCTTGAATCTCTACTACCCCATGGGGGAATACATGATGCACTATAAAAGGTCCTGACCATCTAGACCTTAACTTTCCCGGATGTAAATGAAGTTTTGAACTATACAAGAGCACAAGTTTTCCCGGTTCAAAATGTTTGACCTTGATATTCCTTGATTGGTAGGCTTGAACTCTATCTTTATTGATCCTTGAATTTTTATAAGCCTCCATCCTTAATTCCTCCAGTTCATTGAGATCTAATTTCCTTTTTGTTCTGGCCAATGAGAGGTTATAATCCATTTTCTTAATTTCCCAAAAAGCATTATGCTCAATTTCAACAGGTAAATGGCATGCTTTTCCATAAACCAACCTATATGGTGACATTAATAGGATGGTTTTGAATGTTGTATGATATGCCCAAAGATCATCCAAGAGTTTCTCGAACCAATCTTTCCTAGAAGGATTGACAGTTTTATCAAGAATTTGTTTGATTTCACGATTGGCTAACTCAGCTTGACCATTGGTCTGTGGGTGGTAAGCAGTGGACACTTTGTGATAAATTCCATATTTTTCCATGAGTGATGAGAATGTACAATTACAAAAATGAGTTCCACGATCACTTATGATAGCCCTAGGAATTCCAAATCTAGAGAAGATGTTTTCTTTTAGGAATCTAATCACAGTTTGATGATAATTGGATCTTGTGGGAATGGCGTCAACCCATTTTGAGACATAATCAACAGCTAAGAGAATGTAGAGGTATCCCCTAGAGTTTGGGAAAGGACCCAGGAAATCAATTCCCCAACAGTCAAAGATTTCAACCACTAAGATGGGAGTGAGTGGCATTTGATTCCTTTTTGTGATGGACCCTACTTGTTGACACCTAGGACAACTTTGACAAAATGTGTAGGAATCCCTTTAAAGGGTGGGCCAGAAGAGACCACATTGAAGAATCTTAGAAGATGTTTTCTTAGAGGAAAAGTGACCTCCACATGCCTCACTATGACAGAATTTAAGGATGGACTCTTGTTCAGATTCTGGAACACACCTCTTAATGACTTGATCAGGGAAGAACTTATAGAGGTATGGATCATCAAACACATAGTTTCTAACATCAGAAAGGAATTTAATTCGATCTTGAGTCCCTAAGAATTTTGGAATGACTCCTGTAACTAAGAAATTGGCTATGTCGGCATACCAAGGGCAGTCACTCACAGAGTATAGGTGTTCATCAGGAAATGAATCAGACACAGAAATGTGATTGGAGTTATCTTTGAATTCCATTCTAGAGAGGTGATCAGCTACAACATTTTCAACACCCTTTTTATCCTTGATTGTGAGAGAAAATTCTTGTAAGAGAAGGACCCACCTAATCAGTCAAGCCTTGGCATCTTGTTTTTGGAAGAGGTATTTTAGTGCAGAATGGTCAGTGAACACAGTGATGGGGGATCCTAAGAGGTAGGACCTAAACTTCTCTAAGGAAAACACAATAGCAAGTAACTCCTTTTCAGTGGTGGTGTAGTTGATTTGGGCATCATTTAAGGATTTTCTTGCATAAGAAATGACATAAGGAGTTTTATCACAACATTTTCCTAACACAGCTCCTACAGCAAAGTCACTGGAATCACACATAAGTTCTAAAGGAAGGTTCTAATTTGGAGATTTCATAATGGGAGGAGAGGTGAGAGAGGATTTGAGGGTTGAGAATGAACCCTCACAGCTTTCGGTCCAAACAAATAGAGCATCCTTTACTAGTAGAGCACAAAGGGGACGGGAGATTGAACTAAAGTCCTTGATGAATCTTCTATAGAAACCAGCATGTCCTAAGAAAGACCTCACTTCCTTGACAGTTTTGGGTGATGGAAGGTAACGAATGATGTCAACCTTGGCTTTATCAACTTCAATCCCCCTACCTAAGACCAGATGGCCTCGAACTAGTCCCTCTTTAACCATGAAATGACATTTTTCCCAGTTTAGGACTAGATTCTTTTCTTCACATCTTGACAAGACTCTCTCAACATTCCTCAGACATCCCTCAAATGTATCCCCAAACATAGAGAAGTCATCCATGAAGACCTCTAGAAAATACCCTACCATGTCTGAGAAGATTCCCATCATGCACCACTGGAATGTTCCAGGGGCATTGAATAACCCTAAGGGCATGCGTTTGAAGGCAAAGGTACCTAAAGGACATGTGAATGTAGTCTTCCCTTGATCCTCTAGGGATACCTCAATTTGATTGTATCCTGAGTACCCATCTAAAAAACAATAGAAGGCATGACCTGCCACTCTCTCAAGGACTTGGTCAATGAATGGTAAGGGGAAATGGTCCTTCTTGGTGAATGAGTTTAGCTTCCTATAGTCAATGTAGACCCTCCATCCACTACTCACCCTTGTTGGAAGAATCTCTCCATCCTCATTGGTTATCACTGTGATTCCAGCCTTTTTTGGAACCACTTGGATTGGGCTCACCCACTCACTCTCAGCTATGGGATATATGATACCAGCTTTTAACAATTTCAGAAGTTCCTTCCTTACTACCTCCATGAGATTAGGATTGAGTTGCCATTGAGGTTGACGACATGGCTTTGAATCAGATTCCAGAACAATCCTATGAGTCCCGATAAGTGGGATAATCCCAGGAATATCAGAAAGGGTCTAACCAATGGCTTTTTTATGCTTCCTAAGGACATCTATAAGCATCCTCTCATGATTTTCTTCAAGATAAGAAGAAATTACAATAGGATGTGTTTTATTTTCCCCTAAGAAGGCATAATTTAGTGCAGTAGGAAGTTCCTTCAATTCAAGATCAGGTTGGTTCAGAATTTCAGCAGAAGATTGGGACATTAGATCAAGATCAATTTCTTTTTTTAGAGTTTCAGATAGGATTGATACCCCACATGTATACGTTTCATCTACTAGATTGGATTGATCAGATTTAGGGAATGAATTTGGAGTGGTCTCCATGAAAGTGGTTTCTTGAAAGGTTTCACTGCTTGTTGGACCTAAGACTTCATCATAAGAGCAATTTGAAAATGATTCAATCCAAGGAGATAAACTTCCTTCATGTGAACAAAGGAAATCAATCTCATCCTGACTTAAACATTCATCAAATATTCCTTGATGTTCCATGGATTCATTATCAATGCTTCCTATCATGTTTACTTCATGAATGTCCTCGTCATCCCCTATTTGTGAGCTTTCATTATAGATGTTCAAGTCTAGACTCATGTTCCAAAAGGTGATGGTCATGTTCCCATTTCGGACTCGGATAACAGAGTTTATTGTTGCAAGGAAAGGACAACCAAGGATGATTGGGGTTTGTTACTTATTTCCTAAGTTTGGATGGTTTTCGGGGATAATGAAATCAGCAGGGTAGATGAAGTTTTCAACCTTTACTAGAACGTCCTTCAAAATCCTCTTTGGAACCCTAATGCTATGATCAGCAAGCTGAAGTGTGACAGATGTGGGTTGGAGCTCTTCTAGTCCTAACTGGTAGTACACAACATAAGGAATGAGATTGACACTAGCACCTAGGTCACACAAGGCCTTGACAACTTTGCTCTCTCCTAGTTCAACATTGATGTAAGGGCAACCCGGGTCTTTCAACTTAGGATGAATGGTCCCTTGAATGGTGTTACTCACATTAGCATCCAAAAGGACTTGGTTTTTATGTGAAAATTTTATTTTAAAAGTGCACAAGTACTTAAGGTACTTTGAGTAGGCAGGTATGGTTTGGATTGCATCGAGAAGGGGTATGTTCAACTTGACTTGTGAAAATATTTCCCTCAATGTTTCACTCAGTTCAGGCTTGGTTTTCCCCATCATGCGTTGAGGAAATGGTGCAGGTTGTGGGGTTGTTTGTTGAAGAGTTGTTTCCTTGACAATGTTATCAGTTTCCTCAGTTTGATCTTGTGGTTCATTTGAATTTTCATCCAAGTTTGAATCTTCAGGTGGGTTCTAAATTAGTTGTTCAGGTTTCTCAATTGATTTCCCACTTCTTAAAACAGTCACAGCCTTTAGTTGTTCATGAGTTGTTTGAGCACAACTTGACTCTCCCCTTGAAGTTGAGGATGGCACCGCCTGAGTAGGCATGGGTGCCTTTCCGGTTTTGATGGTTTGAAGTTCTTGTTTTAGGGAAGAGACTTCTGAGTTTATACTCTCTATTTGTTTGCACAATTGTTCTAGTAGGATTTGTGGAACAGTTTGGGTGGGTGCTTGAGTAGGTTGGTTTACCCCAGGGGGATATTTTGGAAGTGGGATGGTTTGTTGAAAATGGACCGGTGGATGTTGGTATTGGATAGGTTGGGTTTGGAACTGGTTATGGGTTTGGTAGTTCTGATGGGGGTAAGGATTTTTTCCCTGTGGTTGGCTAGGTTGTTGGTTATCTTTCCATCGGAAGCCTGGGTGGTTGTTATACCTAGGATTGAAGTTGTTTTGGTATTGAGGCTTTTGAAAGTTCAAGGCATTTACTTCCGCTGGGGGTCCTCCTAAAATAACATCCTTGATGGATGGAATGGTTAGGCAGTTGTCTGTCTTATGGTCATGTTTGTCACAAATTGTGCAAACAGGGTCAACAGTTTGGATTTCATGGACTTTCCTAAGGTCTATATCTTCAACCTTCCTAGAGAGTGCTGTGAGTTTATCCCTAAGGCTTTCCTCTTCTCTAATTGTATGAATTACAATAGTTATTTGTGGATTTTCAGAATAATTTGAAGTTCCACATGTTTGGTTTTGTTCAGAAAGACTTTCTAGATACTCATAAGCATCATTTGGGGCTTTGTTTTTAAAGGTTCCATTACACATCATGTCAATGAATTGTTTGTTCCCCGGACCCAACCCTTCATAGAAAATTCTCACTTGTTCAGGAATAGAGAAACCATGGTGTAGAACCATGTTTAGAGTGTCTTTGAACCTCTCCCATGTTTCATAGAATGACTCTCCCTCTTTTTCAAAAAAGTTTTGGATACTCTTTTTAAGTGCAATTGATTTGTGGTGGGGAAAGTATTTTTTGTAGAATTCTCTTTGTATTTGCTCCCAAGAGTTGATGGATGATGGTATCAAATTGTTTAGCCAATTTTTATCTCTATCCTTTAAATAAAAAGGAAATAGCCTCATCTTAGCTAATTCTAGTTGATGTGGGGGACACATGGTTTCTACAATGTCATTGAACTCCTTAATGTGCAGGTATGGCATCTCGGACTCCATTCCATGGAATGTGGGAAGGTGGTTTAGGACATGGGTTTTAAAGATATAGTTGGCATCTCCTAGGGAATTGTGTCTAATTCATGAGGGGGCATTGGTCCAGGAAGGTGTGAGGTAGTCATTCATGGTTTGATCAATTGCATTTCCCAAGTTTGGGGCTGCCTCATTTGGGTTTCCATTTTGGTTCCCACCCGGGTTTATGAGTTGGTTTATTTGAAGAACTTCCATTGAAATTGGCTCAATTTTGGACTCTAGAGTATTAGGAAGATTAGGATCTAATGGAATGAATTACCTTGGTGTACTTGACTCCCCAACCCCAGGACTATCCACCCTAACTAGATGGTTTGATTGATCGCGGGTGTAGGCGGACATGCGCCAAAAGAAAAAAAACGAGAAAGGGAAAAGATAAGAGAATTTGGATGAGAAAAGAAGAAATGAGGGAGAATATAATGGGTGTTTAGATGACTTACTTGGGTCCCCGAAAACGGCGCCAAAATTTGATTCTCACTCAAATTTACTCAAGAGAAGAAGGTAAGACGGTCCTTGTAGTTTAGCTTGGGTTATCGAATCCACAGAGACCTAAGAAGAAACCTATAGACATGTACATTCTATGGACTGTTTTTGGATATGAAGTGGCCAACTTGGATTGATTTTGGATGGGTTTGAAAGATATCTAATATATTTAAATGAATTCAATTTAAAAGAATGAGTTGATCCTAGGTTATCGCTCGTGGTGGATTGGACGTATTTCCTTTTTAATGATTTCAATTTCTTATATTTGAGATGAGTTCATTTAAGGAGATAAAACAACATCATCACTTACTGGTTTAATGCCTACACCCTTTAATACTAATCACCTATACACTTGAAGGATCAAAGTTTTGAGCACTTCAAGGTAAAGGTTCGTATTAGCACTTGAAGTGTGTGACCTTAAATTCAATAAGGACGGTGGAGTTTAAAAATCATCAAATAAAAATCTCAATTAAAGAAGTGATTATACATTAATTAGGTGATAAATAACATCAAATCCAGCCCCTTTCTACTCCCTTGTATCAACCCATAAGTGTGTTATCCCTCCATTGATCCCATGGTTTCAATGGAAGCGGAACGTAGACTCATGAGGGAGGAAATGGAAAAGTTAAAAAAACGCAATAAAATAACAATCACTCCACCGTTGTGTGATAATCTCACAAGGTTTGGTATGAACAAGTTCACACCTTGAACCAATGGTATCAAAGTGATAAGTATAAGAACAGAATAATAAGAGAAGAAGAACTTTTATTAAGAAACAAGGATGATTTAAACAACTTACATGTGGAAGATAAATTTGAGACAACAAAACCGAAGCATAACATTACAATGAAAGAAAGCTCAAAGATTCCCCAAATCCTCAAACACCACTGCCTTAAATAGGAATTTTTGATCCCTTGGGTTGAGCCTCCAATAGTACAAGTCATCCCACTTGAGTATGGTAGGTCTAGGGTGGTGGAAAGTTTGTGGAAAGAAGACTTTCCACCCTTGATCGGAAAAGGAATCCAGCTTTCATGCACCGAACATACGCGCTTGAAAAAACTTCTAGATGGTCGAATTTGGGTGGGCCATAGAAGACTTAAATTAATCCCCGGATGTCCCCTAACATCCTGTAACATCGCAGCCCAAAAGGAGTTATGGTTTTCGAGATATGGTTTAAATGGTGGGCTGTTTTTCTGGGCCACAGAATCTGGACGATAATTTTATCTCTAACTTGGGCCGCCTAAATGGACACCATGGAGGCCGAATTATCATTGGATCCTGAAGAGTTATTTGTTCCTCGATATATTCTATCATCCCAAGAAATTTTGGATTCATTGGGTGTCACGACCCATCCTCGGGGCCCGTGCCGTGACTACCCCAAGCCCGCCTTCCATAGGCCAGAGGCTGGCGACTAGCACCAAAGGTGTAAATCTCGATAACTGGGAAGGCATTGCCTTTATAAAAGTAACTAAACACCACAGAGTACAAGAATAAGTAATATACTAAGTAAAACTGAGTACAACAAAAGGTGCGGAAAGTAAAGGGGGCCGGAAATACAAGCCCAACTGTAAAGTACAACTGAAAGTAAAAACAGCAACTGAAAAGTAAAGCCGCTACGCCGAGCTGTCCACTGGAAATCCCACCTGAAGGGTGGGTACAGATAGCTCCACTGATCCTCGGGTCCCACCGTCCGCCACGAATCCTACCTGAAGGGTAGGTACGGATAGCCTCCACAACGCTCTCGCCCTTCAACCTCCTCCGAGTGTCGTCTCGCCGTGAAGTCCACCTCTGGATACTGACTCGTCGTGTAGTCCACCTCTGGGTACTGACTTGTCGTGTAGTACACCTCTGGGTACCATCCAGTCCTCGAACACTCGGCCTCCATCAGCACTGCCCGTCGTCTACAACCAACACAATGAGGTGCGAGCATAGCCCGTGCAGGGGTGAGTATAACGATACTCAGTAGGGACCCCGAGACCCTCAAGGTATCACTAAAACCAACAAGGATAACCACAAAGAATATCTCAACAGATAACCTCTACTTAGGTATATGACCATACATATACCTATGTTATCAAATAACCCACCTCAATCATGAGGAAACACAAGGATTTGAAATCAACGGATAACCACTACCCAGGTATATGCCCATACATATACCTAAGTTATCAAGTAACCCATCTCAATCATGAGGAAACACAAAGGTCATAGACTCAGCTCAAACCAGGATTTTCATTTATCGAAACCATAACTGCTGAAGAGCTCTGTCTCTGGAGTGTACAGTGGTCCTGTCAGGACTCCGAGGTACTGCTCACTAACCTGAGACTGCTGAGGTACTCCTCCTGTCGAGTACTGTGGGCCTGCAGCTACAACCAAGCACTTCCCACCATGGATATGCCGCTACAACCAAGCGCTCCCCCTCATAGCCTCCAGAGGTACTCCTTCTATTGAGTACTGCGGGTCTGCCGCTACAACCAAGCGCTTCTCCGCCGTGGGTCTGCTGCTACAACCAAGCGCTCCCCCTCATAGCCTCCAGAGGTACTCCTTCTATTGAGTACCGCGGGTCTGCCGCTACAACCAAGCGCTCCTCCGCCGTGGGTCTACTGCTACAACCAAGCGCTCCCCCTCATTGCCTCCAGAGGTACTCCTTCTGTTGAGTACCATGGGTACGCCGCTACAACCAAGCGCTCATCCGCCGTGGGTTTGCTGCTACAACCAAGCGCTCCCCACTGGGCTATCCGAAACACACCAAGTCGATCGGTCAAGCAGTCGTCAGGTCTCAGCCGGCTACACGGTCTCTGTACTTTGCATGCTCGTCTCCAGGAGGGTCCGCTCCATGAGCTACTGGTCGATAATCCAAGTATCACAAAGTCCCATGAATAAGTATCTCAAAGAACAGCCTCGTCATAGGGGTCTCAACACAACAGACGATGCGTCAATCGGACGCCCAGTCTGTGAGTTATTAGCCTTTTCGTCCCAAGGGCCCGGTTGGTTTCGTGAGCGAACCAATCCCGGACGTATCTCAATTGTACCCCGAACTCTCATAGGGTATACTCATAGGGACCGTTTCACAATGTGATCATCAACACCGCTGACGATTCGTCAAACGGACGTCATGTCTGAAAGATATCAACTTTTCCGTTCTAGGGGCCCGGTTGGATTTCGGTTACAATCCAACCCGGCCATACTCCAACTGCAACCAAAACTCGGGCGGAGTATGCCAAAAGTTCCGTCTCATCAAGAGGAATTCAATGAAACAGACGGCGCGTCAATCGAACGCCCGGTCTGTGAGTTATTGGCTTTTTCATTCCAGGGGCCCGGTTGGTTTTGTGAGCGAACCAACCCAACCAAACTCCAACGGCATCCAAACCTCGAGCGGAGTAATCCAAAAGATCCTTCTCAATTAGAGGAATCCATCAAAGTCTACGACACGTCAATCGGACGTCCGGAGCTCAAGTTACGAGTGTTTCCGCTCCGAGGGCCCGGTTGGTTTCGTGTACGAACCAACCCGGCCGAACCTAAAGTTCTCCTAAACCTTGAGTGTAATATACCAAAACGACCGTCTCGATCCAAGGATCGCGTTGCCGCTGACGGCGTGTCAATATGAGGTCCGTAGCTCAAGATATGAGCAAAAGACCGAAAATAGTCCGAAAACGGGGGGTCCGGGTCCGGACCGACCCCCCTGGGTCGGCCCGAACCGGGTCAACCCGACCTGGGTCCGACCCGGCTCGGTCCGGTCTAGTCCGACCGGCCGGCCGCGGCCGAACGGACGCCGCGGAGCGGCGGGGGTGCGCGTGGCCGCCCCCCCCTAGCCGCTGATTGATGCCAGCGGCAACCGTCGCCGGCAGACTTCCGGTGGCGCGCCGCCGCCGCCGGTCTCCGGCACCGCCGCGCCGGTGCGGCGCACCGCCGCCGCCTTCCACCGACCACCTGACGCGCTCCGGTGATTCGTTTCTCCTGCCTTCTTCGCCTATGGTCCTCCTGGGACCCGACCTTCACTACAGAGGCCTCAAAATTACCTTGCGGCCTCTTTTGTCGTCGCCCGTCAATCCGCACGTCAAAAACTAAATGCGCCATCTTCGTGGTTCTCCAGCGCGGCGCGACAGCGTCACACCCTTGTTTGTTTTTCACGACGTGGCACGATGGTGTTGCGCATTCCTTGTCGTAAGTTTCTGCGCGGTGCGACGACACACGCCATTCCCGTCTCAATCCACAAAGAACCAACATGGAAAAAAGGAGGAAGGTCGGCCGTGTTTGTGCGGTCCGGCCCCCTCGCGTTATTCGATAACAATTGGTTTTAAAAACCATGAAGATCGTCAAGTTGGTATTCACGAACAAAACAAATAAAATTAAACTCCTACATCGATCCACATGTACGATCGATCCGCGGATCAACTCAGAATTGGTTGGTCCGCGCTCGTCGTTCTTTTCTCAAAAGATAAGAGAATACCAAAATAAAATCCCAACCCGCAACATAATATTCGCGGATCAAATTAATGTTTATTTGATCCATGTTCTTTGATTTATAAGGAAGTAGCATGGGGTTCATTAATATTTCATAAACAATTCCCTACCTCAATTTCATCGATGAATGTCGACGAGTTGCGGAAGTTGGTCGTTGCGGTTGACGGACGTCGTTCCATCAATGTCAGAGGGATCGACGTTGTTGTTGGCGATGTTCATCATGGGCGGCGCCTTCCCTTTCCTGCTTCGGTTGGAAGGAAAGAAACATGTCGTTGTTCTTCGGTGGAAACAACGTTCTTCATCGAGAAGATATTGTTCCTCCAAGCGTTCTTCCAAAACTCCACTCTTTCTCCCAATAAAAAGTTTAGCCAAAATAATAGAGACAACCCTATATTATTTTTATGGCACAACAACTCAAGAGTTGTCCTTCATTAATTGTGACAACACACTTGATTAAATGCGGAGATATGGATTCAAAATTCAAACAAGGGAGGTGGAGAGTTTCAACATTAAATTGGGAGAGTTAGAATATTAAGAGACTCCACAATTAAATGTGAGTTACATGGGGGATTAAGAAATATGAAGGGGTGGGGTTCATGTGGGCCCCACAACCCTCATAACCTCCAAAGGGAAGTTGGGTAGTTACCCAACTTCCACCCAAAGGATAAAAACACTAAAGGAAGAATAAAAATTGGGGTTAAATTTATATTTTAACTTTCACAATTTTTAACAACTTCCCTCGGGTAAAAGAAACTCCGGAATTGGCGTTCCTAAGAAAATACCGGTGATGAGGTTCCATCGGTGCCCTCAGAATTCGATTCTGAGCACCGGTTCAAAAGATAGAAATTCCTGCTCGTTCGTTCACTGAACGTACCCGAGCCAAACTTCGGAAATTGATTCCGGGCACACCGGGCCTCGGATTCAGGCGCTGTTAGAAACTGCGTTCTTGTAAAATTCCAAAGAAAATTAAGAAAAAATGTTCTTTGAAATTTCCGGGTCTTTACATTACTCCCACCTCAGGGCTTTACGTCCTCGTAAAGCTTCAACACAAACTAGAGTCACAAAAGTGGTATAGAGCACGCATCTGAGCCTTCTGATCCCATGTGCTCACCTGGAGGTACCCGTACTGTCAAAGAAAGTGCACCCGAGGAATCGATCGTCCTCGTAGGATCTGCTGCTGTCGATTCTCGATCCCTACTGGAACCTCCGTGCATGTCGCCCTATCATCGACGTCCAACACCCTGAGGTCGATGATGTGTGAAGGATCAAGAACGTATCTCCTCAGTTGAGATACTTGGAAAACGTCATGCACATGGTGCAACTGAGGTGGAATGGTGAAGCGGTAAACCACCTCACCTACCCTGATGGGGACCTAGATAGGTCCGTTGAACCTTGGAGATAACTTGCCGCCTTGGCCACATCTCCGTAAACCTCATCGAGGTGAGACCCGTATAAGAACGTGGTCACCATCCTCAAACTCTAGAGGTCTCCCTTTTCAGATTATCACTGAAACTAAAAACGACTGCTGCCACGAGGGTAAGGTTGACCGACTCAAAGTGATCGGTCACACCCTCCCGTGCCAGAATTTAACTTGTGCTGCCTAGGGTTTCCTTTTCGCCGACCAAGGAAAACCCATCCCGACGTCTGCCTAATACCATCAATTTGAGTATGAACAGTGATTGCCAAATCCATACTCAAACTAACGTCGTAAGGCCTCGACACTGCCACCAAGAGGTCCCAACCGAGACTCTCGCCTCAAGGGTCAGATCACACCACCGGCGTAAGTGTGACTATCGAGTCTCCTTCCAAGGTATCTCCAGACGTGAGGGTCAAGTCAACGGCTTAACCGGAAACTCTAGGTCTGGGACTAGATTCATGGAAGGAAGAGATGATTCGTTTCGATGTCTGTGGCTACGACAGCTAGTAGAAGACAAAGTCCGCACTTCGAATCATCCTTAGAGACCTTTCGGTCGCACTCATTAACCGCATGCAGCTACTCTTTTCCCCTGCCCTCCAGCTCCCTAAGCCTAGCAGGGACTACAAAGGTGGGTAATGGTAACATGTTGAAATGTACACCACCACAAGATGCTCTCCTAGCTCTACCTCCATGTCTGATGCTCTGTAGATTCATCTGTCCTTAACATTTCCTCTTCTTGAAACATTTTACATGCCCATGAACCCGAGACTAGCGCTAGTTTTCTGCTTTCCAAACTTCTATCATTCTCTGGCTGTATTTGTTCAGAAAAGAATTCTCAACCACAAAGGTTCCTTCTATCACCCTATCCTAAGTAGGAATGCATAGAGAAAAGGTGTTGGCTCAGAATCCCGTAAACATACCATGCTCAGAGGTCCGACCTCTATTGCACTGATCGAAACGCATCCATCGAGTACCCGGTATGTTCGGTATGCCTCGATGAATTCTCAGCTATCAACACGTCGTCCCTCCGAAACTGTATAAGCTCTAGAAAACTCTCTGCCACCCCCTCAAGCCAGTCCTCAGCCGCCTGTGAGTCAGGTTCGCCTCAGAACTTGAGGGTATATGATGTTAGAACACATGTAAGGCAGTAAGCTTACATGTGTCACCTACCGGTACCGCCAGTTGTAACTGTTGACCAACAGGTAGTGATGTATAGCTAACACACTACCCAAAGGTACTATCTCAGGCATCGGTCCACGTACCGAAGCCTCATCACTATGCGGACCATCCTCATGGTCATTCACTGGAAAACACTAGTGGCCAAGTCCACCATCCACTATACTGATGTCTCAGCTAGGCGGAAAACTCTAACAATCGCCTCCAGCCACTACTCTACTGTCTGGGAATCTGTCTCGCCTCGTAACCTCGGAGGCCGCTGCTGCTGGAACTCGTGCAACATGCTCTGCCAGCGTGCATAGTTTTCTAGTATAGCTGTTGGCATCTGTTGCCCAACAGGTGGTGGTGCTGCTGGTACACCACCCGAGGGTTCCAACATAGTAAAAAGGGCTCTGCACCAGAGCCTCGTCGCTCGATGAGCCGTCATCGAGTACTCTCTCGAAACTCCAACTGACTGTCTGCATGGATACATCCTCAATAGATGCGACACAGTTAACATCTTATACCTGGTGAGCTGACCTGGTTTGAGCTGACTTTAATACTTTGGAAACACACACGCAATCAGTGTTTTCGTGTACAAAGTCGGGAATCAGTAGTCAGGGTCCTGGTGTACGGATACGTCGGCTGCCGCACCAACACTGGACTCCCTGAACTGAAGACCACACTCGGTACCCTTAACACTATTGCTTCACATAGAAAAAGATCAGAGTCCGGAGTTCTGTGGTAGAACCGAACTCCTCTGATACCAATTTGTCACGACCCGTCCTCAGGGCCCGTGCCGTGACTACCCCAAGCCCGCCTTCCATAGGCCAGGGGCTGGCGACTAGCACCAAAGGTGTAAATCCCGATAACTGGGAAGACATTGCCTTTATAAAAGTAACTAAACACCATAGAGTACAAGCGGAAGTAATATAATAAGTAAAACTAAGTACAAAAAAAGGTGCGGAAAGTAAAGGGGGCCAGAAATACAAGCCCAACTGTAAAGTACAACTGAAAGGAAAAACAGCAACTAAAAAGTAAAGCCGCTACGCCGAGCTGTCTACTAGAAATCCCACCTGAAGGGTGGGTACAGATTGCTCCACTGCTCCTCGGGTCCCGCCGTCCGCCACGGATCCTACCTAAAGGGTAGGTACAGATAGCCTCCACAACGCTCTCGCCCGTCAACCTCCGCCGAGTGTCGTCTCGCCGTGAAGTCCACCTCCGGATACTGACTCGTCGTGTAGTCCACCTCCGGGTACTGACTTGTCGTGTAGTCCACCTCCGGGTACAGTCCAGTCCTCGAACACTCGGCCTCCATCAGCACTGTCCGTCGTCTGCAACCAACACAACAAGGTGCGAGCATAGCCCGTGCAGGGGTGAGTATAACGATACTCAGTAGGGACCCCGAGACCCTCAAGGTCTCACTAAAACCAACAATGATAACCATAAAGAATATCTCAATAGATAACCTCTACTTAGGTATATGCCCATACATATACCTAAGTTATCAATTAACCCACCTCAATAATGAGGAAACACAAGGATTTGAAATCAACGGATAACCACTACCCAGGTATATGCCCATACATATACCTAAGTTATCAAGTAACCCATCTCAATCATGAGAAAACACAAAGGTCATAGACTCAGCTCAAACCAGGATTTTCATTTATCGAAACCGTAACTGCTGAAGAGCTCCATCTCTGGAGTGTACAATGGTCCTGTCATGACTCTGAGGTACTGCTCACTAACCTGAGACTGCTGAGGTACTCCTCCTATCGAGTACTGTGGTCCTGCAGCTACAACCAAGTGCTTTCCACCATGGATCTGCCGCTACAACCAAGTGCTCCCCCTCATAGCCTCCAGAGGTACTCCTTCTATTGAGTACCGCAGGTCTGCCACTACAACCAAGCGCTCCTCCGCCATGGGTCTGCTGCTACAACCAAACGCTCCCCCTCATAGCCTCCAGAGGTACTCCTTCTATTGAGTACCGCGGGTCTGCCGCTACAACCAAGCGCTCCTCCGCCGTGGGTCTGCTGCTACAACCAAGCGCTCCCCCTCATAGCCTCCAGAGGTACTCCTTCTATTGAGTACCGCGGGTATGCTGCTACAACCAAGCGCTCATCCACCGTGGGTTTTCTGCTACAACCAAGCGCTCCCCACTAGGCTATCCGAAACACACCGAGTCGATCGGTCAAGCAGTCGTCAGGTCTCAGCCGGCTACACGGTCTCCGTACTCCGCACGCTCATCTCCAGGAGGGTCCGCTCCATGAGCCACTAGTCAATACTCCAAGTATCACAAAGTCCCACGAAGAAGTATTTCAAAGAACCGCCTCTTCATAGGGGTCTCAACGCAACAGACGGCACGTCAATCGGACGCCCGGTTTGTGAGTTATTTGCCTTTTAGTCCTAGGGGCCCGGTTGGTTTCGTGAGCAAACCAATCCCAGTTGTATCTCAACTGTACCTCGAACTCTCATAGGGTATACTCATAGGGACCGTTTCTCAATGTGATCATCAACGCCGCTGACGATTCGTCAAACGAACGTCCTGTTTGAAAGATATCAACTTTTCCGTTCCAGGGGCCCGATTGGATTTCGGTTACAATCCAACCTGGCCATACTCCAACTGCAACCAAAACTAGGGCAGAGTATGCCAAAAGTTCCGTCTCATCAAGAGGAATTCAACGAAATAGACGGCGCGTCAATCAGACGCCCGGTCTGTGAGTTATTGGCTTTTTCATTCCAGGGGCCCGGTTGGTTTCGTGAGCGAACCAACCCTACCGCACTCCGACGACATCCAAAACTCGAGCGGAGTAATCCAAAAGATCCGTCTCACTTAGAGGAATCCATCAAAGTCGACGACACGTCAATCGGACGTCCGGAGCTCAAGTTATGAGTGTTTCCGCTCCGAGGGCCCGGTTGGTTTCGTGTACAAACCAACCCGGCCGAACCCAAAGTTCTCTGAAACCTTGAGTGTAATATACCGAAACGACTGTCTCGATACAAGGATCGCGTTGCCACTGACGACGTGTCAATCGGAGGTCCTTAGCTCAAGATATGAGCAAAAGACCGAAAACGGTCCGAAAACGGGGGGACTGGGTCCGGACCGACCCGGGTCTGACCCGGCTGGGCCCGACCCAGCCTGGCTCGGTCCGGTCCGGTCCGACCGGCCGGCCGTGGCCGAGCGGATGCCGCGGAGCGGCGGGGGTGCGCGCGGCCGCCCCCCTTGGCCGCTGATTGATGCCGGCGGCAACCGCCGCCGGCAGACTTCCGGCAGTGCGCCACCGCCGCCGGTCGTCGGCGCCGCCGCGCCGGCGTGGTGCGCCGTCGCCGCCTTCCGCGGACCACCGGACACGCTCCGGTGGTCTGTTTCTCCTTCCGTCTTCGCCTATGGTCCTCCCGGGACCCGACCTTCACTACGAAGGCCTCAAAATTACCTTGCGGCCCCGTTTGTCGTCGCCCGTCAATCCGCACGTCAAAAATGAAATGTGTCATCTCCGTGGTTCTCCGGCGCGGCGCGACAGCATCGCGCCCTTGTTTGTTTTTCACGACGCGGCGCGACGGCGCCGTGCATTCCTTGTCGCAAGTTTCCGCGCGGTGCGACGGCACGCGCCATTCCCGTCTCAATCCACAAAGAACCAACATGAAAAAAAGGAGGAAGGTCGGCCGTGTTTGTGCGGTCCAGCCCCCTCGCGTTATTCAATAACAATTGGTTTTAAAAACCACGAAGATCGTCAAGTTGGTATTCACGAACAAAACAAATAAAATTGAACTCCTACATCGATCCACATGTACGATCGATCCGCGGATCAACTCGGAATTGGTTGGTCCGCGCTCATCGTTCTTTTCTCAAAAGATAAGAGAATACCAAAATAAAATCCCAACCCGCAACATAATCTTCGCGGATGAAATTAATGTTTATTTGATCCGAGTTATTTGATTTATAAGGAAGTAGCATGGGGTTCATTAATATTTCATAAACAATTCCCTACCTCAATTTCGTCGATGAATGTTGACGAGTTGTGGAAGTTGGTCGTTGCGGTTGACAGACGTCGTTCCGACAACATCGGAGGGATCGACGTTGTCGTTGGCGACGTTCTTCATGGGCGGCACCTTCCCTTTCCTGCTTCGGTTGGAAGGAAAGAGACGTGTCGTTGTTCTTTGGTGGAAACGACGTTCTTCGTCGAGAAGATAGTGTTCCTCCAAGCGTTCTTCCAAAACTCCACTCTTTCTCCCAATAAAAAGTTTAGCCAAAATAATAGAGACAACCCTCTATTATTTTTATGGCACAATAACTCAAGAGTTTTCCTTCATTAATTGCGACAACACACTTGATTAAATGCAGAGATATGGATTCAAAATTCAAACAAGAGAGGTGGAGAGTTTCAACATTAAATTAGGAGAGTTAGAATATTAAGAGACTCCACAATTAAATGTGATTTACATGGGGGATTAAGAAATATAAAGGGGTGGGGTTCGTGTGGGCCCCACCACCCTCATAACCTCCAAAGGGAAGTTGGGTAGTTACCCAACTTCCACCCAAAGGATAAAAACACTAAAGGAAGAATAAAAATTGGTGTTAAATTTATATTTTAACTTTCACAATTTTTAACTACTTCCCTCGTGTAAACACAACTCTAGAATTGGCATTCCTAAGCAAATACCGGTGCTGCAGTTCCATCGGTGCCCTTGGAATTTGATTCCGAGCACCGGTTCAAAAGATAGAAATTCCCGCTCGTTCGTTCACTGAACGTACCCGAGCCAAACTTCGGAAATTGATTCCGGGCACACCGGGCCTCAGATTCAGGCGCCGTCAGAAACTGCATTCTTGAAAAATTCCAAAGAAAATTAAGAAAAAATTTTCCTTGAAATTTCCGAGTCTTTACATTGGGTCTGTATGTTGGGCCCCATAGTCTCATCAGTGGGCTGGTGTCCAATCTTCCTTCTCTAGAATTGCTTCCTTTCATCACAAAATATCCCTATCTTCTTCCATGAATTTTCCATTGATCCTTGAATGAAACATGTTCATATTAGAGTGTATATAAATTTCCAAAAATATCAAATTAAAATATGTATAATCAGATGAATCATTGGGTACTTCAAAAAATGTACCACATAATAGTGCATTTTAAGAAGGTATTACAATCATAATGTGAAATGATGTTCAAAGTGTAAAATGCACTAAAATGGTGTTTATGAATAATAAATAACATGAATATTATATATATTAACAATGAATATTATCCTCATTTAGTGGCTAATCACAAGTACAAGGCACGGGTGAAGATAAACAATTTCCAAAACAAGTTGACCAATGTAAGTATTTAATGGTACTTTTATGTTTTTCATAATGAATAATTAGATAGTCATGTTTGTGAATGATTTTTGGAACTAGGCACTGACTCACTTGATGAAATAGAGGAAAGATCTTTAAATGTACCATCAATTGCCGAATCATTGGAACAATTTCCTACATTGGATGTTCTAAATTCCAGATTTATCATCCCATCTTGTTCATCAAATGGATTGGCGAACTTACAATCTATCATGGAAGCTGCCACATACATGCAACTAACGATTGGAGATTTTAATGGTTCTTGTGTGATATGAAGGTATTTTGGATATTTTACTGGTTTTTTTGTCAAAATCCCATAGAAATGTGGTTCATCATTCTTGCATGTTGCTGGTGCATTTCATCTGTTAAAATGGACAAATGACCCATTGGAGAAAGAATGTTTTATTTAATAATAATTACAATTTTTCTACAAACATTTACATACAAGAATGTTTCATCTTTTTATCTCTATGAACCCCTCTCAAAAATGTCCGCCAATTATACACGTCCGCAACTCTTGCAATAAAAGTCATATCTTCATGCTATTTATGGACAATCTTGCATCAGGTATGCGGCCCACTCGTTTCTGAACATATCTACATCGTCTTGTGAATATGATGCTTTTCGGAAATCATAATAGTACTGAAAAATATATAAATATAGAATTAATAAATAATTTAAATGAAATAGTACTTGTTTTTTAAAATACCTCTTTAGGGATGCTAGTTTGTCCATTGACAATGATATTTCTCATGAATCTACAAACATAATAACTGCAATCTTTGTCGTTTGTTTGTTTTGGACACTGTAGAAACATTGATCATGAGGAGAGTAAGTAACTTGTTTTGATATATGTTTGGATAGTGCAATTTTATTATATATACCCTGATACTTGTCCAGACATAGTACTTTCTCGGCTCCTTATGCTTAGCCCCTGTCCTCATACCATGATTTAGATGATATTGGTACACCACCCTATCATAACAGAATCATCAGTAAAAGATAATATATATTATATAACTTTATTTTTAGTCTTAAAACGTAGGATGTAGTGTCTTACAGATTGACAAACCGCATCACATGCAGTCGGTTTGTTGGATATCCGTGCTTTGAATCCAGAAAATAAATCTTGGGAGTATCCAAATTCATCGCAATTAGCAGCCAATGTTGCCTAAATACACAAAAAGGAATAAGTAATGAAATAAATGAGATGATACACATGTATGATGGAACTTTCCTTCAGTGGAAAGGCTTGGGTAATGATGGTGGAATGCCTTGAGTGACAATTTTGGGTTTTAATGAGATGGGACATGTGGATGATGGACCCTATCCTGAGTTATGAGGCAGTGGGTTAGGATTTGAACCTAGGACATTACCTTGTACCTTTTAATAGTTGGTTGAGTTCTTGGATGGTGATTTCCTTGAGCCTTTGGGTATGGGTTGGAACATGGGTACCAATATGATGGCATGTGGAGATGATGGAATTTTTTTATGGTACCAAATATGGAATAATCATGTGTTATGGTGTCGTAGTTAGCACATAAAGACCTAACGTTCACTGAGTCAGGGTGCCCTAGTTGGCACATGACATACAACATTCTTAGGTGATGTTTTTATTTTCCTCATCCATACATGGATATGATGATATATACTAGGGGAACATGGTGTTACCCTACTGAGATGTATTTCTCATACCATGCATAGACACTTTGAAGCATTTTCAGACCATATATCTATTTTATATGTTTGAGCATAGGTTTTACATGGGATCAATCTGAAGCATCTTGAATGGCATCGAGTGATTAGGATTTTACTATGGCCCAATGATGGCAGTAGGGTTGGTGTGTATTGTTCAAGGGGTAAATCAAGAGGGAAAAACAATATTTAAAATATGCACTATATAAAATGTAATCAAGACATTTACCACAAACAATATAATCGAATTTCAAACACATAGGCATACAAAATGATTCGAAAACACAATTCACATCACAAAATTAATTTGTAGAACAAAAATAAATGCACAAAAACTCATACTAAAAACATCTAGATATTTTAGGGCATCCACTGACCTTGGGTGAAGAAATCAATGAATTCCAAGGAAAACCCCAAAGGGTGAGGGAGCCTTTTACGCTGCCTCGGGAGGGGAAGACGCGACCGCTGGAGTGGGGGGTGCACGGAAGGAGCCACCAACCGTTGAGTACGGTCCAGAGGGGAAGAGGAGGAGTAGGGTTCAGAGGGAGGAAGATCCTCAGAAGATCCGCCGGAGTAGGGTTCACGCGGATTACGGTCCAGAGGGGAAGAGGAGGAGTAGGGTTCGTAGGGAGGAAGATCCGTGGAAGAGGTTCGAGGGGAAGGAGAAAGAGTACGGAGGAGGTCCAACAAAGGGGAGATCGGGGGGAGGGAAGCTGTCGTAGGGGTACAGTACCGCGAGAGATTGGGGCCCGATAAAAAATAGGAGACTGTGTGCCTGCTTTTAATAAAATCGGAGACAAGTTTTATCAATGCTAAAAAAGCACTGATAAAGGATCACTTTATCAGCACCTTTTTAGCGCTGATAAAGGGTCGATTTATCAGTGCTTTTCTAGCGCTGATAAAGGATAATCTTTATCAGTGCTACAAAAGCGTTGATAAATCTACCCTTTATCAGCACTTTTAATTAGCGTTGATAAAGATTATCCTTTATCAGCAATTTTTGATTAGCGTTGATAAAGGGTGGCACTTCCCTTGCCCGTTTTTGTAGCAGTGAATGCTAGCATGGGAGCCACCTAGGAGCACGACAGAGGTACAAATCTTCCTTGGGATAACAGGTTATTACTGGAGATTCATACATGATTTTTCCTGGATATCAGCACCCATGAAATATTTGACTCAAAAGGGAAATCCTTTAAATTGGATAATGAAGTGCCAAAAATCTTTCCAGTAGTTGAGGCAGAGTTTGATGAGGTATTTGATCTTGATATTACTGTAAGAGGGTGTTGAGTATGTAGTGTTTTGCGATGCATCTAGGACTGAACTTGGTTGAGTCCTAATGTAGAGGAAAGTAGTGATTTCCTATGGTTCATTCTTATTTAGGCCACATGAGAAAAACTATGCAACCCACGATCCCGAGTTAGCAGTAGTAGTCTTTGCATTGAATATGTGGCAACACTACCTGATGGGTATGCAATTTATCATCTACTCTGATCACAAGAGTCTCAAGTATATCTTCTCTGAGAAGGATCTAAACTTAAGACATAGTAAATGGATAGAGTTCCTCTAGGACTATGACTTTGTGATTATCTATAATCATGGGAAGGGGAATGTGGTGGAAGATACTCTTAGCAGGAGATCTAGTTTGCAGTTGTTGAATGAGGTGTCATAGTAGTTGGCCTCATCATAATTATCCTTTGTGGATGGATATGGAGAGGCTTACCTCTAGTCAAGGGTTTTCATGCCTCCACTCTTATAGAAATTCAGGGAGGCAAAGCTTGGGGATACTAACTATGAGACCCTATGTTCTCAGATGTCCACAGGACATTCACCTAATGGATATTCACAAGGTGGGGAGCATGTCATCCTTTTCAGAGGATGCACAGTTGTACCAGTGGCATTGCAAGAGGAGGTTCTATGAGAGTTTCATAAGTCCCCTTTAGTGGTACATCCTAGAGTATAGAATATATAACATGACATTATAGGTTAGTTTTTGTGGACATGGATGAAGAATGTAGTGGAAAAGTTTGTTTCTCGATGCCTTACATGCTAGTAGGTGAAGGCTGATCACCGAGTTATAGTAGGTTTAGCTCAACCCATTAAGGTTCCAGAATTGAAGTGGGATGAGATATTGATGGATTTCATGATGGATTACCATGTAAATCTAGGGTACATGATTCCATATGGTTGATTGTTGAACGACTCACCAAGTTGTACCACTTCCTAGTTATTTGAGAGTAGAGTTTAGTACAGATCTTGGGATGACTCCAAGTGTTGGAAATAGTTCAACTCCATGGATTCCCATAAACGATAGTTTCTAATTGTGATGATCACTTTACATCCTAGTTGTGGAAGGGATTTAATGAGGAATTTGGGACTCTGTTACACTTGATAATGATGTTTCAACCCCAAATAGATGGAAAAACAGAACAAACCATTCAGGTTCTGGAGGAAATGTTGCATGCTTGAATGTTGGACTTCAGATGTAGTTAGGAGGATCACCTACCTCTAGTGGAGTTCACGTACAAAAATAGCTATAATTCCACCATTGGTATGGAACCATTCATGGATCTGTACGGGTGACCATGTAAATCATGAATTTGCTGGACTATCCCAAAAGAGTAAGCACTCATGGGACCAAAGTTGGTGCGAGCTACTATCAAGAAGGTGAAGATCATTCAGAAGTAGATGAAGACTAAATAGAGCTGTCATAAATCTTATGCTGGTAGGTGGTGGAGGCCTTTGGAGTTTGAGGAAGGAGATCATGTGTTCCTTCGAGTTTCAACTTGACAAGAATTTTGGAGATTTTGTTGGGGTATCAAGTTATCTTTGAGGTTTATTGGCCCTTTTCAGATACTACATAGAGTTGGAGAGGTGGCGTACCTCTTGGCTCTATCCCCATAGTTAGACTAGGTACATGATGTCTTCCACATGTTGCAGTTGAGGAAGTATGTGCATAACCCATCACACATCATTGACTAGGGATAGATGGACATTGAGGATGGAGATAATTTTTTTGAGAACCCAATAGAGATCAAGGATTGATAGGAGAAAATCCTTTATGGGCGAGTGATTCCCTTGGTGTATGTCTAGTGGAAACATGACAATCTCTGGGAGAGCACATGGGAGTGGGAGTCTTAGATTCATGCATAGTACTCACATCCTTTTGAGTATCCTTTGTTTTTGATTTTCAAGGAAATAAATCCCTAAGGTGGAGAGAATGCAATATCTTAGATTTTCTATGTATTATTTTTATATATTATATAGAATTAATTCAAGACCATGTGATGAGATGATGTGTGATTCTGAGTTCCATTATGCAAGAAATACATTTTTGAAATATATTAAATATATTAAATAACACACACAAGAGGTTCTACTTAAAAAGTATAATAAATTCTAAATGGATTCCTGGATTAGAAATCTAAGGGCATCGTTGCGTTCAGAGTAACGACTTTACCCTAGGCGAGGCCTAATATCAGTCAGTGCGGTTCAGCTATGAAAATTAGTTTTTGGACATTTTAATGAATAAAATAAATTAAATATTTATTTTATTTTAACATTACATAGTGATGCACTTTCTCTTTTTTAATAAGAATCTTGGTCGGGACCCAAGTTCAGAATTCATAACCCTAGATAATTCCCTGAAGGATATGGAGTGAACTTTATAGAAATATCTCGACAGATGATGATGAGATGGTGGATCAAGATCATTCTTAAAGGATATTTATTGACAATGAATCCTAGAAAGTAAATGATCCTTTCCTAATTAGGGTGCTGTTATTTCATATTATTCTTTCACCATTCATATAATTAATGATGAATGTGGATTAACCAATGAACATGTTGACCCATAGATCAATAATTCTTGTGGAATGGGTTTTAATTCTAGGATTTTTTAGGGTTCAATTTCTAGAATTTATTTGGCTTTTCTTGGTCGTTCTTACGGAATAGAACGAGGCCACAACAAACAACAACCTTGGTTTGTTCCTTGGGTTGTTTCTTATGCATTTCTCCCTCAAAATTCTTCATGTTCTTTACATTCATCATGGTTTATGAACAAATGATCATTGCACCTTCATTTTGTGGTGCAACAATTTGATATTTATGAGTCAAAATTAGTACGACTTGATAAAGGTGCGATAGTGGTTGCAGAACCGGATCAAATAATGCTAGGTGACAATTTCTTATTCTTCATCAGAAATGAATAATGGAGATGATATTGTTTTTTGGGTTGATTCAAGGCCCGAATCTTACCAATTAGGTGATGGCGTGACCAGAGGACCACAGATATTGAGTTTCCTGGCCAAGCGTGGCCAGAAATGGTGGCCGGAGTAGCAAAGGAGACAACCAGAGCATGGAACAGGGTTTCTAGAAATTTTCAAGCAACATGGAGTGTATTACGTAATACAAGATGTGTGGGACCCCCTGAGTGGCAGCTAGGGTTTTAAGATGTAGTGAAGTGTAAGACGACATGTGACACCTATCACCCGGTGTGTGGTCCATTCCCTGAGACTCAGAATCTATCTTGGGAAATACACGAACATGGGGTGGAGTACATGTGTTGCCTACATGGTGTGTACCCCACCACACAACTTTGTTGGAATGATTACATGGATAACCCTGTGTACTGGTACATGAGAAGAACTAAACAGGTTTCCATCACGTACTGGCACGCGGTTAGAGTACATGGGTGGACCCCAGATGGAAGGACATGACGTGTCACCTTTCTACACAGTGTGTACTGACCTTCTACACAACATGTACTTTTGACACGAGACGTTTCACACAAGAAGTACCCGAGGTTAAGGGACATGACACGTGACCCTTCTATATGGCGTGTACCCATCTTCTATACGACATGTAGTTTTGACATGGGCCTTTGTACACGGGTAGTACCCGGGGTCAAGGGACACATCGTGTGACCTTGCAGCATGCCATGTACACTCTTCTACATGGCTTGAATCTCTTTTTCACTATATCTTAGACAATATTATTTTGGGTATGTTCCCTTGATCATTTTCTTGATGGTTGGTGGGTATCATTTCCTACTCATAATAGTATGATCCCTTCAGTATGAATTTCTTGATAGAGTCATTGGAATCCTCTCCAAGAGGCTTGGAGCAGGATCCTCTATCCATTATTCGTGCCCTAGGTAGAGTCCTTGGTATTGAAGTGACAAACTTCACCGGGTGTCGATCCTCTACATAACAGGTTAATCTAGAAGGAGTTGTTGGTATCACCACATGGACCTGGCTATGATCCTCATCTATTGTATCATATCTCCTTCTTCAAATCATTTAGAATATCTCTCTTATGACGATTTTTGATGAACAATACCCCTTGGATAGACTTCATCAGTGCTATCAGACTCATGAGTGTGTTCTCCTGAATAGGTTCTTTGTGGAATATTCAGACTGAATTGCTAGTGTGGATATGAGGTAGTTTTGACTTACCTCTGGACTACATGTTTTGTTTTGATTAAATCTAGATATTCTTGTTATATGTGTTGTAGACATATACTGTGTAGAGTTGGCTATATCATTCTCTGGGTATTGTTTTGTGATTTTGGGGTGTCCTACCGAGTATTGTTATACTCACTCATGCATGAGTTTTTCCCTCACATGTCATGTCTTGTGTAGATAAGTGAAATGTTGATAGAGTCCAGGGAAAACTAGGACTAGATAGATCTTTGTGAGTTCAGGTAGGCCAAAGTGTTCCTATGTCTTCGAGTATCAGTCCCAGTACCTATTTTTGTTTATATATTGGACTTTGTAGTATTCAAATTCTTTATTTTTTATGGTCTTGTATTTTGGACCATTTTACTTTACTGTACTTTACTTCCTATCGTACTCTATTGGTTGGGATAGTTGTATGCATGAATTTGTTTCTTAGTGGTTTTTACATTTCCACGTTTTTGGGATTGGAGATGTGTACATGCATACAAGTACATAGACAATGCCTCCCATGTTAATGATATGCCTACTCGGTGCTAGTCACCATCCCCTGGACTATTGGAGGCATGCTTGGGGAGTCACAACACATGCCACATTGGGACGAGTTGTGACATTTTATACTCACATCCGGTATATCCCCCTCAAGATGCGTGTATACATTATGTCTCTAAGATCAGGTAAGAGACCAGGGTCATACTCAAGAGATTTGTGAGTAGTTTCTTGGGATGGATTGAAGTATACTAAGAGGTTTCATTGAATCAGGTTAGATTTACCCTTTTTGAGCTTTTCATTCTTATTATAAGTACTTATATGATCATACACAAGTGATCTTGCGAGTTTATTTCCAAATGACTGTCTGGCATGTATTACTTTAATTGATATGTATGGTTTTTTCTTCCGCTGGGTTTGGTATTTATGCTTTCATAGGGTCTTATTATAATCATATGACCATTATTATTATCACCACTATAGGGTATAGTCTCCCCACTATCCCCTAATCAGATCCTCGCTTATAGTCAGCATCCTTTGGCATACAGGGAGTCAAACCTAAGGCCTAGTGGTCCTCCAGCCCAAAGTAATGGTTAAGTGGCTCCTAGGTCGGGAAGCTATATTGAAAGCATATAAATTGTAAAGTACAAATGCAATATAAATGAATTTTGAAAAACTAACTACACATGTAAAAAATAATTTTTTTTTAAAAAATATAAAAAAATACAATTCACATGTCACTAAATTTATTTCTTAAAAACATAACATTTACACTTTAAAATATTAATGGGCATAATTATTAACAAGTAATATATTATTAATTACATTAATATGAAGTATTATTAATTATGTTATTATAATTAAATTTTAGTTATTACATTATTAATAAATAATAATTATATTATTAAATATTTATAATAATTAAAATAATAAATATTAATAATGATGTAAATAATATAATTATTAATGAACAAAAAAAGTGATTAATAATATAAATTTTAATTAAATATTAATTTAATTAATAATATAAAAAATTTAATTATTAATAATAATTGTATTATTAAAAATTATTATAAAATTAATAATAATTTATAATAATCATAATAGTAATGTTTATTTGTACATATATGTATATAAACAAAAAAAAATAAAAATAAATAAAATATTTTAAATACAAAGACATATAAATATGAAATTTATTAATTTTTTTGTATTTGGGAAAAGGAATTATGACCCTTAATTCATTTGCGTAAAGTTTTTGGAAATGGCATTAAGGGCCTTTACGCATTTGTTTTGGGAGAAAAAGGATAAAGGTGTGAAGGGCCTTTAATCCATTCTGGATTATTTTAAAAAAAATTAATCTGGGTTTATTTTCTTATATTTTTCCAAAAAACTTATAAAAAATACCATAGTCTTACCCCTTGATATAGTCTAAGAACACCTAATTAAGCCATTGAAGAAGCCGTAATGGTACAATACTAGGATTTTACACTACTACAGATCATGCATTTAAAGTGCTAGAAATTATCTTCATTAGCACTAAAAAAACACTGTTATGCTAAGAGTCATTAAAAGCATCGACCATTATCAATGATAAAAAAACGCTAATAAAGGGTTCCATAATAATCATTAAAAAAGCACTGATAAAGACCATATTTATCAGTGTTAGAAAAAAGCGCTAATTAATGTCACATTTACCAGTGCTTTTGTTTGATCCCTAATAAAAGCACCCTTTATCAATGCTAATAGAATTTGAATTTTTTTTTCTAAAGCCCCCCCAACCCACCCCCCTAGAACTAGATCATCCTCTCACACACTCCCTTTTTCAGTTCCCACAATGACCCTTTGTTAGCCCTTTTCCACTTTCTAGCTTCCTGTTCCCCTACACGTGTGCCTAGACTCAATCTTGTGACCTCCTTTGAATATTTTGAACACCTTTACCAATGACACAATCTTGTTTTGTTCTATAATATACAATATTTCTATTTATTTATATATATATACTTGAATATTTTTTATTAATATATTTATATAAATTTATACAATTAGTTCTAAATACATTTATAAAATATATGTTTGTGTGTGTGTGTATATTATATATATACACTTATATTTATTTAAAAACATTATATATTAATATTAATTCATATATATTAAAATATAAATATAAATATATATATATATGTTAATTAATATACACACATATGTGTATATAAACATTATATATACATTTGTATACATGTTTATATATATATATATATTTATAATGTAAAAATGATTAGATATTATTTTAAGAAAAATGGATAATAATAATTTCCATATGATTTATATAATTATTTTTAAATTCATTTTTAAAATATGTCTACTTATTTTATATTTAGATATAAATTTTATACATTACATATATATTTATATTTCTATATATTAATATATATATTTATATATATTTACATATAATTGTATATTTAGATGTAAATATTTAATAATTCATTTATAATTATTTATTGTAAATACGTATATATAATATATTCAATGATAATGATATATTTATAAATTTACATTTATATATGATGTATTTACACAATATTTACACACATTTACACACACATGTACACATTTATATTTCACACATATAAGAAAAAATATTTACACATACTTATATATTTACATATATTAGAATATACATATAAATATATATTTGTTTATTGTAATAGTCATATTTATATATAAACTTTACTTGTATATGTAAATGTATTAATACATTTTTATTAGGTAAATAAATGTATAATTTTTTATTTTAAATAAAATGAATAATAAATATTTATTTCTATATGGTTTATATATTTAAAAATAAATTCTTATGTAAAAATGTCTTAATATTTTTTTGTACAATTGATTTATTATATGTAAATATATGAAAATATGTATATAATTAATTATAAATAAAAGTACAATACAAAAAATGATAAAAATTTAAAATATAGTAATTATATAAATGTAAGACCTAGGAATAAATTCAGTTTTCACTAAAAAAAGTTAATAATACCCTCTTAAATGAAGGTGAAATATCATTGAATAATATAAAATTAGGGCATCCCATCTAAAAACTCAATTTTAGAGGCTTTTTTGGCCTTTTTGACCTAAAATAATTATTGAGGTTTCCCTCAGAATAATGGTGTATATCTATTCATGTGCTTCAATTTTATATATGGTAGAACCTAAACAGACACCTAGATCATAATTTATGGTTGTTTGAAGTTCAAGTTATGTTTTCAACTTATCTTAGACCGTTAATCAATTTATTAATTTTTTAGGTCATCTAATTATTATTAAATGACTATTACTCAATAATAATCAATAAATTATTAATTAATATATATTTTTAATTATTCTGTAAGTCATTTTTCACTAAATATCTTATATATTAAGTGTAAATACATATTTAGTCTTCTATAAATCATATTTAATAAAACACATTATATTTATATCAATATAAATATATTTATATAGTAATATATGGTTCTTAATGATATATGTATATATATATATATATATATATATATATATATTTTATAAAATATAGATTTTATTAGTGCTATAAAAGACACTGATAAATAGTGTTTTTATTAGTTCTAAAACAAAAGTGTTGATAAAAGTACCCTTTATCACCATTTTTTAGCACTCATAAAAGGGACCCTTTGTAATATACTATCTTTTTTCATGTGCATCTCTCTTTGAATTTTTTCATTTGAGCATTGGTGGATGAGTTTTTTTTGTAGACAGGGAGCCTTTTTTGGGGGAAAAGTCTTAATGTTTGAAGATTTATTCTTGTTTTCATTAATGGAGTCTAGGTAAATGAGTTAGATGTTTCAAAGGTTCAAGGTATTTTGAGATGATTTAAAGTGGGTTCGGGTTATTTAAAAAGAAAACGGGATAACAAACCATATGCAAAACATTTACATGTCATGTAAATGGATTAGATGTCATGTAATGTTCGAGTGATTTAATGAAAATAATCCGATGTGACGTGTTTTTCGGCATATCCTATTAAAACAAATTACATGATGTGTAACTATGTTACTTGCCATGTAATTCCAGAACTTGTTGTTTTAATGTATATAGTGTGGCTTTTTCATTCTAATTCATTGCATCTCTTATCCTCTCGACCTAGAGTAATCCTCCAAGAGATTTTAGAGTTCCAACATCCCTTCCAGATGCTCCATTTGTGTAAGAAACCCCTAGTAAACCTTTTCAGATAGGTTTTTCGGTTCTCTCCCTCCTTTTTCCATCCATGTGAGTTGTGAGTTTTGATATTGATCAGTTTTGATCTAGGTTTCTCTTGGCGTTAATCAACACCTTCTTCCTCATGGGAATTTTCCATTGGAAGCATTGTTGGATTGTCATTTAAAGGTAGGGCATCTAAAACTTAACCTTATGGTTTGATAGTTCCCAAGTTTATGAAATATTATGAATAAACCAACATAACGTGCACCCAAACCAATTAAATAATGAAAAGTATTATTAATTGGAAGTTATTTTGTTTCAATTGGATTCAGACTTAGATTATGATTACCTGTGGAGTGACCAAACCGTGAATATAATTGAATTGGATAATTTTTTAAAGTTTGTTTAGCATGACATGAAACCGCATGTGATTTCTTGATATATAATCCCTATGTTATGGATTATTTCTTACTATTAGAACTTTTAATCAAATGGTACTTAATTGAAATTGGTATATAAAGGATAAATGGAAATTCACATAATTAACCATTGATATTTTTGATGTGATGTTGTGATATCCATGATTTATGATAGGACTTATGTTCTATGTTGAAATGATTATACATCAAGCTTAGCCTTGTAACTTTCACAATTATCTATTGTAATGATTATATTGAGTTGGCTATGCCCAATCCCATGTTGTAATTCTTATAGAGTGGGATTTTCCTAGTCTCATGATGTAATTCTTATACGGATTTTACATGAATGTTGTAATTATTATAGGGATTTGACCTTGATTATTGTGACTATATCATGGTTATATGGTCGTGGTTGGCATAGTCATATGACATGCTCTAAGATATTTCGGTATGGAGCTAAAGCATGTTATTTTACCATGGTTATATGGTTGTTGTTGACATGGTAGTAAGACATGTTCAGAGATATTCTCGCACAGAGCCGAAGCAGGTTGTTTTTGTATTTTATTAATTATTGAATTAATTAATACACCTATTTATCTCTTTATTGTATACACTTCATATTATAATGGTTAGATTAAACATGGTGGTGTCGACCTACTGATTTATAAACACACACTATTCGAGCCTCCCTTTGGTACCCGAGTAGATTATGTGGATGTAAGATTGGACAAGGGAAAATGAACTTTCTGTTTATTATTTTCTTGCTATATAGAATGATGTTTGGAGTTGGGATTGATGTGGGGATCAGGACCAGGGAATTTTGAGTATTTATTTGAGGCTGCAAGCATTTTACTTTTATTGTTTCTAGTTTGAAATTTAGTTACATTCTGGAACATCATTACATTATTTCTTCTTTATTTATGGGATTATTCAGTTGTCTCTTATTATTATTTTCACTATGAATATACTTTTATTTATTTCATTAATATGGTTTATTTTTTACTCCTATGACATTTTATACCTAGGGGTATAATCTCCCCACTATACATTTCACACTACCACTACTAGTCAGAAGGATCTAGCGTATGGGGAGGTGTGATTTAGGTCTCGTAACCAACCCATTTTGGCCATGTGAGAGAGTGAAAAATATGGGGATGTTATAAAGTGGTATCAAAGGAGAAGGTTTTCTTTTCTTCAGATTTACTATCCAGGAAAATTATAAAGAATATTAGGATGTATTGGGACTTGGTAATAAGCTTGTTCATGGGAGTAGTTAACCCAATTACGAGGAAAAATATGAGTACCTAGGGATGAGATTACTATTTTTCTTTGTTCTTATTACAGTTGATGTTATTAAACATAGGTGATTCACATGTTATTGTGAGGTTATTGTTTATGATATTATTACTTCTTGATATTTTTACTCATGGGATAATATGGAATGAGATGAAAATACATGCATCATAATAGGCACATAGGGATATATAGACATGGATTATTTATGATAGTCACATATCTAATTTTTTGCATGTGATATAAAATTTCTTGTTGTGCTTTGATATGAGATATATGTTTCACTGGATAAATGAAATGAATTGATGTGTCATGTTAAAGCACTTTTAATCCATGTTTAGAGAGACCATGATTCAGTGGTTATCTATTGTAGTCACATGTTGAAGTTGACCTTATTGTAATCTAGTTCTCTAAGGTTTTCATTTGTATTTTAGAGAAAATACCTCCTCATAATCTTAAACATGAGCATCAGGAGAGTGGAAATAAACATGCTCCTAACACATATGAACTAGATCTTTATGTGGTTCCTAAGGATCACATGGATGTTTATCTTCATGACATATTCCTTAGGGTCATGTGATTCATGGAAAGGGATACTGTTTGTACTTCTCTTTTGATATCTGAGCTGACAAGAGTGTTTTAGTTGCAGCACCCGCCAATGTTTACTAGGAAAGGGGGACCCCAAGAAGCTGAGTTCTGGATCGATTCAGTCCATAAAATCTTCAAGCATTAGATACACCTATAGATAAAAGGGTGAATCTTTCTACATATATGCTTCGTGGACCAACCATGAATTGGTGGGATATTCTGGAGGAATATGCACAGTAGGAGGAGCTATCTTGGAATGAATTAGATACAAAGTTCCAGATCTATTTCTATCCCAATATGTAAAGGGATGATAATGATCACGAGTTCATGCATTTGACTTAGGAGGGAATGTTAGTGTTGAACTATGATGTACATTTCATCGACCTACAACACTTTTCACCATCATTGGAAGCTGATGCGACCTCTAGGGAAAGAATTTTTTAGGATGGTATTTTCTATGAGATCAGGTTATAGGTAAATATTTTTTTCTTGAGAAGATTTGAGGATGTGATGAATCCAACACTCATCAGAGAATGGAATCTGATAGAGGCCCTGAGAAGTGGCCAGACTAATTTATTAGGGTGATCTAGGAGCTCTTATTTAAGTGGAGGAAGTGCTTCTATGATAGTTTCTTCTAAGGTAGTAGTGGTAAGAACAATTAAGATAGTGAACATCCATCTTAGGACCATGTTCCATTCCAGTACTATCAGTGTGGATAGTTTTTTCAAAAGTGCCCACTATGTCCTTACCCCATATTCGAGTGTAGTTTTTGTGGGAGATTGGGTCATATTCAGAGGTTATGTATGAACATTCCATAACATAATAGTGGTAGGGGTAATTACATGAAGTTGAGTTGGGAAGGGGATTAACTTCCCCTTAATAGGATGGTAGCTAGAGTTTCAGTACCCATTCAAGCCAAGGTTGGGGACATGTTACCACAATGTATTAACAATAGTACTAGGTAGGTAAAATAACTTAGGGTAGTTAGACTGGAGCCTAGGGAAAAGGGATAAGTTAGATGCATGTTATGTAGAATAGTCTAGCTATCATGGATGCAGGACCATCACATTCTTTTATATTTGATCATTTTTACAAATGGTTTGGGCTTTTATATGTAAATATAGGATGGTTTTATGGCCATCGATGCACTTTTGGGAGTGTAATTAAAGAATATCAAATGTTGCAAGGCATGTTCTCTAGATATTGGTGGTTACTGTTTCTATTGGGAACCGTTCATCCTAGAAATGATAGGCTTCAAATTGATTCTTTATATGGATTGAATAATTATATACTATGCTCATATCAACTATTATAGGAGGATATTAACCTTTCTATATTCAGAAGTAGGTAGTTATTTTCACCAAGGTGAGTGAGATCTTCTAGATGGTCATGTGGGACCAATTCAATGTATATTGGATTTTCTCATGTCTTAGATAGTTTGTATTTCTATGGATGGTTGTGGAATACAACAAGATTATTTTCCTACAATGGAAGACTATTATAAGGATGTTTTCCTTGATGATTTCTACAACTTTCCTACCAAGTTATAGATCAAGTTAATGATCGAGTTGGTGTTGGGAGTAGATCTAGTTTCTATCACACCTTATAGATTGACACCAGCAGAGATTCAGGAGTAGAAAGTTTAGTCAGAAGATTTAGAATCTAAAGGATTCATACAATCAAGTACATATCCTTGGGGGTTTCTAGTTTTCTTTGCGAAGAAGGTTGATGATTCTTTGCACTTATGTGTGGATTATCTATGGTTGAACGAGATGAATATCAAGAATCGATATCCTCATATGTAAATTGATGATATTTTTGATTAGTTGAGAGGTTCTAAGATCTTATCCAAGATTGATTTGAGATTAGGTTACCGCTAGTTAAGGGTAAGACCATCAAACAGACTTTAGACTACTTTTAGAAGAAGGTATATATTTTATGAATTTGTGGAAATATCATTTGGGTTGACTAATGCACCAAAAATATGCATGTCCATAGTGAATAATATACTGCATCTTTTTATGAACTTATTTTTGGTTGTTTTTGTTAATAATATCTCAATGCACTCCTAGTTAGTAGAAAATCATTCCAAACATCTTGACATCATCTTGAGTACATTGAGAGTGCATCGACTTTATGATAATCTAACTAAATGTAGTTTCTAGATTAATAAAGTGAACTTATTTTTCTATGTCATCATAGAGGTTGAAGTGTTAGTGAACCCAGTGAAATTAAAAATCATGGTATCTTGTAAAAAACTTAAGAAAGTATCTGAGATTTAGATATTTCTAGGTTTAGTAGGTTATTATGGAAACTTTATCCCAGATTTCTCCCATTTGGCAGCACCAATGTCTTGTATGACTAAGAAAGGGGTGATTTTTGTTTGGTCTGATGCTTCTAAGAGAGATTTTCAATAGTTGAAATCTAGACAAAACTCAACACCTATCCTCACTTTATAAATGATGAGTAAATCATATACTGTGTACTATGAAGCATCCAAATTTTAACTAAAGTAATTCTAATGTATGAGAATCAAGTGTTTTCTTATGGATCCAGGCAGCTGAGACCGCATGAGAGGAATTTCCCTACTCACAATCTTTAGTTATAATTAGTGGTACATGCCCTGAGATGTTGTATAAATTGTCTCATAAGTGAGAGTTTTTTAGTATACACGTACTAAAAGATCCAAGTTACATATTTTCTAAGTGGGACCTGAACCTTTGGCAGAGGAGGTGGGTAATATATCTCTAGTATTTTAACTTCGAGTTGGATTACACCAAGAAAGGGAAACATCATTTCCAACACATAATGTCGAAAGACACTGACATAGGTAGTATGGGAGTCTTGTGATGAGTGGAGTATAGTGGTATTTTTTACAGACATTCATATGGTTGTTTAGGAGTCTTAGAGATGGGTAGCTATGACTTCAACATTTGTTATACCTGTAATTTTGGACTAGATTAAGACTGAGTAATTTTCTGATCCTAAGGCCTCAATTCTAAGGAAAAAATTATCTAGTGGGGAGACACCATCTATATGGTCTCTCAACTATGGTAATTATCTTATTTTCTATTGATGAGTATGGGTTTATATAGTTTTATGCAAGGAAATTATTAGGGAGTTTCATTTTTCTAGATGGGAAGTGCATCTTGGATTAAGAAATACATAGCACGATCTCCCTATATTGTACTGGTGGTCATGAATGAAGAAGGGTGTGAAATATTTGTGACTAGATGATTAACTTGTTAGCAGGAGTGAAATCTGTGCATCAGAGGCCAGTTGGGATTTTGCAGCCTTTTCCCATTCCTGAGTGGAGATGGGATGATGTCGCGATGGATTTTGTGGCAGGATTAACTAGGACAACCTATAAGAAGAATATTGTATGGGTTTTTGTGGATCGACTAACTAAGGTATCCCACTTCTTATACCTATTAGGGAAACCTTTAAAGTTAATGATATGGAAACTATTTATGTGATTAAGGTGGTTCAGTTTCACAGTGTTCTGAGGATTATCATTTTAGATAGATATCCTTGTTTCACATTTCATTTCTGGAAGGGTATTTATAAGGCTCTAGGATTGTAGATTCTTTTGATCCTAACCTATCATGCATATATTTATACTCAATATAAGAGAACTATTCATGTTTTGGAGGATATTTTATGAGCCTGTGTTTTAGATTTTGGTGGTTTATGGGATTAAAATAGGAAACTCATGGAGTTTTCATATAATAATATCTTACATGAATCGATACAAATGGAACATTTAGAGGATTTTTATGGTATTATATGTTGTTAGACTCTTTGTTGGCTGGAGGTAGGCGAGTCATCACTTTTTGGGCCTAGTCTCGCATAGGATACATCTGAATAGTTTCATTTGATCAGACAATGGTTTGTGACCATGAAGAGTAGGAAAAAATCATATGCTAACCATCAGAGATGACCTATGGTATTTGAGTTTAGTAATAATGTTTTCCTTCAGGTTTCACCTAGGTTGAGGTAACACCATATAAGAAATAGGGAAAGCTAGCACCAAGGTTTTTTTGGTCATTTGAGATAGTGTAAAGGGTTGGTCCAGTGGCATACAGTTTAGCCTTTCTACAATGCTACAGTACCATGAACAATGTGTCCACATGTCAAGTCTACAGAGATATCATTCAGAACCTTCCCATGTGATAGACATAGAAGACATAGTTATTTGTTCCAATTCTATGTTTGAGTAGAATCCAATATGGGTTTTTGATAATAGTTATAAATATCCTCATGATATGACTATATCATTGGTTTGAGTGTAGTGGAATCATGGGTGAGTTTAGGAACAGATCTGGGAGAGGGAGTCTGATATGAAAAATGTAAGGATCCGACACCAGTTACTCGGAGCTGGTGCCTTATTTGATTACATTGGCATACAAAAAAGGAATACGAATCCCGAAGGACCGATTAGTTTAGTATTATTGGAAACAAGATACATACATAAGTTCATCATTACAACTTGAAATGAAAAAATCATAGAAACTCCTTAGACAACTTCCATAACTCCTAGGTTATTTCAGCATGTCATTCATAATAGAATTCTTCTTGCCCTGAGAAAATGAAACATAATAAAGGGGTGAGCTCAAATGCTTAGTAAGATTAATCAATATAGTTGAAGGTAATATAAACATTAGACATGGTGAATAATTGAAAACACATGCCTTTAATAAATAAACTTGAACACATTATGATAGGAATATGAGCTGAGTAAATAATGCCATAATAAAACATAATCATGGGTATTCTACTAATCGAATAAACACATGAAATATCAATAGCTGAACACATAATTATGGAATGAATAATTCCGGACATTCTGAAACATTTTTTTAAGGCCTCGTCCAAGACGTCTAATGATTAAGGCCTTGACCAAAATCCATATCACATTGGGAAAGGCCTCGGCCAATTCCATGTCTAGTTGTCTCATGAGACCTACCGATTCATCGAGAGGCTATAACGGGCCCCACCCATAACATAATAAGTCCAATTAATTCCTCATATGATCGGGGATAAACATAAACAACATATACATTCATATTGAAACTATCATATGAAATGTAACAAACTTTCCCCAATTACTGAACATAAACACTAACCATTCAGAATAATATGGTGAATGGTTTTAGGACAGATCATCCACAATAGAGTTAGTCATAAAACATTAAATAAAATATGGTAGATGACTTCATAAATTTTTAAACCCAATAATACCATGGAATCAACAAGAGTTTTGAATTAGACGAAAACACTTTTATAAAATCATTAAGCAATTCTTGAGATAAATACTCTTTTATTTTGAAAAGAAGAGTTCTTTTGGAAAAATATTTGTATAAAACCAGAAGTGAGGTAAGATAGTATTTTCATAATAAAATTAGTGATTTTATAAAGATATAAGTTTCCAAAAACAGATCATAGAGTGCCCTTGAAAATAGGAAATAATTTGAGAAATTCCCTTGGATCGAGCTTGTATTTTGGAAACAACTTTGAAAGTTCCTTTAAAAATGTGTAAATATCCATAAAATAAGAAAGGTTTCTGGTTTTTACATATATATATGATACTCAAACATAATATATGATGAGTAAATAACAATACATAATAATTTCATTGATGTAATTAGACAATGAAAGTTTCCCGAATGAAAATGGAAGTTCGGGTGAAAAAACCCTTACCTTAACTCCAAACGTGTTCCGATCTTGTACTTAAGTTCTTGGAATATGAAATTATACTTGTTAATAAATTATTTCAGAACCTATTATACATGTATTTAGTTTACCATAATTCTGTTTAGTTCATTTATGTCTTTATTGACAAGTTATTGTATTGAATTTCGTCGTTCTGGAGTGTTCGTTTCCTTTATTTTCATATTCGGTTCACTCGAATTTAAGTAATGAAGTGGAATGGATGTAAATATCAAGAATTGAAATTAAATATTATTTATGAACATCCATAATTGTTAATTTCCATTTCTATCATTTGGTTACATGGAATGAGGATGAATCATTAGATGACCACCACTTCGATTATTCGGCGGTATTTGGAATATTATGAACTAGTTTTGTCATATAACTTAATTATATTTACATATTCTGGTTCCTGAATATTAATTAGGTTATAACACATATATTATATTATGGTTCAACCATGAATATGGTTTCATGACCAGTAATGAAGAAGAAATTGAAGAACGAAACTTCGTCATCCACGAAGGTTATAAATCGGAACCTCATGGATGTTGATTTCGTTTATAAAATAAAAGGGAGGTAGTAAGAATATTTATGATGTTTCTTCCATTAAAATGATATAAATACATTGTATATATGTTACTGGAGTTATCATGATCATTTGGACTGAGGAGGTGAGGAGAGGATAACAAAAGAAGATAAATTGAAATGAAACCCAATGAAAAAGATGGGTACTTTAACTCTTGAAATAACCTTCTTGAGGAACTCCTTAAGGGAAGGGGTTTTGGTATTTTGGAAAGAAAAAAAGCTTCTTGGACTTGGGGAGAGACTATAGAAGGGTAATTGGGCAGAACTTTTAGGAGCTTCAAGTCTTAGAGAAGTGAATAGAAGAGGGAGTGGTGAGGGGTTTTTATAGTGGAGGAGAGGAGTAAATTTTGAATATTTAATTCATTATTTTATTATTTACCTCAAGACAACCAATATTATTGTTTCATGTGACCCATAATAGTAATAATGGAATGTTAGTTCGAACCAAGTGGCCTTACATCACATATGATGTCATAATTAGTGTATTTAATTGAAAATTTGTATATACGGTATTTTATCGTATTTCACTATTCATAAAAAATTCTAGAATTTCAGAAAAATCCCAAAAAATCACCCCTACAATTTTTCAATGTGTAGAATTCAAATGTGAAATCCATTTTTCAAAAATAATTTTCTAAATATTATTAATTTAATTTTTAAATAAGGTCATAGTTAATTCGAAAAATAACAATCTTGAAGTGCAATTAGTTTAATGTGACATTGAAAAATTAATTAAGATCCCATTATCACATTGTCTTAAGAAAATAAAATAATAATATTATTTACTATTCAAGGGGAATATTACTTTCCATATTAATATTCATATTAATATTCATAAGGGTATGCTACTATTCACCAAAAATCAAGTTTGTTCTATCAGACTCCAAATGACTTACTGAACACAACTCTAGATGGCCATTTTTTAAAATTCAAAACATAGAAGAAGAAAAGTTGTGTTTATGAAATTTCATTATATATTTATTTTCAAAACATTGGGGTGTTACATTCACCCCTCCTTAAAAATATTTCATCCTCGAAATTCACAGAATATTACCTAAAAAGATTCGGGTATGTCTTTAACATAAGCTCCTAAGGCTCCCATGTTGCTTCCTCCATCTTATGGTTCCTCCATATAACCATTACCAGTCGAGTCATCTGATTTCTAAATACTTGTTCTCTAGTATCAAGAATCTGGATAGGCTCTTCACAGTAAGATAGATCAGGCTCAAATTCAACTTCTTCATAAGTGAGTACATGTGTTGGGTCTGGCATGTACTTTCTTAACATTGACACGTGAAACACATTGTGAAACTTGGAAAGACTTGGAAGCATTGACAAACGGTAAGCTACGGCTCCAATTCGGTCCAGAATTTCAAAAGGTCCGATGTACCTAGGACTAAATTTTCCCTTCTTACCGAATCGTATAATACCCTTCCATGGATATACCTTTAAGAAAACGTGATCACCTTCTTGAAACTCCAAATCCTTCCTTTGGTTATCTGCATATCTCTTTTGCCTACTTTGAGATATTTTGAGATAGTTTTAGATAATCTTCACCTTTTCCATTGCTTCTTCAACAAGTTCTGGGCCCACGAGCTTTCTTTCACCAATATCATCCCAGTAAGTTGGTGTACGACATCGCCTCCCATATAATGCTTCATAGGTTGCCATCTGTAGACTTGAATGGAAGCTATTGTTGTAGGAAAATTCTACGAGAGGTAAATACTGATCCCACATGTCTTGAAAATCAAATGAACAAGACCTCAACATGTCTTCCAATGTTTGAATAGTCTGTTCTGATTGTCCATCAGTTTGTGGGTGGTAGGAAGTGCTCAAACAAAGATCAGTATTTAGGGCCTTATGAAGAATTTTCTAGAATCTTGATGTAAAATGTGGATCACAACCAGAAACAATCGATAGGGGTACTCCATGAAGTCTCACAACTTCATTAATATATATTCTTGCTAGACTTTCAAGTGGTAGATCTTTTCTTATAGTAAGAAAATGTGCTGACTTGGTAAGACGATCAATAATGACCCATATTGGACTGTTCCTTCTTGGAGTCTTTGGTAGTCCCATGAAAAAGTCCATCGTGATATTATCCCATTTCCACTCAAGTATGGGAAGGGGTTGCAATACTCCTCCAGGCTGTTGCCTTCCAGCTTTCAATTGTTGAAAAACCATACATCTTGACACAAAATCAGTAATCTCCCTATTCATGTTGTCCCACCAGAAATGTTCCTTCAAATATCTATACATCTTAGTGCTACCAGGGTGTATAGAGAAATTGGAACTATGAGCATCATCCAACAATTCCCTTTTTAGATCAGGTATATTGGGAACATAAATTCTCTTCCCAAATTTCAAAATTCCATCTTCATATACGAAGTAACTCAATCTCCCATCATTCACAGCTTTAATCATCTTTTGAAACTCCTCATCATCAGCCTGAGAACTTTTTATCCTTTCTAGTAAATATGGTTTGGCAACCATTTGAGAAAGCATTGATGTTTCACCTTCCATGGTTATTCTCATATCCATATTTACCAGATCCATGAAAATAGGATCCCTTTCAACTCTCATCTTGTTCAAAACTCCATGATCCTTTCTGCTCAAAGCATCTTCCACCTTATTTGCCTTCCCCGGGTGGCAGTGTATCATGAAATCATAATCCTTGAGTAGTTCAAGCCATCTCCTTTGCCTCATGTTGAGTTCTTTCTGTGAGAAAATATACTTCAAACTCTTGTGATCAATATAAATCTTACATTTTT